>OY723243.1:1474200-2074200 GCA_963210315.1 Rhynchopus euleeides
CTGTGTTTTGTTACTCGAACCGTGCTTCCCCAAGCAGTGTTCGTTGAATATGAACAATCTCTTATGAGCTTACTTCCGCACAACCCTTTCACGCTCTGCCTCCTTAAGGCTCCGCGCTCAAGTGTGTCAGCGTGGCTACAAAGTAGCCCTCCTTGTGTACTTGATTGCAATTGAACCTCACCCTATAAAAGTTGCTCAGAGTATGCCAGCAGTATTTCTTCATCGTCTGAGTGGAAACTCAGAAAAACAGTTTTGTCCCTGCTGGTGTTACCGAAGAGTGGCAGTGTATTTCATCGACCATTGTTGCCTTGCATGCACGGAGAACAAAGAGCCTGAAGCCCCACAGTAGGGCTATGGCTTGATGCTATTTGAATCGTTTTATTATTCTTTTCCAGCCTTTGGTCTGTGCAAATCAATGCCCTCAAGCACAGCCACAGGCAGCATGCCCGTTTGATATCTTCTTTGTGATGTACAGACGGGGGTGTGTATGCACCAGACGACGACCCAGCGGGGCCACCTCCGCAAGTTCCCGTCAAAACAGCATCTCACCGCCCGTGTGTTGCCGCGTTTGATTCCTGCGAACTCAAAGCTGTTATGATTGCACTATCTTGTGGGGTTCGGCAGCACCTGCAGCCGGGCGACAACAACGAAGGGATTCGTTTCATTCGACGGGGGTCTTCGCGACGGTGTGTTTTTCGTGTTTTCCTCCTGTTTCTGGGTAGAAAATCGCCGAATTCTGCCGAAAGCTTGTTATTCGCGAAGACCCTCCAGCAAGAACATTTATAATTGTCGGCCACGTGATGCGCAGGCAGCTTATTCAATAGTGCTTCGGGAGAACTCTATTGATTATCCTGCGTGAAGCCTGTTCGGCATGTCGTGTCGTGACCTTGTCCTTTTCCTGAAGTGTTGCACTCGATGCACGCACTTTGAAATACCCCATCTTAGGAGGGGGTGGGGGCGGGACGAGGCGCACGACGAACAAACAAAACTGTCGTAGATTGTGCCAACCGCTACACAGATTTACTTTCTCCGTTTCAGTGCACCCCACCCCCCCCCCCCCTTATTCCGACCCCCCTCCTTTGTTTGTTCTCACTTTTCCCGCACGTGCCCCGCCTTCTCGGCCCCACAACAGCACAGACAAAAAGTCTCTCCCCCAACGCACGGCGAGAGGGCATTCTTTTGCACCCTCCCTTCCCTCTTCGTCCTGTAAAGATGAAAAGAGGAGTGAATTTTGAATCAAAGAAACGCCGTCCACAATGCATGTCGTGCACAGGCCCGTCGCATTTTGCAGGGCTCTGCTGGCCGACACAGCCTGCTCTTCGATTTTTTTATATTCTGATGGTCAACCCTTCTGCAGACGCACTGCTGCATTGTGCGTTCCCCCCGTATGCAACCACACACCTTCCCTCCTATTGCTCTTCGCAATTAGGCCGCATGCCTGCTCTCCTCCCGACTCCAGAGATGCGCTCCGTAATTACTTCTGCCTGACCCCCACCCCACCCCAACCCAGACCATTGCCGGTGCAAACTACAACCTCCATTCGGACATTGTTAGCTGGGACCGTGCGCCGTGCAACAGCGAACAGAAAGGCGCTGCGCCTGGCGATGTGTTGGCGAAGGATTTCAAGATGTTCCTTCCAGATCTTGCAGGCGTGACTGGGTTAAGTTTACCCCCGCCCCCTTTCCCCCCCCCCTCCCCCCTACCTGCATAACGAGTGAAGGGAGAGCTTCCTTCTACTTCTATTTCAATATCCCCGTCCTCTCTCACTATCTCCCCCCCCCCTCTCTTAAGTGGTTTTTCTCGTCAAAATGTTCCCAAGAGGGGGGGGGGAGGTAGGCGAAAGGATAAGAGCTCCTGACTCCCTCCTTCCCCGCCACCCCTACCTTCTCCGATCTGAATTGAATGAACATAAAAAGCAGAAATTCCTCGTGCCACCCCATCACCCCCCCCTCTCAAAAACAGCAAGAAAACCAGAAATGTTCAAATAGTTCAAAAGATGTAACCGCCCGCTCCCTCCCGGAATTCCCCTCCTCCTCCTCCTCCTCCGCCACCCTGTTCTCCTCAGAAGGTCGCCAGGAAAATGCGTTTCCTCCATCTCCATCCCCCTCGCCTCGTCCCCTCTCCTCTTCTGATGAACTTTGTTGCCTCGCACCCTCTCTCCTGGTTATGATGTAATCAGGCAGTGCCGTGCACTGTGTTCTTTGTGATAACACCATCGAAAAGAACGAGGGCTGTTAGGGACACGGCAAAGAAGTTATCCTTCAAAACCGTTCAACAAACGTAGGGCCTGCTGCGCTCGCTCCACCAAGCAGGCCAACCTCTTTTCCAGGGTTCATTATGCAGGTGAATCTGCAGTGAAGAATATATGGCCCTGGGTTCTGATCTCGTCACAGATCTCTTTTTTCTGTTCAGGTCCCCCCCCCTCCCCCCCCCAGACGTGTGGGAGGCTGTTGTGATTTCTGCGATTGCTCGCTCCATGCAGTTGCAGCGGCCTGAACGGGAGGCGCCAGCGATGCAATCAAGGATAATAATCCCTTCTTTTTAGCGCCAAGGTGCCCGGCTTTTTCCATTCGGCTGATGCCAACGGAAAGCAAAGGGTATCATCTGCATGACCCTCTCCCCCCTCCCCTGCCCTGCGGGGTAGATTTGTGATGAGAGCATCGCCGTCCTGCCCAGGAAATACCTCCTCTTCTCGCCCCCTGCCTATGCATGCCTGCAGACTTTATCATGGTGTGAACATATGCCTGTCACTGTTAACCGACTAAATCCACCCACACCCCTCACAATTCAAGCTAAGTTGTTCTGTTGTTGCGTCGAGTTTCGAACGATATTTGTTGTTGGCCGTGCTCCTGGCCGTATCACTAACTCGCTTGTTACGTGTTACGTATTCCTTCTGACTTCCTTCCGAATGAGAATGTAAATTTCTCTGAGCATCTCGATACCCATGCCCCTACAGAGAGTGCGGACCCAACGCTGTGACCACCTGGTATCAGCGCTGTTCGTGACGCATTGTGGGTCACTTCTCACCTCCATCCCCATTACGTAGATCTCATTTCACACACATCAGTGCAGTTCACAAAACGAAATCATGTTGCGATTCATTTGTTCTTTTTTTATCCCGTTTGTTATTCGTCTAGATCCAATGTGCCCACCACAGTTCGTCTGGGCCGTGTTTGACAGGGGATAAGATAGGTCTGGTTTTCCGGTTTTCAAAACCAGGGTTTCCCGGTTCCCGGTTTTCTGAAAAAAAAAAAAGGCCGGTCTCATTCAGGGCTGTTCCTAACTGGGGGGCTTGTTCCCCACTTTCAGGATTCTGAACTTTTTTTCTAAGAATTTTTGTAAGGGGAAAAAAAGTTTTTTTCTAAGAATTTTGTTAGGGGAATTTTTTTCTAAGGTTGTTTCGCAGAGGAAAAAACTTTTTCTAAGTTTTCCCCAGTCGACAGGGCGCGCACAAGGATGGAAGGGAAGTCTGTCCCACGTACCGTTCGCCTTGCTGGCCAACTGGAGAGCCAGACGTTCACTACCGTGGCCTCCGGCGGCTGGGGGGCTCACGCCCCCCAGACCCCCCTGTGGTGTACGTCTCGTACTCAAGTCCTTCGAATCCCATCAAGTCGGGGTCCAACCACTCCAGTCGCCTCTGAGGACGCAGCCAACTCGCACAGAATCTGTACGCCCACACGAACAGATGTTCGCTACCGTGGCCTCCGGCGGCTGGGGGGCACCGCCCCCCAGACCCCCGATGTAGCGTGTGCCCGTCCATCTATCTCACTTCCCCGGGTACAGTGCAGCGTAGGAGGTCAGCGCCGCATCCATGAAGCGCTTCTTCGAAGCCTGACTGACATCGGACAGGAGGTCGGGCTTCCCCACCTGGGAGGTACACTTGCCGCGTTCGCGACATGCGTGACACGCGACACGCTACCTGAAACGTGAGTGTGCCTTGCTAACACGGGCATTTCAACGGTCTGCCGGCGACCGTTCCCCAAACCAGTAAACCAGCAGTTTTGGAAAATCGGAGAGATCACCCTACTGCGCTGAATATGGTGCGCACCACTGCAAAAATCCCCGGGAGCTTTTGGGCTTTCAGACCTGAAGGGGCCAGCAGGTGGGTGGCGTCGGGGAGTGGCAGCTTTGTAACTGTCCTCCAGCTGCTGGCATGTCCAGCCCTGCGCGAGTGCCAAGGTGTATTGAGTCCCTGCGGAGCACAACCCCCGATGAGAACGAGCGCCAGGTGATCCTCATTCATTTTCAGCTGTAACGCGCATGAGGGGCACTCTCTGCCGCAAGCATCTCTGGGCATCACTCGAGAGCTGTCACATGATGACGCGGAGAGAAATCAGAGAAAAGGTCCCGCCTGACGGGCACGCGCCTGGAAACTGTGGGGGGGCGAGCAAAAAATCCCTTGTAAAAATTCTTAGAAAAAACCTGGTTCCCCGAACCAAAAAACCTGGAAAAAGGGCTCGTTCCCCGCCCAGGCCTGGTCTCATTTTTGGCGTTTTTTTTGTAACTTTGGGACAGTAAAACAGTCAGAAAAAACGCCAGAAAAAAATAGAAAGTGACCCCATCGTGATCCGCACGGAGCTCAAATAGTCCAAAGAAGGCAGAGAAGCGGAGAAGAAAAAATGGACCTAGCGGGTGGCCCGGTGGGGCCCGGTGGGTGGTGATGCCCTCGTCATGCAGGTCTCTTCTGTTTTGAAGTTTCGAGATCCTCCATTGTGTGATGGTCCCGCAGAACTGGCACAGAACCGTCCTCCGTAGGGATCACACCGAGCCTTCACATGTCAGGTGTCTGACTGGTGGCACCCACGACACACCCACACCCCCACGCGCCTGCAGGCATACTGTAAGAAGATATGTCAAAGCGGAGAGCGCATCAGGCCCAGCTGGGCGCGTTTGGCTTTGCATCGCAGAGGGCGGTGCGGGGAACGGTGCAGGAGGTGGGCGGGCCGCAGTATCACACTGGGTATGACCAGTGGAAGGCGGGCAAGTACCCCGGGCAAGACCGATATGCCAACTTGCACGCCTTCCTCTGCAACCAGTGCTCGATCCGCGGCTTCAGCAACCACCAAGCCGCCTCAAACAGGCACCTTGTCGCGCTGTGCAAGGCATTCGATGCTCTTGCTCGCGCGGACGACGAGGTGGCACCTCATATGAGGAAGCCCCTGAGTAGCCTCGTCAAACTGGCAAAGACAAAGGCAGACGAAATGCCGTTGGTGGAGAGCGAGGCCGTGCCGGCGCCTGCCCCGACACAGCAGGCCCCAGCCCTCGTCGCAGATCTTGCGATTGCACGGCAAGTTGAGGTCGAGATGGCAGCTGATGATAATGCGGAGAGATCAGCTGAAGCTCTGGAGGCCGCGATCGCCAATGAGCGCCAACGCGCGAGGGGCTACACCACCACCCCCGTGCGCAACTCCAACGACTGCCTGTACCCTTCCCTCCACAAGCACGAGGTCTACGCCTACGTGGAGGCAAAGTTGATGGCGCAGTACGCGGGGCCCGTCGGCTTGGATGCGCCTGCCGAGCCCTTCCCCCGCGCCAGCGAGATGGTGCATGTCCCGGAGGACATCCAGGGGGACAGCCGGGTGATGGGAATGCTGCGCGAATCCCACGCGTGGGCAAAACCCACACCCGAGGGGCTGGCGTGCCGCGCTTGCTTTGACGCAAGCAAGCGCGGTGTCTTCGTCGGGCGGTGCCTGCCATGGAATGAGGTGAAGAGCCGCTTCACCTCCCGCGCGAAGGAGCACACCGAGGCAACGAGACAGAAGCACACCGAGAAGTGGGCACAGTGGCTGGCAAGAGAAGACTCGGTGCGCCGACATGGGACTGCAGGAGAGATCCGCTCCACAGCTCACCAGAGGGCCTGGGTCAACTCTAAGGTGAAGCAGCTTCAGAACACCGAGATGCTCTGCCGCCTGCTGCACGACGTACAGTACTGTTGCAGCAACAACGAAGCCCTCACGACGACCCTCGCATCCCTCCGCGTGCGTGACAGCTACACTTCCCCAGAAGTAAAGTCTTTCAATGCTACATACCACAACCTCACCTCGAACACAATCTACGACGAAGTAGTGGGTCTGATGGCAAGCCACGCCATGGCGGAAGTGAATCACAAGATTGAAAGATCCCCGTTCGTATCCATCATCACGGACGAGACGCAGGATGTGACACGCCAATCGCAATTTTGCATCCTGATCCGGGTCATCGACCCAACCACCTTTGATACCAACGAACTGTTCTGGCGCATGACTCCGCTGAACACATCACAGACTGCGACAAACATCACAGATTTCTTGATTCAACAACTCGACGACCTTGGCGACGGTTTCTGGAACAAGATGCTTGCGTTTGCGTCGGATTCGTGCAACACCATGGGCGGGAGTCGTAAGGGTGTTCAGTTGCAGGTGAAGGTACGGAAAGCACCGTACTCCTTCTGGGCGGCTTGTCGGGCGCATGCACTCAATCTTGTTGCGATGCACACTGCCAAGGACCACCCTGTCATCCGCGCAAGCTACGACCTTGTCTCCAGCACGTTTGCCTTGCTGTACAGGGGTGCTGGGAATGGCACAGGCAAACTCCGGTGCTTTCGGGAATGCATGTCCGCTTTGGAGAGGATCGATGGCTTCGGGTTCTGGCGTGAGCGCGACTTGTGCAGTGTTGGAGACACCCGCTGGTGTTCGCATGAGCGTTGTGCGCAGAGTCTGACTGACTGCCTCAAAGGGGTGGTCATGTGTATCAACAAGCTGGATCATGAGAAGGCAGTTGCCCTGCGTGCGGTGTACCAGGAGAGCAGCACCCTCGTCGGGTTATTCCTGATGCGGGAGGTGATGCACTGTCTTGGCGCCTTCTCGCGGTGCATACAGCATGCAAGCCTGTGTTTCGGTGATCTCCCTCGCATCGCGACACACTATGCATGCAAGATCGGAAAGCTGTTAGAACGACCCGACCTGTCTCCGACCTACGCATCCTGCTGGATACTGATCAATGACGCCCGGCCTTCTTGCCCTCCCATCACGGAGGAGTTCGTGGCACAGTATCACGAGCAGTACGCAAAGCCCTACCTCCGTACCCTGAAGGAGGAGATCGAGGGGCTGATGGATGACTTCGGGGTGCTTGCAGCATTCTCTGTGTATGATCCCTGGTGCCCCGACTTCGACAACGCAGCAGCAGCGGCACAGAAGCTCAAAGCACTTTGCGATCATTTCTGCGAGCCCAAGGTGATGACATTTGAGGATGCCGACGGGGTGCAGAAGGAGACGGAACCGAGTGCACCGTACTTCCCGGCCGAAGAGCGGGGTCTGCTGGAGTTGGAGCTGGCCAACGTGCGAATGAAGCTGAAGGAGACCGCACAAACACAGGAGGATACCCGCAGCCGCAGATTCAGCACTCTCATCAAAGCATTCTTGAAGAATCAGCTGAACCGTCTCGCCTTCCCGCACACCTCGCGTCTCCTGCAGATTGTGCTGACCATCCCCTTGTCGACAAGTAGTGCTGAGCGGATGTTCTCCAAGCTCCGCATCATCAAGAACAGGCTCAGCAACCGTATGGGCGACGCCAAGCTGCAGAACACGCTGGCCATCTGTATGGAGGGTAGTGTCACTCCGGACGGGATTCCGGAAGCGGCGCTCCGTCAGTACGTGGACGCATTCACATCGGAAGAACGAAAGCTCAGCTACTGTCCCTTCGGGGAGCTGCGGGCGGCACAGCAACACGCCACTGCTGTTCGGCAGAGCCTGGCACAACCATGGTGGGTGTGATCCTGAGTCGGTTGGTGCCGGGGCTCGTGCGCCCCCCCCCCCCCTCCCCGCCGGCTCACTCCGCCGCCCCCCCCGCCCCCGTCCTCCTCCCTTCCTCTCTGCTTCCCCCTCCCCTGACCTCTTGCCCCGCCCCTTAGAGCATTGTTGTTTGTGTTGTGCATGTCTTTGTGCTAAGAGTTCGTAGAAGAAAAAGTAGAACCTGCTGCGCTTGCCCCACCAAGCAGCCTCAGTACGACAGGACGCGCGCAGGCACCGGGCCTCTCAGATTCTGGGAGGGTTTGCGCGGGTCGCGCGCGCCGAAGGCGCGCGCGAAAAATTTTCAAAACCAGAAAAACCGGGAAACGGCGCCAGAAAAAAAGTCTATCTTATACCCTGGTGTTTGACGAAAATGGAAAAAAAAGCTGATCATCGCCAATCATGAGCCAGAATCGCAGGACAATCGCCACTCTGGCGGACGATTTTTGACCTCACAGACGTATTGTTACCAGTATTCAGTTGGCCTGAATCGATAGTTTATAATTTAGAGTTGTTTCTGTTGGCATGGTATTCCCATGCAGCCCATCCCCGCCACTGCACGTGAGGTACTTCAGGATAGTTGTGAACTGACGTGCGTCAGGCTCACACTCGTCGTACAACCGCCCCCCCCCCCCCCTCCCCCGTCTTCTCCTCTCCCCCCCCCATTTGGTCCGTTTTTCCCTCTTCCATCTAGCCGGTAAGAGAGTGCTGAAAAAGGACCCAACCCTCTGTGTCCGAATGGTACTCTTCTCTCTGAATTGGGGGGGGGGGGGGCGGGTTATGTCCGGTGCAAAGCCAGGTGTGTGCCTGGGCATTTCCTCTCCCCACCCCCGATTCATGAGGTTCATTCGGACCGGAGCCATGGCATATTATCGATAAGAACCTACCTCTCTCCCTGTAACTCTTTATCTCTGCATTACGGCATGTGCAACACTAGTCAGGCATATAGGCGGGGGGACCGAAGAGGGGCACACCACCACCTAAGAAACGATGTTCTCTCCAGCCTTTTTCGCATGGGTGGGGGGCATTACCAACTCAGGAAAAGTTCTTTCTTTTTTTACCGCGCGGATTTCCCCATCTTTTTTGATTTGCGAACACCTCACACGCCCGCCAGGCTGTGGGGTGTTCATGCATTCGAAAGGAAGGCCAGCTTTTTGTCGACCCCGCCCCTCCTTCTCCTTTTGAGATCCGCCCGGTTGCTTTAGTTTTAAACTTCCCGCCACCCCGCTGTACACTCCGTTGTCACAGCGTTGACCCAAAACCCCGTTTTGCACCTGCAAGGGGTTGGTTCCAACGGTGGCCAATCGCCCCTCCTTCCTCCTTCCTTTCATCTTGTCTTCTCCCGCAACTGTCTCCTCTCCTGTGTGTGGCGGTGTGCAACGGATGTGTGAAACTCAATCTCTGTGAGGCGCTTGAATTGCCCCATCCTCCACCCCCTTGCTCGGAGTCCCTCACCCTGTGGGTCTGATCATGTGTGTCACAGCACCCAAAGGGCAGGGTGGGTGGTGGGGATTTGCTGTTTCTAAGCGCTAGAAAACGTCCGAAACGAAAACACCATATGCACCTGGCATTGTAAGATGTCGGTCATCATCGACATGGAGTAACAAAACGTAAGGGTGTGTTGTGTGGCTTTACTCGATATGGGCGGCATGCCAAGAAGATATGCGTCTGCAATGTGGTGTTCAGATTTCTGAGTGGGGAGCCTCTCGAGGGATTAGAGCCACTGCAGTACGCATGTCACGAGCCATCGTCACATTAACTTTTCCCAAAAACAGCATGAAACGTGGTGCAACAAGGGTATGCGAGAACAGACGCCAAGTTTCAGGTCAGCATCACCTGAGCAGTTCTCGGCCTCGTATATGCATCCCTCTCTGGCCCTTCGGCCCGTCTCCTATTTCTCTTGCCCCCTCACCCATCGAACGGATGCCAGTCGATACTGCATAATGCAGATGGTGTCTGCGTCTGTCTGATTCGAGTGTTAAACTGCTGCGGGGTGTATCGTATCCTCCAGATGAATGCGATCGCCGCCGTGTCAGTCAGGATGTGTCTTTTGCAGTGTGGCCCCATGGCGTGGGGGTTGGATGGGCCAAACAGTCGAGTGCTCTCTTGGGGAGTGGCCAGCCGCGAGTGGCGCACGAAGTAATGTGTTATTTCCATCGACCCCGCCCTGTCACAACCAGGTGAAGATCACTGTCTTGCAGTATTTTTTGCACCAAGTTTGTGGCCAAACATCACTCAAGAAACCCGGATTCTGAGAAATTCTGCCGCACGTGCAGAGTAACTCCTGTGTCGTGGCCGGCATGAACAGATGGTTATGAAAACGATTTAAGCAAACCATATAAAGGCCGAGTGACCTTGTGCAAAAGGCAATGTATCCAAAGGAAAATGAATGAAAAATCCTAGTGAATGTGCTGGCGGGGTGATTTCTGTGACGTTGTGTGCCATTATCGCCGTTATTTTGGCTGGGCAGCTAGATTTTCACACTGAAGCCCTCATACCAGCATTCGGTATCCCTGATCTCTGTTGCCCGCTGGGGAAGGGACTAACACAGTCGTTCCTAGCAGGCTTGAAGCGAGAGGTTATTAACAGCGGTCCGCGTGTGCTGGTCATGCTACGGCACGTTGTCAAGAAAATCAAAGAACCCAAGCGTTTCTTTTGGCCTCAGAAGTCTGGGGTGGGCATGCCCCTGCATCACACCACACCATCATTTGTTGTCACCCGCACATATCATCATCGTCATCTACTTGCGTGATGTATCGGAATCCCAACATCCGAAAAGAACTGAAGTTTACCGTGCACAATTTGAGTGGATTAGAATGTGCTGTTACCAGAATCACAATGAGAGAAATCATTTTTTTGCAGTAGGAACCGTGTGCTCTGCTGCAAAAAAGAAAAGAAAAAGAGCCACTGTTCGCTGAAGATGCTTAGTTGGACAGTGGTCTTTTGCGGACTGCTGTTCGATGCTAGCTCGCTAACCTAACATTGCCGACGTGCGCTGGCGACCGTGAAAGTGCACGGACTCGACAAGAAATCGAACGAAACCAGGAAATCTAGGTCGCTGCATGCTTGGCTCAAGGGGTGAAGGATACGAGTCGCGCGCAACCATCTACACCCCCGTCATACGACTATTTTGCCTTACCGCCTCGGTTCTTCCCATCTTGAGATGTATGTGCGGTGCCTGGCAGGTGTCATCACATGCACATGCGTGTGATTCACTTCAACCCGATCCGCACATGGTGTCTCACTGTTTTTTTTTGCCACAGCAAGATTGCTTCTTGCAAAGAAGCCCGCTTGTGCACACACCGCCGACCAGATACATTTAACGAAACTGGTGGGCGCATGCCTTGCATGCAGTGCATTTGTGGCAAGAGCATACCTTGTTGCGTGGCTTACTTTCCGCATGAACATTCCCTCGGGTATTCTTTGTTTTTGTGCTGGATGCCAAAGATTCGCAATACGGCAAACTTCCGGTTGGAAGTGTGTAATCCGGCATTGTGAATTCAAAATCCGCGCGCGCATTCTTGATAAACTACCTCCTCCCACCAAGGCCAGGATCACATTTGATCAATGTCCAATATTGCCGAACCGGCCCCTTGTGTGGTCCACTTGCCACAGCGATTGCCCCTCCAGAAGCGAGAGTGTGATCCAAGCGATCGAACCGAAATTGTTCCCAGAAATCCCTATTGCGTGTGTGTTGTGCGAAGCACTGTCAGGGCAGCGATAGGTATAATTGTTTTATCGCACACCACCCTTCCAGATGATTAGATGTTTCAATGTGGTCGTGTATTGTGTTTTGTGGCGTCGAACACAGCTTTGGGAGTGGGAGGTGGTGCACGAAGAACGAAGTGCTGCACCATCAATGGTTCCGTGTGCCACGTGTGATATGGACAGTAGGACAATGCATTGCACAGGAGCAATCACAAGGAGCCACATCGCGACATGCTGTAACAGGCACACTGGTTTCCTCTCTGTGATAGGTGTTGGGATAATCACCAACACCTCAAATTGTTCTGATTCTCGATTGTTGTCGGTACCAATGAAGCGTTCAACGATGCCCACGAGCCTCGTCGATCTGAATGATTCAATCAATGATCATCAAGAAAGATGTCTTTTCTCCACGCCGTCTCGCGGAAGTATGGGGTTCTGGAATCCGAAATCAGTGCAAGCTAAGTTCGCAGGGGCAGGGGGGGGGGGGGGGTGCGTTGGGTTGCCAGATATCAGCAGCAGTTTCCTCTGGCACCAAGGCCCTCCCTCCCTCTCCCTCCGCAAGAAAGGCTGCGCCCTTCATCCTCCCCGAGTGGGCCAAGGAGCAAAGGCAGTCACACATGTCACTGACAAAATCCTGCAAATTTTACAACACGCATCTCGCTGAACGACCACCCCCACACCCCCACTAAGTCGTCGTTCTCTTCGGTAAACAAGTAGCAAAGTTAATCTCCCGGCACACAGGCGCGGCGACGCCGTTACTGTGTGTTGTATGATCTTGCATCCCCCGCCCCTCCCCATGCCATTTATTGCTAATTTGTGTTGTGTCTTTCATCATTTTTCAACTGCGGCCCCCGGCTTGTCCCCGTGTCATGTACGGGACCCTGATTGCCTGTCCCGCCCCCTGGCAGGGCGGCTGGCCAGCTTGTTTTGCCTTGGCAAAGGCGGTATGATGTGGTGCACCTGTTTGTTCATTGCAGTGTCCGATGTGGTGTGGGGGGGCCTTTAGCATGCCCTCCTGCCCCGATTTGTGTGTGTTTCTGGGGGGAGCGTGTTCGGGTTTTACGTGTCCATCGGCAAACACACTAAAACCCGGATGCCCGCTGGTTACAGGACACCGATAGCCTTGCAGGTGCATACATCACGCCCCCGTTTTCCATCGGAAATCCTCCCGAAGGTTTCAGGAAAACACCATCCAAGAACCTGGTTCATGCATCACTCCAACATACCGCAACCTGGTGTATACCGTTCAAAACCTTTATGGCCAAACCCCGCCGCCGCAGAGTGCTATCTGCGCTTGGGGTGCTCGCCATATAACGAAGTCTATCATTCATTTGCGCCAGGCCCTCTGGCGCAGAAAATTGTGTTTTGTCATCCGGATCGTCCCCTGCTGCACCTCCCTGCCTTCTCCCTCGAATTATTTGGCTTTCAGGCACCAGCTCCATGAATGAGCTCTCGCTTGATGACCTGCCGCCAACTATCATGGCCAGGCAAGCCTCCCTCGTAACCAACCAGAACAAGCAAGACCTTGGTATCAGCCGTGCAAGTTCTCGGTTCTGGAATTGATTTTTCTTTGGTTCATTTTTTTCAGCCAAATATCCAGGGTCCTGGCCACTAGCAACGAGCCAAATTGCTTGGCGCAGCCCAACTGTGGGAAGCTCCCGACCCTTCTTGTTGGGTCTTGTGACCCACTCACGCTACTTCATCAGACCAGGTGTGTACACAGAGTGAATTCTGCAGTTGCTATGTGTTCGGGTCGGTTTATGAACAAAATTTGTCGTTACGGTCATTCAGTGATTCGCTGATCCTGTGCCTGGCATTTCCCTCTTTTGAACCAGGACCTTTGACACCTTTCTTTATGGCTTATAGCTACATCTCTTTTCATCAAGATCGAAGTATTTTCGACAAGTGTGGTTGTGATCGTCCAGTGACCCCTGAGACGTTGCATGATGTCAAAGGGTCTCGCCATATGCGAGATCCCTCCCTTGCTGTATGCATCGTCAGTTTCTCAGATCTTCTCTTTTGACGTGCTTCATAATTTCCGAGCGCCGATTGTTTTGCCCCGCATTTCACATCATACATGTGTATACTAACTATATGGGGAACTTTCACTCTGATGTGCAGATAAGTGGCCTCTATCATCTAGGTGCCACACTGACACAGCTTGACGTAGAGCGAAGACCCCCAGTTGAGTATTGGAATGGACTGTTCACATTTTCTCCATCTCAAAATCCGGTTATAGCCGTCTTCAAACAGCACAATAACAGCAAAACAAGCATCATCCCGGAAGCAACTCAGAAGCAAGGGTCTTGCACCACCATCACCCCCATGGGGGTG
The DNA here is from genome assembly GCA_963210315.1 of Rhynchopus euleeides. Lineage (NCBI taxonomy): Eukaryota > Euglenozoa > Diplonemea > Diplonemida > Diplonemidae > Rhynchopus > Rhynchopus euleeides. The sequence continues at coordinate 1,488,009 of OY723243.1, forward strand.
GCAAGCCTATAAGGAATCTCGCTCAAGTGTTGAGGTTCTGGTCGAGCGCACCTGGGGTGGTATCTGTGGGTTGTGAGTAGTGTGGCAGAGACTGGCACACACAAGTCTTACCAGCAAGGAATGCTGAATGGGGTTGGGGGGGGGGGGGAAGGGGGTGGGAGGGCGACAAACGAGAAACTCAGATGCACCCCGTTGATCTCCCAGAAGTCTCCAGTCGACTGTGGCCATGTTGTGGCCACACGTATCAGGCTTAGTTTCGTGGCGTTGGCCTGCGGCCAAACGTGACAAAAAGCTGTTCGGCAAAAAAAAACGGGAAAAAATATGGAACGATTGGTTCTGCTGAAGCAGAACACCCGGAGGTACAGAAAGGCACCTCCAAAAAATATGAATCGTTCAACCCAAGAGCCTCGCTCAACAACAGTGACCCACCTCCACCCAACACCATCACCCTAAAAATCAGTCTCGACTTCTAATTTCATCGTAGAATCCTTCCTGCTGACACGAACCGCCTCGTGTGGAACTTCCTCGAATGCGCTTAGAGATAGCTCGCGATCTTGGCAGCTCCACACCGGGGCGGAACCCACACAGACCCACAGGGTGATCGTCTAACAGTGCATTGCCCACCCCAGCCCCCCAACCCATCTCCTCTTCCTCCCTGGCGACCTTCGAGGATTTGAACCCCATCCGACGCTCCCCCCCCCCCCCTAGGGCTAAGTTGGCATGATACGCGTTTCAGAGCACCTTTTTGGCGGGGGCGATACGTGATACGTATCCGATACGGCAACGGCGCTGATACGGCAGACGTGCCCCGAGCCCCTTCCGAGACACGTATCCGATAGGCGTCCGCATAAGGTGTTCAGTGATCTCGTGCCTGGTCAGGCAGGTAGCGCAGCTGCCCCACCTATCAGTCCGAAACCTTGGAAGGGCAGGCCTGCCAGCCTGACCCACCAGAACACGCAATATTTCTGACCTGCCCCCGCCCCCTGGGCCCCCACTGGGGCCCAGGGAGCAGGGCGATTCCGAACTATTGTCCCAATGACCCACCGAATTTGGTCAGGTGCTTGACATGTCACGGACGATACGTCAGCCCGGAAACATATGTTCACTACCGTGGCCTCCGGCGGCTGGGGGCTCCGCCCCCCAGACCTCCTGAAAGGCGATCTGCTGGCTCCTGGGTAGGGGGACCGAGAACACTGACCCCATGCAGTGATACGCGAGACGCGAATCGTGATACGTGATACGTATCTGATACGCGATACGTATCACGTATCACGCCAACTTAGCCCTAGGGGGGGTCAAATGGGGGTGACAAACACGATTTTTCAAAAAACCGGCGCAGAGGCCCCAAAGCCCCCGTAAACCCTCCAAACCCCCCCAGATCGGTCCGGAAACCCATCGAACCCCACTTTTCCACCATTCCGGGCACCTCAGGTGCCCGAATTGGGGTACCTAAATTTTGTGCCACCGTTTGGTACCGTACAGTGCCACTGTGTGGGAGGTTGGAAAAGAAAATGCCCCAACACACCACATCTGAGGGTTGCAATGCATGTTGCTTGCCAACCACGTCATCCGGTGGGTGTCAGGCGCTATGTAGGTGGCATTAGCCAGGTCTTCGATGTGTTCTGGCTTGTATATATACCTCCCTGCCTGCGGCACAGGCACTGCCTTTGTCCCCCACACCAGCCACAGAGAGCGTATTGTACTCGGTCCACGGTTGCTGATTCATTGTGATGCGTTGTATCCTCGAGTGAACGTCACACACTAGTGGCACCACCACCCGCCATCCGAGAGCTGTATTGACTTTGCGCGCTTCCGTTGTATTCACCTCGCCACGCATATTGCACCGTTCAGTACCAGTGCTCTTGGGCCAGGCAAAGTAGACCGCAGCAACTACCAATTCTGGCACAATGGGTACCACGACAGCGCACTTCATGTGTTCCCGGAATGTACAGCTCGTGTTGCAACAGTCGTTGTCAACACATCCCGGTTGTGGAGCACTGCTGCACAGGAATCACACGACCATCTGGACTGTTCCGTACCTACAGGCAGCCTCCCGGTGCATGGTGGCAGGGAGGTATATATACAAGCCAGAACACATCGAAGACCTGGCTAATGCCACCTACATAGCGCCTGACACCCACCGGATGACGTGGTTGGCAAGCAACATGCATTGCAACCCTCAGATGTGGTGTGTTGGGGCATTTTCTTTTCCAACCTCCCACACAGTGGCACTGTACGGTACCAAACGGTGGCACAAAATTTAGGTACCCCAATTCGGGCACCTGAGGTGCCCGGAATGGTGGAAAAGTGGGGTTCGATGGGTTTCCGGACCGATCTGGGGGGGTTTGGAGGGTTTACGGGGGCTTTGGGGCCTCTGCGCCGGTTTTTTGAAAAATCGTGTTTGTCCACGTAAAAGGGTGGCATTTGACCCCCCCTACCCCCCCCCCCCTCCCCTCCCCACATTTCCCCCGAAAACCCCACCCCACCCTACGATTTTGATGCGGAAATTCTGACCACCCACACTCCATTCCCTTTGTCGCTTCCCCCTCTCCTCCCACACCCCCCCCCCCCCCATTTGCTGGAGAAGTCGGAGGCAACCCTCCTCACAGAATGAACGCTCATGTACTCCTGGGTGCACATTCTCCACCCTCTACTCAACGGTTTTAGATGGATTTTTTTCGGAGTCGCTGTCGCGCCGACACAGGTTGGCGGAGAGCGAGGGCACTCGACCTGCCCCTTTTCAAGCAAAACGTGGATTCCCCCCCCCCTGTAAGTTGCAGGGTATTTTTCACCTTCTTTTTCTTCTGGTGCGTGGAGTCCTTCAGTGTGGTTTTACACCCCATCCCCCACCCCTCCCAGCAAAAAATACACCCAACAATATCACGAGTGAAGCCACCACGTATTTCCCCCCTATATTGTTCGTGCCCTCGAGCGTTACCCTTGCGGTATGTTTCTTTTTGCCACAAGGCTGTCAAGTGAAACCAGGCAGGAACGTCACCTGTTTAGGGAAGCGTGCCCTGAATAAGGCTCGATGTGCCTTGTGATCTTGATGGGCTTTCTTTGGGAAAGAGGCAAATGGGATAAAGGTGCCAGTGTTTATGTTGTTTTGGATGTCTTCGCTCAACGGCGCAGAAAAGTGCGCTTTGGTGAATTTCTACTGTGTTTTAGTAGAAATGGCGCCGGAATGTTTACCGATGATCGAAGACCCTTTTCATTTCTTTTGTCACAAAACGTCTGCACCGGTGCCCGTTTGTCCCCCGCAATTTGCGGGGGATGGATTTCGGTATTGGCCGACAACCACTGTTATTTGATAGTTTGCCATATGTTCGTGCCCCGCGTTTACCTATGTTTTTTGTTCAGTCAGATCTTTCACATCTTTGGTATCTCACATTCGCTACGCCTTGTTCGTCTATTCTCCAATTTTGAGAAAGGCATAGTGTCATAACGGCCGTCATGGAGGGAGTGGATTTTCTGAGAATTCACTACCAAACAACAAGACAATAACACAAAACGAAACAAAAAACGACACGGTGCAGGTCGCAAAAAAAAAAAACTACCTCAGTTCCCGCTACCGAAATATAAAAACGGCCGTTTTCATGTTTGTTGGCGAAAAAACGGCCGTTTTTTCCCCCTCCTATTTTCCTTTGGAGATTCGCCTCCTGCTTACCGTACCGAGCTGAGGAAACACACTTGACAACTCCCTGTTGCCTACACATGACATCGGGCACTGCGATTCTCTGTCGACTGTACAAAGAAAAATGGCTTCCGCCCTGCCTGTCGCTCGACAAGCAGCAGACACCCGAGAGCAGAGAGGAGTGTAGCAGCCCGGTTCGCCCCCGGGTTGTCCCAGAAATCCAGCACGAGGCGAAGGTTGAATAATAAGTCTGTTTGACTGTTTGACAGTTAAACTTTGAAAATGCTTCTTCTACGTCCCGAAAAAGTATACTCAAGAATACTCAAGAACGATAGAAACGGCAGGTGTGTGGAACTTCGGTCTCTCTCTGACACAGAAATATGTGTCACTAACACATTTGAACTATGAAGATGGTCAGTTCTGCGTGTTATATCAAAGAGACCCATCAACACGCGCGGAAATAGAAACCACCACCGAGAAGCAGGCGCGCTTGCATCGAAAGGAGGGAGTACTCAGAAGTTCGGATTTTTTTCTCGGATTTTCCGGAATGTCCCCTCGTCAGAGTCCCAAAAGAGGCGAAAGTATGTCAGGAAATAAAAGGCAGCGCCGGCAGAACTCCCGGCTTTTTTTTCCCCCAAAGGATCCGTGACCTGGGGGGCAGGGTTGCGGCAAAATCGTACTCCTTTCGCTTTATTATAGACACCCTGTCCAGCAACTGTGGGAGAACAGTTCCGGACTACTTTTTGTTGAGCGCACAATGTGTTGAGGCCCTGTGAAGTGGCATGAGGCGCTAATCCAAAGCTTCAGTCGTACGATTTCCTTCGTTACTTCGCGACTTCGCACCCTCGGAACGTGGTGGCCTAGTCGTAGATCACCCAGGCCCTGCTCGTGACCTCCCCGAAACAGAGGGGAGGTGGCACCGGAGTTCTGACACCCCTACGACTCATGCGGCCGTACGCGCTCGGGCACAGACGGCGGACCGCAAACCAGAAGGACTTCCCTGATTCCGTGCCGTCCCACCTTCTGCGCATGCGGTCGCCAGCCCAGGCCAGCTCCCCTGCCAGGGGCACTGGGGGGTCGTACTTCCCCACCTCAGACACTTTCTCGATGACATTCACAATGTCGGTGTACACTGCGTCGACAGGGGCACGCCGTTGGCACACCCAGCTGCGCATCGCAGTACTTCTGGAGCAGCGATGCGAGGGGTGCCGTCAGGCGGACGGCGGCCTGCAGGTGGGACTCCAGCCCAGCGATTTCGTGGGCATCTCTGCCAACCGCAGAAGCGACGCACACGTAGCAGGGCCGCTGTCCTGCAGCGGGCCCGGAAGATTGTATAAATGCCCGGGGACGTGGTGCAAGGTGCAGATCCACTCAAGCGGTGCAGGTAGTGTGTGTCGGAGAGAAGCGGGATCGCACGGCCGGTGGTGCCGTCTTGCTCGCCTGCTTCTCCCTCTCAGCTGCGTCAGAGATGTGGCACAGCACATCCTTCAGCGCCAGTGCGGTCGTGAACCCATCTAGCTGGTGCTGCATATTGCCCAGGATGATCGCCCGTGCCTTCGGGAATAAATCAGCGAAGGCGGTGTCCTTCTCATCCGGGGTGCTGTCGCCGATATCAAGGGAAAGCTCTGTCGCAAGAGCCCTGATGCCAGTGAGCGACACCCACCTCTGCCTGCACGGTCATCCACGACACACGTGCCTAGATTGGCCGCAACCATGTTCAGCCCCTCCTCGGGACACACTTCTTGACAGGCATCATGCACCAGGCCAGCCGGTGATCCGGTGAACAACGCACCCCGGGCGATCCGAAGTTGCAAGCCTGCCACTGAGGGTATCGCACTCCGACAGCGCCAGCTGTTTCCCTGGCTCTGCACTTTCAACGCTGCGTTCTTCTTCTTCTTGATATGGCGCGGTCCGTCAAAGTGGTCCACGAAGTCTGAACTCTTCGCATCATACTTGAAGGCGCGCCCACAATGCTTGCTGCAGGGTATCCCTTGCAGTGGGGAGGCACTCCTGGTGGTGGGATCTCGCCTGCTGACCCACGCCCCATACAAAATTCCCAGGTAAAAAAAAACGGCCGTTTTTTAAAATGCTGAAAATCAGCGGCCGTTTTTGCAAGTCCACAAAATACAAGGGATTTTTTAAAACGGCCGTTATGCAACCATGGAAAGGGACAATTTATTCACCGGGCGCTATTTGGAAAGTGCACCAGATATCGCTTGCAGGTGTGTTTCTGATTTGATACGTCTCGAATGTTCATTTCCGACGCGTGCGTTGCCCAAAGTTGGGCCGCAGAAGCAGGCAGCCTGGTTATAATTTTGACTCACATACAACCGCCTGCTCTGTTCGCAGGTATCCACTGCTGCCAGCCTTCCGCATCCAAGTGTTTCGAGGTTCTGGTCGGAGATCAAATGCGAATACAACCAATTTACAATACCACCATATCAACTCCGCTCAACAATTCTTCGCAAACGCTCTCTTTCTGTCACATTTCCCCGTACACACCTGAGAGTGGGAGAAGAATGTTTGCATGGACAAAGATTCTCCCAAGTCAAGGAGCTTTTCGATGTTTGCATTTTTTGGCTCCCCCCAAACAAAATCAAGCTCGCTTCTGCTCTTCCGCGAACCGATTGCGGGCCGCGGTACGGGAACGTGCACCGCCATACCTATTTGAGAGGACAGCATCTCCTATCACTTGCCAGGCCCCTACTGGGCCCTGCTCCGGCAACAGGCTTCCGAAAAGCCTCGACTCTTTGTGTCCGATTTCGTGCTGGCCCTCTTTATTCTGCCTGCTTGCCTCACCCTGTTCAGGAGAACCTATTCAAGCTGCATCTGTGGCGTTCTGACATCCGAGTATGGACGTTCTCGCCAGAAGAAGTGTACATACCCCCCCCCCTTTTTCGTTTGTGGTTTGACTTCTCTTTCAAGGTGCATGGGCTTATGCAGCTTTGCAGAGCCGCAGCGCCAGCTGTACAACACGATGGATTTTATCCGGCATTCTTTTCTATTGAGGGGCTAGATTTGAGCTCCAAATCTGGCCATTTTCATAGCGGAATTTTGAAATATCAATACATTTTCGCTGGCGAGATCGCGAAGAAGAGGTGGTGGTGGAGAGCCTTCCTTTTTTGGCCCCCCCCCCCTCCTCCCTTCCCTCCGGACCAAAAGGACAGCAGATCACCCCGAACCTTGAGTCGTTTGGGGGGGGGGGTGCAAATACGCAATGCGAAGAGGTCTCCGCAGAGGCGACGTGGTATCGTTCTGTGAGCGAAACTTTTGTTGCTGGTTCTCTCTTGCTCTTGTAGTGTGGCCGCTGCTTCGCGGTGGCCACATTCGCCCTTTCAGAGGTTGTTTCTTTATTGCATCTTCTTCTTCACGCCCTGTCGAATCCACCCTGTTTCAAACAAGAAAAACAGCGAACACACGCCCCCACAAGAATTGTCCGAGATGAAGGGTCGTTCGGAAGCCCGGCGATCCCTCGTCTGAATGAATCACAGATGACTCAACTCGCCTGTATTGTGCCCCAATGGGGTGTGTGTGGGCAGTGATTGTCAATCAATCTTTGCGACTGTGGCTGAGGAGGGGGGAGGGATATTGCTGTTCGGCAGTTGTCGGCTATCTGAGGCCAAAATCAACCAAAAAATGCGCCCCCATAATTGTGTTTGACTTGGACAACGTTATCGATAGCAGAAAAAAGCCTGGTGCATTTGAGTATTTATGAGTCAAGTTTTGTTTTGTTGCATGGTATGACAAAGATCTTGCAAGAAATGTTAAGAAATCTCGAAATTTCTTAAGACGTCTTAATGTAATGCCGAAAGGGCTATTTCTTAAAGATTTCTTACTGATTTCTTAAGACGTGTTTCTTAATGCCTAGCATTTTAATGTCCATCATTCTGAAAAAGATCTTAAAAGATCTTTTTCAGAATGATGGACATTTTTAATGCTGGGATATATGGAAATAATGTCCATCATTTCATTAAGAAATCTTAAGAAATCCTGTATTTCTTAAAAATAATGGGGGTCATTAATTTAAGAAATTTAATGCAGCACCTGCATTAAGACGTCTTAAGAAAGAAGTGAAAAGATCCTTTTCTTATTAAGACCTTTGTCATACCATGTTGTTGTGGGTCTTTCCCAAGGTATTTATTTACGTTATGTTGGTGCGAATACGGCCTTCATTCCATCCAATGTTACGATCCAAAGTTGATACACGTATTCGGAACATTACCTCCAAGCTCAGTCTTGTGTATTATTCTTTAGGCTTCGGCCTGGCTCATTCCCAAACCCTGCGCTTGGAGTTGGCCTGTTTCTCTTGAACTTGTCACATAAGGGTGTGGCCATTCTTTGTTCAATATCTGGCTGTCGCTTCAGTGAATATACATCTGCAACCTCTATCAAATGCTCGTCTTCGGCGTGTAAACCAAACTATTGTCTTTGTTGTGACTTTGTTTGTGTTTCGTGCGATTATTTAGTCATTTTGGTCTTCTCGGTTGACCTTTCGTTGTCCCCATGAATGATCCTGCACGAAACCCTTGTTATATTCTGAACAAAGGGACCTTGTTCCACGAAATTCACGACACGTTTTCCTATCTCACGAGTTATGTTGATTTGAGAACTGATTATCTTCACAGAAAATAGTACCCGGCACACTCCGCACGCTGGCTCTTCTTCTATTTGATTTCATGTGCCCAATGTGGCGCGACCATCTTCATTTCAATGCATCTATAATCTTCCGGAGACCGGTCAGACTACGTCTCAATTGTTGTGCAAATTCCATGACCGAACTGCCACGGCCTGTTCCGCAGTGCCGTCAGCATTGTCGGAACCCTGTCCAACCAGGGCGAGATAGCCATGATCTCGTCCGCACCATCAATGCGTTGAACAAGGCTTTCACAGAACTTATTTGTTTTGCAAAACTGTTGTCCACGTTAATATCCAGATGCTGCTGATTTGTGTTGAGTCGCTTCTTGCCATCCGTGATGCAAGTCTTACCGGAGCCTTCTCTCTCGAGTGCAGAAGAGTGTGTGGAGTGCCCACATTTGGTGGGCACACACACACAGCGGATGCCCCAACGTGTTTCTACTTTTGATCGGTGGAATTCAACTTCCGATCCCGACTCGCGGAATTCCGCAAGATCTCCAGACCTGTGGAAATCCAAAGGCCACAGGGCAGGTTGGATTCATTGCAGCCAGGCTCCGTGGTTGCAGGGCCTCCTGGGTATGATAGAGAATTTCATGGGCGCCTTTGTGTTGTGAACAACCCCAGGCAACGTTGGGTGATCTCAACCCACAATCCCAGACAACTTTTACCGCCAAACATGCAGTCTCATATCCCCGCAGCAAATACAGTATTTGTGCTCCATTCAAATTCATCCCATTCGATCCCGGCATATTTTTTTGCATACACGTTAAGTGTTCTAAGAAACCAGACATAACCAGAAGACCAACATCATGTTCGTGCTAGCACTTTTCCCTTTTGTCATCACACCCGTGCGCCAAAACAGGTTAGGCCTTATATTTGGCTGCGTTCAACGAAAAATATTTTCGTGGTTCAACACTCCCACCTACTCCCTTCTCTTTACTCCACCCTTCAACCCCCGACATATCCGATGCCTGGCGTGCAGAACTCGGAGCTGGTGCTGTCCGGAGTGGGGCGCGGCGCGGGCAACCCGGATGCCTTGTCCGCCCCCCTCCCGGCGGGCGACTTCGGGATGGCGATGGGGCAGGCGCTGGCGGCAGTGACCACCGCCAACGCCCGCGAGGTGGCCACTCGCGAGGTCGCGGGGGCCGACATCCGGGCCACGCAGGTGGAGGCGCACGCGAGGGTGCACGCGGCGGGGGTGGAGGCGGGGGCGGCTACGAGGGCCGCCAACGCGGAGGCGGCGGCGGGGATGCACATCGCATCCGCGAATGCAGCGGCGCATGCGGCGAAGGTGGAATCCGCTGCGGCACAGCGGGTGACGGGGGCGGAGTCGGACTCGAAGGTGGCGTCGGTGGAGGCGGCGGCCTCAAACGCCGTCACGGAGGCGCAGGCGCGGGCCATGGTCGCCGAGGAGTCCGCCAGGCACGCGGAGGTGAGAGCCCGCCTCGAGGCGGAGCTGGCCCTTGAGAGGGAGAAGACGCGGAACGCCGCGTTGGTGATGGAGGAGCGGGCCAAGGCCCAGCGGGAGACGGCCCTCGCGGAGCACGCGAGGGTAAGGGCTGAGGCAGGTGCGAGCCGGGCTGCAGCCCCCCAGGACGAGGTGGCTTCCCTCCGGGAGGAGGTGCGGCGGATGCGGGAGGTGGCGGACCTCCAGGCGGAGCTGGCCCGCCTGCGGGGAAACGGGACGGGCTCCGGAGCCGGCGCCGGAGCACCGAGGGCCGGAAAGCCGGAGCAGCGGGACGGGGCCGGCAGCGTAGCCGGCAGCAGCGACAGCCGCAGGGGCGCCGGGGCTCTCAACCCCCTGGACGTGGACGAGTGGTGGCACGCGGACGAGGCCACGCTGGGGCTGGTGCACCTGCACCAGCTGCGCCGCTACGACGCCCTGCTGGGGGCCCGGGCGGGGGGTGCCCTGCGCCCGCAGGCCCACGAGGCGCAGGCGCGGATGAGGGATATCAACCTCATCATGACGAGCCTGCCGTCGCTGCAGGAGCCGGAGGACTACGACGACCTCCTGGTCCGGCTGATGCAGAACCAGTTCTGCAGGCTGGAAGCCCTCAACGAGGGCGTGTTGGGGGGCGGATGGGAGGCGGCCTCCGCGATGGAGGAGGAATTCTTCGGGAAGCCGGAGATTCCTCCGTACCTCCGGGCGGCAAAGGAGAAGGCACGGGCCCGCCAGCCACGCTCCCCCCAGGTCCACCACCCACAGCATCAGCATCAACATCAACAACAACAGCAACGCAGCTCGCAGCCACAGCCGCAGCAGGGCCACCCCACCAGCCAGCGGAGCAGGAGGGGGGGCCACAGGCAGTGAGCTCGCCCCTCACGGCGATGCTGGAGAGCATAGGGGTGCTCTCCACGGCGCGGGTGGGAAGGAGACGGGCACAGGAGGACCCGCTGACCGCCAGAGAGGCACAGCGGATCGCCAAGCGCGCGGTGAAGACGCTGGGGGAGGCGTTGGCACCGTCGACGTGGAGGGGGCTCGAGGGGCCCCACCGGCGACTCCTCCAGTTCCGGCACGAGTGGGAGCAGACCACGGGTGTGCTCTTGCCGTGGGACCTTTGCATCATTTACTGGGTGCAGAGGCTCATGTCCGAAGCGGACTCCCCACTCCGGCCCTCCTCCGCCCTACAGTACGTATCGAGGGCGGTCGCCGCGATGAGCCGCATGGGGGTTGTGGTGGACTCCCAGCTGCTCCAAGACTTCAAGCGAGGTCTGAAGCGCTTGGGGGCCCTCCGACCGCAGCACCAAGCGAAGCCAGCAGCATCCGCCCAGGTGGCCGCAGTGGTGGGCCGGGAGGACGTCGACCGCGACACGAAGCTCGCGATTGTGCTGGGGTGGTGCGGGGCGGCGCGGGTGTCGGACGTGGTGCGCCTGAAGTGCGGGGACATCGCTTTCCAGAGCGAGTTTGTCGCCGTGAACTGGGCGGAGACGAAGAGCGACCCGTTCCGCCTGGGCGTCACGACGGGCCTGTTCCTCTCGGAGTGCTGGACGGAGGTGCTGCGGGAGGCGATCTCGGGGCGGGCGGCGGGCGCGCTGGTGGTCGACACGACCTACCGGCGCATCGTGGCGGCGCTGAAGAAGGAGGACCCGGAGCTGAGTGGTCATTCCCTCCGTCGGGGGGCTCTGGCGGAGCTCCTGCAAGAGGGGCTGTGCCTGGAGTCGCTTCGGCAGCTGTCCCGCCACAGCTCCCTGGACGCCCTGGCCAGGTACCTCCCGGCGGGGAAGCTGAAGCTGGCGAGGCAGACGGCCTCCACATCAATGGTGCTCGACCGGGGGCTATCCCGGGGGTCGCTCTTTGCCCTGCCTTCCCTGGGAAGCTCCTGAGGACGGCGTGCGTGGCGTACGAGCCCCCAGGCACGCCTTCCCCGCCGGCGACCCCTCGGCCCAGGCCGCCTCCCACGCTACCGCCTCCACCTCCGCCTCCGCCTCCACCGCCGCCACGGCCGCCCTCTCCTCCTCCTCTTCCTCGGAGGGTCGGCGACGACTCCTACTCGCCGGACGTCAACGCGACGTACGCGAGGGAAGCGCGGGTGACGGTGGAGGGGCGGCATCTTGGCCCGCCCTCGGCGCGGGGTGGCCCCACGGGGGAGCTGGCCCCCATATCGACGTCACGTCTGAACCTCGACGCCTTAGAGGCTTTGGATTCCGAGGGGATCCTGTCAGGGGTTATCGACGTGATTCGGGACCGGGGCGCTTTCCTGCGGGCCATGCGACCGGGCGTGGATCTGGGCGACAGGCCTCTTTCGCGCGGGACCTCGAGGCACATGCTGCGGCACTGGGATAACCTCTCGGAGTGGGGGGTGCTGGGGTTGGCAGACGCGCCGAAGGTGGTCCTCCCGGCGTTCACCGTGGAGAAAAAGAGCGGGCTGCTGCGTTTGGTATGCGACGGGCGAAAGCTGAACCGGCTGATGCGGGACCCACCACCGATGCTCCTCCCGTCGATCCACGAGGTGGTCCGGAGGTTCCTGGCGGCCGAATTCGTGGTGCAGGCTGACGGGAAGAGCTGGTTCTACCAGTTCCCCCTGGGGGACGGGGTCCGCGACTTCTTCGGGGTGAATCTGGCTGGGGAGCGGGGCCCGTTTCGGCGCACCTCGCTGCGGGTGATGTGCATGGGCTGGAGCTGGGCGCCGTGCATCGCGCAGAGGGCCTCACGCGTGCTTCTCCCCCTGGAGGATGGGCTGTCTTGGGTGGACAACTGGTTTGTGGTTGGAGATAGCCGGGAGGATGCAGCCGAGAGATACGCCCGATTCCTCGGCAAGGCCGAGTCGGTGGGCGCCGAGCTCAACGAGGGTGCGGAGTTCGGCACACCGCAGTCGCGGTTCATCGCCTTGGGGTTGGAATTTGATCTGGAGTCGTCGCCTAAGCGCTTCAGGTCGGACCCCGATTGGGTGTCGAAATTCCTTGCCTCGGCGGCCGTGGCGGCGGTTCGCGAGAACAGGGCTACTTCCCGGGAGTTCTAGAAGGTTTTCGGCGGTATGATTTGGTTTCTGTTCTCGACGCAGAGGCGTCTCTGCTACTTCCGCGCCTCCCTCGCCTTCCTCAGGAGATCCGCGGCCAAGCTGGTTGCGGAACCGGAGCAGTGGGACCGCCCTCTCGACATCCCCCCCTCTGTTCTCGCTGATCTTTCTCTGATTTCGGCCGATCTGGGCCAGAATGTGTGGGTTGAGGCAGGGGCTTCGGGGCCCTCGGTCACGGCGTGGTCTGACGCTTCCGACACAGAATGGGCAGCCCTTCTGGAGTTAGACCCCGAGCCGATTGTCCAGGGCTGTTTTGATGAACCCCTCGCCCACCATATATATGTCAAAGAGCTCTTCGCAGCGCTCCAGGCGACACGCCTCGCAGCCGCTACGCGGCCGGGCTGTGCGTTGGGGTTGCAGGTGGACAACACGGCAGCGGTGGCAGCTATCAACAAGGGCCACAGCAAGAATTACCTCGCGAATGACTTGTTGTGTGCCTTGTTTGACACCGCGGACGGTGCGGGCATCTCCGTTTCCGCTCAGTGGGTGCCTACGCATGCACAGAGAGCAGACGAGTTTACCCGAGGCACTGTGGCATCGCCGTGCCCTGTCCCCCTGGCGCCCCTCCCTGCGAGATACGCGGCGGTTGCAGCCATATCGCGTTAAACATTTCAAGTGTGGTGTACCCTTTCAATTCCTTGTCTTTCTTTCCGCTACGCGGTCCCTGTGGGTTGGGCTGCGTTCAACGAAAAAAGACACTTCTTTCCGGAGTTTAGCTAGCACGATTCAGTTGGGCGATTCATTTGTCTGGTTTTTGCATACACGTTAAGTGTTCTAAGAAACCAGACATAACCAGAAGACCAACATCATGTTCGTGCTAGCACTTTTCCCTTTTGTCATCACACCCGTGCGCCAAAACAGGTTAGGCCTTATATTTGGCTGCGTTCAACGAAAAAAGACACTTCTTTCCGGAGTTTAGCTAGCACGATTCAGTTGGGCGATTCATTTGTCTGGTTTTGCTTCTTTGTCGGGTCCTGCAATAGCGCCCTGTCTTCTGATGTTTTGTATCACTGCTGTATTATATACAGCAATGATGATTTCGTCTGTCTTTGCCCCATGTATCTATGCATGCATCCCTTCCCATCTCGAGAAGGGAAATCGCCGCTCTTCCACACTCCACCGCCTCCTTCTTGCCTTTTTTACCTTCAATGTGGGCGAATTCCGACTCAGATCACACTGCGGTTTTGAAACATGTGAAGACTTGAAGTTGATGTCGATTCGACCGTACCACAGCTCGTCTTCATGGCCAGTCATTTCATAGCCGTAGTGTGATTTCAGGCTTGGAACCGACCCATGTTTTTCTGGTATTTCTTTTGCATTTAGCGATGTTCGTGCTTCCCATTTGTCCGCCGTGTCGAGGATTTCACCACATCACAAACGTGACATGCACCCTCCTCAGGGAACGTTCTGAATGAAGGCGTCGAACATGCTAATCTTATAAAAGCTGGAAGGTATCCAGCAATTTGCGTATGGGTCCGAACATGATTCGGGCCCATGTGTGGAATGGGATACCAGGTGGAACAGCAGGGCACAACAGCTGGTGTGTACCCCAAGGCATCTGGAGTGTTGCACAGCCGCGACGCAACTTCATGTGTTTTGGCCGTGTTATCACACAGCCTGAGTCTGGTTGCCTTGCAAAGGCTCACTCCCCACCCTTGAAAATGCCTTCTTGAAATGGCAAACGACCCCCCACCCCACCCTACCCCACCACTCCTCGTAGGGGGAACACATGATGCGTGCACGCTGACATGTCAAGTCGCCCTTTGTGTTTGAAAGTATCTGTATTCTTCAGCCGTGCCTCAACGGGGTGCGATAGCTGATTGATTCGTCCTCCTCTCTGACCTTGCATGATGGGGGAGAATGAGCGGTACTCTGCTGTCTTTGTGGTTCGTGCTCCTTATCCCCCCCGCCCCATGGATTGATGATCCTGATTTGTTTGGTGCAATTCAATCTTGCAAAGCAGGATAGAAACTGTGCGCGAAGGGATCGATCCAAAGGGTTATGAGAGGTGATAAAGGTACTTTCCCGAACACATGCCCCTCGATCTATGCCGACGTCTTCAGCACGGCTCAACCTTGCGACTCTAGCGGTGATTTCCTCACAGCAGAACTAGGAAAAGCAAGTGTGCGTGCTCTCATGCGCATCCTGAAACAGTCCTCTGCCCACTATGTTTACGGTGTATTTTTGCTAGTTATTTTGCGGACATCCCTATCCTCACCACCACCACCCCCATCCTCGGCTCCCTTGTTTCCCCCGCACCCCCCTTCCCCCACAGCACACAAGCTGTCGTCTATGTGTTTCGGCTCTTTCTCTGCATGGGGCATATTCCATTCCACGAAGATGTGCCCTTCAGCTCAACCCACATTTCGTTTGATACGTTTACCCACCCCTGTTGTTTTTTTGCCCCCCCCCCCCCCCACCCCTTCCCGTTGCGTTGCGTTGGTGGCTTCTTCGTGATTATTATTACAGTCGTCTGGGTTTGGCTTACATTTTTGTCCCAAACCCTCCCTTTGACCCCCCCCCCCCCTTCTACTTCTATTTCTATTTCACTACCCCCCCCCCTAGCCCGCTCCCTTTTGTGCCCCCCTCGGCCTCGGCCTCTGGGTGGTCATCTTTGAGTCTACTTTTCCCCACAAAATCACACCGGGCTCCCGCACCATTCTTCTTTTGCCTCATACAGCAGTTGAAGGGGTCAATTTCTTTTTGAGAGTTGTGCAACAAGGGGTGTTCTCGCGATCGACGAATACCCTTCGGCTCTTCTATTGTTTCCCTTTCAGATTTGCACTAAAACACAGTTTTGTTGACCCTCTCCACCCCCTCCCGCACCACACCGGCCCAACCCCACCCTGGAGAGTGCCAATGACAGGCATCATCTGCTCTGCTATTTTTTTTCGTTTTGATTTTTTTTGCCAACATATCTGCAAGCTCCTTCATTCTTACTTTTGCCCCCCACTCCCTTTCCCTTTCGGGGAGGTTGGCCGTGTCTTCTTGTTTCTGTCGCTCCCGCCACCACCTCCTTCTGTGTATTTTTGAGGCAAAAAAGTCACAGCAGGTACAGTGGGGGTGGGTGGGTCATCGTGTGTATTTCCAAGCAAAAAAACCCCCTCTACAGTAGTGTTGGTGCTGATGCGCCACGTTGCAAGAAACCCCGAAAAAAACTCTGGGACTGCCAGCAACCGTCTTCATTTCCCTTCCAAGGGAAAGTGGGCATTTTATACACATCTCCTGAAGTCATCGCTACATACAGGGGGTCTTAGCTACGGTGCAGAAACCGGTGCGTTTTTTTCGTTGCATTTCCTCCTGTTTTGTCTGAGAAAACCGCCGAACTTTGCCGAAAAATTGCCGATAGCGAAGATCACCATAGTTTCTGACTTTCCAGATATTGTCGATTAGAGACAGGCCGAATGCCATTGGCGTCGCATCCACCGGAAGCGTGTGCCTTGGGGCTGTTCAGTGGCCTCGCCGAGCCATCCCGACCCCCGTCATGGAGTTCGGGTGTTTCCGGCTCAACATACAACCAATCCAAATCAACGAAAGCTATCACAGGTAGCTGGAAAACAAGGCTCTCTTTTTTTGCTGTGCCCGTTGGAACAACGGGATGTGTGGCCGCCTCATGTAGTGCATCGTATTCGTGGCATGTTGAAATATTCGAACATTCTTCATAATGTTCTCCAAACAGTCTGTGTCGCTGTGCAGAATGGTCCAAAAAGGTCAGGGGGGGTAGGGTGGGGTGGGGTGGAATCGTTCCTGGGATGGGTCTCTGAAGTGGCGGGCCGGTGTCAATGAGTGTTGCACACACACACCAGGCAGTCCGGCACGGAGTGAGGGTTAGCCCGTTGCCCACCCATGCCCCACCCAAACGCCGTCTTAACCAACACGGGGTGATCATTGCGAGGGGAGTTCTTTTTAGCCTCCTTCATCTTGCTCAACAGAGAGGAGGTTGCAACAAACAAGATATGCCGTTTGTTGAATCCTCTCTCTCTCGCGCTCTCTCTCTCTCTCTTTGTCTCTGCCTTACGTTTCCCCCTGCGGCTGTCCCTTGCCCTGAGACAGCTGCTGTTGCATTTGAATGCAGCCGCGCTGTCTACAAGGCCCCGTAATCATTTTTAACTTCGTCGATTTTTTTGGGATTGTATTACCGAAAAGATCCCCACAAACAGTTCTTAACCTTATCCTGCAATGTGGAAGTGGAGTTCGGGACTGCACCACAGGTGCTACCCCGAACCCCTGGGCCTTGCGGGGCCTGTTATCTGACCTGTCTGACCCATTAACAATGCGAGGGAGGCGGGCCAGCCTCGTGAGAATTCTGGGTGCCGACAGCCGCGGGCCGTTTTTAGTTAAGAGAGTGATTTACTCGCCGTTCAATGCGGATGCACATTGTTCCACTCTGCGAATCAGCAGTTGTGTTTGTATAGACTCGTTTGTCCCAGCCGCGGGGCGAGGAGAAGGGGGCAAACCAGGTCATGTATTTTGAAGGGTGGTGAGGAATCCAATGGTGATACTGACGTCAAAATGGTATCCGTGATCTTGCCGCAGAAATATCTCCTTGCGACGCAGCATCGACAAGGTGGTGTTCCACTGCTTTTATCTTCTTCGAGACTCTTTCTCTGATGGCATGTATTCAGATGCCTTGGGGTGGGCACAGGCACCCAGCCAAACTGGCCATTTTTTCTGAAGAAAAAAACACATGTGCGGCCAGAAGAAGCCTGAACCAGCGGCCCGGGGGCTGCGAAGAGGCTGTACATCTTTAAAATCGTCCAAATCGTTCAAAATGTTCGAACAAGCAGTGTGTTGTTTGTGGTACGGGGTACGCCACCAAACTCACCGCCTTCTGTGAGATCCCCGTACATTGCTCTCTTTGTTTCTCGACTATATCCCTTTCGACCATCTCTGCTCATTGGAAACATGCATCAGGCGCGTCTTCCTGTTCGCCTGCACCTCCTCTCCCCCACCCCCCCACGCCCTCTTCCACGCTTGCAGATCTCTCCAGAAGCCCCTCACCCCCCCACCCCACCGCACCCCGCGTCCTCACTGTTTTCCTTCGCCCCTGCCAAACCCCCACTCCCGCTGGTCACTCGTATGGCATTTTTTTCTTCATTTTCTCTCCTGGGCTTCCTCCCTCCCGAGCCAAGTAATACGCCAAAAGAAAAGTACCCCCGTTCCCGAGCATTTGTATTTTTCCGCGCCTTTCGCGCCCCCCCCCCTCCCCCCGTTTTGTTGTGCGCTGTATCGTCGTAGTACTGTGATATCTCCCCCATCCATTTCAGAGAACCCCTGGATTGAATGTGACCCCGGGTCCAGGCCCAAAGGGGAGGAACCCCGATAAGTACAAACGGCCCAAAGCCCCCTCGAAGTAGCAAGCAAAGAAAATGGCAACAAATGCCGCCCCGCCCCCCCCACCCCTCCCCCACCAACCGAGTGTATTCTTCATCTGTTCATTTTTTTCTGTTGTGCTGTGGCAGAAGTCGAAGAAAGCAGGACAAGAAGAATAGCGGTGAACGTGTTGACATTCTTCAGAACCGAAACTGCCTGACATGGTCCTTGTTTTTTGCATTCTGTGATATTCTATTCTGCAGAGCAGACCGACGGTGCATGGCCTGCAGCACGCCGACAGAAAATGCTGGAGAGTGTCGGATGAGCTTTGTTGGTATCACCTTTGGTGATATACAGGAAAAGGTCCCCAACACATGGGACGTCGTTTGACCCTCCCCCTCCCCCCTCTCCCCGAACCACTAACGTCAGATGAAGCGATGAAGAGAAGTGTTTCAAAACCCAGCAGCAGAAGCATCAGCAAACTTGTGTGAGGAAACCCTCATTGGGGTGGGGGCGCAGGATTGGATCGCATCCGGCTCGTCCTGCACCCCCTTCCCCACTACACTGCACTGCCACCACCACCACCACTTTTCACATTTGGATTGCCGGCGGGCCACCACATTTCCAACCAAATCTGAATCCACTCCACCACCCATACGCACGTTTTTTTTCAATTTTAGATATCTAAATGTACGTGACGCGAACGCGCTCCCTTGCACGGTGGCCTGGTCAGACCCTGACCAGGTCAAAACCTGGTCAAATCTTGACCAGGTCATACCTGGTCATTGACCAGGTATGACCTGGTCATGATCATGTCATACCTGGTCATGACCAGGTCATTTTCACCCATTTTAACCGGGGGGGAACATGTTGAGTGGCCAAGCAGGGGGAACAATTCGCATGTTCCGGACTCTCTCCGGCCGTTGTGGAAAGTATGGGTCAAAAGGGTTCAACCATACCCCGAGTCGAGAAAGAAGTCGAAGCTTGAATCATGTTGGGCACAAGGGAAAAATGGTCGTCCTTCTCGCCGTGCTCCGTTACCCCTGCCTCGGCCAGGTAGCGCAGTGCCTCCTTGCAGTTGTGCAACAGCAGGTTGTGCACGTTTGTGGCTGTGAGGTGGTGTCGGGCCGACGCTGTCGCGGGGCAGCCGAAGAAGAGGTGTTTTTTTTTTCGGAGTAGTATGAGCTGAGAGAAGCTAGACCTGGCCCGAGGAAGGGGATAGAAGACGCATCCCGTCCAAACGAGTTCGAATATTATGGTTTCACCCACTTGACGATCAAAACGACGATGTCTGAAGTGATCCTGTCTGACACTTCCCCACTCCCCCCTTTACTCCTCCGCGCCGCCCTTGCGGCAACTCCACGCTACAACAGCCACACAGGCTGTTGTTGCCCCCACCCTCTCCTGATTGTGAGCTACCAGGGACCCCCCTGTGTCAGCTCTGTGTGGCGATAGCCTCCGGCAGGTTTTTTTCCCCGCCGTGCGATATCTTCTTGGCCGCCAAGCCTAGCTTGTTGAGCGTTCAGAATCCTATTTTTTTGTGTTTGGGGATGATGTGGCGGTGCTTGCGTGTCCTTCGTGCAGATGGACACAGTTGGCTCGAGGAGGAGCATGCAGTGCCTGACTGATGCGATTTTTTGGGGGAGATTCTTTGGTGCTGTGTTCCTGGTCGGAGAGGCCTGTGGGTCTGTTGGGCCAACTCCCACACCTCCTTTGACACGAACATGTGGGTCTGTCTTGTTCAGATTTTCTTTATTTCTAGAATATTTCAGGGTATAAGATATACTTTTTTTCTGGCGCCGTTTTCCGGTTTTTCTGGTTTTGAATTTTTTCGCGCGCGCCTTCGGCGCGCGCGACCCGCGCAAACCCTCTCAGAATCACACCCAACACGGCTGGACCAGGCTCTGCCGAACAGCAGTGGCGTGTTGCTCCACGCAGCTCCCCGAAGGGACGGAACTGAGCTTTCAATGCGTCCACGTACTGACGGAGCGCGGCTTCGCATCACCTCCCGCATCAGGACAAACCCCCCTGAGGGTGCTGCTCTGCTGGTGCGCCTCACGAAGGGCAACTACCTTCATGGTCGAGCTTGTTGCATGACCACCCCCTTGAGGCAGTCAGTCAGACGATGCGCACAACGTGCGCTCATGCGAACACCAGCGGGTGTCTCCAACACTGCACAAATCGCGGTCCCGCCAGAACCCGAATCCGTCGATCCCCTCCAAAGCGGACATGCACTCCCGAAAACATCGGAGTTTGCATGTGCCATCCCCAGCAAGGCAAACGTGCTCGAGACAAGGTCGTAGCTTGCGTGGATGACAGGGTGGTCCTTGGCAGTGTGCACCGCAACGAGATTGAGTGCATGCGCTCGGCAAGCCGCCCAGAAGGAGTACGGTGCGGTCGGAATGATCAAGCTACCGGAGTATCTCGAAACTTCAAACAGAGAAGACCTGCATGACGAGGACATCACCACCCACCGGGTCCCGCTGGGCTCCTTTTCTCCGCTTCTCTGCTTTCTTTTGACTGTTTGAGCTCCGTGCGGATCACGATGGGGTCACTTTCCATATTTTTTTGGCTAATGGTCCCACTGGTTGACTGTCACAAAGGTTCCCCAAAAACCGGCGAAAATCCGATCAGTGGTCGCGCTAAATATTGGAAAAATCTCCCAAAATTTGGAAATCGGGAGCGAAAAAACGTACCTGAAAAAGGGGCTCGTTTTTGGGCGGGGAAACCGCGTTTCGTTGCATTTCCGAGCCTCGCCCGGATCGTAGTGGGGTCATTTTGAAAAAATGGGCTTGTTTGAAGACACTCAAATTTTCCGTCCTGGTTGTCTCTACAGCATGTGATCAGTAACAACCCGGGCTAGGGGTCAGGCACCTGCTCGGAAAGCAGGGACGGGAGTTCCCCACTCAGCTCAACTGCCAACAACGCCACCAAGTAGGCAAACATGTGCCAGCTTGAGTGCCACCCCTGATACGGCGAGGGTGTAGCCTGTTCAAGACACTGATGCCAGTACTGGACGTGGGGACCCCACGAAGCATGTTGTATGTGAAACCTCGTGCACACGCTGTAGTGCTGCACACGCTATACAGGGGGGTCTGGGGGGCGGAGCCCCCCAGCCGCCGGAGGCCACGGTAGTGAGTATCTGTTCCTTGCGCCGTAGTGGGAGCGCGTGGGAGTTGCGGGCGTACAGATTCTGTGTGAGTTGGATGCGTCCTCCTGAGGCTACTGAGAGTGGCCTGGGTCCCATTCGCTGATGTGAACCCAAAGGACTTGGCTACAAGACAGGCACGCGCTGCAGCCGAGTGATACAGGGGGCGGAGCCCCCCAGCCGCCGGAGGCCACGGTAGTGAACATCTGTTCCGAGCTGAACTCGTGTGGATCACTCCCACATCAGGTCGGAGCCCAGTGCTGCGCGGGAAGCAGTCACTCGGTAGGGAAGGCAAAAGGGGTGCTGAGAGTTTCATGCAAAGCGATGCTTGTGGAAGTTTGGGAACGGCGAACCTCAGGGCGTGAAGAGCAGCAGCCATCAAGGCCACTCACCCACCCCCACCACCCACCCCCGCCCCGCGGGGCCCATTTTTTTCTCTCCCCGTCTCTGCCTTCTTTTGAATATTTGAGATCCGTGCGAAACGCCATGGGGTCACTTTCATTTTTTTGGTGCACTTTTTTCATACTGAATTGGGGTACCAAAACTTTTCAAGTTGTGGACAAATCCCTGTTTGCAAATAAAAAACGTACCTCAAAAAAGCGTCGAAAATGCCGGGAGTAGGGAGTGAAGTTAGCGCGACCACTGAATCCGATCAGGTGTGGCTCTATTTTGGGGGTATTTTGGCCGATTTTCGAAATCCTATTTTGGTTTTTTTGCACTTTTTTTGGGTGCTTTTTTGCACGATTTCTGTGCCTCAGACACAGATTTTGGTGTGATTTTTGCGCTATTTTGATTCACTCTGCCTGACCGATGCATACGATTCGAAAAAATGGCGAAAAAATCGCTATCAACAACGGTGAACGAATGGAGGTAGATGGGGAAGTGGAAGGACACAGCACGCCCTCCCACTGCTCGCCACCTGTACACTACCTCTCTGTTCAAGGCGGTCAGTGCCTCTTGGTGCTGCACACAAATCACTGCTGCATCCCAGGGCGCCTTCCCTTGTGAGAATAGCGAAACCTCTGCGGTTGCAGTTTGGTGGTTGAGGCCGGCGGTGGTGACATCACTTTGGTGACTGTGATTCCTTCCCCCTGAGCTCGACCAGATCCAGGTCGACCTGGTGCTGTGTGGCTCCTGGTGTGGTATCTCCTTGCTTCCTCGCACACATACACGTGGTTCCTCGCCACGGATGCCCACCAAGTCGAACCCGAAACATGATCACGGGCCCACGACGACCCTTTCGAGATGTCATGGCCGCAAGCCCACAAACCCGATCGCATTCGCAAGGTGGTTCGTCTCTTAGAGATCAGTGCTCGGGCCCAGCCGAGGGTGCTGGAACCGATATGCCACAGCCCCGTACGCGCAAGGACTTGGCTCCAAGACCAGGCACAAGCCACAGGGGGGTCTGGGGGGCGGAGCCCCCCAGCCGCCGGAGGCCACGGTAGCGAACGTCTGTTGGCCTGGCTCCATAGTCGCATACGCTCAAGTACAACACAACTGACAGATAGCGGCTATAATCATAGCACAGGTCGCATGGGGGGGGTCTGGGGGGCGGAGCCCCCCAGCCGCCGGAGGCCACGGTAGTGAACATCTGTTGGTTTGAGCTCGAGAGCAAGCCTCTCACACCACCGCCCTCCGACCCCCCTCTCCACCCCCAGGTGCAAATTTTTTTTGCATCCGGAAAATGTGTTCTTTTGAATGTTTGAGCACATCCAAGACCGGGAACATAAAATTTTTCTGCCAATACCAAGTAGGGTCACAATAAAATCCAAAAGAAAAAAGTGCAAAAAAATAGTGCAAAAAAATATTTTTTCCCCAAATTCCTATTTTCATTCCGTGAAATAGATACACGCCTGAATCCGATCGGCCTTTTTTTTTTTCCCAGAAAACCGGAAACCGGGAAACCCTGGTTTTGAAAACCGGAAAACCAGACCTATCTTATCCCCTGAATATTTCTTCCTTCCGAAACGGAAGTGTTGAACATCGATGGAGATCACAATGAGGTCTGTATATACCCAGATGTGCCGGAGATGAGGCACAAACGGGTCTCGTGATGCATGAGGAGTTCGTGGTATTGTGGTGCTCTTGAAATGCAAGTGTGTGTTTGAAATTCCCTTCTCGCCGCCTGTGGTCTTGCCAGCTGGCCGTGGCATTGGAGTACACAGGTCTTCCACATGCGTGTTCCTTTTCTTTTTACGCACACGACTTTCGCGCGGAAAGTGTCATTCAGCTCTGCCAAACGTGCTCTACACACCACCCCCTTCATCAGGCAAGTGGGTTCGTAAGTGTGTGTGGAAGCGTCAACGCATCAAACGAAGTATCATACAGTAGAGAGTTGAAGTGACACTTTCTACCCCCCCCCCCACCCCCTACACACACTTAACACTTCGTCTGACAGATCCTGATGGAACGTAGGTGGTGCTACCAAAGCAAATCGTTTCAAAAGCTGTTGCCCCCCCTGGCGTGCCAAGACCCAGGGTCACTGCCAGCCGGTCTCGGTATGGTTCTTTGGGAGTGCGCGCGCTATCGAATCGACTAAGCCGTCTGGCACCTCGTGTCGAACAGACGCGATGCGTGCGGACGGCGCATCGATTTTGTGGGTGGGCCCTCATTCGCAACTCTCGTTCATCAAGATTTTAGTATTTTCTGTTTTCTGACATCTTGGGGTAATCAGGCTGGGGAAAAAAACAACAAATCACAACAAAGCACACCCGATCACAACAGATCACAACAAATCACAAGGCAAATGTTGTGATTTGTTGTGATTTTTTGCGATTTGTTGCGGCCAGTTGTGATTTGTTGTGACTAGGTGTGACGTGGTGTGGCGACTCTGCCGTGGCGACAAGGCTTCCTGTCATGGGAGATCGCTGCGTGGATCAACGTGGCACCACCCGTGTGCTCGGCAGGTTGTTTCGGCACCTGTTTTCTCCGTGTCATGCTTTTCGTGAGCGTGTCAGGGATGTTGGCACACGCTGGGGAGGGTTCACATGATGACATAACATATATCAGAAGCACACACCCACGTGGCGCTGTCCTTGGCAGGACTTTGAAAGTGCCGCCTTGATATCCTTGTTGGATAGAACCCTCATATCACACCCTCAATCAGCTGACGACGTGGTGTGATTTGTTGTGACCAGTTGTGACGACTTGTGACCCTTTTGTGATGAGTTGGGAGTCTTCGGTCGGACATAAGACACAAAACATCAATATCAAAAACGCGTCTCGTGGGAGATGGGGGTAACTCAGCCACCGCTTTTCCGTTGCATTAGGCACCGTTCAGTGCAAAAGCTGACGTACGGAGGGGCGAAGGCAGGGAGCAAAACACCACTCGTTGGCCTGATGAAGGGTGGTGTTTGTTCCGTTCGCCCCCCTTCCAACCTTGCAAGAAAACTGTTGTTGCAAGTGGTAGAAAAACAAATACGCACAGGGAAGTCGTCTTCTCTAGTCCTCCCTTGACTCCCTAGTCGCACCGAAGGTGCTTAAACAAGTTTACTGAATGTGATGAGGTGTGATCTGTTGTGATCTGTTGTGATCGCGATCCAAAATTTTAAATTTTTGAAATTTTGGATCGCGATCACAACAGATCACAACAGATCACACCTCATCACAACTCATCACAAAAGGGTCACAAGTCGTCACAACTGGTCGCAACAAATCACAACTGGCCACAACAAATCGCAACAAATCACAACAAATCACAACATTTGGCGTTGTGATTTGTTGTGATCGGGTGTGATTCGTTGTGATTTGTTGTTTTTTCCCCCAGCCTGATTACCCCACATCTTCTTTCTTTACATCAGCAAGGTTCTTGCCAAGTCGAAAAATGAGACGTGAGTCGTGTGGTTTACTCGTGTTGGAACTTGTAGATCTTCTGTGCCTGGTCGGGCAAACAGTGTGCTTTATGGATCAACAAAGGCTGTGAGGTGGGGTTGTGTTCCGTGGGCACGGTTCGGACAAAGCAAATCTTATATACGAAAGAGTCAGCGGGAGCGTACCCAGCCCTTTGCTGCCTTGTCAACTTGCGATATCAGAGGACCTAGCCAGCAGGTGTGATCGGGATCACCGACAGACCAGTTCCACAGAGATTTCCCTCTCGGCATGTTCTGCCACAGTCTTCTCTTCAGGATCAAGTCCACTACAGCTCCGTTTTTCCTGCTCTGGATTGATGCTGCAACGGTTGCCATGACATATTTCTGGTTCCTTGCGTTCAGTCCGAGGGTTCAATGTTCCACAAGAAAACAATGCGCCGCAAAAAAATGAACTCCGCAAGTATTGATGCGCAGTGTGTAAATACTGTGTGCGGTTCGCGCACTTATTGTCGTTTCTCTTGAGGGGGCTGCTACCTGCCATTACATCGCCGAATGCCCTTGGTCGGAAAGCTATTGCTGGAGAAAACATCAGCACACATTCGGGAAGGAATGTAGCTGTCACTTGACATGCATGACGGCACGGCATCAACTCGGTCTGGCAGTGTGCAAACATCTTTGCGCCTTGTGCGGCAATAATCACTTCATTTCCTCATGAATACCCGATGCAATATCAAATCATGCGAGTTCGGCATGCATCTGACTCTGGCATGGCAGCAGGGCGGGCGTGCGTGTGACTGAGCTGGTTCCTTCTGCCCGCTCTTTTCCCTCAACAACTGTGAGGCGATGTACCAGCTCTAGATCGCCACATGTCTATGTAACCAACTGCCAAGTTTCAGATTTGCTACTGAGTGCCACTTTAGTTAGTCCCACGATACTTAGGGGATATCGTGTTGGTCGCACTTTCCAATTTCAATGCTCTTTACGAATGTACTCGCTGTTGCCTCTGTCCTGATTGAATACTGACACCTGGTTTATTTGCATCTTCTTGAATCGCATTTCGGTGTTAGTTCTTGCGAAAGCCCCGTACTCCGCACAGTGTGGCGCAGTCTAACTGGAGGCACTTCTCAAAGAGAAAAACAAGCAGCGAGCAGTTCGAAGGGCAAACAATTGTTGCGCCAGTTATTGGATGGAGGGAGGTAAATCGCTCGTCGAGCGGTATTTGTCATTTGGAGGGGGGGTGGGGTGGGGGGAAATATCAAAATGGACAGGGATTCGAGGATAATCTCTTCAAGACAATTTGAGCGTCACCAACGAATAAAGCAGCCATCCTTACCGAAACATCTGCACAAAAAAACCGTCTGGTTTCGCACGTCAGGCTGATCGCCGAGATCAAAACGTCGCAAATTCATATCCTCCAAGGAAGAAGAACAGTTATTGAATCGAAATCTGCAGGAATCAATTAGATTTGACGGATACTCATACGCCCTTCTGTTGACATCGAGAAGGTGACATCAAACGAAGTTAACGACAAAACAGCCCGGCATCAGATGGTGTGGACAGACGCAAGAGGTCACGCGTCCCCTGTAATCACAGCTGATGCCGTATCAAACGCAATATATTACCGCCTTTTTATTTTCTCTGCGAGTGCCAGTGTGCGAGAGAACGCCGCCTAAACGGCAGCAATCTCGACACATGACAACCACATGAGAACCGCAGTTCTCGCCTCCCTTCACACATGGTGAACAACCGGGCGGTGTGGTTGAGCGTACCGCCCCAAGAAATATCACTGAAATCCTTATTATCATGTGCCGGGAACACGGCAGATTAACTCTTCGTCCTCCAAGGAACCTTCCTGCTCGGCACCTATCTGAGGTGTAATCTCCTCACAGTGCCGCGGCCACCACCCCCCCACGGCTGAGAGCAGAACAGATGTGCGATACTTCTCTATACTTCCCCCCCACAGATTTGTTTTCAAGCCCACCCGGAGTCGTGCCAAAAAGGCGGAAGGGTGGTGGGCGGCATCCTGCTGAACACGAGCATACCGTGGTGTCAGAGTGTTTTCTCGAAAAAAGAACGAAACATCTTTTGATGCCGTGGTTGTAGGAGCGCCATGTCGAATTCAAGTGTTCCGTCCGGCACTGGCACAGCTTGGCACAGAGGGAATCACCCCTCTGCCAACAGTTGCCGTGTGTGTCACGGTTCAAATGTTGTTCTCGGATATATTGTACTTCCGTGAACCGGTGCGTGGGTATTGTGCGTCCACAGTGGGAAATGTTCATGTCTCCAAACAGGTTTTCCCTGGCAGAAGTGTGTCTGTTCTGTCGGTGGTGGACAGTGTTTTGGATTTGTTTTTCTCTTTCTTGTTCTGACCCGGGACGCCCCATATGATGATGATCAGTTGCCCAAGATACACCAAGTCATGGTAGCCTGGTGTGTCTGGTCAACGGGACAGATCGGCGAGCTCTCTTGCAGTGTCGGCATAAAAATACACGAAGACATCCGGATCTGGTGAACAAAAATATTTCGAACATTCGCAACATTGGGCCTGTTTGCATCAACATGATATTCTTCTCGACAGGATTCATCTGACGGAACCCCCCCCCCCCCCCACCCCTCCTGCATAACGAGTGAAGGGAGGTCACCACCGTACTTCCTTCTGCTTCTTTTTCAAACCCCCCCCCCCACCCCCCGCTTTGCTACAAAGGACTAACATTTCAAGGTGCTGGGAGACTTGATTTTTCATTCACTCTCGACAATCAAACCCCAGGCCCTGGGGTAAGGATTTCTGGTAGTTCACGGATTTCCTCCGGGGGGGGGGGGGGTGTGGGGGGGGGGGGGGGGGGGGGGGGGGGGCTCCCCGCGGGCTGAGGTCAGGCTGGCGACCCAGGTTTTCAGGGTGACACCAGGATTTCCTCGAAATTTTGGGTGACCCCCCACCCCCTGGCAGGGCACCCTACCGGGGGGGGGGGTATGGGGCAGGGTTCAAAAATACGCGTATTAAACGTATTATACGTATTCGTATTAATACGTATTAATACGAATACGTGGGGGGTATTTTCCTGAAATACGTGGGTTTTTGGTTCAGCCCCCTTTCCCTCCTTGAGTTGTGCTGTAGACCCCCTCATGGGCTCACAACCCGTCGGCTGCAGAGGCCGGACCCGCGCTATGAAGAGCACGGAGCAACCATGTGTCGGGCGGAGCTGAAATGGGGCATTCGTAATCACGAAGGAGGCCCTGCAAACCCGGCCTTCCTGCACCTGAAGGGTACCCGCAACGCCAGGTTGAGGCGTACACCGACCCTGCGCCCTCCCCAGGTGGTAGAACAGGCGAAACCACATCAACTGAGTGGCGATATCTGGTCAACTGAGTGCTTGTATGTGGGGCAGATCGCACCGGCTGAGCACTGTGTCAGCCAAGGAGACGAAGACAAAGGATCGTGACCGATCCCATCTTGGATCGTCCGTGTCCGTCAGTTCGAGGGTGGCGTCGTCATGGACGGCGTCTGAGGTTCAAACACACTGGAGAAGCACAAACTCGCAACGAATATGTGCTTCCCGCAGCGCGTCAACATGTTCTGCAGACATCGCGATCCCGGAAGAACCCCCTCTCCACCCCAAAAACCTCACAAAACAGACACCGGAAGGGAAAATACCCCAAACCACTGAGGGAAAGAAGGGTCGCCAAAACCACGCGTATTACACGTATTCGACGTATTAATACGTATTCGTATTAATACGTATTAATACGAATACGTGGGGGGTCAGACGCGTATTCTTGATCCCTGGGTATGGGGGGGGGTACCCCCCCTACCCGACCCCCCTCCCGACTCGGGATGGGGGGGGGTCAGGAGGTGGTACTTTCACCCAATTGATGTTTCCCAGTAATAGGCGTAAATGGGCACCCCATGGCCAAAATGACCCCATCGCGATCCGCACAGATTCCAAACGTTCAAAAGAACGGGTTTTTGGAAAATCCGAGAGGGGGGTCCCGCTGGGTAGGTAGGTGGGGTGTAGTGGACTGGCTGCCTCCCAGCCACGTTCTCCCACGACCAGTCCCTGAACCAGACCCGCGTTTCATGGGTGATACTTGGCTCACACACCATCAAAATGACCCCACTGTGATCCGCACAAATTCCAAACGTTCAAAAGAAAGGGGTTTTGGAGCACCCGAGGAGGGGGTCCCTCTGGGTGGCATGGTGTGTGTCACCCAGTCACCCTTCACCCATAACCAGCCCCTGAACCAGACCGCTTTTTCATGGGTGAAGCTGAGCACCTAGACCACCAAAATGACCCCACTACGATCCGCAAAAGTTTCAAACATTCAAAAGAACGGGGTTTTGGAACACACGTGGAGGGGGTCCCGCTGGGTGGGTGGACTGGCTGACTCTCGGCCTCCCAGTCACAGTCTCCTATGACCAGAGATGTCCGCTGGGTGGGTGACAGGGAGTAACACACTCACCCATGACCAGCCCCTGAACCAGAGCCACATTTCATGGACAAAGCTTGTCACCTAGACCTACAAAGTGACCCCACTACGATGCGCACAGATCCCAAATATTCAAAAGAAGGGAGTTTCGGAACACCCGAGGAGGGGGTCCCGCTGGGTGGGGTGGCTGGCTGACTCTCGGCCTCCCAGTCACAGTCTCCTACAGGGGAGCGCGAGCAGCGGCCCGCAGGATGCACGACCACATGAGGCCGGGTACCCACACACTGTACTGGAAAGATGACCGCCTCACGCGCCCTCCACTCCGCAACCCGACCCTGAAGCGGCGCGGAGAGGTCCAGCTACGGCGGCTCCGAACGGGACGCCATAGCCTGGTATGGGACTTCCTGGTGGATAAGGGAAAAGAGAAAGCGCCGCCTTGCACAGCCTGTGGCGAGGCCTGCACGGTCACACACCTCTTCAACTGCCCGAAATTGAAACATGAGCAGGACAGCTTCCTACATACCACCAATCCAAGGCGGCTGTTATTCCGTCACCCGCAAGACGTCATGCGATACCTGACCGCCGCAGAACTGCTGGGCGACGCGCCGATACACACGCTGATCAACGAGCGGAAGCCATAAGCAACATCTCCTGGCATAAATCATAAACTCAACAATCAATAGAACGAACCCCCCCCCCTAGGGACGGTCACAAGGGTGAGATAAAACCACTTTTTTCAGGTTCATGAAAAATCAACAAAAATCGTATTTTCTTGATGAAAATCGTGCCCAAAACCTCCCGGAAACCGGTTCTGAGGCGGTTTGGCCCTGTTTTGGCACCATTTGAGCACCGGAGAACAGTTGGAGAAACTTTTTGTCGCCATCGCTACAATTGACACTGGGCGTGATACTCAACAGTGCGTGCATCGTTTGCAAAGACTACATCAAAATCGGTGATGTCCCTACGAAGCTGCTACCCAGTTGCTTCAGCTTCAGCAATTCTTCACTGTTCTGCACGGGCCTGGCTGAAGGAGAGGCATGGTAGCAGTTTCGGTGTCATCTCTGCGAATTTTCACGTTTGTGAAGCACTGTGGTTGGACCTCCGCCCTGCACTTGCGAGAGGTACACCTCCACCTCGGGTCCGGAGCCAGTGGTGCTTGAGTATGAGAACTCACACAGACCTGGAAGGTGCGGAGGGCTTTCTCCAGTTAGGGCCGTGTATGGCAGCTCAACCAGATTTGAATGTATGATTCAGTTTGTGGGGCACACCACCGTTCCTTCAATTTGAGACTGGTTGCAATGGTCATGTATGCATGCTCATGGTCAATCATGATCCCTCAGGTGCAGGAAGGTCACAGCCGACGATGCCCCATCAGGGTTTGCAGTAACCTCCTGGATGTGAGTGGGCTTTGCCTCGGTCGACCCGGGTTTGGAGGGCAAAGGCCATGTCTGCACACTTCGCGAATCGGCTGATCAGCCTCGCTGATTCCCGCCGCAGCCACCTGCATGCGAAGGCCGGATGGTGATATTTGCCGTTCTCATTTGCGCTGCGCTCTTCATCGGCGGCACTCTCTCTTCTCGTCTTACCTGCGTCGTCACTCAGAGGTCACACAGTACAAGAGCTTGCCTCTTCAAGGGGTACTGATATACTCCGCGTTTTGACGCGTGCAGTATGCACCACTCCCTGTCCCTCTTCCCCTTCCCGAAAGTTCACTCATCAAACCGAGACTCCTAAGTGGCCGGAAAATCATGATGCCAGTCATGATGTGCACTTCTTCCGAATGTAGGGGCTCTTGAGGGCTTGTATCCGGCGCTTGCAGGACATCGTGTATCAGTCCATGCGAGCATGCGTGTGAGGTACTTTTCGATAGCACTGTCCCACACATCACTCGTCCGTGATGCGCGGGTGCCTTTTTGGCGCTGTTTTGCGGTAATTTGTGCGATGATTGCCCGTGTTTCGTGTGAAGTGTGGTTACAAAACAGCGAGGTACCGAACCGTGGTCACCATTTTTAGAACCCTCAAATACACCCCCACAGAGGCACTAAAGGGTTCGAAACAGGGCAGAACACCGTTTCCGGAGCGGTATGGGCACTATTTTCTGGTTTTTCACCCATATGGGCGACATAGCGCAAAAGTTGGATTTTTTGGGTTTGTCACCGCTTTTCGGGGGCTTGTGATCGTCCCTAACCCCCCCCCCCCCCCCACCACGAACAGAAAACTGCGAGGGATGACAGCCCCGCCGTGGCGCCGCAGCGCCTGACGCGGCCCGAAGTGCTGGGGGCCGGGGGGGCAACCAACCGGCCCCCAACATAAGCGCCTCACAGAGGACTGAACCTCGCCTGTGTTGAGCCCTCTGAAGCGGGACCGCTGAAGAGGGAAACCCCCAAAACAAAGCAAGCAAATCAAAACTAAAACAAAACAAAAACTGGCAACACAGGTCGCACAAAAAAAAAGTCTCCTATGACCAGCCCCTGAACTAGGCCCACATTTGTCCCAAACCCCCCCCCCTCCCATACATAGCGAGTGAACGGAGGTTAGCCTCTGTGATTTGCCTTTCTCTGCATTACAAACACCCCACCCCCCCGATGATAAATGCCCCCCTCCCCCTCCCCGTCTACCAACCCACCGCCACAAAGGTAACGAGTGCACAACACCTCCCGCCCCCCCTCCCCACAACCTACTGGCGTTACATCCTGCCTTCCTCCTGGGGGCGCTGTGCCCTGTGTCTTGTGATTTTTTAAAACTTCGTACCCGTCCCCCCACGTTGTGCACTACGTCGTGATTTTATCCCCGTTTTTATCGATGCTCGCAGGGGCCCTTCTGCGTATTCTTTTACCCCCCCCCCCCTCCCCCTTTTCTACTTCGATTTCAATACCCCCCCCCCTTTGTGTTTTCTGCAGATATATCCCCCCCCCCCCCCCCACTCCTGCCATGCATAGCTGACAATTCTTTGACTCTTTTTGATCTTTGGCTTTTTAGAGCGCTCTCTTCTTCAAACAAGCAGATAGGTAACAATCCTACAAACAGAATTTTTCTTACCCGACACCTCCCCACACCTTCCACAGCACTCGAGATCTAGGACACTGCCTGCCAACAGGCTGGCTCTCTGTGACTTGCTATTCTCCACTTTGCCCCCCCCCCCCCTCTTCACACCTGCATGTCCCCACCCACCCACTCCCCCTCCATCGTGAAGGGTGATCGTTCTTGTGACCCCTTCTACTTCTCCCCCCCCCACCTTCCCACAGGACACTGCTACAGCAGTGCCTGCATTGTGGCTCCTTCGTACCCCCCCCCCTTTGTGTTGCGTATTTGCCTCCGGGCTACGATCCACACTTTTTTATCCTTTTCTTTTCTTTTCTTTTTCTTTTCTCCTTTTATCTTTTTACGTCAATACTTTTTCTCCCCCCTACCCCCCCTACTCTCCCACCCCCCCCCCCCACCCTGCGTCCTCCACTGGGTCTTCTACCCACCTGACGAAAGGTACTCGATACCGGGCTGCCGGAGTCCAGTGGTTCACGCACTACTGCACAGTCGTGGGTTGGCAGCCGAAACTGCGTAGTAGATATACCCCGCTACGAAACACACCTGCTTTCCCTTCCCCTCCTTCCCTTCCGCCATTTATTCGTACAAAAAAAACAACGATACAGGGGCACAAAGTATATGGTGTCAAGGAGAGACTACGTATTACGGACAGACACCTGGTTGTGTTTTAGTGATACTGTATTGCGGTCCAACCACCAAGCCACTGACAGACAACTGCTACACACCCTCCCGTTGTGCATTGATCTGCCTTGTACAACATATCTGGTGTAGTGACTACAAAAAGGACTAACATTGCGAGAAGGTGCTGGGAGATTTACTTTTCCATTCCCTCTCGACGATCAAACCCCCCCTTTGTGTTGCATTTCGTGCGTATTTGCCTCCGGCCGCCTGCTCACCTCTCAACTGCCTCGTATGTCTGGTGATAGGGGTTGTGGCGACAGCCCCAGAACACTGCCCTTGCAGACCCAGCCGTCAAATCGCAAGAGTGGGAGATTTGTTGTGAGCGGTGTGTGGGGGAGGTGGTGGCCCGATTCACAGACGAAAAAAACCTACCCCCCCTCTACCGGGTCAGTTCTGTTTCGTCCAACATCAGTCGGTGTTGGAGGGGTTTCTGATCTATTGAATCAGAGACATCGATGGACCTGGCGCGGAGGGGTGGGGCAGGGGATGGGATGGGGTGGGCGGCTGTTTGGGGTGAACAGATAAATGCGAATTTGGTCTTCTCTTCTTGAAGAACTGCGCATGCCGAGGATTTCCTTTTCCGTGATCCGGCCCCCTCCCTTTTTTTTGCTGAGGGGGTGCGGCAAACGAAATGTGAACGGCGTGCCGGATGCGATTTCTTCTCTTTGTCGCGGAAGAAATTCATTAAAGATTTATCTTTAATGTTTTTACTGTACCCCCGCTCCCGGGCCCACCCTCCCCCCGATGTTGAATTGATCCCTCCTGCTTGCCTACGTTACATAGGGGGTCTCCATTGGTACTCTGCTGGGGTAGCATGAAAAATGTGGTTTGCTATTTTTAAAACGCGGGAACCGACATGTGGGGTGTAGGGGATCGCCTGTTTTTGGACATCTGAGTTCACGGTGACCATTCTCCATCCAACTAAAAGTTCTAGGAATTGTTAAAATGGCAAACAGAAAAACCGGGTTTTTGGTCATTTTTGGCCGTTTGGCTGGTTGGCGAGGATCTTTAATGGGCGGAGATCCAGACCCCGGACGCGCGAAGCGCGTCCGGGGGGGGGTGGGGGGTGCGGGGCCGCGCGAAGCGCGGCCCCGCGCCCCCCGCCCCGCGCGAAGCGCGGGGTGGGGGTGGCGGGGGGGGGGCCGCGCGAAGCGCGGCCCCCCCCCGGAGGGGGGGGGGGAAATCTTTAATGACCTTCACAAAAAAATTCATTAAAGACTCATGGTGCCCCTGACGACCCCATATTGCGTAGTTTGTGCGTAGTGAAAAGGGGGGGGGGTCTCATTTTTTGATTTACTCAGCCATTCTCTGTCTCTATGCCGGGACCCCAAACTCAAGGAGTTCTTGCTGTTCCGGGGTCAGTGAGGGTGCAGGCGCTTCAGGTGCTGCAGGTGCTGCAGGTTCTTCAGGTGCTGCAGCGCTGGCAGCCTTCGGTGCGGGTTTCGACGCAGTCTTTGCAGGTCTCTTTGGGGGTGCCCTTTGGCGCGGTGCCTGCTTCAGCTCGTCGGGTGGAAGCATCAACGCATCATTAAGCGGTGCCTGCTTCAGCTCCTCCGGGTGGAAGCGTCAACGCATCATTAAGGAAGAAGGAAGCACAGTTGCTACGCTTTTTTGCAGCTGCAGGAAACGACACCATACCCAACAACAATCCCCAGACCGTCGAGGGAGAGTGGGCGCCTGGATCCCGTGACACAGATCTCTAGTGCCGTTGTGATCCCCTCGGATAACGTCTCCTGGACGTTGTCAGCGGAGGTTGCCTGTGTGGCGGTGACCTCCGTATACCCCGCGGGATCCAGTGCCAGTAGCGCCTTCTTCAGCTTTTCGTCGACCCCTCGGCCGACGCTCTCCTTGATGTCAAGGGCCACCTTCAGGGTGGCACCTCGCAGCGCCCTGAAGGCTGTGATCGTATCATCATTCACAATCTCGAGGGTGTTCTACGCGGCTCCTGGAACTCACTTCCTTCTCAGGTGTTTCTGGGCATGGGGCAACCTTGCCCAGGTGTTTCTGGAGTCCCGCCCCACATGTCGTGCGTTCTTTCGTACGGTGTATAGTGAGTTCTGGCAATAATTTTTTGCTCGGTCAGCGCAGTGCCTCCAGTCCCGTCTCAGTAGCCACACAGAAAGGGGGACCAAAAAAAACTGGGGGGGGACCAAAAAGCGAGACCCCCCCCCCCCAGATTGCGTAGTTTGTGCGTAGTGAAAAAGGGGTAAATCAGGGGCACCAAAAGATTTATCTTTAATGTTTTTACTGTACCCCCGCTCCCGGCCACCCCCCCTCCCCCCGATTGGAATTGTTCCCTGCTTGCCTACGTTACATAGGGGGTCTCCATTGGTACTCTGCTGGGGTAGTATGAAAAAAGTGATTTGCTATTTTGGCAAAGGTCAATAATCCATGTGGAGTGGGCAGGGTGGCATGTTTCGTGACATCTGAGTTCACGGTGACCATTCTCCATCCAACTAAAAGTTCTAGGAATTGTTAAAATGGCAAACAGAAAAACCGGTTTTTTGGTCATTTTTGGCCGTTTGGGTGGTTGGGGGGTCAAAACCGCCCGGCCCCGGGAGGTCCCTGGAGGTCGGGTCTGGCCCCAGATTCTCGGTTTTTGGGTCCAATAATCCGACTTCTGCTAAGGGGACCTTTTCGATTTTTTTTTCGGAAAGTCCTATTTTTCACTTTTGAGCCCGTTTTCGAAGGAATTCTTG
Organism: Rhynchopus euleeides; assembly: GCA_963210315.1. NCBI lineage: Eukaryota > Euglenozoa > Diplonemea > Diplonemida > Diplonemidae > Rhynchopus > Rhynchopus euleeides. The sequence continues at coordinate 1,523,912 of OY723243.1, forward strand.
GGTTTTGAGCTTGTTTTGGGCAATTAAACGCGTCACTGGGGTAATCAGGCTGGGGAAAAAAACAACAAATCACAACAAATCACACCCGATCGTCAGCTGATTGAGGGTGTGATATGAGGGTTCTATCCAACAAGGATATCAAGGCGGCACTTTCAAAGTCCTGCCAAGGACAGCGCCACGTGGGTGTGTGCTTCTGATATATGTTATGTCATCATGTGAACCCTCCCCAGCGTGTGCCAACATCCCTGACACGCTCACGAAAAGCATGACACGGAGAAAACAGGTGCCGAAACAACCTGCCGAGCACACGGGTGGTGCCACGTTGATCCACGCAGCGATCTCCCATGACAGGAAGCCTTGTCGCCACGGCAGAGTCGCCGCAGACTGTGGGAGAGGTGTCGCCAGTCACCTTGAGGTTGCAGTGTGTCATCAGGCTAAGACCCGTGCCCTCTTCACCTCCCCTGTTAGGTTGCTCCCATATCGTTGCCTGCTTTGGGGCCTGAAGGACATAGGGGTCCAGCAGGCACTTGAGCATCGCAAGGCATGAGTGGCTGTTTCAAACTCCTGGTGCAAGCACCCGTCATGGTCTGGGGAAGCCCTCCCAGGTAGTTTAACGTCTTGCCCAGGACAACAAACACCCGATCACAACAGATCACAACAAATCGTCAGCTGATTGAGGGTGTGATATGAGGGTTCTATCCAACAAGGATATCAAGGCGGCACTTTCAAAGTCCTGCCAAGGACAGCGCCACGTGGGTGTGTGCTTCTGATATATGTTATGTCATCATGTGAACCCTCCCCAGCGTGTGCCAACATCCCTGACACGCTCACGAAAAGCATGACACGGAGAAAACAGGTGCCGAAACAACCTGCCGAGCACGTCTTGCCCAGGACAACAAACACCCGATCACAACAGATCACAACAAATCACAAGGCAAATGTTGTGATTTGTTGTGATTTTTTGCGATTTGTTGCGGCCAGTTGTGATTTGTTGTGACTAGGTGTGATTTGTTGTGACCAGTTGTGACGACTTGTGACCCTTTTGTGATGAGGTGTGATCTGTTGTGATCTGTTGTGATCGCGATCCAAAATTTTAAATTTTTGAAATTTTGGATCGCGATCACAACAGATCACAACAGATCACAACAGATCACAACAGATCACAACAGATCACACCTCATCACAACTCATCACAACTCATCACAAAAGGGTCACAAGTCGTCACAACTGGTCGCAACAAATCACAACTGGCCACAACAAATCGCAACAAATCGCAACAAATCACAACAAATCACAACAAATCACAACATTTGGCGTTGTGATTTGTTGTGATCGGGTGTGATTCGTTGTGATTTGTTGTTTTTTCCCCCAGCCTGATTACCCCAGTCACTCAGTTTTCTGCCTGGGCAACCTGGTCAGATCTTTAATGGGCGGAGATCCAGCTGCACTCAGAGGCGTGCTGCACCGATAGGCGTGCTGTACTGATAGGCGTGCTGCACCGACAGGTGTCCTGCACCGATAGGTGTCCTGTACTGACAGGCGTGCTGCACCGACAGGTGTGATGTACTGATAGGCGTGCTGCACTGATAGGTGTGCTGCACCGATAGGTGTGCTGTACTGACAGGCGTGCTGCACCGGTAGGTGTGCTATACTGATAGGCGTGCTGCTCCGACAGGTGTCCTGCACCGATAGGTGTCCTGTACTGATAGGCGTGTTGCACCGATAGGCGTGCTGCACCGACAGGTGTCCTGCACCGATAGGTGTCCTGTACTGACAGGCGTGCTGCACCGACAGGTGTGATGTACTGATAGGCGTGCTGCACTGATAGGTGTGCTGCACCGATAGGTGTGCTGTACTGACAGGCGTGCTGCACCGGTAGGTGTGCTATACTGATAGGCGTGCTGCTCCGACAGGTGTCCTGCACCGATAGGTGTCCTGTACTGATAGGCGTGTTGCACCGATAGGCGTGCTGCACCGACAGGTGTCCTGCACCGATAGGTGTCCTGTACTGACAGGCGTGCTGCACCGACAGGTGTGCTGCACCGATAGGTGTGCTGTACTGACAGGCGTGCTGCACCGGTAGGTGTGCTATACTGATAGGCGTGCTGCACCGACAGGTGTCCTGCACCGATAGGTGTCCTGTACTGACAGGCGTGCCGCACCGACAGGTGTGCTGCACCGATAGGTGTGCTGTACTGACAGGCGTGCTGCACCGGTAGGTGTGCTATACTGATAGGCGTGCCGCACCGACAGGCGTGCTGCACCGATAGGTGTGCTGTACTGATAGGCGTGCTGCACCGACAGGTGTCCTGCACCGATAGGTGTGCTGTACTGACAGGCGTGCTGCACCGATAGGTGTGCTGTACTGATAGGCGTGTTGCACCGATAGGCGTGCTGCACCGACAGGTGTCCTGCACCGATAGGTGTGCTGTACTGACAGGCGTGCTGCACCGATAGGTGTGCTGTACTGCTAGGCGTGCTGCACCGACAGGTGTCCTGCACCGATAGGTGTCCTGTACTGACAGGCGTGCTGCACCGACAGGTGTGCTGTACTGATAGGCGTGTTGCACCGAGCGGGGCCGCGCGAAGCGCGGGGTGGGGGTGGCGGGGGGGGGGGGAAATCTTTAATGACCTTCACAAAAAAATTCATTAAAAATTTATCTTTAATGTTTTTACTGTCACCCCGCTTCCGAAGCCACCCCCCCCCCCCGCACCCCGCACTCCGTCCCCTGCTGCTTCCACCGTTACCTGCTGCTTAGGGGGGGGTCCACTGGGTACTGTACTGACAGGAGTCCTGTACTGATAGGAGTGCTGCACTGATAGGAGTGATGTACTGACAGGAGTGCTGTACTGATAGGAGTCCTGTACTGAGAGGAGTGCTGTACTGATAGGACTCCTGTACTGTTAGGAGTGCTGCACTGATAGGAGTGATGTACTGACAGGAGTGCTGTACTGATAGGAGTCCTGTACTGAGAGGAGTGCTGTACTGATAGGACTCCTGTACTGATAGGAGTGCTGCACTGATAGGAGTGATGTACTGACAGGAGTGCTGTACTGATAGGACTCCTGTACTGATAGGAGTGCTGCACTGATAGGAGTGATGTACTGACAGGAGTGCTGTACTGATAGGAATCCTGTACTGAGAGGAGTGCTGTACTGAGGCTCTTTAATGGCCGGGCTCCGGCTACTGTCCTGAGAGGAGTCCTGTACTGATAGGAGTCCTGTACTGATAGGAGTGCTGTACTGACAGGAGTCCTGTACTGAGAGGAGTGCTGTACTGAGGCTCTTTAATGGCCGGGCTCCGGCTACTGTCCTGAGAGGAGTCCTGTACTGATAGGAGTGCTGTACTGACAGGAGTCCTGTACTGATAGGAGTCCTGTACTGATAGGAGTGCTGCACTGACAGGAGTCCTGTACTGACAGGAGTCCTGTACTGACAGGAGTGCTGTACTGATAAGAGTGCTGTACTGACAGGAGTGCTGTACTGATAAGAGTGCTGTACTGACAGGAGTGCTGTACTGATCGGAGTCCTGTCCTGACACTGTACTCCTGTACTGATAGGAGTGCTGTACTGAGGCTCTTTAATGGCCGGGCTCCGGCTACTGTCCTGAGAGGAGTCCTGTACTGAGAAGGTCCTCCTGGACTGAGAGGAGTCCTGTACTGAGAAAGTCCTCCTGTACTGGTAGAAGAGTTAGCAACGTGGAGCGAGGGGGCGGGGAAATCTTTAATGACCGTTCCTAAAATCTCATCTCTCCTCCTCCTCCTCCGTATGTGAATAGGGCAGAGTGCCACAGAGCGAAGTACTCTCGCGGCGTGTGTGATGTTTCCGGATTTTGTTTTGTCTGAGCGGGTCTCAAACGACAAGACCTGGTCTCGTTCATCACAATTAGGGTATGTGGGGCCGTCACAGCCACATGCAGGGTCAGTTCTGATTCAATTGTGCCACGTGATGCCAAGGATGCCACCTTGGTCACTGCACAATCGTCAGCGACACTTTGTTCATCGTATCTACTTTACTGTTGTATCGAGCACATATTAACTTCAACTGATGTCCCTGCATGAAGTTGTTGAGTTCTCTCATGATATCCGTCGCTGCGCAAGACATGCCCCGACGTTAAATGTATGTACGTCTAAATGTATGTACGTACCCACTCTCAACATCCGTTCTACGATGTTGTGCGTCTTATATGTTATATATTGATGCAAGATTCTGTTCTCTGAGGTGTGAAAAATGTCAGATTTGGCACATCGCTGTGTTGCGAATGTGCCTACCCCGACGTGTCCATAAGGTGCTGTTCAAAGGGACGCAGGAAGGGTCCTGTCTCTGCACGGCAGGTGCCCGTTTCTCTCCCGTACTTCTGGCGATGGTCTCTCTTCTTGTCAGTTGGAGGCATTGCACATGAGGAATCGCACATCTGGCCGTCCAAACCCCTGAGCCTCGCAGGTTTCAGGGGAATTATTTTTTTGCGTGAAGTCCGTCCGTATGCGCGGATGATGGAGGACTGTCCCCGAATGCCCTTCCAATACGCAGGTCTGGTAATGTGTTTCCCAGTACAACACCTGTCTGTGCGTGTGTTCGCAGCAAAGGAACGGCGGTCACCCCTCACAAACATCAGTTTCACCCGTTCAGAACAATGCCCGTGGGCATTCCCACTACCCCCTGCTCCCCTCGAGATATGCGTGCTCTTACGTGTGTTGAGCCTGTTTACATTCGCCAATGCTCCTTTGGCGGGCCTATTTTTTAGATTTTTGAACGGCTGTGGCCGTGCGCTTCGCAACCATCTTATCTATACGGAAGCCAAGTTGAGTGTTATCACCCCTTCCTTCCCTGATCTAGCCTTCAGCGCACCCTTCTTCTGTATCGTGGGGTCTTCTTTATCGACAATGATTCAAGAACGTTGAACATGCATTGCTTCAAGAAGTCACACCGCATTCTTCATACACGCCAAGCTGTCGTCTTCTGTCATCTTCTGTCTCCTTCGTACATCTTGTAGCGCTGTAGCGCAGCAAGCCATCCCATGTCGCCTGAAAATGAGAAGATGCGTGAAGCGCTCCGCAGCCCCACGCATCATCCAACAGCGCGATGCCCCTCCCCTGCCTTTTGCCCCCTCTTTTGGAGCCCTCTACCCTCGTTGGCAGAGGTGATCAGGTCGTGTCCGAGTATTTCGCACTCACTTGCTGTGATCCCCTCTGCCGAACGAGCGAGAATCGCTGGTCTTAAACAATGCCAGTCAAGATTTGGTGCTGGGGTGTTTCTCTTCTGCGAAGAGCTCTGGTTTTTTGGGAAAATGCTTCCCCCTTTCTGCCCCTCTCTGTTGCATCCACCTTTTCTATGCTGCAGACGGGAGGGGTTCTTGAGAGGAAACCGGGTTGGAATTGCAGTCTGCAAATGCCACCAGCGCTTGGTCCTTGACGTGCCAGTTTTTCCACTTCACGCATGTTCAGGTTAGACCCTATACTCTTCTTTACACTTCTCGGCTTTTTGTTTGCGAGACGCCAAGCCAAAAAGGCGAAAACCAACGAAACCAGTCAATCTCTGACTTCTTGCGTACGCCAAGGCTCGTTGACCTAACAGTTGTTGGTCGTGAAGACAATCAGCCGACAATCGAACCGAACCCCTGCACCTGCTACACTCCAGTCGGTGCGATGACAGTGATTCTATGCCATGGATCGTCGCCCGAGGAGAAGGCAGTAGCTATTACCTCCAGTTTCAGCAGCCGTTCAACGCCTGCTGTGACACAGTGCTAAACGAGAACGAAAATATTGCACGAATGAAGGGTGCGTGTCGAGACCAATGGACATGTGACGCAGTGAAGTTTACGGCCCCGAGGGGACGTGCTGCAACACGAAGCCAAAAGACCAAACATAATGTTATGACAATGTGGTAAATGCATCATAGCCACAGAATGAACAGCGCCGAATATTTCTTTATTTGCCATCTTCCCCCAAGAAGAACGGCCTCGTCTGGGGTTTCTTCACCAGACCCGCCCCTCCCAGCATGCAGAATAATGGAGAACAGATGCCATGCCCCTCTATACTTTTTGTTTAACCCACTGATCCCTCACCTTGCTGATCGCACCACCATCCACCTCGCGTGATGCACCACGCTGCCAGTTGACCCGGCATATGATGACACCTGCGTGCAAACCTGTACGCAAACAAATATGGTTGATTTTTTATTGTCGCCAGCCTTTGAGTTGCCGAACCACCAACACCGTGCCTTTGGCAAACCGCCTTGCCGTGGCCTCCTTGATCTTCTTCACCGCCTCGGCACTCTGAAAACTGCTGAGGACAGCATCGTCCCCTTTGCTGTTCCAGGCGATATATTTGGAACCCTCCTTGGAACGCTCGCCCCCTCCCCTCTTCAAAACCCTGCCGCAATGAAGTGTTCTGGCATGAGATACCATGACTGATAGCTATCGCTGACAGTCGCTGCATTAATCATCAGTGCCGGTGGTTTTTTCGAGAACGTGATCCCCCATGTATTTTCCCTTTTTTTTGCGGGAAGAAAGATCTCGTCTGCGGCAGCTATCGCTTGATATACCCCACCCCCCTCAATGGGTGCAGGACCCATCACCCGTCCCCGCACACAGATCTCGACCCTTAAATAGGTGAGCCTGTTGTCCGCAAGGCAAGTCTGGTCCTAGACCTTACTTGAAACAAGGAATCCACTTCTTAAGGGGACTGCGTGCGTCTATAGCACGCGGAAGAGCGAGCCAATAGCAGGTCTGTGATGCTCGGCAGGGAGGTATATATACAAGCCAGAACACATCGAAGACCTGGCTAATGCCACCTACATAGCGCCTGACACCCACCGGATGACGTGGTTGGCAAGCAACATGCATTGCAACCCTCAGATGTGGTGTGTTGGGGCATTTTCTTTTCCAACCTCCCACACAGTGGCACTGTACGGTACCAAACGGTGGCACAAAATTTAGGTACCCCAATTCGGGCACCTGAGGTGCCCGGAATGGTGGAAAAGTGGGGTTCGATGGGTTTCCGGACCGATCTGGGGGGGTTTGGAGGGTTTACGGGGGCTTTGGGGCCTCTGCGCCGGTTTTTTGAAAAATCGTGTTTGTCCACGTAAAAGGGTGGCATTTGACCCCCCCTAACCCCCCCCCCCCTACAGTGTTCTGGGACACTATTTGTGGAACACCGACATCCTTGACAGCTTCCTGTGTCTTGTCTGTCCCATCTCCCCCTCCCCTCCCCCCCCACACTCACACACACACACACACATTCATACTACCCGATCCGCCGATCTCAACCTCTCCCAACATGTGCGATGCCTCAGGAGGGTGTGAGGGGAGGGGGGGGAGGGGGGGGGGTGCGAGGGGTGATGTCGCGTGTTGCGGCGTGCCCCCCCCCCCTCCCCCCTCGTCACTCACACCCCCGGCTTCCTCTTGCTTTTCCAACGTCGTGTCTTTCCCGTGTCGCAGTGAGTGTGTGGTTTACACGCCCTTCTGAGGTGTGTGGGTTGGAGGGGGGTGTCGAGTTTTTTTTGGAGAAGCAAGGCCTTTCAGGAATCCTATCCCCCCCCCCCTGCCAGCCCCCACCCCACCCCACTCCACCCACCTTTGCCCACCCCGAAAAGAAAATGGTAAAAAAAGATAATGGTTCAAATCGTTCAAGGTGCCCTCGTCACCATCAGGGATTTTTTTTGGGGCAGTTTCCACAAATTAAAGTTCGACGCCCATTGCCTGCTGTACCACCATACCCATGACTTCATGACGCACATGGACCTCGTTAGGAGTGGGAATCAGAGATGAGATGTTCTGGGGGAGGGGGATCCTGGATAGTACCCCACACTGTCCCTCGCCGTCAGGCGAGAGGGTGTTGAAGTGGGGGGTGCCCATCGCATCACATGGGGCGCAAGAGAGGGTGGAGCGATGCTAGAACTGAAAAAATACAGCGAGGGTGGGAAGAGTTTTAAAAAATACGCCCCCCCGCCTTCCTGTCATAGAAGTGCATGCCCCCTCCTCCGCCACGCCCATCTCGTATGGATGTTTGCAAACCCCCTCACATACACACATATCTCGGATATTCTTGTTAGTTTCTCGGGACACGGTGTGCGCCACTCGAAAACCCCGTTGAAGGCTATGATTTCACAGAGTGTCGACCCACACACCACCCCTGGTCACCACACGTTACACCTTTCATCGCACATCTCCTGTTTCACGGCCCCTCTGTTTGTTTTGTATTGATGCGCGAAGGTGTGAGAAAAAAAATAGTCCTTCTCTCGGGAAATCATCTTATGAATCGTTTGCGCTGCATTTCCACCCTCCGATGTTTCGGCGCTGCCCGCGTGGCAGCGCCTGAGCTTCTGAACCCCCCAACCCACCCGCCACCCCGAGTGGTCTGACGACTGCGGAATTGCGAATTGCTTTGGGCAATGCGCCTTCTTCTTCTTCTTTTTCAACCCAAACCCATACATTTTCTGCCATCACACAGTTCCTGCTTCTCCTCATCTCTGGGCTGCAACATCGCAGCGACGCCAAGAGAGGGGTTCGTTGTGCACCGCAACATACACCGCAGTTGTGCATGCAAGAGACCCGATCCTAAAACCAATCTCAGGGCTCCCTGCCCCTCCGAAGCTGAAGCCGAGGCTGCAGGTGGGCCAAAAAAACATCTAGCAGTTATTTCTTCTTTTCCTTTTGTTGTGATTGTTTGCCGTTTCTTTTACACTTTCGTGTTCTGGTCTGCGTGCTTTCGTGTGCTTTCGCCATCAAATTTCAGGCAAGGGGTGGGAGTCTCCTTGGATCTGCCGACACTGCGTTATGGGGGGTGCTGCTGATGGCGTGAACCCGAGTTGCTGGTGTGACAACCGGCCCCCAGCGTGGAATAGTCGACGATCTCACCTTGCTTGCAGTGAGGTGGCGATTTTTCCTAATGTGCACGTCGAAGTCATCACTGTCCTTCCAACCCTAACCAGAAGTATGCATGTCGTCTCTACACCGTTGTGAGCCACGGTCCCAGTATCCTTGATACACGCCATAGAGTCATGTGGAAGTCCTTTTGCTTCCCGTGGTGATACTGAGAAAGTCAATCAGGATGTCAAGGAAAGTCGCAAAAAATGCAGCCGGTCCTTTGAAAAGTGTACCGACCATAAACTCAGCTGTTTTCTCCCAACGTTGGTGAGTATGTTTTTTTCAAGCTAGCAAATGATGAAATTTCATCGTAAAACCCACCTTGATGTGGTGGAAGGGTTGCTAATTCCTTACCTACAGGATGTACCCAGGTTTTGGACACAATGCGAGCAGTCACGCAAGGGCCGAAAATATCGCCCCTTCACCGCACTCTCCACTGTAATGATTTATGGATTTCTTGATCTTCACATCCCATCAACATCCGACACACCTTTGTTTATTTGATATTTTTTTGCAACCCAACTATTTTTTTCTGTGATTCGCACCCCCTACACTTTGAGATTTAACCCTTTAAACACCAGGGGGGGTCGACTTTATTTTCCGTTTTTGCGACCTTTTCTCATTGAGCCCGAAGCCGCAACCCCGCATTTTTTCATCCGAAAAGTAGGTAATCGGGTGTATTTTGACTCGCGGAATCCACCATCGCAAGAAATTTTGAAAAATAATGCGAAGAAAAACCCTGAAATGGGACTCCTTTACGCACCCCCAAAAAGGCCTATTTTCACCCCAAAATTGGGGGTTGATGAGTTTCTCCTGAAAAAATCCGAGGCGGTGGCATGAAATGGCGGAACCAGGGGCAATCTGGGACAGAATCAGCCCAGCGGAATCCGAGATACAAAAAAAAACTCAATTTGATGGAGTAGAACACCCCTGGGTGCCAGCCCGCAATGGCAGGTCCCGTTGTGCCGACCTGCTCAACCACCCTCAGGGGGGTATCTGACGTGTGGAGCGGGTTGAGGACCGGTCATCCGTTTTTTCCAGATCAGCCTCAGTACCCTGGGGGAATTTTGAACAGCGGAATCCACGATCGCAAGAGATTCTGAAAAATATTGAACAGAAAATTCCTGAAATGGGGCTCCTTTGCGCGCGTCCTCAAAAATGCCCAAATCCCCCTGGAAATCGGGGAGCCGTCTGATATTCCCTGAAAAATGCTGGATGGTATCGAGCTTGGCGCAACCGCAGGCAATATGTGACAGAATCAGCACGGAAGATTCCGAGACAGCAAAAAAATCGATCAAAATGGTGAAGTGGAGCCCCGGGGTGCCCGTTCCCAATTGCAGGTCACATGAGCACCGACCTGCGGAAATGCAAGAAGGGCCGGGGTGTGAGGGGTGGACGGGAATTGAGCGGTCTTGTGTCCAGCCCTCGAATTCCTCCACATCAGTCTCAAGTACCCATAATTTGTGCAGGGCTCAGTTGCACACTACTGTTTCTGGGTGCTGGCTGGGCGCCGTCGACACTCTCCTGTGGAGGTGGTATTGCCTGTCTTGGAACGGTCCTTCTCAGGGTGCATCGTTCTTGGCAAGGCCGAGGGAGACACGCATTACAAACGGCAGTCGAACACGTGCCACTGGCATTTGTATTCAAGCGAGGAAGCGGTCGAGGCCGGTTGTACCTCTGTTCGATGAATACTGGCGAACTGATGGTGGTGCCAAAAACAGGAAAATATAGTGGAAAAAGTGACCAAAAACCGATTTTTGACCAAATTCTCCTTCAAACCTAAAACTAGTTCTGCTCCATCTTTCTCGCCGAAACTGGTCGCATTTGATTCCGCTGCTCTGAAAGATTTCACCATAAAAAAAATCGGTGAAAAATTCCACGATCCGACCCCATAGGTGCCCAAGGAATATTATCCCACCCCGTACGGGGTGGTTGGTGCTTAAAGGGTTAAAGATAAATCAAACACGCTACTTTTCCGTCTGCGGGATCCGCTCTCTGCAGCATTCAATGCCACAGGTGCTTCGGCAGATACAATGCCGAACTCGCTTTACCGTTTCTTGAAAGATGTGTTACACTACCATTTATAACTTGAGGGCCGTGGATCGTGCTTCCTCCAGAGTATTGTCTTTATTTTGTCCAGGTCATGCATGTCATTTCGCACACGAATAAATGCAACAAACAAACCAGTGACACTCCAGCCAGTTGTTGGCGATTTGCCTGCTCCGTTATAATCTCTTATTTCCCTGCATGTTGCCTTGGCCTGTCAGTGACGCTAGCCTCTCCATGCTGCTGCGATGATTATTAAAGCTGTGTTATGAAACGTCCAAACAAGAGCCTCCTTGCCCAGATAAACCATTTCCCCACCGAGGACACTGACCAAATGCTGTTCCCCACCTTCCTGTTTGAGCAGACCTCTCTTCTCTTCTTGGCAGTGCCTTGTAGTGCGTGTTGCTTCCTAACTGAGGGATAGACTTTTCCACAACTTGGGAGGGGTGTCGGGAGCAAAGAAGAAAATAAGAAAAGAAAGGCAGACAGCCTTCGCTCCAAAGTGCGGAAGAGGTGAGTGCCCTAATAACTTAGGTGTCAACACCCCGACGCACTTTTGACACAAGAGTGAAGGCCCCCAAAAGATGGCGTGATTCATCCCCTGCAATTATTTTTTCTGGATCCATTGGATTTTCTACCCCACCGCACCCACCACACCACCTCCCCTTTCCAGAGCCCCCTGAGAAGATCCAGGAAGGATTCGATAAACTTCCGTGCGATTTGCCCCCCTCTTCGCCGAAGGGTAGCACTCTGATCTGAGATGGCAAGGCCCATGCCACTGTGCCTGCATAAATGTTTTGAGGTTTTCTTTCTTGTTTGACCTGTCCGACAGGCCCGTATGTTCCTCATGAATCAGCTCCAGACTGACGGGACACGCGCAGGCACTAAAAGTACGAAATAGCCACAGCCAACCACCAGGCCGGTCAAGTCGGGCGCTTCCATTCCCCGCATAGCCGTGGCTGCTGTTGGTGTTTCCCCCACCCCACCCACCCAACCAATCCCAACCCGAAAGTTTGGGGAATCCCCTGAATCCCCAGACATCCTGTTTTGTATCTCTTTTACTTCTTTTGACTGACCATCACATCGCATCCGCTTATTCTGCTGTGGGAGAGCGTCGCCCGCCCCCAGCACCCGGTGGATATCGGGGCGGGGGAGCAGAATCCCCGCCCCCACTGTGTGCTCGTATTGCGGCAGTGCAGCTCTCGTGGGATTCGTGAGTTGCCAGTGGCCTAAAGGCAAATCCGCAAGGTTGTCGGTGTATGTTTACAATTTATGGCGTGCGGCAAAGCATATAATCAACGATACAGATCGACATAAGGTTCCCCGCCACTGCTGGCCATCCTTCCGCCGAATAGCTCGCCGTCGCCAGTGTTCTCGCGACCGGAGGAGTCGGAGGAGTTCCTCAAAAAAAATTAAAAAAATCTGACGCCGGAGGAGTGGAGGAGTGGAGGAGCTCCTCCGAGAAAAAAAATATTTGGGACCTGGCTGCGGAGGAGCCCTTTACAGCAGTCATGAAACCGTTTACCGCACCGTATATTGCTCCCATGACGAAAGAGCAACACCAACCGCATGTGACTCTCCACTTTGCTTCGACTGTGGAGCGTACTCGGAGACCAGGCTAACACATGTTCACTACCGTGGCCTCCGGCGGCTGGGGGGCTCTGCCCCCCAGACCCCCCTGTGACATGCACCCCATAGCCAAGTCCTTGTATGCGATCATGACACCTCGGGAAAGAGGTGTCATCTAGGAACGGAACGCTTCGGCATCCTCCTTCTGGCCAACTCAGACGGAAGCTGTTGCGTCGCATTGCATGCGTGTCGCGTCGCATGTGTGTGACTGTCGTTCGCACCCGGCCGCTCAGGATCGTGGTCTCGCGCGCCGAAGGCGCGCGAGAAAAATTTTTAGGGTGGGGTAATCAGGCTGGGGAAAAAAACAACAAATCACAACAAATCACACCCGATCGTCAGCTGATTGAGGGTGTGATATGAGGGTTCTATCCAACAAGGATATCAAGGCGGCACTTTCAAAGTCCTGCCAAGGACAGCGCCACGTGGGTGTGTGCTTCTGATATATGTTATGTCATCATGTGAACCCTCCCCAGCGTGTGCCAACATCCCTGACACGCTCACGAAAAGCATGACACGGAGAAAACAGGTGCCGAAACAACCTGCCGAGCACACGGGTGGTGCCACGTTGATCCACGCAGCGATCTCCCATGACAGGAAGCCTTGTCGCCACGGCAGAGTCGCCGCAGACTGTGGGAGAGGTGTCGCCAGTCACCTTGAGGTTGCAGTGTGTCATCAGGCTAAGACCCGTGCCCTCTTCACCTCCCCTGTTAGGTTGCTCCCATATCGTTGCCTGCTTTGGGGCCTGAAGGACATAGGGGTCCAGCAGGCACTTGAGCATCGCAAGGCATGAGTGGCTGTTTCAAACTCCTGGTGCAAGCACCCGTCATGGTCTGGGGAAGCCCTCCCAGGTAGTTTAACGTCTTGCCCAGGACAACAAACACCCGATCACAACAGATCACAACAAATCGTCAGCTGATTGAGGGTGTGATATGAGGGTTCTATCCAACAAGGATATCAAGGCGGCACTTTCAAAGTCCTGCCAAGGACAGCGCCACGTGGGTGTGTGCTTCTGATATATGTTATGTCATCATGTGAACCCTCCCCAGCGTGTGCCAACATCCCTGACACGCTCACGAAAAGCATGACACGGAGAAAACAGGTGCCGAAACAACCTGCCGAGCACGTCTTGCCCACAACAGATCACACCCGATCGTATTGCAATTTGGGTTAGCGTGCTGGCATCGCAGCCTGGCCCCGAAGGACCATACCGTGAGGAACCGGGCCCGCTATCCTACTCTTGCTCTACGTGACACCACACGGTTTCGCTCTCCTCCTCGTTGCGCTGTAAAGGAGGGGGGACACACACACACTGGAAGCCGGAGATTGCGCCTGCTGATACTGAGGCGCAATCTTCGCGACGACGCGTTGAAAAGAGCGCGGAATAGCCGCCGAACGAAAGATGGTGGGAGAGGGGATGCAGCGGGTGCGCTTCGGAACCGCACGCAACACCTGCTTCTGGAGGAAACGAGAACGAGAAGGACGGACAGCACGTGTCTTGCGCTCCAAGAAGCGCAAGGCCTGTGAGGCCCGTGGGAAAGGGGAAGGCACGCCCGATCTAGCTGTGCTGATGATCGTGCGGGAGGAAGGAAAACCTGCTCTGTTGTTATGAAACGAGCATCGCTCCAGGGCAGATTCGTCTGCCTCCCGCATGTGCGCTACACGTTTCTGCGCGCGGGGAACCGAGGACTCAGAAGGGGAGGACACCCGATCACAACAGATCACAACAAATCACAAGGCAAATGTTGTGATTTGTTGGTCCTGGGCAAGACGTTAAACTACCTGGGAGGGCTTCCCCAGACCATGACGGGTGCTTGCACCAGGAGTTTGAAACAGCCACTCATGCCTTGCGATGCTCAAGTGCCTGCTGGACCCCTATGTCCTTCAGGCCCCAAAGCAGGCAACGATATGGGAGCAACCTAACAGGGGAGGTGAAGAGGGCACGGGTCTTAGCCTGATGACACACTGCAACCTCAAGGTGACTGGCGACACCTCTCCCACAGTCTGCGGCGACTCTGCCGTGGCGACAAGGCTTCCTGTCATGGGAGATCGCTGCGTGGATCAACGTGGCACCACCCGTGTGCTCGGCAGGTTGTTTCGGCACCTGTTTTCTCCGTGTCATGCTTTTCGTGAGCGTGTCAGGGATGTTGGCACACGCTGGGGAGGGTTCACATGATGACATAACATATATCAGAAGCACACACCCACGTGGCGCTGTCCTTGGCAGGACTTTGAAAGTGCCGCCTTGATATCCTTGTTGGATAGAACCCTCATATCACACCCTCAATCAGCTGACGATTTGTTGTGATTTGTTGTGATTTTTTGCGATTTGTTGCGGCCAGTTGTGATTTGTTGTGACTAGGTGTGACGTGGTGTGATTTGTTGTGACCAGTTGTGACGACTTGTGACCCTTTTGTGATGAGGTGTGATCTGTTGTGATCTGTTGTGATCGCGATCCAAAATTTTAAATTTTTGAAATTTTGGATCGCGATCACAACAGATCACACCTCATCACAACTCATCACAAAAGGGTCACAAGTCGTCACAACTGGTCGCAACAAATCACAACTGGCCACAACAAATCGCAACAAATCACAACATTTGGCGTTGTGATTTGTTGTGATCGGGTGTGATTCGTTGTGATTTGTTGTTTTTTCCCCCAGCCTGATTACCCCATAGGGTGGAAAAAAATTTTCCAGGTCCAAAAAAATCTCAAAGAAAAACTCCTCCGCACTTTCTGAAAATCCCAAAAGTCGCGAGAACACTGGTCGTCGGTATCAAAAAAAATGATTGCTATTGGCGCCACTGGCGAGGACGTGGATGTTCACGATCCCGCCTTTGATGCGCTTCCTCACCTCAACCCGAAGTATTCTGTGGTTTCATCTTCATGATCCTCTTTTTACACCTCTATTTTCCTCATCTCTCTCTCTCTCTCTCTCTCCTCGTATGATTTAGTGTCAACAAAATCCTCAGCCCTCTCATCCCACCACACCCCTCACCACCATAGGCGCGAGCCAACAGCACAACGAGGCTTGAACGATTTGAATGATTGTTGACCGTGATTCCAGCAGGCCCTGAAGAGAGGGGGCGAGTGCCGCCCGTCCTCCGCTGGTTCGGCTTTACGCACCTTGAGGAGTGACACCCGGCGTGTGCTGGCCGAGCTCTCTCTGCATCCAGACGAACAAGAGTTTGCAAATGGAATAGGGGGCGGGGTGGGGTGGGGGTGGGCATCTTCGTTCAACAGGCCAAGAAGTCGTGGATAACGAAGATCTTCCGACCCTCTCCCTCCCCACTTCCCCCAATGTCTGCAGTCGATGCCATGCCAAAGCTCCCCCCCCCCCCCCCCCCTCCCACCCTGCCCTTCCAGGCATGTCGCTAAGCGTCGACCGTCGACCCAGTGATTTTGGGTTTCCCCCCCCATAAAAAAGCGTCGACCCAGCGTCGACCCAGTGGACTGGGTTGACGCTTGGTCGAGGCTTGGAGCGTCGACCTAGTGGAACTGGGTTGCCATTCAAGCCTGGACCAAGCGTCAACCCATTTATTACACTGGGTCGACGCTAACCTAGCGTTGGCCCGGTTACACTGGGTCGACGCTCACCAAGCGTCGACCAAGCGTCAACCCACTTTCACTGGGTCGACGTCGAAGAGAGTATGGTTTTGCAGGAACAGATGCTCACTACCGTGGCCTCCGGCGGCTGGGGGGCTCCGCCCCCCAGACCCCCCTGTGGCGTATGTCTCGTACTCAAGTCATTCGATTCCCATCAGGTCAGGGAATCCACCCACTCCAGTAGCCTCAGGAGGACGCAGCCAACTCACACAGAATCTGTACGCCCACAATGAACAGATGCTCACTACCGTGGCCTCCGGCGGATGGGGGGCTCTGCCCCCCAGACCCCCCATCTCGCGTGCCCGTCTAGTAACCAAGTCCTTGCGCTTTGACGGCCGTGACATATCAGGGGGCAGCGTCGAAATCATGGTCCCGAAAGCCATTTTTTGGTTTCCTCCGGCACCCGACGGCGCGAGCGGGAGAGGAACCACGGAAGGAACCCAGCGCCTCACACCGTGCCCACCTAGTGGTCCACCGATGGGAAAATTCAAAATTTGGCAACACGAGCGCGCGCGAAGCGCGCGCGAGAAAAATTGACCCCTAGTGTTTTCCCCCCTGATCCCCCCCCAAAACAGGAGCGTCAACCCACCAAATCTCCAAAATCGAAAAGTTAGCGACAGGCCTGCTGCCCTTCTTCCAACCCAGGGAGAACAAAACGAGCAAAGCCCGATGTTGCTAAAAGTTACCAGGGTCGCGGGGGAGGGGGAGGGGGCGAGAGGGATATACGCCCCCTCCCCTCCCCTTCAGCAAACACCCCTCCCAAAAAAAATGCATGCCACGCAGAAGAAAAAAAGCAACAGCAGTGAAGTTCAGGCTCAGAAAAAAACAAAATCATCAGGGATTTCTTTATTCTTGTTAACATTCGCCCCCTCCCCACCATCTCCCTCCATCTCCCATATTCTTCAGGCACAGCTCTCCATTTCTTTCTGGCAGGGCTTGCTGTGGCTTCATCGATTTTTCTTTGCACACCCCCTCCATACAAAGCCGGGGTTGTGACTGGCTTCTTTTCTTTTCGTATGATAATATGTGGATCTGGCGTGATCAGGAAACCGGAACCGGGGGGGCATGTGGCAGTTCCGGCGGGTGTTTTGTTTCGATTGCACCAGCCATTTCATATTCTGGCAAGGTCTTCTCAGATGGGTTGCGGTGGGTGTGACGTGGAGGATCACTCAGCGCTCGGAGGGGTGCATCGGTGCGCTCTGCACGAAACAGCCCCCAACACGACCTATGTATGATTTGGGGAGTGGTGAATCCACTGGGTGGCCATTGCCACACGATGTATTTTTTTTATCTCTTGGGTGAATCCTCGCTTGCAGGTGCCGACGAGGGCATTTTTTTTGGGCACATTTCTCACCTATTTTGTAGGTGAAAAATATCGTCGCAGATTTTGTCGAAAACTGTCGAGTATGTGTGGACAACCACCCTGTTGAAGAGGTTCTCTCTCTGTGCCAGTGCTGCCAACCTGCTTTTTGCTGGGTGGACACTTTATGCACTTCACAGAGCTAAGATCGCCGTTGCTTTTATTGCGGGAACGGAAACGGTTTATTGCGTCGCGTGAGAGTCTCCGCGTGCCCCCATCTCCCCCTACCCTGACTTCCCCTTCCATGCCATGTGTGCAAATGGCTTGCGGCTCCTCGGCATCAAAGATGCCCCCCTCCCCCCCCGACTTCAAAAGAGCGAAGGAAAAACCGGTTTCCCAGAGAAAGGGCGCGTGGTACCCTTTTGGATTTTTTTGGCCGCATCTCTCCCCCCCTCTCTCTCTCTTATTTTTCACCGCCCCGCCCCCCCCCCCTCCCCTGTCTGATCCCAGGTTGTTGTCATGCATAGGCTGTTCCGTGCTCCCCCGCCCCCACCCAGCCTGCATAAACGAGTGAAGGGAGATCATACTTGTACTCCCTTCTCTATTTCTATTACCCCCCTCCCCACCCACCCCAGCCTTTGTTTGCCGGGAATCACAATAATGGGGTGAACGAGTGGGGAGAGGGAGAGTTGCGTGGATCTATCTGTCCAACATCACCGCGTGTTGCTCTCTCTCTTTCTCTCTCTGTTTATCTCTCTCCCGGTAGAGCGAAGTGTGGCGTGATCAAAAGCCAGGCAACAGAGAATGAGAATGGGGTGGCAGTCTCACACCGAGACACAGCAGAGCAGAAGGAAATGGAAAAAAAATGTCGCATCAAAAAAAAAACAAATTCGAGGGGTATGCAACGGGTAGGGGCACGGCATGTGCTCAGCTCGTGAATGTTCCGATGCCACAAAAAAAACACAACAACTCCAGAAGAACTCTCACCGGAATGACAAATCCCATCACACACCCCCTCCCCCTCCCCTGGGAGTCTGGTGAGAACTCAAGGGAACGAAAAAAATGAAAACCTGGGAATGGGACATCCTTCAGAAATAAAACCCAATGCAAGGTCAGCCCGTCCTCCCCCGCCGCCCCCCCCCCCCCCCCACCCCCTTTTTTGCCATGAAGCTTGTGCGCCCTCCACAGCTGCAATGCGATCTCAGGATCTGCCCCACCACCCGCCCCGCCCCACACCACCATCACATGGCAACAGGGTGAGCGACAGAAAGGCTGTGCCTCGATACACATTAACCCACCCCACCCCACACCCACACGCCTTCCCTCTGCTCTCCGATGCCCCACTAGAAACACCGGGACTTTACAATTGAGCGGAGAATACGTTCGGCGATGCCCCGAACCCCGAGTGCTGGGGGGGCGGTGCGGTCGCGGGGGGGCTCGCTGGCCCCTGCAGTGAGAATACAGGGGCGGAGCAGCAGCAGCAGCGGCGGCGGCGGCGGCGGCGGCTCGCTTGGGAGCCGTGATGGGATGGGCGAGCGGGCCGACCGGCACTACCGCCACCAGCAGCAGCAGCCAACCCGCACCAGCTCATCCTCTTCCCATATCCCGCGTGATGCCGCCTCCCGCGCAGGCTCGCGTGGGCACACCGGCAGCAGCAGGTTCGAGAGGCACCAGAGGGACGAGCCTGCCGAGCTTGCTGATGCCATGCCCTCCCCGTCAGACATCTCCAGCCCTGACAGCGGCGCAAGCAGTTCTGCATCCGACATCTCACCGCGCCGGCGTTCTGCGTCCAGCTCTGCCACCCCGGACTCAGGCGCTGCGTCGGTCACTGTTGCTGTGCGCTGCAGGCCGCTCCCACCGCATGAGGCTGGGGACCCGCAGAACCTCGCCGTCAAGATGATGAAGGGCACCGTGATAGTCCAGCAGCCGCAGGGTGGGGGCTTCTCCACGGGGCAGCCCCAGCCTGGGCAGCAGCACACCTTCACGTTTGACAAGGCGTTCTGGTCTGTCCCGAGCCAGGCGTCGATCAACGGGTATGCGACTCAAGATCAGGTCTACCGCGACGTGGGGCAGCCCATCCTTACCAACGCCCTCAAGGGGTATAACTGCTGCATTCTCGCGTATGGGCAGACGGGGAGTGGAAAGTCATATTCGATGTTCGGTGCGGAGGACAGCAGCCCCGCTTACATCTCGAAGAAGCGGCATTCGAAAAAGCACTCGGGGGATAGCGAGAGTGTGGGGATCGTGCCGCGGCTTGTGGAGGATTTGTACGAACATATCAGGACGCGGCCTGACAGGCATTTTACGGTGGAGATAAGTTTCTACCAGATCTACCTTGAGAAGGCGACGTGCCTGCTGAGCCCCAAGCAAGGTGTGCTGAAGGTGAGGGAGCATCCCCTGACGGGCCCCTATGTCGAGGATCTGACCAGCTGCCTGTGTGAATCGCGGAAGAGTATGATGAAAGTGATCCAGGAGGGGAACCGGTCCCGCCGTGTGGCACATACCAATCAGAACGCTGTGTCGTCGCGGTCGCATGCTGTTATCTCTATTACGCTGTCGCAGCAGCTGAAGTCGGGTCCAGCCATGACGACGACGAGCAAGATTTCCCTCATCGACCTGGCGGGGAGCGAGCGGATTTCAAAGTCGGGTTCTAGCGGTGTCGGGTTCATGGAGGCGTCCACCATCAACAAGTCGCTGTCTATTCTGGGGAAGGTGATATCGACGCTTGCGGGGAAGGCTTATAAGAAGAATAAAAACAGCGTGCACGTGCCCTACCGTGACAGCATCCTGACATGGTTGCTGCGCGAGAGCCTTGGGGGAAATAGTAAAACAGTGATGCTGGCCACCGTGTCCAGCTCGCTGAGCGATCGTGAGGAGTCGCTGTCAACGCTGCGGTATGCAGACCAGGCGAAGCGCATTGTCAACAAGGCTGTTATCAACGAGGGGACTACCAAGCGGATTGTGCAGCAGCTGAAGTGTGAGATCCGCTTCCTGCAGGAGCAGCTCTACAAGGGGGCAGATCTTGTGCTGCAGCAGAAGCTTGTGCAGAGCCAGAAGCTGATGGAGCAGATGACCAAGACGTGGGACGAGAAGTGGACGTCGACACAGGCGCTTCTCCGCGAAAAGGAGCTGGTGGCGCACAAGCTGCAGCAGGAGAACCAGACCATGAGCAAGGAGATCAAGCGCATGTCAGAGGAGCTCTCCAAGGCACAGTCCGCACAGGCAGAGGCGGATAAGGTGCGCCGCGAATACCAGCGCCTGCAGAACGAGCTGAGCGGGAAGTGTGAGGAGGTGGCGTACCTCACGGGGCGCACGTCCAGCATGTCCTCCCTGATGACCTCCAGCAAGGCCAGCACCGCCTCCACGCCCCCAGGCACGCCGCGGCTCGACGAGCGGGACCTGCGTGGCGGTGCGATGCCGCGCGGTGCCTACCGCCAGACGCTCCGCGGCTACTCCCCGTCATCACGCCCCACTGGGAGTGCGGCTGGGCACAGCTCCCGCCCCCCGACTCACGCCACCCGCCGCGACAGGTCGCCTCCCCCCTCGCCGTCCGACTCTGCGGCGTCCGACTCGACGGACATGGCGTCGGAGCTGCGCGAGGGGCAGGGCAGGGGCGACAGGGGCGACCTCGCCCGTGCGCCGCAGCCGTCGCTGCGGGGCATCCCCTCGTTGCGCCCCCCACTCCCCGCTGGGAGCCACACGCTGGGCAGCCGCGTGCCGCGCCCCTCCCTCGCAGGGGAGGCGCGGGAGGGCCTCCAGGCGCGCAGCAGCAGCACCGGGAGCAGCCGCAGCTCCTTCTTCGACCAGCCCCGCCCCAGCTCGCCGTTCCCCACGAAGCGAGGTGCCAACGGGGGCAGCAGCTTCCTGTCGCAGCCTGCGGCGCAGCAGGCGGCAAAGCCGCGCGACGCGCAGCGCGAGGAGGAGGACCTGCGGTGGAAGAAGTGGCTGGAGAACAAACGCATGGGCAGGCCCAGCACGCCTGTGCCTCGGCACGGCGCGTCGTCAGCGGCACCCCGTGCGGCTCTCAACTCCTCGGGCTCCCCGGCAGTGGGTGCAGGTCACACCCCGCGCCCCTCCAGCATCTCGTCGACACCCGTCTCATCCCGCACAGCACGTGTCCCTTCGCCAGCGTCGTACACCCGGAGTGCTGATCGGGAGCAGGCGCGCAGCGCCCCCGAAAAGGAGGTGCATGCGGTGCACCAGGACCCCATGCGGGGGGCGGGGCAGGGCAGGGGTGCGGCGGAGGAGGAGGTGCCGGTGCGGAGGCAGGGGCGGGAGGGAGGGGAGCCCGGCAGGTGGGTGGATGGGCGTGATGGCGAGCGGGGTGGCGGCCGTGCGAAGAGGAGGGACCGTGACAGGGAGTGTGACAGCGCGAGCGACTCTGGGAGCGATTCCGGGAGGGATGATATCAAGCGTGCCACGGCGAGCAACACAAAGGATGCCATCCGCCTGTCGGAGGCTGCGAGGAAGAGGATTGATGATGACTACCGGCGCCAGAAGCTCGGGCTTGCACCCCTCCACAAAACTCCTTCGAAACCCCTCTCATCGAGGTCGCTCCAGACTGTATCATTCTCGTCGTCACCCCCCGTTCTGATCGCAAGCACGTAGATCCCATTTAGATCATCCGATACGATTCCGTTCTGTAGTTTGCCCCGTTTTTTTTGTTCTGGTGAGTCTGTACAGAATAGGATTGCCCATATGTGGCATAAAGGAGAGGTGGTGGTGGTGCACCAAAAGTTGGTGTTGGCAGGGATGTGTGTGAGTGAGTGAGTGTTGGCAAGCGAGATAGCGGGTGCTGTGCCTATGGAGTTGGAGGGTAGGTCACAGCCTGCCCCTCCCCTTCCTACCAGGTGGGCGGCCGGCGCTTTCCAAAAAGACTCATGTGTTCGTGTGTTTTCAACCGCCGTTGATATTTGGGGAACCCCGTGAGAATAGGAAGCAAGTCTGGAGGGCATGCCCTGAGGCATGTTGCTGTCTCACAGTTGACCCCGTTTGACGAGCAGCTGATGGGGGAGGGGTGTATCATGAACAGAGAGTCTTGAAGTGGGAGGTCAGTAGCAGTGGTTCACGTGGCATGTGTGCCCGTCATGCTACATCACTGTTATTGCATTTTTTTAGGTGAATCAAACTCCAGGGTTGTGTGTTCTAGAGGAGGTGGGAGGTTCCATTTATGGGACTCACGATATGCCATGCTTTTTGTGCATGCGTTGGCTGCTGCATCAGCAGCAACAGGCTCCAAGAGGAGGGGATGGGGGTGGAGGGGGGTGGGGGACATTGCGCCGAATCAGCAGCCACCAGGCATATTCTCAAGGCATCGGCCCGTCTCTGTCGTGGTTCATCGGGTCGCAAGCAATCCTTAACCTGATTGAATGCTGCCATTGCGTTGGGGATTCGTTGGGTTTAACCCTCGTCAGCCCCCCCCGTGTGCTTCTGACCTGACCCGTCCCTCCGTTTTTCGTTGTCTGGCAGAGCTTCTGAGCTCAGCCGCTGTTTCCTAACAAAGCCAGAAGGAGTGGGGTGGTGGAGGTGTTTGTGTTTCGCGGTTGCACCACCCCAACAAGAATTCAAAATGAGGGTGTGCTGTGCGCGTGTAAATGGGAAGAAGGCCTGTCTCTTCTGCCGTGTATTTTTTTCCCCGGAAGCCGCCCCTGCCCTTCCGGAGTCAAAAGCAACCGCCCCATTGTATCCAGAGTTCGCCGTAGTCCTCACCCCAATGGGTGGCCGGCGGGACAAGTTTTTTAAGTGACGCCGTCTTTCCCCTTCGTTCCCTTCTGGAGAGCTGGTCTGTTTATCGATGGGCTGTTTTTGTGCGCGGGACAACCTGGTTCATAAAATGCCATTTGCCCCGTCCCGGATGCCACAGCCTCGCCCACCCACACGGCTTGATCATAACTCGGGTACCCCACACAAACAGGGATGCCTTCGCAAATTTAAAATAAGCCCCTACTCTCCAGCCACAGGACCCCATGCACTTCTATAATGGTTATGAAGTAAACCCAGTGGTTGGTGTGACGTAGTCAGCATCTGTGGGTGCACGGGTGATCCAGCTAGAAGATAGAGTGCAGTGCCCTTGGTGATTCATCAGCTGTGTATCTCGCTTCGAGCATAGCGTCTTGATTTTCCTCACTCTCTGACCTGAGCTATGGAATAGAAAAGGTTGTGGCCTGAGCCTAGAACGAGGGGGTGGGGGGGTGGGTGGGTGGGGTTGGGTGCAGCGCGCTCTCCGCCATCTGAGATCTGCCCCGGGAAACAGAGCTTGTCTGCTGCAGCAATCAGGAGCAATCCCCCCCCCCCCTCACCCCCACCCCCACCCCACCCCCCCCCCCCATTCAACTCCCGCACAGCTTTACCCGCTATGTCGGATGCACTGTTGTGACCCGAGGGTGGAGGGTAACTCTCACAGCTCACGCGCGCTGTGATATGGAGGGGAAGGGCTCTTTGCCGGCACAAGTCATATTATTACATTATCCTCCCTCCCCTCCCCTCGCGGGTTCTCACGTTCCTTTTCTCTGGGTTTATTGATATTCCGCCAGAACACGAGCAGAGCCTGAGATGCATGAATGATGCAACCGAGTTGCGATCCGCGCAGCACGGAGGTGTGGCAATGTGACACTGAAAGGCCCTGGCCACCCATGGATCGGCGTGTGTGGAGGGTGCCTGGCGGAGGGGGAACGGGCCATTCTGACGTGTGTATCCTCGACACTTCTGGCATCGAGAGTTTGCGGGAGGATGATGATGGCGATGATGGCACTGTGGGCGGAGGAAGCGCGCGGAGGGGGGCCCACATCTCAGCCCTGCCCGGCACACAGAGGCCCCCAGTTGTCTCTGGGTTACCACATCCCGCCTCGCACACCGCCAACCCCCAGCCCCGCCCCGGTCGTCACACCCAACAGGGACGCTCGGCTGGGGAGCTGGTGCAACCGCAACCAGGGGATGCCCCTTCAAGTGGGCTGGGTCAGGATCGTTCTCGGGTGCCATTCACGCGTGACCCCCGTCTGCTGAGCTTTGCCCTCCGTTCTGTAAGCGGTATTGCGTAGGGAAGGGAGGGGGGGCGGGAGGGAGAGGCGAAGAGGGTGTGTGGCTTGATATAAGTCCCTCGAGTCGTTCTTTCGATTCTCTCGCGCTTGCCTCCTGGTCAAGTGTGGCTCTATTTTGGGGGTATTTTGGCCGATTTTCGAAATCCTATTTTGGTTTTTTTGCACTTTTTTTGGGTGCTTTTTTGCACGATTTCTGTGCCTCAGACACAGATTTTGGTGTGATTTTTGCGCTATTTTGATTCACTCGGCCTGACCGATGCATACGATTCGAAAAATATTTTTTGTTTGTGCGCACGAGCGGCAGTGTGTTGTGGCCCCTGTGAAGGGCGTTGCTGTGATAAAAGTGGTTTTGTGTTGCTCACTCAAAACACACTGCGCGCGGGTACGCTCCCACTGACTCTTTCGCTGTGACAAGCAAGCTTGTTTGGGCAAAAAAATCGCTATCAACAACGGTGAACGAATGGAGGTAGATGGGGAAGTGGAAGGACACAGCACGCCCTCTCACTGATCGCCATCTGTACACTACCTCTCTGTTCAAGGCGGTCAGTGTCACTTGATGGCGCTGCACACAAATCACTGCTACATCCCAGGGCGCCTTCCCTTGTGAGAATAGCGGAACTTCTGCGGTTGCAGTTTGGTGGTTGAGGCCGGCGGTGATATCACTTTGGTGACTGTGCTTCCTTCCCCCTGAGCTCGATCAGATCCAGGTCGACCTGGTGCTGCGTGGCTCCTGGTGTGTTATCTCTTTGCTTCCTCGCACACATACACGTGGTTCCGCGAATCGCCACGGATGCCCACCAAGTCGAACCCGAAACATGATCACGGGCCCACGACGACCCTTTCGAGATGTCATGGCCGCAAGCCCGCAAACCCGATCGCATTCGCAAGGTGGTTCGTCTCTTAGAGATCAGTGCTCGGGCCCAGCCTCCCGCGAGGGTGCTGGAACCGACATGCCGCAGCCCCGTACGCGCAAGGGCTTGGCTCCAAGACCAGGCACATGCCACAGGGGGGTGTGGGGGGCGGAGCCCCCCAGCCGCCGGAGGCCACGGTAGCGAACGTCTGTTGGCCTGGCTCCATAGTCGCATACGCTCAAGTACAACACAACTGACAGATAGCACATGTCGCATGGGGGGACGATAAATTGTCGCGCAAAGACACGCCACAGGGGGGTCTGGGGGGCGGAGCCCCCCAGCCGCCGGAGGCCACGGTAGTGAACATCTGTTGGTTTGAGCTCGAGAGCAAGCCTCTCACACCACCGCCCTCCGACCCCCCTCTCCACGCCCCAGGTGCAACATTTTTTTGCACCCGGAAAATGTGTTCTTTTGACTGTTTGAGCACATCCAAGACCGGGAACATAAAAGAATTCTGCCAATGCCAAGTAGGGTCACAATAAAACCCAAAGGAAAATGGTGCAAAAAAGTAGTGACCACCACCCCCATCCCCACCTCCGGGTGCAAAAAAATTTTTGGCCACGGAAAATGTGTTCTTTTGAATGTTTGAGCACATCCAAGACCGGGAACATAAAAAAATTCTGCCAATACCAAGTAGGGTCACAATAAAATCCAAAGGAAAAAAGTGCAAAAAAATAGTGCAAAAAAATATTTTTTCCCCAAATTCCTATTTTCATTCCGTGAAATAGATACACGCCTGCTCCTGGTGGGGGTTTTTTTTTACGCACACGACTTTCGCGCGGAAAGTGTCATTCAGCTCTGCCAAACGTGCTCTACACACCACCCCCTTCATCAGGCAAGTGGGTTCGTAAATGTGTGTGGAAGCGTCAACGCATCAAACGAAGTATCATACAGTAGAGAGAGAGCGGCAGAGTTGAAGTGACACTTTTGAATGTGTGGCTGTCGCTCGTTGTGCCGTGTGAGCCGCTGTCTCCGGCCTTGTTTGGGGCAAAAGAAGAAAACCTCTAGACGCATGGCTGAGCATTCCCCCACCCCCCCACCCCCGCCTTCGTGCCTTCTGCTCTGCAACGCTTATCTGCCGCAACCTGTCATTGTCTGAGTGCAACCTCTCACGACTCTATTGAGCACTGCCACTGCGTCACACACCCACAGCCCCCACCAGGAGGCAGATAGTAAGCCAACAAGGGGTCCGAAGAGCAGCGGCCGGCAGGGTCGATCAGGGCCTTGGGTGGTTGGCTCTTGACCCCTCCCCACCAGATCCAGCGGGACGGCAGCAAGCCGCCACCTCGGCAGCGATGGGTGAGGACGTCGGCAGCAGCGGGGGTCGCCCGAAGTGGAGACCTGACGCAGAGGGGTCGATATGCGAGGAGTGCGGGGAGGGGTTCTCGTTCTTCAACCGGCGGCATCATTGCAGGAAGTGTGGGGGGCTGTTCTGCGGGAAGTGTAGCGGGGCAAAGCGGCTCCTCAGCAAGGAACTGGGATATGGCAGTGAGCCGCAGCGCGTCTGCAAGCCATGCGCGCGGTCTTTGGATCCGCCCCCAGGCTCTGTGGTGACGTCCGGGTTTTCTAGCGGGAACAGCGACCGGAAGGACCCAGTCGTGAAGCAGCGCAAGATCTGTGTCCTTGGGAAGTCTTGGGTGGGCAAGTCTGCCATCTGTGTGAGGTTTATTGACGACCGGTTCTCTCCGTATTACAACCCTACGATCAACCACACATACCAGCGCCAGATGAAGCACAAAGGCCAGCAGTACCTCCTCAGCATCCTCGACACGGCTGGGCAGGACGAGTGTTCGATGTTCCAACCGCAGTACTCCATTGGGACGCATGGGTACATCATTGTGTATAGCATTAACGACTACCATTCGTTTGAGATGGTCAAGTCGATCTACGACAGGATCCAGGACTGCAACATTCTCGATGGTGTGGTGCTGATCCTTGTGGGCAACAAGAGCGACCTCCCTTCCTCCGAACGGCAGGTATGTTGCAAATGCCAGTTGGCAGTTCGGCGGAGCCAGGGAAGATTTTTTTGATTGTGAACCACTTCGCACGCCGGCCAGCCCTCACCCCTTTCTCTAGCTGAGGTCTATCCGATTGCAGCAGGTTTCCAACTTGCAAAGTCTTCCATTTCGCCGAACCTTGACACACCCTACACATGTTTACACCCCTTCACAGGTGTCGCACGAGGAGGGACAGCAGCTTGCAGGGTCGTGGGGTGTCCCCTTTATGGAGTGTTCGGCAAAGCAGGTATGGGTGTGGCGGCTAATAATGTCATATTTCGCTTGCAAACAAACACTGCGTGGGTTGGTGATTGCTTTTTTGAGCAGCAGCACCTGCATCAGGCAGTGTTTGCCTACAGTGCCTGCTGCAAGGAGAGCCACATATCGACCTCCGCACAGGTCGAGGTGCGTGTGCCACCACAACCTCTTCAAAACATTGTCCATCCGAACGTGCGCTGTTATGTGACTGATGTGTTTGATTCCGCTAACACCCACACCTACACATGACTACACACGACCCCAACACCCACAGTCTGACACTGTCGAGGGTGTCTTCAACCTGATGCTGGAGGAAATTTTGAAAGCAGAGGGGGACGCATGAGAACGGGCGCAGAACCACACCACCCTCTTCATCGAACGGTGCTGCACACCTGCGTGCGGCTGGCCTTTTTATGCAGGTTGTGGAATTTGGGGGGGGGGGATGGACGGATAAGGGAGAAGGGGTGGGGGTGGTGGGTAGGGCAGGGGGAGGGGCGGGCGGGCGGGCGGGCAACGGAGGCGATCGATCTCAGCCAGTCCCAGAGTTGGCATGGCTCAGGTTCGTGTGATTCTCTCTCCCTGTTGCCCGCACCCTTCCCGCCCCCCTCACACCACCCTCGCATGCTATAGACAGGATGGTGGGTTTGGGCCCAGCGTGGCAGGCTTGTGAGAACAACTGAAATGGGAGGTGGAGGGGTCCCCTCGCAGCCCGCTTTGTTGTTACCGGCAATCAACCCTCACTCCCTACCACCACCACCACCACCACCACCCCCTCCCCCTACCTGTCCGTCCGTCTGTGTGGTGGGGAACTCTCCTCCTTGTATACCACCAATGTTCGCCTCTAGCCTACCCCCTACCCCCCTCCCCCCCAACCCGAAGCGACAACGAGATTTGCCACCCTGTCATTTCTGTGTCTGCTGAAGCCCTCTATTCCTCGTGTGTGTCGTTGGGCACTTGTTCTTGTTCGGTAAGTTCATATGTTCTGTTACATACGTTAGTGCCGGATAGCGTTGTTGAAAGCTGGGCTTTCTGGGGTCCCAGCTGAGCGCGACTGTTGCTGACAGAATCGCCTTCATGCAGGAGGCGATTGCAGCAGGGCAACACGTCGCGGGTAGAGTACATGCCTGATCTGTCCTCAAGATATGGGTTTTCATCGGCTGCCAGGTGCTGCTGCGTGCATTGTGATGGCCACGGTTCTTCTGTCTGGTAGGATGTCGTTACGATCTGTTTTCCACGTACTATGGTGTCTCAACGGCAAGGATGCCTCCACGGAACTGGTGCGAATGCAGCGGCTCCTGCGGGTTCTGCACAAGTTGAACTGCTCTGATGGCAGGCAACTGCCCTTCTGCTTGGAGGAATGTCACGGCTGTCTCGTGTCGCTGCCTCTCAGTGCGCACCATCTTGGTCGAGGACGGAAGCACGTGCAGACCCGCAGGCAGCAGTACGGTTCCGCCCCACCCCTACCCCCAGCCCAGACGCTGCCCTTTTTTGCGCTTGATGTCATCTGTCCAGTGTGCTGTTTTTGTCTGCCTCTTGTAACCTCGTGGGTTTAGACGGCCTTCGCTTTACTGGCGGGGCTTCTCAGGCTCTCAAGAGGACCACAGGTGTACTGCGAAGTGTGCACAGGCAAAAAAGTTGGTGGGAGGTCTTGCGGGATGACGTAACAGACGAGGCCCGACTGGAAGCGGACCTCCTCTTCATGTTCGAATCGGTCGCGATGCACGTTGTTAACAATTGAAAATGAATAGCAGAAAACAGTTCAGTCGCACACAAGCACATCCCCACCACCCCCTCCGCAGGAGAACACCCACTGAGCGGTACGATGCGGGGGTTTGTCGTATGTGCGCTGCTGATCAGTGTCCAAGCGGGAGCCCCACCGACACCAAGCCCGCCGACAGTCTCACCGAGTACGCCGGCACCAGACACACCGAAGCCTGCAAGACCGGCCAAGACACAGGCACCGCCCACTCCTGCACCACCGACGCCGAGTCCTGCGACAGTGTCGCCTCCTACACCTGCACCAGACACGCCCCTGCCTGCTGGTAAGTCCTTCGCACCTGCAACAGTGGCACCGCCCACACCGTTCCCTCCGACCATGGCACCACCTACACCTGCACCACCTACCCCTGCACCAGACACACCTCTGCCTGCTGGGAAGTCATTCGCGCCTCCAACACCGGCACCGGAGACTGTGGCCCCTCCCACACCTGCGCCAGACACACCTCTGCCCCCTGGGAAGTCCTTCGCACCGGACACGCCTCTGCCTCCTGGTTCGTCATTCGCGCCTCCCACACCGGCACCGCCCACACCTGCACCAGACACACCCCTGCCTCCTGGGAAGTCATTCGCACCCGCGACACCGGCACCGCCGACACCGTTCCCTCAGACTGTCTCCCCGCCCACACCGGCACCAGACACACCTCTGCCTCCTGGGAAGTCATTCGCACCCCCGACACCGGCACCGGCCACGCCTGCACCAGACACATCTGCACCACCCACACCTGCACCACCCACGATCGCACAGACACCTCTGCCTGCTGGGAAGTCATTTGCACCTCCGACAGTGGCACCGCCCACACCGTTCCCTCCGACCATGTCACCACCTACGCCTGCACCGCAGACCATGACACCGCCTACACCTGCACCTGCGACACCGGCACCGCAGAGCGCCTCCCCGCCGACACCTGCACCTCTGACGCCTGCGCCTGAGACTATGTCCCCACCCACACCCGCACCTCCGACTATCGCACCGACAGCTCTGCCTGCTGGTAAGACATTTGCACCTCCGACAGTGGCACCACCCACACCGTTCCCTCCGACCATGGCACCACCCACGCCTGCACCTGTGACGCTGGCACCGCAGACCGTCTCCCCGCCGACAACTGCACCTCTGACGCCTGCGCCTGAGACTATGTCCCCACCCACACCCGCACCTCCGACTATCGCACCGACAGCTCTGCCTGCTGGCAAGACATTGGCACCTCCGACAGTGGCACCACCCACGCCTGCACCTCCGACGCCGACACCGCAGACCGTCTCCCCGCCCACGCTTGCACCTGCGACACCGGCACCGCAGACCATGTCACCGCCGACACCTGCACCGCCCACCATTGCACCAACGCCTCTGCCTGCTGGTAAGTCATTTGCACCTCCGACAGTGGCACCGCCCACACCGTTCCCTCCGACGATGGCACCACCCACGCCTGCACCTGTGACGCTGGCACCGCAGACCATGACACCGCCTACACCTGCACCTGCGACACCGGCACCGCAGAGCGCCTCCCCGCCGACACCTGCACCTCTGACGCCTGCGCCTGAGACTATGTCCCCACCCACACCCGCACCTCCGACTATCGCACCGACAGCTCTGCCTGCTGGTAAGACATTTGCACCTCCGACAGTGGCACCACCCACACCGTTCCCTCCGACCATGGCACCACCCACGCCTGCACCTCCGACGCCGACACCGCAGACCGTCTCCCCGTCGACACCGGCACCTCTGACGCCTGCGCCTGAGACTATGTCCCCACCCACACCCGCACCTCCGACTATCGCACCGACACCTCTGCCTGCTGGTAAGTCATTTGCACCTGCAACAGTGGCACCGCCCACACCGTTCCCTCCGACCATGGCACCACCCTCGCCTGCACCTCCGACGCCTGCCCCGCAGTCCATGACACCGCCCACGATCGCACCGACAGCTCTGCCTGCTGGGAAGTCATTTGCACCTCCAACAGTGGCACCGCCTACACCGTTCCCTCCGACCATGTCCCCGCCTACACCTGTACCTGTGACGCTGGCACCGCAGACGATGGCCCCACCCACACCTGCACCACCCACGATCGCACCGACACCTCTGCCTGCCGGGAAGTCATTTGCACCTCCAACAGCGGCACCGCCCACACCGTTCCCTCCGACCATGTCACCACCCACACCTGCACCTCAGACGACGACGATGGCCCCACCCACACCTGCACCGGCCACTATCGCACCGACAGCTCTGCCTGCTGGGAAGTCATTTGCACCTCCAACAGTGGCACCGCCCACACCGTTCCCTCAGACTGTGGCACCGCCCACACCTGCACCTCCGACGCTGATGCCTGAAACGATGTCCCCACCCACACCTGCACCGCCCACGATCGCACCGACGCCACTGCCTGCCGGGAAGTCATTTGCACCTCCGACAGTGGCACCGCCCACACCGTTCCCTCAGACTGTGGCACCGCCCACACCTGCACCTCCGACGCTGATGCCTGAAACGATGTCCCCACCCACACCTGCACCGCCCACGATCGCACCGACGCCACTGCCTGCCGGGAAGTCATTTGCACCTCCGACAGTGGCACCGCCCACACCGTTCCCTCAGACTGTGGCACCGCCCACACCTGCACCTCCGACGCTGATGCCTGAAACGATGTCCCCACCCACACCTGCACCGCCCACGATCGCACCGACGCCACTGCCTGCCGGGAAGTCATTTGCACCTCCGACAGTGGCACCGCCCACACCGTTCCCTCAGACTGTGGCACCGCCCACACCTGCACCTCCGACGCTGATGCCTGAAACGATGTCCCCACCCACACCTGCACCGCCCACGATCGCACCGACGCCACTGCCTGCCGGGAAGTCATTTGCACCTCCGACAGTGGCACCGCCTACACCGTTCCCTCCGACCATGTCCCCGCCTACACCTGTACCGCAGACGATGGCCCCACCCACACCTGCACCACCCACGACCGCACCGACAGCTCTGCCTGCTGGGAAGTCATTTGCACCTCCGACAGTGGCACCGCCCACACCGTTCCCTCAGACTGTGGCACCGCCCACACCTGCACCTCAGACGCTGATGCCTGAAACGATGTCCCCACCCACACCTGCACCGCCCACGATTGCACCGACGCCACTGCCTGCCGGGAAGTCATTTGCACCTCCGACAGTGGCACCACCCACGCCGTTCCCTCCGACCATGTCCCCACCCACACCCGCACCACCCACTATCGCACCGACAGCTCTGCCTGCTGGGAAGTCATTTGCACCTCCAACAATGGCACCGCTCACACCGTTCCCTCCGACCATGTCACCACCCACACCCGCACCTCCGACGCCGACAATGACCCCTTCCACACCTGCACCACCCACTCTCGCACCGACGCCGCTGCCTCCTGGCCAGTCATTTGCGCCTCCGACAGTGGCACCCCCGACAGCTGTACCACAGACCGTGGCAACTTCTACAGCTACACCGCCCACTATCGCACCGACAGCTCTGCCTGCTGGTAAGACATTTGCACCTCCGACACCGGCACCTGAGACAATGTCCCCGCCCACAGCTGCACCACCTACGACCGCACCGACAGCTCTGCCTGCTGGGAAGTCATTTGCACCTCCAACAGTGGCACCGCCCACACCGTTCCCTCAGACTGTGACACCGCCCACAGCTGCACCACCCACTGCGGCACCGACAGCTCTGCCCGCTGGCCAGTCATTCGCGCCACCGACGACGGCGCCTGACACCATGACACCGTCCACACCTGCACCGCCCACTGCAGCACCGACAGCTCTGCCTTCTGGTGCGTCATTCGCACCTCCGACACCGGCACCTGCCACTGTGTCCCCTTCCACACCTGCACCTCCCACTGCAGCACCGACACCTCTGCCTGCTGGTAAGTCATTTGCACCTTCCACACCGGCACCTGCTACTGTGTCCCCGTCCACACCTGCACCACCTACAGCCGCACCGACACCTCTGCCTTCTGGTGCGTCATTCGCACCACCGACACCGGCACCTGCCACTGTGCCCCCTTCCACACCTGCACCTCCCACTGCAGCACCGACACCTCTGCCTCCTGGTGCGTCATTCGCACCTTCCACACCGGCACCTGCTACTGTGTCCCCTTCCACACCTGCACCACCTACAGCCGCACCGACACCTCTGCCTTCTGGTCAGTCATTTGCACCTTCAACAACGGCACCTGCTACCGTGTCCCCTTCCACACCTGCACCGCCCACTGCAGCACCGACACCTCTGCCTCCTGGTGCGTCATTCGCACCTCCAACACCGGTGCCTGACACATCTGCCCCTCCGACACCACTGCCTCCTGGTCACACCTATGTCCCTGAGACACCTGCTCCCGCCACGCCTGCCCCTGCGACACCACTCCCACCTGGACAGACGTTCTCCCCTGATACAGCCAACGGGACCAATGTGCCGGATACACCCACACCCAGTGTCACACCCACACCCCGCTCTGGCGGCTTCAACGAGTGCGTGTGGGAGAACCCTGACACCAACGAGACCTCTTATGTCTGCACAGGCCCTTCGCAGTGGTGCACCGACACGGACTTGACCAGAACGTCGGAAGAGGACGTCCGCTGCCACTGTGACTACGACAAGAACGTTTGGACCTTGCCAGCCACATCTGCGACATTTGACTGTAAGAAAGATGATGACAGTGACTTCCCGCTGTGGATTGTCATTGTCGCCGGTGCCGTCCTGCTGTTGGGCGGGGGTGGGGCAGTCGCTTGGTACTGCATCAAACAGAATCAGGCCCAGGAGAATACACTGACCCTGGAGGAGCTTTTCGAAGAGGTCAAGTTTGCCGATGACGACGTGCAGTTGTACGAGGCACGCCAGAATGGCGGACATCACAACGCGATGTGATCGCAGAAAAAGTGGGTCACAGGCCTTGCCCGTGACCCACAGTAAATGTGTAGACGTTCCCTCTCCTTTTGTTTTTTCCCAACAAGTTTGCTTGTTGCTGCGAATAAGTTCACGGTGTTGTGTGCGCGCGGTGCATTGAAACAAAGGTCAAACCAGGCTCGCTCGCGCGCACACAAACAAAGACCTGGACTTCTTTGCATCACGACAAGGTCGTTTCCAAGTCAAATGATGAAATGAAACACACTTTTGGGGGTGGGGCTGAACCTTCCCTGTACTGGGGCCGTTTTGCCTGCTGCGCGTGTCACATGGCCATACATCCCCATCTTGATCAGACCGGTTAAAACGTTTCAAACGCAGCGTTTTAAAATCGGTCTAGCACACACACACACACACACCTACCCCTACGATATCTTTCCTTTGATTGAACATCAAGTTCGGCTCTCACCCTGTGGTATTGAACGATTTTGAACGATTTTTGGCCGTGCTCGTCGCGTCCCCCGGTGAGGGGGGACGCTGTTTCGTGTTCTCCTTGCCGCACGGAGGCATTGCCTTACGTCGCCTCTTCCTCTTTTCCTTTATGGGCGGGTTAGTCTGGCTCAGAGGGCGGGACCGTGCTGATATGCACAGTGACGACTCTCCCTTTTTTTGTTGTGCCCGCCTCCTGCCGAGTCGTGGCTGCTGCCTCTCAGACTGGGGGCGGGCGGTCGCCGACGCTGACGCGCCTGGCGGCCCGTGGAAAGTGACGTGGGTCTGGGGGTGGGGGGGGGGGGTGCTGGGGTGTCAGGCCGAAGCCCTTGACCGCTGTTGATTTTTGCAGGTTTCACGAGATCAGGTAGTCCTTCTCGCTGTGCTCCGTCACCCCTGCCTCAGCCAGGTAGCGTAGGGCCCCCTTGCAGTTGTGCAGCAGCAGGTTGTGCACGCTTGTGGCTGTGAGGTGGTGTCGGGCTGACGCTGTCGCGGGACAGCCGAAGAATAGGTGCTTCAGCGAGACCCCAGGCGGGGGGCTGTCCGGCGCAAGCTTCAGGCAGGGTTTGCACGGTGGTTGTGCGCTGCCCGGGACGTCGTGGTCGTACACCAGGCGGTGGTGGTCGGCCCGGAGGCGGCGGATGGTGGTTTCCCCTAAGCGGGTAAGGCCCTCCATGCGGAGGTCAGGGCGCTGCAGTCGCGTCTCCCCGATTCCTGACCGATACGCGTACACGCTGTCTGTGCGGGGCAACGTGGTCCCGCTGTATATGTGTCGGCGGAGGGTGACACGGGCCGACGCGAGGCTGATCGGCTCCATCTGGGGCTTGAACGCACCGATCTGCGCCTGCTTGTCAGCAAGTTCGTTCCCTACCACCCCAACATGCGACGGGATGTAGCGGAGGTGGGTGGTGACATCGTATGTTTGGGCGAGCTTGCGCAGCCTCTGCCAGATGTCCCATTCGGTGGACCCCCTCGCTCGCTGGGGGCCGCTCAGCAGTGCATTCAGTGCGCTCTGCGAGTCGGTGAGGATGGCGACCGTTTCGCCTTGGGTTACCACGGTGCATAGGTGGGCGAGGGATTCTCTGATGGCCACCAGCTCTGCCTGGTAGCTGATGCAACGGAGTCCTGCCGGCCAGGCGAGCTTTTTCTTGAGGCGGCCCTCCGGCATGCTGTACACCGCTGCGCCCGCGCCGCCCTGTTGCTGCCGCGATGTGGAGTTGGAGACTGACCCGTCGGTGTAGACATGCCAGGCGCACGTCGGGAGGGCCTGGATGGTCTGCTCTGCCAGGTCCCGGAGGGTGTCTTTCGGGGTGGCGGCCTTCGGGGCGGTGAGCCCCGGCAGCGTCGCCAGGATGTGCACTCGTGGCAGCACCAGGTTCCATTCCCAGGGGGGGATGGGGTGTGCTGCATGCAGGGGGGCCAGCAGGGGGGTGCGCCCGTCGACCTTCGAGGATTTCACCAGACTCCGTGCCTGATGTAGCCAGCTGCCTCCCGTGTTCCCGGTATTTAGTTGCGCCCGGTATCCTGGGGAGTGGGGCACGCGGCGGAAGCGTTCGTGGTCTGTGCACACCGCAACCTTGAAGTCGAGGTCGAGGTCTCGTAGGTGTGATTCCCAGAGGAGCTTCGCCGTGCTGGTGTTCTTCATGCAGCCTGTGATAATCTGGATTTTTTTTTTCGAGGCCGTTCTACAGACCGTTTTCGAGACCGTTTACTTCACGACCAAAAACAAAACGAAACCAGTTTGCCCTCCCCATACCCACGACACTGCGAGGGAAGAGAGCCCCGCCGAGGCGACGCAGCGTCTGAAGCGGCCCGCATACGGGGGTCATTTGGGGAAACCCAGAAGGCTCGCGTAGGAGTGCCTCACAGAGGACTGATCCTCGCCTGTACCGAGTCCCTTAACGTGTAACACGACGAGGGGCGCCCCCCAATCCCAAAACAAAACAATAACACAAAACGAAACAAAAAACGACACGGTGCAGGTCGCAAAAAAAAATACGACCCCCCCCCCCTCCCCCCAACCGCTACTGATCTCGGATTTCAGGAGGCGAATCCCCTCGCAATGCAAGTGCGTTGTGCATTTCATAGCCCCCACACACACCCCACACCCCACCCGTGCCCTCCAGTAAAATCCCCACCCCCACCCCCCCGCTCCTCCCTCCCATTCGCGTGTGTTTCCGCGTGTTCTGTCAAGTGGTCGCTATTTTCCTCACACCCCTCCCCCCATCCCCCCCTCACCCCCGGCAATCAAACCCCCCCCCCCCCACGAGCTCTTGCCCCTCGAGAATGGATCCCTTGCCGTTTTGAGGGACGGTGCAGTGATCAGGAAAAAAAGATGAAATATCGCTTTGCTGCATGCATGCGGGTGCTGACTGCCAAGATCACAGCTCAACGGAATGAAGGCAAGAGTCGGCAGGCACCAGCGCCATGTGTTGTATTGCACTGACACAATCCCGAGGGCTCGTTTTCAGCAAGGGGTTATGTTTCCCACGTCAGCTTGTTCCATCAGACATCAGCAAGATTGCGAGGCTATCTGGGGAAAGTGTTCGCTTGGCGAAGGATGGAGGTGGGGCCCGGGGGGGGGGGGGGGGGTCACTAGGTTCCCTCGTGATGCCCCGTCTTCTTGCTTGTGCCTGCGTGTCAATCACACCCCGAAAACCCCGAAAGGAAGAATGGTCGGATCTCGTACACCACCAAGACCGAACTTATTCTTGTTGAGTAACAACATCATCCCCTCTCCCCACTCCCTGTCGTATCTGTAAACCATCTCGTGGTCAAAGTAAAAAGTGTGGGCCAGTTCAGGTTCTCCGCACAGCATGCACCGTTCGTGCAAAAATGGTTGAGTGGGTCAAGGAATTGCATCAGGAAGACCTTGGCTTTTCGCTTTGCTTGGCTCAGCAACGGAGTTTTGAATCTCGTTTCGAAAAAAATGGAAGTTTTTGAGACGTGGATGACTGACGCGCACCCCCCCTCCCCCTTGTTTTCTCTACCGGGCAATCACACCTGTGGACAAACGCGCTCTCTGATACTGCTTGATGCTGCAGTCACCATGCACACCTTGGTGATTGCACATTGCTGGCAGTGTTTGTTCCCGTCAGATGAAAGCCCTCTTTTTCGAAAGTAAAAATCAGAACCCGCATGAAAAATAAAGGAACTCGCATAGAGCAGGCTATCTCCCTTTCGCAGTCATTCATCTTCCCCCTCATTGAACAACGTGCGAACTACCCCGTCCAACCAAGGCGAAAGGAAACAAACCAGGCACCAGACCAGGACAAGTATGCTTACCACCCTCCCCCCTCTGTGTTTCGAAATAATTCTGGCCGTGTTCTTGACACCCTTGATATCCCGGTGAGAGGTCCAGGACTTCGAGCTCCTGGATACACACACGGGCCTTCCTTCCTCTTCTTCCCGCGCTGGCAGAAGATGCATGGTTCGTTATGTTGAAGAAAACTTTTGATAGTTTGGCGCAGCCCAACACCCTTCCGTTGTTGGATCTTGCGGCCCCACTCATGTCGCCCCATCAGGGTCGGAGGGGTGGTGGACACAAAGAGTGGAAGCCTCGTGCTCCAACAAAACATAGTAATCGGTGATCGCTTTCTTGTTTTTTTGCTACTTTCTTTGTCGCTATTCGTATCTTGATCTATTCCCCCCCCCCCTTCCTTCACCCTGGTGTGACGCGCTGTTCCTAGCGCGGGTTCCCTGGCTGTCACATACCCAGTGGTCACTGGTCATGTCACATGTGACATCACGGGCCACATCCACCGGTCATGTTACGAAGCGTATAGTGTATCGTGTTCTGAACTGACACCTCCCACTGAACGGTGTTTTTTTCAACAGCCCAATTGCCCAACGATGACTATTTGTTGGGCTCAGCCATGGGATACCACACAGGGAGCTTTCTTCAGAGGAGAAAATCACTCAGACGACGGTGTTCATCATCTGTTTCCCATGTTCTCTTTCTCTCTCGCCCGAGATGTTTCGTAACTACCCAGCAAAGGGGCTACGACACCGAGTCTGGCCCGCGCCCATGACAAGCCCGAGATTGGGGCGCTTAGAACACTGGGGCGGGGACTGTCGCATTCTCAACGCACTTTATTCTTCTCAGGGTGCACACAATGTGGATGGTGTGTCTATCTAAGCTTTGATCCTGAAATGTATCCGATTAAATTCGGAACAGGTTCGAAATGAACACGGTGTGTGCTCTATTTTTCTTATCGGTTCTGATCCGACGGGTTCTGGGTGACGTTGTCAGAGGCGGTTCGTCGTGTGGGAAGGAAAATAGACATGATGGGGTAATCAGGCTGGGGAAAAAAACAACAAATCACAACAAATCAGGAGCGTATCAGTTCTCGTGCGTCGTCTTTCGTAGACGTTCTGTACGATGCGGATCCGCTAATCCAACATAGCAAACGATCTGTTGTGATCTGTTGTGATCGCGATCCAAAATTTTAAATTTTTGAAATTTTGGATCGCGATCACAACAGATCACAACAGATCACACCTCATCACAACTCATCACAAAAGGGTCACAAGTCGTCACAACTGGTCGCAACAAATCACAACTGCCTGTGCCACAACAAATCGCAACAAATCGCAACAAATCACAACAAATCACAACATTTGGCGTTGTGATTTGTTGTGATCGGGTGTCCTGGGCAAGACGTTAAACTACCTGGGAGGGCTTCCCCAGACCATGACGGGTGCTTGCACCAGGAGTTTGAAACAGCCACTCATGCCTTGCGATGCTCAAGTGCCTGCTGGACCCCTATGTCCTTCAGGCCCCAAAGCAGGCAACGATATGGGAGCAACCTAACAGGGGAGGTGAAGAGGGCACGGGTCTTAGCCTGATGACACACTGCAACCTCAAGGTGACTGGCGACACCTCTCCCACAGTCTGCGGCGACTCTGCCGTGGCGACAAGGCTTCCTGTCATGGGAGATCGCTGCGTGGATCAACGTGGCACCACCCGTGTGCTCGGCAGGTTGTTTCGGCACCTGTTTTCTCCGTGTCATGCTTTTCGTGAGCGTGTCAGGGATGTTGGCACACGCTGGGGAGGGTTCACATGATGGCATAACATATATCAGAAGCACACACCCACGTGGCGCTGTCCTTGGCAGGACTTTGAAAGTGCCGCCTTGATATCCTTGTTGGATAGAACCCTCATATCACACCCTCAATCAGCTGACGATTTGTTGTGACTAGGTGTGACGTGGTGTTGCACCAGGAGTTTGAAACAGCCACTCATGCCTTGCGATGCTCACGTGCCTGCTGGACCCCTATGTCCTTCAGGCCCCAAAGCAGGCAACGATATGGGAGCAACCTAACAGGGGAGGTGAAGAGGGCACGGGTCTTAGCCTGATGACACACTGCAACCTCAAGGTGACTGGCGACACCTCTCCCACAGTCTGCGGCGACTCTGCCGTGGCGACAAGGCTTCCTGTCATGGGAGATCGCTGCGTGGATCAACGTGGCACCACCCGTGTGCTCGGCAGGTTGTTTCGGCACCTGTTTTCTCCGTGTCATGCTTTTCGTGAGCGTGTCAGGGATGTTGGCACACGCTGGGGAGGGTTCACATGATGACATAACATATATCAGAAGCACACACCCACGTGGCGCTGTCCTTGGCAGGACTTTGAAAGTGCCGCCTTGATATCCTTGTTGGATAGAACCCTCATATCACACCCTCAATCAGCTGACGACGTGGTGTGATTTGTTGTGACCAGTTGTGACGACTTGTGACCCTTTTGTGATGAGTTGTGATGAGGTGTGATCTGTTGTGATACACACCCTCAATCAGCTGACGATCTGTTGTGATCTGTTGTGATCGCGATCCAAAATTTCAAATTTTTGAAATTTTGGATCGCGATCACAACAGATCACAACAGATCGTATTGCAATTTGGGTTAGCGTGCTGGCATCGCAGCCTGGCCCCGAAGGACCATACCGTGAGGAACCGGGCCCGCTATCCTACTCTTGCTCTACGTGACACCACACGGTTTCGCTCTCCTCCTCGTTGCGCTGTAAAGGAGGGGGGACACACACACACTGGAAGCCGGAGATTGCGCCTGCTGATACTGAGGCGCAATCTTCGCGACGACGCGTTGAAAAGAGCGCGGAATAGCCGCCGAACGAAAGATGGTGGGAGAGGGGATGCAGCGGGTGCGCTTCGGAACCGCACGCAACACCCGCTTCTGGAGGAAACGTGAACGAGAAGGACGGACAGCACGTGTCTTGCGCTCCAAGAAGCGCAAGGCTTGTGAGGCCCGTGGGAAAGGGGAAGGCACGCCTGATCTAGCTGTGCTGATGATCGTGCGGGAGGAAGGAAAACCTGCTCTGTTGTTATGAAACGAGCATCGCTCCAGGGCAGATTCGTCTGCCTCCCGCATGTGCGCTACACGTTTCTGCGCGCGGGGAACCGAGGACTCAGAAGGGGAGGAAGGGGAGAAAGGAAGTCGACGCCCCACGCAAGGGCTCGGCGACGTGCACTCGTGGGAGAGCGTGTCGCTCCCCTGGTGAGACGGCGTTTCTGCCTGCCAGTCGGGAAGAGAGGGGGTTGCAGGGTCTAAAGGCACTAGGGGCTCCTGACATGGAGAGGGTGGTGGGGGTGACACAGTGTCTGATGGGGGACTAAGCCGAGTGTCGACGGGCTGAAAGCCCGGCGAGTCATCCACAACAAGGGAAGGTGCAGGCGAGAGAGGAAGGGGGGAAGCAAGTTCTGATGGGGGCATGATACTATCCTCGTCAGGCCGAAGGCTTGACGCTGAAATCGGTGAACCAGGGGACACGGGGGGTTGAGGTTCTACTCTTCTCTTGTTAAAGGAGCGTTGCCCCAGGGCAGATGCGCCTGTCTCCTGTATGGGTGCTACCCGCTTCTGCGCGCGGGGTACCGAGGACTCAGAGGGGAGAGAGGGAGAGAAAGGAAGGCGGCGCCCCACGTAAGGGCTCGGAGATCTCCGTTGCGTGGCGCTCTCTGGGAGGGGCGGCGAGCCCGTCTGCGGGGTCTGTAGCCCGTCCAGCAGGTCTGTGTGCAGCACGAGCTCCGGAGCCGGAGAGGGCGCCGGAAGCGGTGCTGTGTCTGCTGGTGGAGCGAGACGAGCATCATCAGGCTGGGAGCCCGACGATTCATCCGCATCAAGCGTAACGTGCTCCGCATCCATCTGACGTGGGGTGGGGGAAGCAGGGGTATTCATTCGAGGGGAAGGCGAGAAAAGAAAACCAGGAAATTCGCGTGGGGTCAGCGCAGATGACTCCGCAGAAGAACCCAACTCGCCCTCACTGGGCTGATCGTCGGGGCAGTGAAGAGCCAAATGCTCAATCACGCCCGGCCAAAGAAGAAGAACAACAGATCACAACAGATCACAACAGATCACAACAGATCACAACAGATCTATACACCTCATCACAACTCATCACAAAAGGGTCACAAGTCGTCACAACTGGTCGCAACAAATCACAACTGGCCACAACAAATCGCAACAAATCACAACAAATCACAACATTTGGCGTTGTGATTTGTTGTGATCGGGTGTGATTCGTTGTGATTTGTTGTTTTTTTCCCCAGCCTGATTACCCCACATGAGACGATGGAGGGGCCAGCAAGACTGCGATCACAGCGAACACCCGCCACACTTCAAACTGGCTGTATGCGTTTTTTTTTCATGTGGGATCAGTTCCTGCATGGCACCGGGGGATCTCAAGTGTTTCTGAGGAAGGGTGGCCTCACACATACAAGACAATGGTGGTCGGGGGGCAAGCAGTCCAGGCACAGAGGGGCGGAAGCTGTGAGATCTGAAACAGACCTGGTTGCAAAACTGAATCTTCATAGAAACTCCACGACCCCTGGTGTGACTCTGACCATCACCAGGTCTCTTCTGAACAGCTCATTTTTTTTGGTGTCATTACATGATTCTGCCAGTCTTTTTTTCCAGTGAAGAATCACCACCGGATGGCGCCACATAGTTCACCCTGACCGCGCTAACGTTCAAAGTGCGGGGTTGCGCACATCCTTCTCTCGTCTGTCTTGCCTATCCACCAGCATACATAGCAAGCCTTCGACCCCCCCCATCCCCCTTCCAGAAACAGAGGAGGGGCGAGGTTGAAACAATGCGGAACAGCAGGGGGGTGCAGCTTAAATGTCATGCTATTTTTTTTTGCAGTGTACGTCGTACGTTGATATTGCGACGATTTCAAATGCGTTCTACATACTGGTGTGTTGTGACGTGGGTGTCATGGGGGGATATGGGGGGTGGGGGGGGGGGGGTGGGGGAGGTCAGTTTGAAGCGTGACAACAACAGCAAAATTGCGGACACAGATGAACCACATGCCTACTATCTCTGCGTGCTTTCCAATGCGGCAGGTTTTTTCTCCCCGAGTCGACGGATAATTTCTTTCATATCTGGCGGCGTTTGAAGTGGAAAAAAGGACTGTTCGCGAATGGGGCTCGAAAATATTCTGGATAACGACCGACACGGCGGCCAATCCTTTAGGTAAGGGATAAAGGGCCGGGCAGGAGGTTGATTTGGATAGGCCTTTTCAACTGGAGCGCTTCGAAAAAAAAGTATGCGGCGTCTCACTGTCAGTGCACCCCCACACCCTCCCTGTCGGGCCATCCCAAAGCCCATGCTGACGTGAACCGGGTGCGTGTCTCGAGCTGGATGACCTCTCCCGCCACCTCCGCCTCTATGTTTGAATACTGGCTTTTGGCTGCGATCCTTCGTAGATTTTGTGAGATAGGCGTGTCATGTCGCGTGTTTTGTATATTGTTAGGTGGGTGGGCGCGAATCCAAATGTGCCATATCCTGCGTGCATGATGACTGCATCGCTTTGTGCGTTCTGGAGGCACACAACAAACCTCCGACCCCCGCCCCCCCCCCCCGCTCTCACCCCCCAAACAGGAAGCCACACGCACACACACACACACACAAGCCCTCAAGACTCTTGAAGCGGCCTGACTCTTTAGTGTCTACGTCGCAGCAAGGGGGCGATATATACCACCCTTTTTATTGATTTCACGTGTCAGTGTTTGACTTTTTCGCAACTTCATTTCTTCCTTTTTCTCCCTCTCCAACCCCACCCGTGACACCACCAGGGTTTAGCTAGCCCTGGTCCGATTATCCCCGGTTCTTCGCTGAAGAGACGCGGCCGGGGGGAGGGGTACGAAGAGTACGCGTCGAAACCGGTGTCACGTCGTGTTGGGGAATCCTTCGGGAGTGCGATACTGAAGGGGAGGTGCTACTGCCCGTGCAGGGCGACACCGCCTTAAAACTTTATAACCACACACAAACCCTCTATTCCCCCAGGCCTGATGAGCAATCCCCCCTGCCTCATGTTGTGACTTCCTTTCTACCTTGCACAAAACATCCCATTTGCCCCTTTACTTCCTTCGAAAGTGTTGTGACTTCCCCCCTACCCCACCCCTCGGGAGTGCCACTCCTCTGGTGGTTAAAAGTGACCCGCCGTTGTGCCTTCGGCATCTGTTGCGTGTGCCGTCGTATTCTTCCTATGCACTAGTTATAGCTATCCGGGGGCGGTCTGCTGTCGCACCAGTGGGCTGCCCCACCTCTGCACCCTCGGTTTTTAAGATGTTCACCACAGTGGAGAATGATCCCCTTCTCTGTGGCGATCGAGTCAAGCTGGACGAGGTTCGCCTTCGGGCGAAGGTCATGTGGGCGGACAAAAGGTGCCTGCTCCTGAGACTCATCAGCAACCTGCTTCTTCCTTCAAGCCCTCAAGACTCTTGAAGCGGCCTGACTCTTTAGTGTCTACGTCGCAGCAAGGGGGCGATATATACCACTCTTTTTATTGATTTCACGTGTCAGTGTTTGACTTTTTCGCAACTTCATTTCTTCCTTTTTCTCCCTCTCCAACCCCACCCGTGACACCACCAGGGTTTAGCTAGCCCTGGTCCGATTATCCCCGGTTCTTCGCTGAAGAGACGCGGCCGGGGGGAGGGGTACGAAGAGTACGCGTCGAAACCGGTGTCACGTCGTGTTGGGGAATCCTTCGGGAGTGCGATACTGAAGGGGAGGTGCTACTGCCCGTGCAGGGCGACACCGCCTTAAAACTTTATAACCACACACACACACACAAGCCCTCAAGACTCTTGAAGCGGCCTGACTCTTTAGTGTCTACGTCGCAGCAAGGGGGCGATATATACCA
The DNA here is from genome assembly GCA_963210315.1 of Rhynchopus euleeides. Classification (NCBI taxonomy): domain Eukaryota; phylum Euglenozoa; class Diplonemea; order Diplonemida; family Diplonemidae; genus Rhynchopus; species Rhynchopus euleeides. The sequence continues at coordinate 1,568,841 of OY723243.1, forward strand.
CCCTTTTTATTGATTTCACGTGTCAGTGTTTGACTTTTTCGCAACTTCATTTCTTCCTTTTTCTCCCTCTCCAACCCCACCCGTGACACCACCAGGGTTTAGCTAGCCCTGGTCCGATTATCCCCGGTTCTTCGCTGAAGAGACGCGGCCGGGGGGAGGGGTACGAAGAGTACGCGTCGAAACCGGTGTCACGCCGTGTTGGGGAATCCTTCGGGAGTGCGATACTGAAGGGGAGGTGCTACTGCCCGTGCAGGGCGACACCGCCTTAAATTTATAACCACACACACACACACACAGGCGTGCCGTGGCAAAGGGGATTTCAGGGAGACACCCTACCCCCCTCCCTCCCCCCCCACCTCGAGGGAATTGATTTTGTCCCTCGTTGCCCGCCGATTCTTACCACACCCCGAACCCGCTTGTCTCGTGGGCGCTGCTGTTTGTTGGGTTGCTGTGCGGGTGCGCACCACAGGAGGCTAGACAGGGAGTGCTAGCCAAATGGCGTTGGAAGCTCGCGGGTATGAGGTGCTGAAGGTGGTTGGGAAGGGTGCCTTCGGGCAGGCGCTGCTCGTGCGGCACCAGAGCAGTCATGTGGCGTTTGTCGCAAAAGAGATTGACATGACGAACATGAGCAAGCGCGATATCGACGGGAGCAGGAACGAGGTTGCCGTGTTGGCGCAGCTCGATCACCCGAACATCACGAAGTTCATCGAGTCCTTTGAAAACAACAACAAGATCTACATCGTAATGGAGTATGCGGATGGAGGTGACCTTGCGACAAAGATCAAAAAACAAAAGAGAGAAATCCGCAAGCCCTTCACAGAGGACCAGATCTTGACGTACTTTATCCAGGTCTGTTTGGCACTGAAGCATCTGCACAAGAAACACATTCTGCACCGTGACCTGAAGACGATGAACGTCTTCCTCACCAGCAGCGACGTTGTGAAGCTGGGTGACTTCGGGGTGTCGAAGCAGCTGGGCACAGTTGGGCTTGCCAACACCGTCTGCGGGACACCTTACTACTTCTCCCCTGAGATGTGCCGCAACGAGCCGTACAGCAGCAAGTGTGACGTCTGGTCGCTGGGTGTGATGCTCTACGAGCTGATCATGCTGACGAAGCCCTTCCAGGCGAAAGACATCAAGTCGCTGATGCAGGTGATTGCACAGGGAGTCTACCAGCCCATCAACGACCGTCTCGGGCACTCGGAGGACTTGCGTGAGCTGACCCGTAGTCTGTTGAAGCTTGATCCTGCCGAGCGTCCCAACATCCCTGCAATTATGTCGTCGCCGTACATGCAGAAGAATCTGAAAAACTTTGCCCGGGCGATTCGGGAGAAGGAGGCGAAGCAGGCATCGATACAGCGTGCGGCGAAACCGGTGCCACGCCAGCAGCCCGCCAGCCCGCCGGCGTCGCCCCCGGCCCAGCAGCCCCCCCCGCAGACCAGCATGAAGATGAACAAGATGAAGGCGAAAGACATCCAGGCCATGATGAGCGCACCCCCGCCTGAGTACCAGCAGGACCTGCAGCGGCATCAGCAGGGGGGCACCAGCTCCAGCCCGCGGAAGAACATGATCAGCGGGGAGCAGGTGGACCTGACGGGGTGCAGGCCCAACTTCGAGAAGACCATCTCCGACTGCCAGAACCTGGTGCAGCTGGCTGAGGTGGCGCACAGCACGGAGGGGGGCGAGCTCATCCAAGACAAGGCCTCCGTGCGGCAGAGCAAAGAGCAGCTCTACGACGTTCTCTGCCAGCAGATCGGGCGTGACAAGCTCAAGCTCTGTGTGGACCTGTACAGCTCCTTCGACACAGAGGGGGACGACACGGAGCTTCTCCACAAGCTGCAGGGCGTTCTTGGTCCCCAGGTATGTTGGGCGTGTTTGGGAGGCTTGTGCCACATTTTTTTTGAACAACGCATTCTTTTAGAGGCACATCCTCGGATTCTTCTGGCCATACGGTGGCATTGCCTATGACGGCGAAGATTGTTCCGGGGGAGCTTTAATCGGGCGGGTATTTATTCGGGTGAACGTTACTGGTCTATCTTCTCCAGTGTAACTGTGTTGTTGTTGCATCATGGCCATGTGCTATTGGCCACCACCTCACACCCTCCCGGAGCTCGGCAGAACCAATGGTTCCGTCATACAGCTTTTTGTTTTAAATTTGGTGAGCCATGGGGTTATATTTTGACCAGTTACGAGCGACGAAGCGTAGCGAAGTCGCGAAGTAGCGAAGGAAATCGTACGATTGAAGCTTTTTAAGGATCACCTTCATGCCACTTCACAGGGGCTTACACAGCCTTTGACAGGAGTGTGCGCTCAACGAAAAGTAGCCCGGATCTGCCTTTTTGCAGTTGCTGGGCAGGGTGTTTCTCTTATTATAGCGAAAGGAGTACGATTTCTGCGACACATTCAAATGAATGCCGCCATCAGCACATCCATCTCACCGTCTCACGAACACAGGCGCTGCAGCTGACACCTCTGATCGAGCAGTACATCTTCCATGAGAAGTAAGGTCGCCACTGCCGATGCAACCAGCTTTCTTCTCTTTCGAGCAGGGTGCAGGGGGGTGAGGTAACGGGGATGTGTGTGTGGGGGGTTGGCATATATTATTTTTTGTTTCGAGCACCACAAAGTCTCGGGGTTGGTGTGTGGTATGGTGGTGGGGGGTGGGGGGGAGGTGGTGGTGGAGGGTGAGGTGGTTGGGTGGCGGTTCTGGTTACCGCCAGGAGTTTAAATACGGTTCCATCTCATGGTTGTGGCACATGCTCGCGAAAAGTACCCTTCTGGTTTATGCGATCCACGTCCGACCCGCTAGTGATACAGATTTGATGATGCCTCTGGCTTTGAACACCGACACCGAGAACCAATGGCTCGAATAGGTCTGTCTTGCAGGGCTGGTCGTATTGGGGCAACGTTGCGTATCGTGCAATTTTAGCCTCTGCACAACGCGAACAATTGGGCCCAATCCAACCCAGAAAAATATGTCCTCCGAGACGAGACGGGTGATGAATCTCTTCCTGGTATTTCATCCAATTTACTCCTCACCACCCTGGATTTCGGGCTGTTGGGCATAAAACCGGGCAGTATAAGCTGGCCCACAGGGGCAACAAAATGGAGAGGGGGTGGGTGGGCCAAGGCACTGGGAGCTGGTTGCCTATCCCACCCGTCACTCAGGGGTTTCGCTAGCACCGAAAACCGGTGCTTTGCACCAGGCCTGGGCGGGGAACGAGCCCTTTTTCCAGGTTTTTTGGGTCGGGGAACCAGGTTTTTTCTAAGAATTTTTACAAGGGGTTTTTTGCTCGCCCCCCCAGTTTCCAGGCGCGTGCCCGTCAGGCGGGACTTTTTCTCTGATTTCTCTCCGCGTCATCATGTGACAGCTCTCGAGTGATGCCCAGAGATGCTTGCGGCAGAGAGTGCCCCTCATGCGCGATACAGCCGAAAATGAATGAGGATCATCTGGCACTCGTTCTCATCGGGGGTTGTGCTCCGCAGGGACTCAATACACCTTGGCACTCTCGCAGGGCTGGACATGCCAGCAGCTGGAGGACAGTTACAAAGCTGCCACTCCCCGACGCCACCCACCTGCTGGCCCCTTCAGGTCTGAAAGCCCAGCAGTGGTGCGCACCATATTCAGCGCAGTAGGGTGATCTCTCCGATTTTCCAAAACTGCTGGTTTACTGGTTTGGGGAACGGTCGTCGGCAGACCGTTGAAATGCCCGTGTTAGCAAGGCACACTCACGTTTCAGGTAGCGTGTCGCGTGTCACGCATGTCGCGAACGCGGCAAGTGTACCTCCCAGGTGGGGAAGCCCGACCTCCTGTCCGATGTCAGTCAGGCTTCGAAGAAGCGCTTCATGGATGCGACGCTGACCTCCTACGCTGCACTGTACCCGGGGAAGTGAGATAGATGGACGGGCACACGCTACATGGGGGGTCTGGGGGGCGGTGCCCCCCAGCCGCCGGAGGCCACGGTAGCGAACATCTGTTCGTGTGGGCGTACAGATTCTGTGCGAGTTGGCTGCGTCCTCAGAGGCGACTGGAGTGGTTGGACCCCGACTTGATGGGATTCGAAGGACTTGAGTACGAGACGTACGCCACAGGGGGGTCTGGGGGGCGGAGCCCCCCAGCCGCCGGAGGCCACGGTAGTGAACGTCTGGCTCTCCAGTTGGCCAGCAAGGCGAACGGTACGTGGGACAGACTTCCCTTCCATCCTTGTGCGCGCCCTGTCGACTGGGGAAAACTTAGAAAAAGTTTTTTCCTCTGCGAAACAACCTTAGAAAAAAATCCCCCTAACAAAATTCTTAGAAAAAAACTTTCTTTCCCCTTACAAAAATTCTTAGAAAAAAAGTTCAGAATCCTGAAAGTGGGGAACAAGCCCCCCAGTTAGGAACAGCCCTGCTTTGCACCAATTGTTTTTTTTTCTGGGGTTTTTTCGGTTTTTCGGAATGTGCAAAGCACCGCCCTTGGGAGCGGTGCAAAGCACCGTTTTTTTTTACTAGTTACGAGCGACGAAGCGTAGCGAAGTCGCGAAGTAACGAAGGAAATCGTACGACTGAAGCTTTGGATTAGCACCTCATGCCACTTCACAGGGCCTCAACACAGCCTTGAGACAGCAAGTGTGCGCTCAACAAAAAGTAGTCCGGAACTGTTCTCCCACAGTTGCTGGACAGGGTGTCTATAATAAAGCGAAAGGAGTACGATTTTTTTCCCGATTTTTTTTTGGTGTCACCCAGGACCGGTGATCTCCTGCTGGTCGGGCTGCGAAACAGCGAAGCCTACTTACGAGCATCGCAAACCCGAGGGAATCCCGACTGCCCGAGACTGCAAGGAACAGATGTCCACTACCGTGGCCTCCGGCGGCTGGGGGGCTCCGCCCCCCAGACCCCCCTGTGCCGTGTGCCTGTCTACGAGATCGCCACCACCTTGCGTGGATGCGACGGCAACATGTCGAGAAAGGGTCGTCGTTGGACAAAACGACCCCGAAGCCATTCGAATCGGGGGTCAGTGGCACCCAGTGCCCATACACTCGTGTAGGTACACCGATGGTACACCGCGCTGCGGTGTACCATCAGTGCACCTACACTACAGCACAGAGCGGAACGTGTGTTCGCGTGGTGCGCTCCCGATGGGGTAGGGATTTTTCGGTGCAAAGCACCACCGCGGAAATTTTTTTTTCCCCCCCTCTGATTTTCGGTTCGAAGAGCACCGCACCGATATTTTTACCGCCTGACCCCCCCGGTGCTAGCGAAAACCCTGCCCGTCACCTCGGGTCAGTTTTTTTTGTTTTGCCGAAGCAGCCTGAAAAATTGAACCAAGGCTGGGGGGGGGGGGTGTGTGGTCTTGCTCACAGCCAGGATTCCTTGAAGAAGCTGCCCAGCTGGGGACAGAGCGCCTTGGTATTTAGGGGTGTGCCCCGAAATCATCACAGGGTGAAGGTGCCGTCCATCATACACCGTGATATCCCGAGCACAATACAAAATAGCCTTCTGGCATCACTGTGCATGACACTACCATCGCTCTACGTCTACGCCATGATTAAGGTTGTCGACACCAAAAGCGGGCCGGTTTCATATGGTGTGGACCCTCGGGGCCACTCTGCGATGCCAGCATGCTATCCCAAGCCGCAATACGACACCAAAAAAAAATGGTGATTCAGAAACAAACATGCTATTCTGGGTACATGAGCCAGTTCGCTTCTACATTTTTATCTACAAACATCCCCCCCCCCCCCCCCCCTAGGCATGGGCCCCCAAACATATTTTTCATAAACATATAATTTTGCCAAAAATATGTTTCATTTTCGCATAAAAAAATATTTTTATATTTTTCGAAAATATTTCCAAAATATTTTTATATTTTGGAAATATTTTGAAAATATTTCGAAAATATTTTTATATTTCGGAAATATTTTGAAAATATTCCATGGAGGATCCTTGAAATCGGTAGTGGACAGTAGCGGACAGGGCGGACATTTCCTTGTGGAAAAAGTGCCCGAAAACTAATGCAACCGAGTGAATCTCAAGAGAGAAGGTAGCAACGACAGTTTGTGTTCTTCGAACGCAGAACACCCCACCAGCCTGCCGGGCGTGTGAAGTGTTCGCAAGGATCCGCACGGTGAAAAGTTTCCTGAGTTGGCTACGCCGAACTTACAAAAACTAATGCAACCGAGTGAATCTCAAGAGAGAAGGTAGCAACGACAGTTTGTGTTCTTCGAACGCAGAACACCTCTGGGTTCCCTCTTAGGGACTAGACTCCCCCCCCCCCCTTTCACCATAACGTGAAAGAGAAAACACACCCAATCCCTGGTAGGTCGAGGTGGACTTCCTCTAGACACATGACCAGGTATCATCATCATGATAAAAACGGTGCGTTGGGGTCGGAAAAAACCGTTCGGAGTTCACGAATGCGTGGGACTCGGTGTTCCCCTCTGCTGTGGGAGGTGATCCTGATTGGTCACTCTCCACCACAGGCAAACTGACTCTACGATCCGGATTCCCTTCTTTCTACCGGCTTGCGTATCTGCGTCGAACACACATTTGCATCCCTCATGACGTCTTGCAGCAAGTCCGGGAGGATGATAATAGGGGGGGACAACGAACGCCCTGTGTCGATGGGAGCCACGCAACCACGTGTATATTTGTCCGCTCGCTGGCAATCCGTGTTGACCCACTCCACCGACACGGAGCACTCTGCAGCCTCACACAAACGAAAAATGTAACTCAGCATACTGTTTGCGAGTGTATTCTTCGAGTGGGTGGCTTTGATGCTCGCCACCACAGCCGCGTTGTCTACCATGAACTTTATGTCATGACGCGGGTAGGACGATGTGCACCAAACCACCCCTGCCACGACTGCTAAAAGTTCTTTGATATAAATATGCATGGACGAGGTGCACCCCCCAAACGAGTCCTGCAACACGGTGTCTGGAGATAGAACTGCCCAAGAGTGCGATGACGCATCCGTCCACAACAGAATCGGGGAGCGGACCGGTTTTTTGTATACCCACTCGTTCCGCAGGATTTCCTGTCGCGCAGAGATCAGAGTATCCACTTCAGACGACGACAGCTCGACCCGAGAGTCCCATCTGCTCTTTTCCGCCCCCACTGTCGTCGACACCCTCCTGGACAAGTTCAGCACACACGATGACCAGCACAAAGGGCGCTGTGAAGCAAAAAGAAACCAGATAATCCCGCCGCACAGCACTGCCACATCTCTCGCACACACGCGCTTCAAATCCACATCTACCCATTGCTGGGCTGTGGTGTATTTTTTAACCCACGCCGGGTCTAGGCGGTAGCGGGAGAGCTGGAGTTGGAATTCCAGACCCACAGCCGTAAACGACTGGCGGGCCTCCCCGTAGCCTTCGCCCGGCTTGAGCTTGAGGTTCACCCACCTGCAGCGCTCCGAGAAACTGGCATGCTTTGCACGGGCTTCCTCCTCCGACGAACCCAATACCAAAAAATTATCCACCCAGACTTCCCCCTCAGATTCCGGGAGCAGCGCCCGACCCGCCTGCTGGGCGATGCACGGGGCCCAACTCCACCCCATTGGGAGGACTCTGAGGACGAACGTGTGGAAATCATTTCTTTTTGAGGCGAATCTTAAACCAAAAAAAGAGGCAACCTGGGGAGAGACCCCGTATTGGTAGAAACAGCTTAAAGCATCCTCCTGGATGCACCACTTTGCCCCCAGAATCCTCGCCACGAACACTTGCAAAAGAGATAGACCCATCGGGGGGGGTCTCAACATGAGGTTGTTCAATTTTACCCCATTCACCACTAACCTGGAGTCCACCCCCGATGACTTGGGCACTGTGAATGCGCCCAGCACAACTTTTACTGGGAAAGGAGGGGAGAATATCACACCACACTTTAAAAGAGGTTTTTTGTGTTTAAGCATGTGCCTCGAGACTGCCCTTCTCAGGGACTCGTCCTCCATATCCACGCCCTCCCTGAAGTTGCACCGAAACGTAGTCGGGCATGTTAACATTTTAAAAAGAAACGGAAGGATGGGGGGACACGCAGGGAGTACAAGAAAGTTCTCCAGTATCACCCGAGACGAGGAGATGGGGGCCAGCGGCAGGCGGCAAACCTTCACCCGCGGCAGGGACCTGCGAAGCGCCCCCGGTGTAGAGGACGTGGACTCACTTTGGACCACGTTTCCCTCGTACGCCGGAAAAAAATCGGGCCCGAAATCATCCGGGGGGTCGTACCGCACTCCCCAACCCTTCACTCGAGACCCTCCGCCAGCATGGCCGAGAGGGCTAGGGACTCCCGCGCCGCCGGGAGATCCTCCAGAGGAAGATAGTGCAACAGACTCGCCACACTGGAGTGGCGAGAGATGCACAGGAGCTTCTCCAGAGAGACCCCCCGGCGGAAGAGGTCCACCAGCGCCCCCCGCCGGACGGAGTGGACCGACAGGGAGGGGTTCACGCGTTTGATAACGCGGGCGAACAACCCGTGGGGGAAAGGGAACAGGCGGCTTCCGTTTGTGGGGTCGGGGGGGGCCAGCATCTGCAACATCTGCCGGGAGGCAGCAGGCAGAGCCAACAATGTCCCGACCCTCCTGAAAAGGGTCGGACTTCGTCCCCGACCAATCCACCACAAGTTCCTGGCCGCGGAAGCGGACCCTGTCCCAACGCAACGCCCGGACATCCCCTCCCCTTGCCGCCCCCACCCACATCACCTCGAAGGCGAGGGCAACCAAACAGGACGGTGCCGCTGCCACGCAGGCCTGCAACTCCACCCAGGACATGGGGGGGGCCTGCTTCTGGGGGCGCTTCGCGCCCAGGCGACGAAACGACCTCTCCAGGTCCTGCAACATGGGGGGTGTATCTTGGGGGAGGAGACCCGACCGCTTCAGAGAGGCCTTCAGCGCCTGCAGGTACTGCAGTCCCGATGACACCGATAGGCCCCCCTCCATCTTTAAACCCAAAAATAGGCAGATGAGGGTGGCGATCGGGTGTCCCCCTCCCTTCTCCTCCTCCCAACCTGCTTTGAAAAGCAGGAACTGGCGGCCCACGGAAGTGTAGCTCGACCATGTGGAGGGGGCCAGGGCCCCAGCCAGCAGAGACTTCGCTCTCTGCTCCACGCGCTCCGTCAAAGAAGGGGTTAGGGGGGGGAGCTCCCAACGTGGCCTCCCCCTCACTTGTCCCCTTCCCTCCCCCCCTTGTTCTGGGACCGGGACCTGTTGGGGCGGTGTCGGGAGGGTGGCTTGCGCGGGGGCTGGGAGGGTGGGGCCGAGTGTGTACGAGAAGAGGGGGGGGGGGGGTGCCCCTGGTGAGGCCGTCGGCCGTCCGCGAAAGCCCGGTCGCCGGACCGAAAAAGGTCGGTCGACTCCCGGGACCCGCACATGGCCTCCTCCGCCCGGGTGGCTCCCGCCCAGTCCCCGGAAGAAAGCCCCAGCGAAAGGGCGCGAAGGCGGCCGAGGTGGAGGCGGGCGTGGTAAACCCTGTCCGCCTCCACCTCCGCCTGGGTGCGCCGCGCTCCCGCCACGCACACCAGGTACTCCAGGTGGCGGAAGGCGGCGCGCATCTCGCCCCGCATCGCTGGCCCCGCCCCCCCCACCCCCGCAAATTCCTCCCGCAAAGCCAACAAGACATGCGCTTTTTCCCCCCGACCCATCTCGGCCCACTGAGATGGGTCGAGGGCAGCCGACCCCCCCCCCCCGAGGAGTTCTGGAGCTGTTAGAGGGCCAGGGGGGGCGGCCTCCGGGAGGAGGGGGTGTAGTGTAGGGGGAGTGATGGGGGCAGGGAAAACACCCAGCTGCGGCATCATCGCGGCGGCCACCGCAGCAGCGAGATCTCCCGGCGCAATCCCGGGCACCACAGCAGCCACAGCGGCAGCAACAGCGGCATGGTCAGCGGCGGGGGCGGCGGCGACCACCGCGGCGGCGACGGCTGCCGGGTCTGCTGGCTTCGGCACGGGCGCGGGCACGGGCTCGGGCTCGGGCGCGGGCGCGGGCGCGACTTCGACCGGGGCGGCCGGTGCCGCTGTCACGGTAGCCTGCTGCCCCCGCCCCCCCAGCGAGCCCTCGACCAGCTGGGCCAGCCGCCCCAACTGCCCCTCCAGGCGCGCGGTGGCCGCCTTCACCTCCGCGGCCACCGACGCCTGGAGGGCCTCCGCGGCCTCGGCCCTCCGGCGCTTCGTCGCCGACCCCCGAGGGGAGCCGGCGGCCCCCGCGTCCTCCTCCTCGCGCTTGTCCTCCTCCTCGTCCTCCTTCTCGCGTTTGTTGTTGCGCTTGGTGCCGCCCATGTTGCACCCCGGGGTGTGTAACGGGGGAGGGTTGGGAAATGGGTGAGTGGGGTGTGTCGGAGCAACGACAGCCGAATTTCTTCGAACGCAGAACACCCCACCAGCCTGCCGGGCGTGTGAAGTGTTCGCAAGGATCCGCACGGTGAAAAGTTTCCTGAGTTGGCTACGCCGAACTTACAAAAAAAAAAATTCGAAAAGGTCCCCCTTACAGAATTAGCCTTTTTTCAAAAAATCGGAAAATTTCGGACCGCAATTTGTACCCAAGAAAGTGCCGAATTTTCGGACTTGGTCCGATTTGAACGATTTCCGTGCCTCTTGCAACCCCCATGAGGGGGGGGCTGCTGTTTCGGGTTCTTCCGGTGGCACATGCTGGGGTGTCAGGACAGGGAATCCTGCTCGCTGTACCCGGTGATCCCTGACGCAGCCAGGAAGTGGAGAGCCTTGGAACCCTGGTTGAGGCCTGTAACACCCGGCCTTCCTGCCACTTGTGGCATTGTGGAGTGGAGGTGGTTATGGAGAAGGTTCTCTCTCCGTCCGGTCAAGCACAACCGTCCTCTCCAGCCAGGGGTCATCTACTTTCCAAACAAGGGCCAGGAACATGCTCAAACAAACGAATTGATCAGAAAATCTGGCTTGCCGTGGAATCATTGAGCAAAATTTGGGGAGTGATTGGTGCCCCATTGCTGCATATGACATGTCCATTTTTGACGATTTTTGGGCAGAATTTGGTGCGTGGGACCTTTCGATTTTCATGAATTTTTCGGAATTTCGTGGGGACCGGTACCCCATTTGAGGGCCAAAAATCTCATTTCCGAGGCCTGGGAATGGTCGCAGTGGCCTCAGATGTCCAAAAACGTTCAATTAACCTCTCCTCGAAAAAAAATTCGAAAGGTCCCCCCTACTGGCACCCCGGATTAGGACATGTCTCTGGGGGTGTCCGGGGGCATTTTTGGCCCATTTTTGGCTGGGGAAAATGGGCCATTTTTCACGATTTTTTCGGTTTTTTGTCCGGACCGGCACCGCATTTGAGGGGCCAAAATCTGATTTCCGAGGCCCGGGAATGGTCGCAGTGGCTTCATTTGGCCAAAAACGTTCAATTTACCCTTCTCCAAAAAAAATTCGAAAGGGTCCCCCTACAAATCGCCGGTCTTAGGAGCAAAAAATTTGGGCACCCAGATTTCAAAAATTTTCAAACTATTTTCTGGACCAAAAATGTTTCAAACTATTGAGGTCCTGGCCGGACATGTCCGGGGGGGGGGTCAATATTGGATTTCCCGAATTTCCGGGTCCGGACATGTCCGCCCGGACATCCGGACACCAGAAAATGTCCGCCCGGACATGTCCGCCCTGTCCGGGGCGGACATTTCTGGATGTCCGGATGTCCGGGCGGACATGTCCGGGCGGGAAATTCGGGAAATGTCCGGGGGGGGGGGGGGGGGGGGTCAAAATTGGACCCGGACATCCGGACACCCGGATTTCCGGGTCCGGGCATGTCCGCCCTGTCCGCCCTGAAATCGCCTAAGGGGCCGGGGGAAATCCAGGAAATTCGGGAAATCCAGGAATATGAAGAATCCTCCCAAACATAAAAAAATATGTTGAAAATATTCCAAACATAAAAAAATATTTTCAAAAATACCGTATACGTAAATATTTTGGAACGTAAATATTATGGAACGTAAATATTTTGGAACGCTGGTGGGTTGGCGTTCCAGATTTTTTTCGTTCCATAATATTTACAGGGCTTTCTGCGACTCGGGGACTTGGACCAGGTGATCGGACGGCATACAGAGTCCCTGACGGGACCTACTCGTGCACTTTTCGCGCGATTCCTGACGCAAGCCGTCCTCACCACCGAGTCCCCAACTGGCCCTGTAAATATTATGGAACGTAAATATTATGGAACGGACCGGCCAAAAATGGGCCCGTTCCATAATATTTACGTTCCATAATATTTACGTATACGGTATATAAATACCGTATACGTAAATATTATGGAACGTAAATATTATGGAACGGGCCCATTTTTGGCCGGTCCGTTCCATAATATTTACGTTCCAAAATATTTACAGGGCCAGTTGGGGACTCGGTGGTGAGGACGGCTTGCGTCAGGAATCGCACGAAAAGTGCACGAGTAGGTCCCGTCAGGGACTCTGTACGCCGTCCGATCACCTGGTCCAAGTCCCCGAGTCGCAGAAAGCCCTGTAAATATTATGGAACGAAAAAAATCTGGAACGCCAACCCACCAGCGTTCCATAATATTTACGTTCCAAAATATTTACGTATACGGAATGTTGGAAAAAACTTCCTAATCCGGCGATTTATAGGGGGACCCTTTTCGAATTTTTTTTTGGGGGAGGGGTAAATTGAACGTTTTTGGCCATTTGAAGCCACTGCGAGCATTCCCGGGCCTCGGAAATCAGATTTTTGCCCCTGAAATGCGGTACCGGTCCGGACGAAAATCCGAAAAATTCGCGCCAAAAAATGACCCCCGAAGCTGCGGTCTGGGTCCAAAGGATTTGTGCCAAGGGCCGTTATGGACACCCCGTAAACCCTTCTGGGACCAAAAAGTGCACGAAAGGGGTAAAAACGGCCTAATTCGTTGATTTGTTGCATTTCCCAGCCAAAAATCGATTTTTTGGCTTGGCGAGTAGTTGGCGAAAATCGCGAAAAATCCCAAAAATATCGATTTTTCACAGAGGCCCAAAAACGTGTTCCTGGGTGGAAAATGGGCCCAAAAACCGGGTTCTGGCCATTTCTGGGTGGTTTTTCGGGGTTTCCAGACAATGTTCGCCATTTTTCTGCCCGAAACCCCAGCCTGCTTGCATACACGATAAGTCGAATAAATTAGACACACATAACCAGAAGAGCAACATCATCATGTTCGTGAGAATGTCACCCCCCAAGCGGAGGCCGAGGGGGGGGGGGGTGACATTCTCTCGGGGTACCCTAGGTAAGTCTAATAAACTAGACATAACCAGAAGACCAACATCATCATGTTCGTGCTAGCACTTTGTGCGCCAAAAAACAGGTTACGCTCTTCATTTGGCTGCGTTCAACGAAAAAAAAGACACTTCTTTCTGGAGTTTAGCTAGCACGATTCAGTTGGTCAAATCATTTGTCTGGTTTCTTCTGCCCCCCACCCCCGTGCAAGGTCATGTGCCCCATCCCATCGCTTGTTGTCTTGATTGCAGGGCTCCGCACTTTTTTGCTGTGCATGTTTGCGCTTCTCGCCTCCACACACCACCCTGGGGGGAGGGACAGAGGGCGGAGGGGGCTACACACTTACACAACCGATTCGGTCAAACAATGCCACGTCATCCCCATTGGGGTCCTGGACCGCGGCCTCTCTCCCAGCGAATTGGTGTCGTCATCAGGCAGGCTAAGTAGTTGTCTACACAGGACATTGGTTTTAAGGGGGGTCTGAGTTCTGCGGAACTGGCTTCAAGGGACGCCCCCTCGTAATGACTGGGTGGATGGAGCCAAGTAATACCAGGTGGTCGGACACCGGAACTCTCGGCATTTATTAGTCGCGGGAGCTGTGTCCGTGTGGTAGGTGACCCCTTCCGATTCCACTGATTCCACTCTTGAACATGTAGTGTTGAAAGATACTTGGTGTTCTGATGTTTTACAGGGTACTTGACAAAGGAAAGAGGGTGGTCAGTCTTGTGATCCACCCTGAATCCTTCCTGTGAGCAGCAGATCCACAACACCTTGACTTCTTTCAGCGGCTGTATTGATATTGCCTGACACAGCAAACATGATTCAATTGGAGGAACAAGCCTCGTACACCAGCGGCCCAAAAGGTGGATTTCATGGTTTTAGGATTTCCCTTACTACTGATGGTGTAGAGACTACAAAGCCTGACCTGATGACGCCGCGTGAGAAGGGACCTCGGTGCGGGGTGGCGTGAAGATCCTGCCTGAGTGCCCTCGTCGGGACCCGCGGTAAACCGTGGCGTTCCCCCCGAGGCAAGTCCAGGACGAAGGTTGCAGATAACCGCTGCACCTCTTCGTCCAAAAGGAGCTCGCAGGATAGGGGAACTGCCCACACCCCACTCACGACAGTGTATCCGAAAGGTGCACTGCGCGTGTGGTGGCGGTGTCGGGTCCAGACCCACCTCGTTCCCCATGCCCGTCAGTTGTTGCCCCTGCAGGGGTGGCTGCTGTCTGGCATGGGGGGCGCCCTCCCTGCCTTGCAAGGAAAAATGTAGAACGGCATGCTGCCCGTTTCTTCATTTTTTCACCTTGCCTGGCAGGGGGGGGCCCACCCTCACGGGGGGAAAAAGAGGAACGGCATGCTGCCCGTTCACTCTTTTTTCCTCCCGTCGTGGGTGGGCCCACTTCCGGCCATAAAATGGAAATGGAGGTACATGAAATGGAGGTACATATACAAGCCAGAACACATCGAAGACCTGGCTGATGCCACCTACATAGCGCCTGACACCCACCGGATGACGTGGTTGGCAAGCAACATGCATTGCAACCCTCAGATGTGGTGTGTTGGGGCATTTTCTTTTCCAACCTCCCACACAGTGGCACTGTCCGGTACCAAACGGTGGCACAAAATTTAGGTACCCCAATTCGGGCACCTGAGGTGCCCGGAATGGTGGAAAAGTGGGGTTCGATGGGTTTCCGGACCGATCTGGGGGGGTTTGGAGGGTTTACGGGGGCTTTGGGGCCTCTGCGCCGGTTTTTTGAAAAATCGTGTTTGTCACCCCCATTTGACCCCCCCTACCCCCCCCCCCCCCCCATCTTCTCTCTTCTCAACGCAACAAGGTATCGTGCTGAAGCCTTGTGGTATATTATTCCTGCTTTTTTTTTGCTCGGCACAGCCCACACTCCAGCACTGGGGGTAAAAAAAAACACACCTGCCTGCTGTGCTGGATCTTGCGAACAAACAGCCCCTGAGGTCCCCCATTCCCCCCTATCCAGCAGGGCACGTATAGTTTGTTTTCACCTTTGTTTGCGTGATGGCACAACCCTCCTCTCCCCCCCCCTCCCCAAGCGATAGATCGCACCAGCAACCCCTGCTGGTGTTTGGGGGGGGAGAGAGTCGGGGGGTGTTTTGACTGTGTATGGATTTGTGTTCTGGCGACAAATAGGCGGGGAGGTGCGAGAAGAAAAAATCGGAAAAAAAAATGCCCCGTGGCAACAAAAAAAATTACCGTATAATTGGTGCCCCTGATTTACCCCTTTTTCACTACGCACAAACTACGCAATCTGGGGGGGGGGGTCTCGCTTTTTGGTCCCCCCCCAGTTTTTTTTGGTCCCCCTTTCTGTGTGGCTACTGAGACGGGACTGGAGGCACTGCGCTGACCGAGCAAAAAATTATTGCCAGAACTCACTATACACCGTACGAAAGAACGCACGACATGTGGGGCGGGACTCCAGAAACACCTGGGCAAGGTTGCCCCATGCCCAGAAACACCTGAGAAGGAAGTGAGTTCCAGGAGCCGCGTAGAACACCCTCGAGATTGTGAATGATGATACGATCACAGCCTTCAGGGCGCTGCGAGGTGCCACCCTGAAGGTGGCCCTTGACATCAAGGAGAGCGTCGGCCGAGGGGTCGACGAAAAGCTGAAGAAGGCGCTACTGGCACTGGATCCCGCGGGGTATACGGAGGTCACCGCCACACAGGCAACCTCCGCTGACAACGTCCAGGAGACGTTATCCGAGGGGATCACAACGGCACTAGAGATCTGTGTCACGGGATCCAGGCGCCCACTCTCCCTCGACGGTCTGGGGATTGTTGTTGGGTATGGTGTCGTTTCCTGCAGCTGCAAAAAAGCGTAGCAACTGTGCTTCCTTCTTCCTTAATGATGCGTTGACGCTTCCACCCGGAGGAGCTGAAGCAGGCACCGCTTAATGATGCGTTGATGCTTCCACCCGACGAGCTGAAGCAGGCACCGCGCCAAAGGGCACCCCCAAAGAGACCTGCAAAGACTGCGTCGAAACCCGCACCGAAGGCTGCCAGCGCTGCAGCACCTGAAGAACCTGCAGCACCTGCAGCACCTGAAGCGCCTGCACCCTCACTGACCCCGGAACAGCAAGAACTCCTTGAGTTTGGGGTCCCGGCATAGAGACAGAGAATGGCTGAGTAAATCAAAAAATGAGACCCCCCCCCCCCCCCTTTTCACTACGCACAAACTACGCAATATGGGGTCGTCAGGGGCACCAGTATACGTAAATATTATGGAACGTAAATATTATGGAACGGGCCCATTTTTGGCCGGTCCGTTCCATAATATTTACGTTCCATAATATTTACAGGGCCAGTTGGGGACTCGGTGGTGAGGACGGCTTGTGTCAGGAATCGCGCGAAAAGTGCACGAGTAGGTCCCGTCAGGGACTCTGTATGCCGTCCGATCACCTGGTCCAAGTCCCCGAGTCGCAGAAAGCCCTGTAAATATTATGGAACGAAAAAAATCTGGAACGCCAACCCACCAGCGTTCCAAAATATTTACGTTCCATAATATTTACGTTCCATAATATTTACGTTCCAAAATATTTACGTATACGCATACATTGGGCGTTATTCCGTTACCAGTAACGGTAATAACGTTATTTTTGCGTTATTTTTTGACCCCAAAAAAGGCAGCATTTCCCGGTGAATCTGACCCGAAACTCGGGTCCCTACCCCCCCTAAAAGAATTTTCTTGGGTAAAATATCACTCCAGGGGGCCACTCCGTGATGTCAAAAAATTGGAAAACGTTTTCTCCTAAAATAACGCGTTATTTTTCCGTTATTTTCATGAAAACTTGCGTTATTCGGACAATTTTGCGGGCGGATGGTGTAGTTTTTGGTGGAGATGGCTCCAGAATACCCCCCTGGGACCATTTTTTGGATAATAACGCACGGACATGTCGAGTTTCGTGAAAAAATCATGTTTTTTGGCTTTTTCAAGGCAAATACTGCAGAAACCCCTGCAACCTTGCAGCATCCAATGTTCCTGGAGTGAAATTTGGAGTGAAAATCACTCCAAAATCACTCAGTGTGGACGCAGAAGTGAATCCTTCAGGAATACACCCGCACACCTCACATTGGCGGTGTATAAACCACCTGATATTTTTACTCGTTACGAGCGACGAAGTAGCGCGAAGTAGCGACGTGCCCATTTTTTCCCGGTCCGTTCTAAAATAGTTACGTTCCAAAAGTCCGTTACTGGTGCTGTCAAAGACGCTTCGCACAATATACGCACGAACTACCCAAAGTACGCTCGGGCTACGCACGAAGTACGCAGGAACTACGCAATTTGAACTTTCTTGCACCCCCCAGTCATTATTTGCACGCACTCCAGGTCCCATATTTGCACCAGTGCAAATATGAGACCTGGAGTGCAAATATGAGGAATTTCCGAGTTCGTCGTGATGTGCAAAACATGACTGGGTTGTGCAAGAAACCATCATCTGCACCCCGTATCGGCCTCAATTGCACCCTCGTGCAGGTAAAAAAAGGCCTCGGGCCTCCGGCCCTCGGACCGTTTTTTAATTACGCACACGACCTTCGCGCGGAAAGTGTCATTCAGCCCTGCCAAACGTGCTCTACACACCACCCCCTTCATCAGGCAAGTGGGTTTGTAAGGGTGTGTGGAAGCGTCAACGCTCGGGTGCAGGAAATTTACATTTTGGTCGCAAATGGCGTTACACATGCACTATGCACAACGTGTGCACGATTTCGGCAGAACTACGCACAACCAACGCAATTTGGACCTTTCAACAACACCATTCACGGTACTTCGATTTTGGGTGGGAAAGATGGGGCAAGGAAGTGGCAAAAACTGCGAAGAAGGTCGAAAATTTTCACATTTTCATCAGAAACCATATTCAACGGATTCCAATTTTCGGGTGAAATCAAGCAGGTTGGCACAATGGCTCATGTTCACCCAAAAATGCACCTACCAAACCTCTTTTGCTTGATTTTTGGGACGGCATGGGTGATCCAGAGGCCAAAAATCACGATTTTTTCACCAATTCCTTCGACAACGGACAGTTCCAGACCACAAGGACCACATTTTGGGGTCAGAATTTTCTCGGTCAAAAAATTCGAAAAATCTGAAATCTCTCGGAATTTTGAGCATTTTTTGAGATTGGCATGCCCATTTTAGACCCTTTGCGTGGCTCTAAACCCAAAAATTTGCTCGAAAATGGCCTCAAATAGCCTAAAACAGCCCATTCTGGCCACCCCGAAAAAAAAATTCGAAAAGGGTCCCCCTATAGAAGTTGCCCAAAAATACCGAAAATAACGCGGTATTACCGGTAATAACGGTAATAACGTTACCGATAACGTTATTACCGTTACTGATAACGGTATTACCGTTACCGATAACGGTAATAACGGTAATAACGTTACCGATAACGTTATTACCGTTCCTGATAACGGTAATAACGCGGAAAAATAACGTTACCGATTTTCGGATAACGTTATTCGGCCGTTCTGGAACGTTATTAACGGTAAGTTATTTTACCGAAAAAATAACGGTATTACCGTTACTGGTAACGCAATAACGCCCGATGTATGTATACGGTAAATACAAACAAAACACTGTGCACCGCCACCCATCTGCCTGGAAGGAAATTGCTCGGGTGTGGCGGTCGTCGTTGCACCCCACCCAACAATGCAAAACCACAGCAAAGAGAGGCAATAAAAATCTGTGCGTCTGCCTGATGCCCGTCTTTTTGTGTGCCCTTTTCCTTTGGCTTGGGGGTTCCCCTCCTTGGGTTAAAACCCCACCAACCAACCCTCCCCCCCCTCATGACGTGCGTCTGTTTGAAGGCATGAATTCCTTCAGGACATCTGGATCCGGTGGCTGTGTGTGTCGGGGTGGGGTGTGGGGGGATGGGTGTGATTGGTATTACCCTCCCCTCCCCCTGTCCTTGACCCCCCCCCCCCATCTTCTCTCCCCAAAGCTCCCCTCCCAAGACAAAATCTTCTGCCTTAGTTTGGTAGAATTTGGCAATCTGAGCCATTGGTGTGACAATGTGGTCTTGTGTGTACAGTGGAGATCGCAGTAAAGACCAAAGGCGATCGGTGCGTTCTCCGCAGCAAAAAAAAATACAAAAATGTGTGTCTGATCTACACTCCTCCAAAAAAAAGACTTTCACGTGTGTGTGTGTGTTTGGGTGTGTTGGTTTGGATTTTGGTGGATAGGCTTTGCACATTCATAAACACATTGTGTCTATGTCCCGTCTCTCGGCCTCTCTGGTTACGCCCGTGATGCACATCTTTACTACACTTGGGATTGGCCAGTGTACCCGACATCAACAACACCCACACGCACACCCTGAGTCAGCCCAAATCTAAAAGGCGTGCGCCCCCCCCGCCCCGGGGGCATCGTTGAGCAGGGCTGGGAAGGGGGTTGTTGCGTTCAGTAGCTGATGTCTCTGGCAGCCCGTTTGCCGGATGCGAAAAAGGGTGGGGTGGGGTGGGGGGTGGGATGCGGGTTTCTCGCTAGCCTATCTCTAGGTGCAATGTCAGAGCGTTGCAGGCTGGTGGGGTGGGGGTAGTGTAAGTAGGATGCACACAGGACACAAACACACACACACACACACACACACACACACACACACACAACCCCGATATTTATATTTATGAAAAACACACAGAATTCAACGGAGAAGCAGAAGAATGCCAATGGGATGAAAAAAATGATTCTCGAGTTAATCTGGAGGTGCACGCTTCGCAACGAAAAAAAATTGGTAACCGGGGCCCTTCGCTCCTCCACCCCATCCCGCCCCTCTTTTGCTCAGCCACCGTTGAAAAATGCGGCTGCAGTCCATGAACGCCAGCCACTTCCACTCTGCTCTGCTCTGCTTCCGTTGCATGTTCTCCCACCCACTTCCCACCAGGCAATGCCCTTCCGTGAGAGGCACACCTCTCTCGGCTGGATACCCATACTCTCCTGATCGATGTTGCGCCGCAACTGGACGCTGCTTGCCCGCACAGCTGAGGATAGGTTGGTATCTGCTGCAGTTCAGCAGGAGCGGCTGCAGTTCCTCGACAATGTGGACGGGCTGTGCGATCGCAAACTCGCGCACCTCCTCCGGCAGAAGAGTCTGACCATCAGTCAGATGCGCCCCGTGTTCGATGTGCTTTCGAAGAAACCAGGCATGGGCCCCGACACCGCAGCCTTCATCATGGACCGTGCTTCCAAGCAGGACAAGAGCTTCTCCCTGCTGTGGGACGTCGTGCTGCTGTGCGGCACGCGGCGCATTCCCGTGACCCCTGCTGCCGTGTCGCACCTCGTGGCAAGCCTTGCCCACAGCGGGGGTGAAAGGCGGCAGCGCAACCGAGCCTTTGCCATTGCCAAACACGTCCACTCGCAGTTTGGCCTGTCGCAGGCGGTGGCGGAGGAGGTGCTCAGCATCTTCGTGCCCTACCGGGAGGAGTTTGAGCTGGTGATGCACGAAGCCCCGCAGCAGCTGGGCCTGGCGTGGACGAGCAGCGCGTATGCCATGCGCCTGCAGGCGTGTGCGGTGTCTGCTGACGAGGCGCTGGCGCTGTGGGGGCAGCTCCGGCACGACTCGCAAGCGGCTGCGACAAGTATCAGTGTGCTGCTCGCTGTGGTGGATGTCTGCCTCCGCTATCGCGACCCCGACGCGGCACGCGATGCGCTTGTCGTCGCAGCGGCACAGCATGGCGTTGCCTCAGCAGCAGCCTGGCTGCCCCTGCTGCGCGCCAACCGATGTGTCAGCGCGCATTCGGTGAAGAAGACACGCGATCTGATGATCGCACACGGCGTGACACCCACCTTCAAATGCCTCCTGCTCTATCTGGAGGCGTGTGTGGATTCCTGCCGGGAGCGGGGCGACATGTGGCATATGGAGGCGGTGTCCGTTGCGACGAAGATGCGGGATATGAACGGGCAGCACAACCCTGTGGAGTTCGTCAGAACTCTGGAGGTGCTGATGGAGAAGACGGGCCAGCCCGACCGCCTTGCCGATCTCCTTTCCGCAAGCGGCACGCAGGCGACGTGGCTGCAGAACTGGGACAGCTTTCTCAAGCAGCAACCCAGCCAGCGCAGGCCTGCGGTGGCGAAGCCCTTGACACCGCGCCGCACGGTGCACGGCGTCCCCCCTCTAGCCTCTGCCGCGTGACCTCCAAACACCCCCCTGCTTTCTTCCGTCTCGGATGCCGGCCCGCAGTTTTTTGGGTGTAGATGGAGTAGAGCCGATAACCCTCCCACCCCATCCCATCCCATCCACCCCACCCTCCCTTTTCTTCGACTTCGCTGCCCCGTCTCTCTTGGCACCCTCAGTCTCTCTCTGGATCACTCATCACAGCACCACCACCACCACCAACTCCCAGCCACACACAGCCCTTTATGACGCGCCCCTCTAGGCTGTTGTTGCGTGCCGATGCGAATCGAGCACTTGGCGCTGCGGCACCTCTCAGTTGAGAGTGTCTTTGACACGTTCGATGCTTGCAGCGTGCGCAATGTCGATGACCTGCGGCGTGCCATGTTTGCGTTGGGCTTCACACCCGACGAGCTACCTTGTGCACTCGCCGAACGCACTCTGCAGGGTGTCGGGTTTGCGGAGGGCGATGACATGGACATGCAGAGGTTCGGCAACATCGTGTCCTGCCTCTGCAAAGAGGTGGGCCACCCCACCCCGCAGCCGCAGGCAAGCTCCGATCAGGACCACCTGGTGTGGGCCGCGCTGGGCGGGGAGGACGGGGTCACAGCTGCAGACATCAAGCAGACCTGCGCACACTTCGGCCTCAACCCGCTCTACCTGCGGCGCTCCGTCGACAGCCAGAAGTTCCTGACGCCTGCAGAGGTGGGTAGCCTCCTGGAGGGCGAGAGCAACAGCGCCGTGCCCAGCGAGGCAACCACACCTCCCGAGAGCGTGGCAGGAACGCCTTTGAGCCGTGCGCCATCGCACATCGCGAAGCTGCGCGGCATCGTCACCGCAGCACGGGTGCTGCAGAAGAAGCGCGCCTCCGAAGCGTCGCGCGCCAGCCTGAAAACATCAGGGAGTGCGGCGACTCTGCGCTACGTGGCGTCGCACATTTCATCGACACAGCAGGGCAGCCCTGCACCCTCCAGCAGGCAGGTGCCCGACGGCGAGCAGGGCTACGATGAGGATGTGGTGTCGGAGGGGTCGTCAGAGCAGGCCTCGGCTGCTTCCAACTCAGAGGCTGTGCCTGTGGAGCCTGTGCTGAGCCCTGCCGATACTGTCCCTCAGGGCGGAGGGGCGCCGAGCGGGTTGGAGCGTGGCGTGTGGAGGCCGTGGTCTGCGGGGAGCCGGCGGCCCGTCGCGCAAGCGTCGCTGCCGACCGTGCCGCGGTCGCCCCGCCTGCGGCAGACTCGTGTGACGGCCATGTCGCGAGCTTCCCACCTCTCCCACCTGGAGGGGTCCGGCAAGCCGCCCGACTGGATGACGCGTATGAGGCGCTGGACCTGCACCGGGAAGTCTGGCCAGCGGCGTGGCAAATCCGGGTCATGGGGTGCGCCTCCGGTGCGCCCGTTGAACCCTCTTCCCAGAGATGTGCCGTGTAGGGATGTGATGGTGGAGGAGAGCCTCGCAGTGCGGGTGCTTAAGTTGCACGCCTTGCCGCAGCGTGGTTTGCCAACCCATGCGGCTTGGCGCGCGCCGTGGGTGTGAACAAAATGGGGGGTGGGTGGTCGGTTGGGTGGGGGGGAGGGCCGCGAGGTTGTGCTGTGGTGCCCACTGAGGGTCCCGTCGCCTCCGCCGAAAGAGAAGGAGGGTGACAGCACCGTCCCCGCCCTTGTCTGCCTCGAACACCAGGGTCGGGATATTTTTTTGCCACATTCTGCTTGTCTTGTTGCGTTTCCCCACATCAGCCGTCCACACTGCCAGTTCCCGCACCCCCCGACTGCAGGTTCCCTCCGTATCCACCTCTCTTCTCCGCAACAATGACGAACCAGGAGTGGCAGTTTGTGGCGCGCCCGACCGGGCTGCCGTCGGATGAGTGCTACAAGCTGGTGGACATCCCGGCTGTGTCTCAGGAGGATGTGAAGGACGAGGAGGTGCTTGTCGAGATGAAGGCGCTGAGCGTGGACCCCTACCTGCGTGTGCGCATGGACAAGATCGAGGGGAGCTACATCCAGTCCTTCGAGCTTGGGAAGCCTATGGAGAACTTCATCGTTGCGGAGGTTGTGGCGTCGAAGGCGGAGAAGTTCCCCGTCGGCTCGCACTTGACCGGGTTGCTGCCCTTCCGCAAGCAGCAGATCGTGCCCACGACAGGGCTGACCCCGATCACGCCCTCGGAGAAGCTGCCCCTGACGTACTACCTGGGGGTGCTGGGGCTGACGGGGCTGAGCGCCTACCTGCCCATCGTGCACATCGGGAAGCCCAAGGAGGGGGAGAGCGTGTTTGTGACGGGTGCGGCCGGTGCCGTCGGGATGGCTGCCATCCAGATCTTCAAGAAGATGGGGTGCAAGGTGTACGGCTGTGCCGGGTCGGACGACAAGGTGGCGCTGCTGCGCGAGCTGGGTGTGGAGGACGCCTTCAACTACAAGACGGTGACGGACTACACGGCGAAGCTGAAGGAGATGATCCCGAACGGGATCGACATCTACTTCGACAACGTGGGTGGGCCGCTGCTGGACGCGGTGCTCGCCAACATCGCCAACAACGCACGCATCATTGCCTGCGGCGCCATCTCGCAGTACAACAACACCGGGGAGCCGTACGGCCTCAAGAACGCCTCCAACCTGATCTTCAAGTGCGGCACCATGCAGGGCTTCATCGTGTTCCAGTGGCTGGCCGATTACGAGGAGGCCATCAAGACCCTTGCAGGGTACGTGCTGGCCGGTGACCTCACGGTGAAGGAGACTGTGCTGCACGGCTTCGCCGAGATGCCCAAGGCGATGGCCGGGCTGCTGACTGGCGCCAACACCGGGAAGATGGTTGTGACTGTGTAAGCACTGCACTGCACTGCGCACTCACCGACCCCGCCACAACTCACATCCAAATTCAAGGATGTTAGTGTGGGATGTTGAGGATCGAAAGAATCAAAACCATAAGCAAAGCTGGAGTTGACCTCTCGGTATTAGAAATCAATGCGCGTGCCACCGACGTTTCGCTTCGCAACGTCGCTGGCACGATATCCTCATTCCTCAAGCATCCCTCAAGCCCCTCTCCCTCTCTCTCTGTTGCGCAGGAAAGTGACCCCTGTCACAATTTATGCCACGGAGCACGATCGCATTCTTCTTGCAGGGTGGTTTTGCTGCACTGCGGTTGCTGCGAAGGGGCGATTCCATCTCCCCATGCTGCAGCAGAGTGCATGGCTCGGCCGCCCTCTTTTACCGCAACTCTCTAGCTTCTACCGTTCTAACTCCGGGATTTCTTCTGTTGTGTGATTTTTTCTGGTGTGGTGTCCCATTGCCCACCGCACCCCAGCACATACCCACGATGCCCCTCCCTCGCCGCCCTTGTCAAGGCCGTTAGCTGCCGACACCAAAACAACACACCAGTGCACAATGCCTTCTGGCGGCACTGGCCGTCTCGTTGCCAAGATTGTGGTTGTCGCTACCTAGGTTTGCACCTGTTTGGATGACTCCCTCACCACCCCTGCCAGGTAGGGCAGCATGGGTGCGGCAGAGAGCTATGCGGTGACGGACCCCGAAAGGCTGGGGGTGGATGGCAACCTGCCGCATCCGGAGGTGCTGACGCACAATGTGATCCTGGCTCAGCATAAATACCGCTTCAAAAAGAAGGAGGACGCGCTGATCACAGCCCATTGTGTCGCCGGGAGCATTTCGGATCCTTTAAATCCATCGCTAACCGATCACTATATAGCATCCGCGATACGCACTCGCAACGATGGTAATGCTGGTCTGAACGGCGATCGCCCTCCAATCAACCTCGTGCTGGTGTTGGATGTGTCTGGGAGCATGAATGGTCACATTCACTCGAAGTATGTCATGTGTGGTGTGTTTGGGTCTGTGCGTTCTACACTGGTATGGTAAGCCGGCCCCTCCCGTAGGTGGGGGCTTTTCGGGCACTGCACTGCGCTTCTCGGGGCTCTGCAGGATCGCCACATCACTTTCCGTGTTTCCTCCACAGGGGTGGCCGCGTCTGCACAAAGATTGACGCCATTAAGCAGGCAGTCATCGGGCCCGAAGGTGTGCTGGACAACCTGAGGCTGGATGACAGGGTGGGTGTCGTCTGCTTTAACACTGACACAAAGGTCGTGCAGGAGGTGGTGAACGTACGGGACGTACTGCGCGACAGGATTGCAGCGATGGTGCAGCAGCAGCAGGCTGTCGGCGGGACACGGCTGTGCAACGCCATCGAGGTCGCATCCCGGCTGCTGGGCCACGTGCTCGCGAAGGACTCAAACCAGAGCGACTGCGGTTTTGTCCCCCCACCCTCCCTTGTGGAGGACCTGGCACCGCGCCAGTCGCCGCTGCGGGACCTGGACCAGGTGTCGATCAGTATGGAGGGGTCGCCACGGCAGAGGGGGGTGGACCCGGCAGAGAGCCGCATCGTTGTCGTCACAGACGAGTACCTCTGCACGTCGCAGGACCATGAGGATGCACTGAAGGCTGTCAAGCGCCTTGCAGCCAAGAAGAGGATACACACTACCTTCATCGCCGTGGGGACAGGGTACACCGAGGAGGTGGACAGGAGGATCCGCTCTGTGCCGGGGTGTTCGTCCGTCCCGGTGCACAGTGCTGAGGAGCTGCAGCAGAAGTTGGTGCACGACTTCAACTTCACAGCCTTCCCCGTCGCCTACAATCTGTCTGTCGAGGTTGACTCCCCCCCTCTGGAGGTGGTTGAACCCTTCGGGAGCGCGTACGGCCAGTCTCAGGTTGTGCGGGAACGGACTGTGTTCTCAGGGTCTGGCAGTGATGCGGTCCATGTATGTCTATGTCTATGCCTGTGTCTGTGTAAGGCTTACGTGCTCGCCGTGCGGTTCATATGTCATGCTCCCACAGTGTTCGCTGGGCGTGTTTCGGTTGAGGAACCCGCTGCCGGTCGGGGCAATACTGCGGTACACAACTTCATACACTGACCGGTTCGGTGTGGAGCACAGCGAGGTGTCTGAGTATGTCATGCCTGTGTGCACCGGCCGCGCATTCTCCCACCCGCAGGGTCCCGATCTCGAATGGGAATGAAAACAAGGACTTCCGCAAAGTGGTGGCCCTGTGCCGCCTCGGCACTGTGCTTCGCGTCTTCCTTAGCGACGAGCACCAAGGGACCAGTTCGACGCAGCCCACCATCACGAGCGGGTCAGGCGTGGTGCGCTTGCCGGATGCGCTGCGCCCCACACCCACGCCACCCGCCTCCGTGCCAGAGGGGGAGGTGGAGTATTCGGACCAAGGCGATGACGACAGGCTCTTCGACGACGACATCCCCGAGCGCCGTGGCAGCCTGGTGGACGCAGAGCCTGTGCCGCAGTCCAAGGTGTCGGAGCACTACGGGACTGTGCTCTCAAGCTTTCTCGAGTCCTACTTCGGCCCGGAGGCCGCTGCAGCAGAGGACCCCAAGATGCAGCTGTGGGCAGATTTCCTGAAGAGCGTGACGAACTTCATCCCTGACAAGCAAGTCGAGGAGGAGGCAGCGGCGCACGTCACAACGCCGCTGATTGTCAGCAAGTCGGACGCCGACAGCGTCTTCGATGAGCTCAACAAAGAGAAGTTCAGCAACTGCCTGCGCGAGCACCACAGACGCGCGGTTCACCGCGTCTACGATGCCAAGATGTACAGCGTGCTCCGCCAGGTTGCCAGCAGTGTCATTGCACAGCACCCATCGTGGCTGCTTGCCAACGAAGCACACCATGCCGAGGTCGACACGGCAGCCCGCAAGGCCTTCAAAGATGTCGACGGGGATGACGCATGGGCACGCTGGCGGGAGCGGTGGGGGGCACTGCTCGAGGCCACGCTGAAGGCCACTCTCCACGGGCGCCTCTTTGATGTGGCCCTGTCTGCCTACACCTCCCACAAGGCACGCGGCGACGTGAACGAGCAGATCCTTGTCGACGATATCATGGCACAACTCGCACAACGCTCCGACGAGGTGTCATCTGCTGCACAGGAACGCGAGGTGCGTTCCTTTCTTACACGCTGGATCGTCCCACCACTCCTCAAGCATGCAGGGCGGTGTGTCTGGTCCTTCGAACAGGGCGTGCCGGTCGGCGAGGATGCTGCCGCCGAAGAAGCCCCACAATGTCCAACGCAGTAGGCACACACATAGTGCTGCCGTCTGGCCTCCGCGTTTCTTGCCCCCTTGCGCAGTAGTGTTCGCTGTAAGGCAAACGGTTTAATGCACGAAAACACCCCATCCCATCCCACCCCGCCCCGCCCACCACCCGCCCCCTCCCTCTCCGTGCATCGCTGGTGCAATGCTGCCTCTTCTGCTCACAACACCACAGGCATCGCCACACCCGCAATGGCTGACGAGGCGGGTGCGACGGCGGGGGGCAAAGCGAAGAAAACCCGCGGGCGCAACGTGGCTGCAGCAGCAGCACACACAAAGCCTGACGCGGCAGCAGGCTTGTGCGACTCGCTCATCCTGCGTGGCACCAAAGGGGGCTCCATCTGTGAGACGCCGCAGCCACACAATGCGCTGTGGGAGTCGCGCGATGCGTACGACAGAAGCAAATACCGTACGTTTGGAACAACCGCGATGCGCGATTCGTACATTATCGACTGTGCGTCGTGCTCGGATCAGCGCCACTGGAAGCTGCACTTCTCACGGCCCCACCCAGCCGCTTCTGTCGCCTCGCGCAGCGTCGTCGGGACAGATGTGAACGTCTCGAAGCGGTCCCGCTTCCCAGCGCTGCCTCACCAGGTGTCGACGGCTGGGACCATGACGTCGCGTTATGTGTGACACTTGTATACATTATTTCTTTCAAAAAAACGAGAAACCACCACCGAACTTTCGTATGTGCGCACGAGCGGTATCGACGATGTATCGGGACAGCCACACCATCCCTGCTTCGAAGCTTTAGGCTTCCCAGCCTGATGAGAGCGGATGGGCGTATTTTTTGTTTTGTCCAGTGTTCTGTTTATCGCGGGGGGAAACCCCCCCTGCAAATCGGATGCGAACTCTGCACAGCAGATGGGGCAGTTAGCGCACACCCGTTCTCTGTTGGGGGGTCCCTCTCTCGCTGAACGTTGGCCACCCTTGGTGCAGCTTGGTTCCAGGGTCCTATGCTCTGGGGCCCAGCAACGCAACCCGTTTGCATTGTTTCCTGCAGTCCCTGTTGCCGGGCTTCGCGAATTGTCTCGGTCTGTGGCCGTAGGCACCGTCTTTCCAGTCGGTGTTGCGGCACAGCCACTCCATGCGGTTTTGTGTGTGCCGGGGAACGATATGATCGGGCATCCATCGTGCTTTTTAGCGATCAACGAGAACCAGCTGTTTTTCGCGCATCATTTTTTTTACGAGCGACGAAGCGTAGCGAAGTCGCGAAGTAACGAAGGAAATCGTACGACTGAAGCTTTATAAGGATCACCTTCATGCCACTTCACAGGGGCTTACACAGCCTTTGACACAGGAGTGTGCGCTCAACAAAAAGTAGCCCGGATCTGCCTTTTTGCAGTTGCTGGGCAGGGTGTTTCTCTTATTATAGCGAAAGGAGTACGATTTTTTTTGCGCAGCTTTCAGAAAGAGAGTGCCATTCAGCTCTGCTGACCGTGCTCTGTCACCCTCATCAGTCGGGGATAGGGTTTGTCAGTGCGTGGGAAGCGGCAGCACGTCTCACAGGAATGGCAATTTTGTAGATACGGAAGAGGGCGCAATTGAAGACGAATGAAGGGGTACGTACACTGTGTTGGGCAATACTTCCCCTTCACGAGCGAGCGAATACGATCAACGCGAGCGTCAAGGCAGCTGGCGTGCGACGTCTCTCATAGGTGAGGGTAGGGGAAAACCACGGCATGTGGCCACTTGCAGCACCCCCACCCACCCGCTCTTCGCCATCTCGAAGCGAGCTCTCATTGCAGTGCCTGAGGAGACACGACAAGCCTGGCACCACCAAACACAACCAGGCAAACAGACCACCGCCCTGCAGGTCCGAGATGCCTCCAAAAAGAGGCGGCAAGAAGAAGCCGCCTGCCACGGACCACGAGGCACTGCCCACATATGACGCTGAGCAGGGCTTGAGGGGGTGGCTGCGTACGGTGCTGCGGCAGCTGAGCCACAGTCTCGACAGGGACGCGGAGGAACACATCTTCACGCCCAACCCTGACGGGCTGCCTCGATACAACGAGCGGATACCTCACCCGATGTGGTTCGAAAAGATCCAGGATCGAAGCAAGTCGCTCTACACAAGCATCGACGAGCTGGACTGGGATGTGCAGCTGATGTGTGAGAACTGCCTGACCTACAACGGGGCAGGCACCAAGTGGGCTGGATTCGCAGATGCCCTTCTGATGGAAGCCGCCGCACAGCTCTCTCGGGTGAAGGCCGCATTCGCACAGCTAGAGGCCGAACACCCTGAAGAGGCAGCAGAGCTGAGCGCTGCAGCCGCCCCGCGGTTGGAGCAGCACCCCCTCTACGACAAGCTGCACCAGCCTGCGGCGCAGCCGGCTCAGCCACCAGCCGAGACGTCGCCACCCCGTGAGGACAGGGCGTCGAAGCCCCCTGCGGTGCACCCGGCCCTCAGGGCACACCTGCTGGCAGAGGCACGTGACCCCCCAGCGGAGGTTGCGAAGCGGGACCATTCTGTTGATGCAGTTTTGGCGATGTTCCAAAGCGCGTTGCGACGGTATGGCCCCACCTCGTGTGTATTTTGTCGCTGTCCCACGGATTACAAACAAAAGGAGCGGGGCTGTCCGCTATCGGTCTGCCCGTCTTGTCATCTTGCCTTGTCTCTCGGTTGCCTCTTGTTGGGGGCACTGCTGGGCATATCAAGAGGTAGCAAGGCACACCTCCCCATACCCTCTCTTCTTTATCAGGCGTGGGTATGCCAGCGAAGACGAGATGCAGAGCTACGTTAAGTTCACCAGTGAGATGCGCGACTTCATCAACGCGTCGCCAGGCGAGCTGATGTACCCCCAGGAGAGAGCAGCACATACACGGCTTGCCGAGGGGCAGGAGGTGAAGCCCTCTGCGATGTATGGTGCAGACCTGCTCGTGCGTCTGGCTGTCAAGTTCCCAGAGCTGCTGCCTCCCTCCACCCCTGACACCACGCGCACCGCGGTGTATCTTGCAGCGGAGGAGTTGATGGTGTTCATTGCGCTGAACTGGAAGTTGCTGTCTCGCAAGCCCGATTCGTCCGTGTAGTGCAGGCGGGGCTTTTATAGGTGGAAGCCCCGTGTCTTTCCCCTTCTCAGTGGCGATACATTGTTGCCTTGTGGCTCGCGCGGGGGGTCCTGTCGGAGTCTGGCTGGTGGGGGCGTGCCTGGCAGACAGATCGCATTTTTCTTGCTCTTTGCGGCAGCAGACCCTCCTAACCGTGCCTGCCTCTTGCCTCCAACACACCCGCCCCCACCCAGCCCCGCCCCCCCCTCTCTCTTCCAAAGATCTGGACATCAGTAGGCCAACCTTCACACAAAATCACGCCATCTTTGGACCTCTGATGTGTGCTTTGATGCACTCAGCTGCTCACCGCCCACTGGCAGTTCCCACACACGTGTTGTGCCGGGTGGGAGGAGGGGGAGGATGGGGACCAAGGCGGGTGACGATGCGCATCAGCGTCAGGAGGAGATGGATCTGCTGAAGATGCAGCTGTCGCCCGAGGAGGAGTGTATCGTGCGGCTCCTCGCGGTGCGGAATCAGAAAAACCCGAAGCCGGTGCAGCTGCCGAGCGACCTTATCAAAACCATACAGCAGAAGGCCCGACAAATATTCCTGGACCAGCCCACCTTGCTCGAGCTGCGGCCACCGATCAACGTGGTGGGCGACCTGCACGGGCACTTCTACGACCTGCTGACCATCCTCGATGAAGGAGGGTACCCCCCAGCAGCTAATTTCATCTTCCTCGGAGACTATGTTGACCGTGGGAAGTTCTCCATTGAGACCCTGTGCCTCTGCCTGTGCTTCAAAGTCAAATTCCCAAACAACTTCTTCATGCTCCGTGGCAACCACGAGTGTGCCATGATCAACCGCGTCTACGGCTTCTACGACGACTGCAAGAGGCGGTACAACCTGAAGATGTGGAAAGCCTTCACTGACATCTTCAACTGCCTCCCTCTGGGTGCCGTGATAGATGACAGGATATTCTGTGTCCACGCAGGGCTGTCGCCCAACCTGGTGACGGTTGACCAGCTCAACACAGAGGTGGAGCGCCCAAAGGAGGTGCTGGATCATGGCCTGGCGTGCGACCTGCTGTGGGCAGATCCGGAGGATGGGATCAAAGGCTTTGGGTGTTCCGAACGCGGGGTGTCCTTCACATTCGGCGCAGATATGATTGACAAGTTCCTGAAGAAGAATGGGCTGGATCTCATATGCAGGGCTCACCAGGTATGCAGCAGGGGTTGTGTGTGGCAGCAGGGGAAGAATGAGAATGCAGGGTGTGAGCCGTGTGTTGTGTTGCATTGGGTGGCCATAAAGTAAGCACACACCGCCACACAACAGGTTGTCGAGGATGGGTATCAGTTCTTCGCGAAGCGGCAGCTCGTCACCGTGTTTTCTGCACCCAATTATTGCGGAGAGTTCGACAATGCGGGTGCCTTCATGCATGTCGAAGCGGATCTCACGTGCTCATTCAAAGTGCTCTTGCCAAAGGCAAATCGCAAAAAGTGAGAGTAAAATGTGACGAGGGTATACAACCTTGTCCAGGCGTTCTCCCGGGTTCTGGAACAGATTGGCCCTATGGGGGTGTGGCAAAGGCAAGCCGATGGTTTCTTCTTTCAGAAACACCCACCCTGTATACATGCGCAGCCGAGCCTGCATGTCGCCGTCCTGCCTCGCTTGACCCCTTGCCGTTTTGGATGTGGTTTTACGTGTTCCCCTTTCTTACACACCCAGCACCCTCGCCCCCCCACCCTGCCATGCGTTACGTTCGGTCCCGGTTTCGCCAAACCTCCGCCCTTCCTTGCGACCTCTCTGAGGGCCTTAGCAGAAAAACCTCTGAACGCCAATTCTCAAAGGCCCTCGCTCTCTGTCTGTGCGGGGTGGGGGAGCCCCCGCGTATTCACAATATTGCCATTGCCCCCGACGGAACCCAACCCACTGATTCTGCTCGGCCTGACTCCTTTGCCCGCCCCCCCTGCACCACGGGCCGAGCACCTCTCCCTGGCAGGTCTCTGAAGAGAACCTCCACGGCCTCCAAGCTGAGCGGAGGGAGGAAATGCCGACGATGTGCCTTAATGTTCTCCACACGAACTCCCCTGGGTACCGTTTGTCTCACTCTCGCCTACCCTGCCCCCCTGCGAACCCTGGGATTACCACCGGGAACAATTCGCGCCCCAGAATATGCCTTTGCCGATGCCTGGGTGCCTGGTCCGTTCAGTTTTATCCCTCAGTAACGGGGTGGGGTGTCTGTGTGTGTCTGTGCGTGTGTGTGTGTGTGCGGCGTTTCCACGCCAGTGCGCCCGCCACCCCGCCCCGCTTCGTGATAACCCCCTCGAGCGGGCTAACATATGCAACGTCCTGCAGCGGTTCCCCCGCCCCCGCCCCCACCGCCCTTGCCCCTTTCCCGCTGGTTTGTCGGCAACGGGTGGCGCAGTGATGTGCCGTGCCGGTGGGTTTGCATAGTATGGCATTCCTTTTTGTTGGTGCATATTTATTTCGCCCCCCACGTCCGCACGCCGCATATTCCACCCAGGATACGGTGCCAAGCGCACCGTGATCTCCGCTGCGTGTCGACATCTGACAGCACCGCAGCTACACTGCCGATTTTCGGCTTTTGTAAATACAATTATATCCTTTGTGAGGATGAAGAAGCAGGGTGGCGGGGGCGCCAGCAATGAGACAAGCTCTCTCCTGCTGGGTCTCGTCATCGTGCTCGGGATGCTTGCGCTGTCGTACAAACTGGGTTCAATGAACGGAGACGGGCGCCGTGACAAGGCTGTGTCGCTGTCCAGCGGCCGCAACAAGGCACTGGAGGAGAAGCTGCAGAACTGCAACCGCGACGTGCGCCTGCATGAGGAGTCCGTATGATATTGCACTTCTCTTGGCCAGGGTTGGGGTGGTGGGGCAGTGGCTTGCATCGCAACAGTGGCGTGGCTTCTGCAAGAATTTCCCCCGGAGGCAGTTTCCTGGGCGTTCTGAGCACACTCGCCTCTATTAGGGTGTTGGGGGTCTTCGCTTGAAGACCGTTTTGTCAAGGGTTATAACCCTGTTTGAGCCGTCGCCTTCTGAAGGCCCTTCCTGCATGTACCCTTCACAGCTCGATGCGGATGCACGCTCTAAGTACCAGTCGTTGTATGATCAGAGCCGTTCACTCGATGACGATGTCCTTGAGCTTGGCCGGCAGCAGAAAGCCTTGGAAGAACAGTATGTTTGCATTGCCCAACGGCGCCACATGATTTTCTTGCAGGGCCATGACCTGTGAAGAAGAGCTTGATATAGAGCAGAAGAACCTCAACGCACAGATGTTCACACAGCTGTTGGTATGCCTGACCGGTCGTGTTGGCTGAAAGCATCTCCATTGGAATAATTCGGCATGGCGCATCACACTGCCTCACTCCAGGAGATTTCAACGCTGAAAAAGAAGCGCGATTCACTGAAGGCGCAGCTGAAGCTTTTCAACGACACGAAATACGCGGGCGGCGAGGCGACCATCCTTGCAGGTGCCATTGCGAAGCTCTCGACAACCCACAACCGGCTGCGTTACGAGTGGTCAGCCAAGGACCCAGTGTCAGTGGACTCCAACTACCTTGAGGAGCTGATGCTGCGGTGGAGCCCGGTCACCACCAAATGGAACTTCAGGCGTGGGGAGATCCTCCCCCCGAAGGAAACGGAGCGCCGTCTGGTGAATACGACAACGGGATTCAAGGATGTGTCCTACGCCGACACGAAGTACTTCCTGGCATCCAAGGGTGAGGATGGGTGGACCAAACCTACCTGGAAGGAATTCACCGGAAACCGCAACATCACTACCGGCGTGAAGACCGACGATGAGGCACAGGTGGAGCTGGCCCCCACCACCCTCTCTGCGCGCATGTTCGCGCTGTATGACTACTTCGTCTGTGCGGCGGGTCAGAACATCACGACACTCTCCTTCCCCAACCAGTTCAAGACCTTTGTCGATGAGGAGAAGGACCCGGAGCGGCTGTCCGATCTGATCATCACCCCGCATGTCTCCTTCTGCAGGAACTGCATCCAGCAGGCGTTGACTGAGGCGTACAAACTCCTGTGCCTCGGTTACACAGCTGATGTGCAGTACGGGTCAAAGCTCTTTTGGATTGCGAGGTCCAAGCTCGTCCCCAGCGACATCATCCGCGACAGGGCGGCTGGTTTCATTGAGGAGCGCCTGAAGGGCAAGACGCTGGCGGTGCGCCTCCCCCGTGGGGTGCAGTGGCGCCGCTTCTGCCTCGACGAGGTGGCGCCGCTGCCTTTCTACAGCAAGGTCCTGAGCGGCCAGAAGGCGAAGCAGGTGTCCCCTATTGCAGGCGAGCAGTGCAACCCGCAGCTGGGTGACGTGGCTGCCGCCATCAAAGACATCGCACAGGAGGAGAATGTCGACCAGGTCTTCTTCATCTCCGACGTCAACGATGAGAAGATGAAGATCATCGCAGATGATGTCGGCAAACCCTTCGTGCGTCTCCCGCGAGGCAACATGACCTCTGCTGAACGGTCACTCACCGAGATGACCATCGCCTCGCAGGCAGATAGCATCCTTGTCAACCGCTTCGATGCCGTGTCAGGCCACATCACTGAATACTTCATGCTCAACCACCGTCTGGAAACGGAACAGGTCACCGTCTGGTGAACCCACGACACTCTCGCTCTGAAAGGAGGACTTAGGTTGGGCTGACGCATGCCTTTGGCCTGAGCGAGCTGGACCTGGGTGTGGTGCTGGGGGGTGGGGGGAGATGGCATGACGGCGCCTTTGCATTGCCCGAGTCGCAAGTGTTTTGGCCCTTGCCAAAAGAAGTGAGCCGGGGGGGTGGGTTGGGACTGGGGTCCCGAATAGAACTGATTCCGCGTCTGTTGCATGCTCGTGTTGGAGGGGGTGCTCCCTTCTAAATCACGTTAAGTTTTGCCTTACGGCTACACTGCACGCCGGTAGTCGACACAGCCGCGTGCACAAGGTGAGGAAGTAATCCAGGGGGCGGGGTGGTGGTCGTGGTGGGGTGCCCTTCGCTCCAAAGCTGTGTCAACTTGTCACCCGAAGTTGTGAATCGACTCGCCTTCCCGCACTTGAGTCATCACTTTTCATTCTGTACTTTCGAGCGAATGATCCCGCCAACCCACCGCCCCCTAACTGAGAATTCCACACATATCTTCCCCGCCCGATTCGTGCCCAGCAGTCGTTACTTTTTATTTTTTTCTTCTTACGAGTTACGACCCGACAAATCGTCGCGAAGTAACGAAAGGAAAACGTACGACTGGAGCTTTATGATCCGCACCTTCGTGCTGCCGGGCTTCGGCCTGACTCTTGCTCCTGCTGATCGCAGGTGGAGAATCCCTGCTGTGTTTGCAGTCGTCTCAACGTTGTATGCCTGAATAGTCGCTGATCGCTACAAACACCGCCGTCACAACTTGCGCAAATGACATCTTTTTCTATGACCACACTGCCAAAATGAACACGTTTCCAGCCGCTGCGCACCTGCAATGCTACCGACTTGACACGTCAGCCGTCAGCTCAAACCAGCTCGTGCCAGGCGGTGTCAGTCGGTGCGCCGGGGGCGAGGGTATGAACGAATCCCACACGGTGGTCTGTAGATGCCACCTTTTCGGGAGTTGGAGCGGGGAGGGTCCTGACCCCTGACCCCGTTCCAACTGCTGCTCCTGGACCCACCCGCACTTTGGGAATTTGGTGGCGGTGTGCAGGAGGGGTGCCTGGATGATTGGATTGACCCCAGGGTCCAAAATTAAGCCAATAAAGGCAACGGGGTGGGGGGCGGGCGGGGGAGGGGTGGGGGGATTTTTTTTTCACACAGAAAGTTCAGATACTGAAACCGCCTCACAAAATACATGACAAACCGACACAGTTTGGCACGGGGCGAAGGCACCAAAGTGCCCCCCCCTGGGAACAGGGAGGTGGGGTGGGGTGGGGGCCTGCATGTGGGTCGTGCAGCACACTCAGCTGTGGATGTTCGAGACCCTGACTCCAACGAAGACAAAAGAGGGCAGCGGAGATCCGCGGGATGTGGAGATGAGCGACACACTTATCTCTTGCATGGGCACTGCTGTAGTGAGGATGGAGCGTTGTACATGTAAGCCATCATGTAACTCCACGTCACTTCAGCGTCGTGGAGTCAGCCAACCCCTCCCCCCCTCCCGACTTCACGTTCCTCTCATTTGTCTTCTCTTCCTCTGTTATAACTGCAGATCTCTGGAGAGCGGTGCTGTGGGGCAGGGAGGGCACAGGAACATCTGAAAAGGCCCTTCGTGCAGCCCGCAATTTGCCAGCACCTCAAAGAACCTGTGTGCAAACCGTCCTGCTCCCACCGGGTTTTGTGCGTTGTGTGGGGGCCTCTCTAAAAAGGGGGCGGTGAGGTGTAAAATCTGAATAACAAAAATCTAACACAAGCCTGGCTGGCCATCCTTCCTTGGGGTGGGGTGGGGTGTGAAGGGGCAATGACGGAGCCCAAAGGGCTCGTGCTCGCTTGTTTTTTTTTGCGGTGGCGTGTACTGTGGCGGTTCTGGTTGGGAGAGAGCGCGCACACCCACACCCACACTCCTCCCTCCCTCCCCTCACCCCCATCCCGAACTGCTAGTGGTGTGGGGTGAAGCCCATGGCCCCTTTCCTATCGATTTGCAACATCAGGCATCTTCTACACGCCCCTCCTGCTCACGTCTTGTGATACTGTTGGTAGGTAGGTCTGCCCTGACCACCCCTGGTGGTGCCCTGCTCTTGCCTCCACTTTGCTACCCCCGCCCTTTTGCCTTGCCAATCACTGCCGCCACCACACTCACCGCCCTCCTGCAGCGACACCTCAATGAGTTTGGTGTAATCATCCATCGATGATATAATGGGGTGCGGCAGTTCAACGCACACGTCCGAGGCCACTACGGCCGGCCCTATCAACAAGCCCGAAAAGCATCCCTCCCCTGCAGAGCGTGGAAACAACAACGGCGGCGCGCACAGCACCGACGCAGGGAGAAAAGCGAAAGAAATTGAGAAGCAACCAAATGTCGAGAAAGAACCCCCGAAGGTCGAGCAGGACCAGCCGCAGGCAACAGCACAGACTGGAACCCCTTCCAAGGTGGTCGAGACGGTAGAACCCGACCAGGACAGGGAGGTCGTGCTGCCGTCAAGGGAGAAGTGCTTCCCGGGGACGAAGCTCACCGCGTCGAGCAACGTGGTGACAATATGCTACTCGCAGCTGACCCCCAAGAACGGCCTCACGTTCGCGTGCTTCAATGTCAAAACCGGTGAGGTTCACCACACTGCTCTCACCGACGATGAGATCACGACGCTCAAGGAAGAAACCTCCAAAGACCTTGACTGGACAAATTTCTGGAAGTCCCTCACCAACGCCTTCAACAAAGGGTATGTGTCCCTGAAGGGTGATGACGGCGTCCTCGAGATCAAGATGAAGCAGAGCAAGGAGCCAAAGGATGTGCTCTGCAAGGTGCGGATCGAGAAGGGCGAGGAGGACGTCCTGACCAAGCACTTCATTCTCAACTACCCTAAAATCCGGATGAGCCGGCTCGAGCAGGGTAAGGACAAAGAAAAGGACAAGGACAAGGTATGCCTGGTTGCCGCCTGCAGCCTGCCCACTTCCTGCCACTCACAGAGCGCACACCAGAAGCGCGAGGGGAAAATCGCTCAGGCTGAGGCCATCCTCGAGGCGGGGCTCGAGGCAGAGCGTGTCCACGGAGGTATGTGCCAGGCATTATTGATGTGCATTGATTGGCCACTGTGTCACCGCCCTTGGATACACCCCACCACACCATCCGCAGATGTCCTCCCTGAACTGCGCGAGAAGGCAAAGAAAGCCAAGCGCGCCGTGTCGAAGCAGGAAGCGAAGACACGCAAGATCCACAGCGAACTCAACCGCCTGAACGGGATCATCCCCAGCCACCCACTCGACGACATGTACAACCCCGTCGCGCCTGCCGTGCGCGACTTCAAGGAGATTGATGTGTCGGACATCGGGTGGGACACAGACGTGTTCCAGAAGAAATGGCAGCTGGGTGACGTTGCGCTGGCGCTCTTCCGCCACTACAAGCTCACCTCTCACTTTGCGATGGACGAGAAAGTCCTGAAGAACTTCCTCGGGGCGATGGAGGATCTCGCAACCAAGCACGAGAACAAATTCCACAACAGCCTCCAGACTGCGTCGATGCTCTGCTGCGTGCATCATCTTCTCCAACGCCTCCAGGAACCGCTGAACATGACATATGAGGACACGTTCAGCGTTCTCCTCGCTACGTCGATGTACAACGTTGGCCACGAAGGCGTCGACAACCACTTCATGAAGCGCGCACAGTCGATGCTCTCCATGCTGTACAGCGACCTGTACTCCAACGCGCAGAACAACTCGACGGCGGCCTTCGAGCTGATGGGCAACCCGCACCTCAACATCATGGGTTCGATGACCGCAGACGGCGCGCGTGATATCGCGGAGACGGTGAGGGAGATCATCGTCATCAAAGCGAACGTGCAGATGGCCACAGAGGAGGAGCGCATACAAGACTTCACAGCGCTAGTGGACTCACCTGAGTGCGACTGGTCCAACAAGGACAACCAGCGGATCGCCCTGACACACCTAGTGTCCATGGCACACTGGTCATCGTGGGCGCAAAAGCACGAGCTTGCGCAGAAGTGGACCCTGTCCCTGTCTGAGGAGCTGTACCAGCAGGGCGAGAAGGAGACCGCTCTGGGGCTGATGTCGTCCAACTTCAACGACACGAACTGGACAACCGACAGCGCCAGACATGACGCGGACTTCGCAACAGGGCAGGTTGAAATTATCAACTCGGTATGCGCCACAGCCACGCTACACAGCACCGCACTGCGCCCGTCAAACATTCATTTGCGCCAGTGCAGGCCGCACCTCTCTTGATGCGATCTCCTGCACACACCCACACGGGTCATTCTTATTTAACGCGCACACTGCCCCCTCTCCTGCCCACACACCCTTCACCCTTCCCCTCTTCTACAGGTGGTGCTCCCCCTTGCCAAGGGGCTGACTGCGATCAACAAGGATCTGCAGCACATTGTGGACACTGCGAGCAGCAACAAGACCGTCTGGGAAGAGGACGGCGGTGGCGAGTGCGCCAAGGCCCAGAAGGCCATCGAGGAGATGGGGTGGCTGTACCGCGACGTGTCAGGCGGAGTGCTGAGCGGGCGGCCTGGACCGGACGGGCTCAGTATATGGTTGACTGCCCTGAAGGAAAGGGGTGATGGGTACAGCGCGACCTTTGACGAGTCCTTCCTGTCGAAGAAGGGGTCGAAGGTGACGTCGATCATCGCCGACTTCGACGGTGACGTGGTGGTGGATTGGGGTCCTAACAGCTGCACTGCCACCTTCGCAGGCGTTCCGCTTGAGCTGCCTGAGACATCACACGACATCGTCGGGATGATGATGAGGGAAATAGCCTCCTCTGCAGAAATCCGTGGCCTTGAGAAGACCAAGGATCTTGACAAGAAGACCGCAGAGTACACCGCTCGGGTGAAGCAGGTGGGCAACAAGGCGGTCAGCCTTTACGGCGAGGAGAAGGTATGCTTTGCCACGCCGCACACACTGCCGCATCACCGCCACCCATCACAGGCTCTGAAGGGCTGCATTGAGGCCTGCAACGCCAAGGTTTCTGGGCGTGCGAACGAATTAGACAAGCTCGAAGAGGAGCTGCGCAGCAAAGGCGGTGACCCCACACAAAAGCTCGAAATCGAGGATGCCCTGGCCATCAAGGTATGGCAGCGAGAAGGGGCGAGCGGGGGGTGGGGTGAGGGGCAGGGGGGCTTGCTCTGGCTTGTTTTTCAGTGGCTGCACGGGTCGTGTTGTGTTGGTCTGATGGTTTGGGACACTGGACACCCTCCTCCCACTGCAGGTGCGCAACCCGCTTAAGGCGCCTTTGCCTCCGGGCGTGTTGAAGCCGCCGGACTGCAAGGAAGTGGACACGGAGCTGCTGAAGCTGCTCAAGTCACGGTACTGGTCGGACGCTGGCGGTGCAGAAGAAGAGCCGGCATCAGACTCCAAGCACTGCAACGTGATCAAACCGTATCTCAGCTCGGAGTTCGCACAGGTATGGCCAAGGCCTCTTTGTTTCCCTCGGGTGCTGCCGGATGTGCCTTGTTGGGAGCGGATTCTAGCAACCCCCCAAAACCGCCGCCAGAAAACCTGCTTCTCGGAGTGACGAACCAAACCGGAGTGTTGTGTGATGTGGCAGCGCCTTGTGGCTTGTTGAAGGGTTTACCACACACCCTACTATCCCTGATGCAGGTCACATCGTCGATCAACGACTCCAAGCGGCAATTAATCTACGACCTCATCTCCAAGCTGGACGATTGGGACTTCAACGTGTTCGAGCTCCAAACTGCCATGTCTGGCGGTATCTCTGGCGAATACCTCCGTGACCAGCCCAATGGCGGAGCACTGTTCGTCACCATGTACGCGCTGTGCTACAAGTGGCGCTTCATGCAGATCGTATGTCCTTGTGTCCGTGTTGGTGATGCCTGTGTGTTCCCTTCCCTGTACCCTGACCTGTCCTGCCTTCGGAGTTCTGGAGATGTGACACACGTACCACCCCATCGCACAGTTCAACATCAACGAGCAGACGCTCATCAACTGGTTGTCGATCGTGGAGGCAGGGTACCACCCCAACCCCTACCACAACTCAATGCACGCGGCTGACGTGCTGCATGTGACACACTACATCCTGGCGAAGGGTGGCTGCAAGGTATGTGTGGGATGCGTGTTGCTGTTCAGAGTGACTGGTGTCGGAGCAAGAAGCTGCGACCGTGTACCTACATGAACATGCCCCCTTGTGACCGCAAGTGCTACAGCCACCACCACACACGCCCTCAACAGGCATCTGTCAAGGCAACCGATGCCGAGATCTTTGCAGCGCTGTTTGCAGCAGCCATTCACGACTACAACCACCCGGGAATCAACAACGCATTCCACGTCCGCTCTCAGAACTACTTGGCCATCCTGTTCAACGACAGGAGTGTCAACGAGAACATCCACGCCAGCAGTGTGTTTGAACTGATGCGGATGGACGAGTTTAACATCCTCAACGCATTCCAAGGAGATGACTACATGCGGATGCGTGAGGACATCGTTGAGTTCGTCCTCGGGACCGACATGGGTCTGCACTCCATGTTTGTGACACGCTTTAAGAAGCGCATCGACGAGACAGAGATGAAGATGTACAAAACAAAGAAAGACAAGAACCTGGCTCTGACGATGGCGCTCAAGATGGCTGACATCTCTAACTGCGGCAGGCCGAAGACTCTTTACCACGGATGGTGTAACGTCATTGTGGACGAATTCTTCCAACAGGGAGACCGGGAGCGCCTGCAGGGTATGCCAACACTCTTCAGCCAAGATGTGCTGCTCTTCCGCCACCACCCCTGACAACGGTGGGTCACACCTGCTTTTACACACCCACTGTGCTGCTATTCGGCAGGCCGAACTGCCATCCCCTGTAAGGTGGTTTCAGATGTCCCCGATGCTTGTGTCATTTTTCCAGGTTTCTCGACGCGCAACCACACACACACCCCTTTGCCCTCTCAACAGGCATGCCGGTGTCTCCATTCATGGACCGCTACGTGACCATCATGTCGAAGGGGCAGATTGGTTTCATGAACTACATTGTGATGCCGCTCTTCGAGTGCATGGGTGAGTTCCTTGAGCACATGCAGATGGCCACGTCCATTGTGGACGAAAACAAGGGTTTCTGGCAGAATAACGAGGACTGGTAGTCTCACTGTGGACGGGTG
The DNA here is from genome assembly GCA_963210315.1 of Rhynchopus euleeides. NCBI lineage: Eukaryota > Euglenozoa > Diplonemea > Diplonemida > Diplonemidae > Rhynchopus > Rhynchopus euleeides. The sequence continues at coordinate 1,611,010 of OY723243.1, forward strand.
CGGTTGCAATGGCTTCCCCAGGTGCAACCTCGCCCTGAGATGAACCACGGTGTGATGAAGAGACACGATCTTCCCTCTCCCCTCCCTTCAAGCAGAGAACGGTTGGGATGAGGGCAGGTGTGTGTTGGGACAGGGGGGCTGAAGCAAAGGTGGTGTGACTGTTGGCAGAGTTTACCGCAAAAAATACAAAATTGGGCTCTCGTGGGTGTGGGGGTGTGGGGTGGTATGCCAGACAGTGCACAAAAAAAATGCAGAACGAAAATTCGGAAAAAAAAATGACACTTCTTTTCTGGCAAAGAACGAAAAAATGAATGAGCATAAAAAATATTAAATACGGCATGCAGACCGGTGCCTCTAGCAAGCAGATCCGTTGTTGTTGGTGGGTGGTGTTGTTTTTTTAAAATGGGAGGTGTGGGTGGGGGGCTGTTTTTCGCCAGGCAACAAAAACTTACCAAGCAGAACTGAGAATGGTGGTAGGTGCGACATTGTGCAACCCAGAGACTAACTCGAGCATGGATTGGGTTCGAGCAGCAAAACCTGCCCCCTGAGTGTGCGTTGTGTTATTTTTTTTGCCTCGGTTCAAAATATGGCACCGCTGCAGGCGTGCCTACGTCACAAGCCTTCACAAGGCTTGCGCAAACTTTCCAGAACTCCGTTATTGCAGCATTTGGTTGCGGATCCCAGTACATGCAACATCAAACGCCAGAAAGATGTGATTGAGAAGATCTTTGATCTCTTCCCATGAAGAAGGGATAAGACCGAAGGTCCTGGCTTTGGAAAATAACATCTGGAAGCCACCAACATGATTCCAGGAAACGGGTTTCACGGCGGAACGAACAGATGGCGCCACTGCACCGAACAACGACGAGGCACTTTGTTGTTTGGTTTGCACGTCTGACTTCGCTTATTGAACCGCCAACCTGAGTATCGAGCAAATCATGGTGACGGGGGTGCACGGTGGGATCTTGTAAATTTTACATGTATAACTACAAGTATATACATGTATTATACATGTATAATACTTGCATGTCAACTATTATACATGTATAATACATGTATATGCCTGAAATATACATGTAAAATACATGTATATCAAGTAAAAATACAAGTATAATACTTGCATGTCAACTATTATACTTGTATTTTTACTTGATATACATGTATTTTACATGTATATTTCAGGCATTTACATGTATTTTACATGTATAATACTTGTCATGCAAGTATTATACATGTAAAATACTTGCATGACAAGTAAAATACATGTATAATACTTGCATGACAAGTAAAATACTTGCATGCAAGTAAAATACATGTATTTTACTTGCATGCAAGTATTTTACTTGTCATGCAAGTATTATACATGTATAATACTTGCATGACAAGTATTATACATGTAAAATACATGTAAATGCCTGAAATATACATGTAAAATACATGTATATCAAGTAAAAATACATGTATAATAGTTGACATGCAAGTATTATACATGTATTTTTACTTGATATACATGTATTTTACATGTATATTTCAGGCATATACATGTATTATACATGCATAATAGTTGACATGCAAGTATTATACATGTAAAATACATGTATTATACTTGTAGTTATACATGTAAAATTTACAAGATCCCACCGTGTGGGGGAGGGGGTGGGGTGGGGGGGGGGGGAAGGGCAAGGGTGGGGCGGCGGATATGAGGGGCTGTTGTCACACCCTCCGTAAAACAGAAGGAAGTGCGGTGGCATCATTCACCCTCTCGCCCACCCCTCCCCCCCCTTCCCTCATTTTATCTCGCCTTATACCCTCTCCCCCATTTCTCCCCGGACTCCCCAGCACAGCGGTGGCATCTTCTGTACCCAAAAAAAAGGGATGGAAATCTGGCAGATATTAACAACCATCACGCATTGTGATGACCCAGTGCAGGAAGGTGGTGAAAGGGAAGTGACAAGAGAGAATACCCGAGTTTACGAAACGATTTGAACGATTTTTGGGCCGTGGTTGTAGCGTCGTGCTCCTTTTGTTCCCAAGGAAAGTTGAAGCGATTCGGAATGCCGGAGAACGGGATTGAACGGTAGCCCCCCCCCCTCTCGGATGAGAGGAGGTGCGAGAGGCAGTGTGCCAGCCCAAAGGAAACAAACAAAATACAGTTCATTCATCGAACGGGGTTTACCGAGGGAACTGGCGGATTCCTCGATGTTTCTCACGCAGTGTTTTTTTCCCCCTATGGGCTGTGCCTCTCTTTGCCGTTTGTTTGGGGTTGGGTTTTGCCACACGGGGGGGTCAGCTCTGTGCATTACCATTTCTCTCCGTCACTGCCCCCTCCCTCTCCACCCCCCCCCCCCCCTCCCCAACCTACCGAATCAACGAAGCCGCCACTCGTCCCCCGGCTGTGTGCCCGGGCACATGGTGGAAGAAAGGGGGAGGGGTGGTACAAGGCATCTCCTATTGCTCGGTAACTCTCTCTCTTTGTCTCTATTTCATCCCCCGCTCGCCAACCCCCCCCCCCCCCGTCTCCCTCTGATTTTTTTTGCGTATCGCCTGGATTATACCAAGAGATGTAAACAACAAAACTGGCATGATGGGCAATCCGCCATCTCGGCAAGATGAGAATAAAGACTCGTCGGGTATTTTTTTTGCAGCAGCTTTGGTTTGCCTGCAGCAGAAGAACAGCAGAGAACCTCGCCCTGCATACATGACAGACATGATTCCCATCCCCCTTTAGCGATCCCAGTGGCATCAGAGAAGTTGTGCAGCGTTCGCCTTGCAGGGTATGTTGCACACCTCATGCCGCGTCACAGAGTGCCTGTCTGCCTCTGTGGGAGGAGCAAAACGGGCTGTCCTTCTCTACCATCACCTATTGCCTCTCGGCCCTCTTATCCCCCCCACCCCCCCAGCAAACAGATTTTCTTACCTATCACCCCACCCCCCCGCACTTCCCCCCCTTCCCGAGGCATGGAAAGAGGCAGGGGATAAGATAGGTCTGGTTTTCCGGTTTTCAAAACCAGGGTTTCCCGGTTCCCGGTTTTCTGGAAAAAAAAAAGGTCGGTCTCATTTTTGGCGGTTTTTCTTGTGACTTTGGGACAGTAAAACAGTCAGAAAAAACGCCATAAAAAATAGAAAGTGACCCCATCGTGATCCGCACAGAGCTCAAATAGTCCAAAGAAGGCAGAGAAGCGGAGAAGAAAAATGGACCTAGCGGATGGCCCGGTGGGTGGTGACCTCGTCATGCAGGTCTCTTCTGTTTTGAAGGTGCACACATGGTGGACTCCAGCCACCATGTCTAAGAGGGAGTCTAAGACTGCAGTCTGGAGGGCTGAGACGAGAACACGAACGACTTTCAAGCAGTCTTGAAGGTCGCCAAGCCTATTGGGGGCAACTAACAGATGAGATTTGTTTGTTGCCTGTCGTCACAGCTAGGTGCCCATCTCCTCGATAACGGAATGTGTGCAGAGATCTCGTGGACCCTTTGGCCATTCTGTCGTGCACCCACTCCACCCACAACGCACACCTGTCACGAGTGGTCGCTCCCCCGTCCTCCTCCACCCTGAAGGTTGAACCCTCAAGGACCAGTGATCTCCTGCTGGCCGGGCTGCGATACAGCGAAGCCTTCCTACTTACAAGCGAATCCAGACTGTAGTGAACAGATGTTCACTACCGTGGCCTCCGGCGGCTGGGGGGCTCCGCCCCCCAGACCCCCCTGTGTAAAAGCATTGCACCAGACCGGTTTTTTGGTCGAGAGTCCAAACTTTCAAAGCAGCTGCTGCGCCTGCCCCACCAAGCAGCCTCAGTACGACAGGACGCGCGCAGGCACCGGGCCTTCTCAGACTCTGGGAGGGTTTGCGCGGGTCGCGCGCGCCGAAGGCGCGCGCGAAAAATTTTCAAAACCAGAAAAACCGGAAAACGGTGCCAGAAAAAAAGTCTATCTTATACCCTGAAAGAGGTAATAAAAAAAGAAATAAAAACTCAGCGCAAAACATGTTGATTCCATAGAAAATCGCTCCGCCACGTCTGCTGGTTTTTCTAACAACAAGACGTGTGTGAGGGGGAAAAATACCGAATGACGATGGGAGGGGGGGGGGGGTCGCTGAGAGTCGAGCAGAAGAACTATATCTGCGTCGCTGTGAAAGGGCAGGGGTAGGGGCTGAGATGTAGGTGGAAGTGTGGGGGGTGGGTGGGTGTGGTGTGGTAGGTGCTCGCGCGCTCATCTCTCGCACCCATTCTCCCACCCAACACACACCCACACACACACACCCAGCGGCGATTTTACAGGGATTCCCGACCCCCCCCCCCCCTACCCCATACCGTCGCTTCTCTGCATCGCCTCACCTCACAAACACACCCCCGCCCACCATCGGCCCTCTGTCTGTCTCCTTCTTTTTAACCCCCCCCGCCCCCTCCCCCTACCCCCGTTCGTTCTCTCAGTTTGTTCTGTCCAAAAAAATACCTCTGAACGAATAGAATGAAAGGCCCTCGCAAAAAATCCCCCCACCCCCACCCCCTGCAGGGAATCGAAGGCAAGAAAACATATAGTGCCGTGAACGAGAAAATTAAACCCCTCCCCCCCCCAATGGAGGGGTGGGCGTGCAGGGTGGGCCAGGCAGCGGAGCCGCCATATCCTTGAAAAAAAAACACATGGTGGGTCACTCTCTTGCAAATGAGATCCCGTTTTCTTGTTATCGAGGCGACAAAATCCGAGGCAAGAAAATAACAGCGGGCTGACAAAAGTGATACCGATGGCGGGTGTTCCTGAGGAATATCTGGTGCAACGCCTTTTGTATGCCAGTGTTGTGACCAGAGAGGTGAAAGCTCTTGGTATATTCGGGGGGGGGGGAAACCCCCACCCCCCCCACGTACAATTCTCCTATAACAACCCCCAACCAACCCCAACAAGGCAAGACTTTTCGTCAGATGCAAAAATATCAAACCCCTCCCTGATCCTTGGTTTTTATTCAGTGTTGTATCCTCAACTGTGCCCCTGCCCCCCCCCCCCTTCAACCCTCCCCCTGCCCCCCCCACACACACATACCCAATCCGTCACACGGTGGTTTCAATTTCAGTCACACACTTCTTCCACACGTCTAAGTCTGTCGAGCACTACCGTGCTCTAGCTTGACAGTCACAAATCCTTTTCCTATATTTTTGTGGAAGACACCGCTCTCTCACCGCGCCGTTCCCCCACCCCACCCCCACCCCCCTGCCTTTCTCTCTACCGTATCCCTTCCCTCCGAAACCGCCCTGATCTCGCCCACGCAGCCTTCCTTTACAGTTCACGGACCCGTTGTTGTCACAAAAAGGACGGCATCATATGTTTGCACTTCCTTCATCTCCAGTAGCAGCAGCTTGCGAACGGGAAGGAGTAAGTGGGTGTGAGGGGAGTCAAAATTTGTGTGTGTGTGGGGGGGTGGGGGGGGGGGGGAGCGAGGCGGGGAGGGGCGGTGGTGCAGTGCGTTCTGGACTGGCAGGCTGGTTTCGCCTGTTTGCCGCCGTATTTTTCTTCCCTTCATTTTTTGCCCACTTTTTTGTCTCTCTCTCTCTCTCTTCATTTTTACCTTTGCACCTTCTTCTTGTGCCCTCCTTCTTGGTCCTTCATGTTTTTTACTGCATTTCAACCACACGAATGCCGCTCAAGAGGGTTGATCTGCATACAGCTGGAGCTTCGTTTGCGCTGGAGCTGAATTTGGACCAAATAAATCACTCCCCAAGTGGCATCGATGGGCCAACTGGTTTTGGTCGGAAATCGATAGTCTCTGAGAGGATTGGTCCAAGATAGTGGCGTGTTGGCTGCAACGTGGCTTTGATCTGCGCCAGGTGCTGGGATTTGAATGAAGCAACCAGTTTGGACGAGAGGAGCCTTGGGGAGGGTTGCGTTACACCGTCCTGAGGGTGAAGGGCGATCGGTTCAGTACGGATGCATTAGATATCCAGTTTTTGTTTTTCGGGAGGCGGGTGTGGTGAACAACGGATTTGCATATCAAACAAACCATGAAACACGATATGCCTTTCGGCGCCAGGCGGCCTGTTTCGTCCGCCTGCCACTAGCCGTCGCGACAATAAAAGCAACAGCCGGTGACAACAAACGGATCCCTGATTCACGTGTCTATGGTGTGGTAAAGAATCGAAAACGAAGCCACTTTTCATCTTCCATTCAGCAATGGTTTTGTGTTGCGTCAAGGATCCTCCTGTTGGCGGATCTAAAGGAAGTGTCAATAACAAGTGTGCGAAACCAATTAGCGCATCGGCTCGGGATGCGGTTTCTGGGGGAGGAGTGAAGAGAACCGGAGGGAGGGGGGGGGGGGCAGTCCGGGAAAGTCAGTCAGAGTCAGAAGTTTGGTCATTTGGTGAGGAGACCCCCCGCCCCCCCACCTTCCTTTTATCATTTTCAATTTTTCGCACCCCCCGCCCCCCCAGTATTTTTTTACCCACCTTCCCCCCACCGCTTTGAGAACTGATCGAGACCCCCTTTTTTGAGCCGTCGATTCTCCCCCACCCCCTCCGCAATATGCAGCTTTTTGATGATTCTCAGCAGAGAGAATCACGGTTTTGCCTGCGCAACGTGCTTCTCCGATCAATCGCTTTATACACCGTTGTTCACTCAACCCCAGTGTCCCATATTTCTGTTTGCAATACAGGATGGTGAACGAGGAAAACGGCAAGGTGAATTGACTAGATATGGCTTCGGCCCGTGATCATTTGGCTGGCAGACACCATCGGTTGGTGGCGCTTGCCTCTGTCGAACTGTGTTCAGGTTGACGCCTAAAAGTTGCCCACTTCCCCCTCCCCCTCCCCCACTTCAAGTATTCCGCATGCCAGACGCACTCATCAAACGACACACTGTTTCAGAAGGTCCCCGCTGCCTTTGCAGGTCAGTACGATGGTCCCCACCTGCCCCCCCCCCCCCTCTTCTCTCTCTCTTCCCCACCTCCCGTTCCCACAAGGAAAAATCCATCACCGGGGCCTTCACTGCGTGTCAAACTGTGCTGGTATAGCGCCTGTTTCTGGGGAACTCTTCCGCCCCCCCCCCCCCTCACATATCCCGAATCGTGAAAAAGGCCTGTTTTCTTGACATTTTTTTAACCCCCCCCCCCCGAAACTTACCCGTCACCCACTCAATACCAAAGGAATGTTGGTCATACCCCCTTTCACAGAAAGTTTACCCCAGCCCACTCCTTTCTGAATGAGAGACGCAACATGGCACATCCTCGCTTACTTTGTCCCCCAACCCCTCCCTCCCCCCCCCTTTTCCCTGTTCCCCTCTCCTCTCGTCACGACTGTGTCGTTTATGATTTTTTATCGACATTGGTTGTCATATGATTTTGAATTTCTGTGTGTTATATGCATGGGGTGTACGTTCTTCGTTGATACACATGTGGAGAGGGAACAGGGATATACCCCCCCCCCCCCCTATCACAAACAGCAAAACAGCTTGTCCAGCTCAATATCGCGGTCACTACACACACACACACGCGCGCGTCCCTTGGTCTCTCTCTCTCTCCCTCCCTCCCACCCCACCCTCGCCTCTCCCACCCCACAGATTCTTGTGGCGTCGCATTGCCTTCCTCCAACCTGGCTCCCACCAACCCCGAGTCAATGAAAAATACAGCCGAGTGGGATCTGCTCATTGTGTCAGATCCTGATGGTGGACAGCTGCTCTCTCCTCCCCCGTCCAGTTTTGCCCCCCAAAAGAGGCGTTTGTTCCCATTTTCCCCCTCCCCCGTCCCGCCCTTCACCTGCCTTGCTCTGATATGCATCATGAAAAACAGATATGTGCGTGGTGCCGCAGTGTTGGCGGCCTTCTCGCCGTGTCTCTTGATTTATGATGAAAGACAAAACACCAATAGTAAAGATACCTGGGACCCCCCGTGTTTAAGTCCCCCCCCTGGAGGCGATTTTCGGCCGGGGGGGACTTAAACACGGGGGGGGCGGACCTAAACACAGGGGGGGCTTAAACACGGGGGTGGCACAGTGGAGACCAAGAAGACTTCTTCCTCTGCTGTCGTAGGGGGGTAATTCCGGTCCGGATGGACTTTTGGCACCCCACTTTTCGACTCTGACAGCACCTGGAGGGCCTAGGGGCCACCTGATGACCCTCCAGACCAGCCCACCCCCGTGTTTAGGTCCCCCTGTGTTTAAGTCCCCCCCCTGCCAGACCCCCAGGGGGGGACTTAAACACGGGGGTAAGGGGGGGGGGACTTATACACGGGGGGTCCCAGGTAGCAGCAAAAAAAAACGGAAAAAAAATCACCCCCAGATCTTCCGCCTTTCACAAGAGCAAGGTGTGCGGTGTCTGGCAGGTGAGGGGGCGGCGGGGAGGGCGGGGAAAGCACCAGGTGTGGCTCTATTTTGGGGGTATTTTGGCCCATTTTCGAAATCCTATTTTGGTTTTTTTGCACTTTTTTCTCGCCCTTTTTCGTACGATTTTTGTACCCCACACACAGGTTTTGGCTCTGATTTTGCCGTTGTTTCGGTCCAACGGGACCGGCCGATACCTAAGATTCAAAAAAAACGCGAAAAAATCTAAAAAACGTCTACACAGATACTGAACGAATGTTGGAGAGAGGAGGGAGAATCACCAACGAGGATGAAGAAAGACTATGGTTCATCCATGTCAGCACTGCGCTGCCTTGTGCGCACAGGCGATGCCTCGTCCGAATCACTGTTCCCGTCATCAACGATACACACCCGTTTCCTGCCCGCGTTCCTGCGAGTCTGCTCCACACTGCTTGCAGCAGACATGGAAAGAACGGTCCACGAGTCGTAATCGTCCCAATTGAATTCGGGTGCATCGAGATTGACGGTGGCGTAGTTGGTGAGGAGCTGGTGCAAAGAGAGGCTTGCCGCTGTCAGCGAGACTTGGCGGGGCTTGAAACGCCGACGCTTGTCGGTGAGGTACTGCACTGCCACCTCATTGAGCACATCCACCCGCGGGTCCTTTTCATTGGGGAGATGCGCTCCAATGATGAGCTCCATGCACAGTCGAGGTGTGGCGATGCGACGTCTGTGTTTGCCTCTCCTTGCTTTGATTTTGGAGTGAGCACTCTCGACAATCACTGTGGTAGGAGAAATTGCAATTGCAAGCTCGAGAAAGAACTCAAGGGGCGTTGTTTCGTTGGTTGACAAGAGATGTTGCAGAACAAAGTCTTTCACATGCACATCAGGAGATCTGGTGACGTAAACCTCTGACCATCTCTCCATTGCAGTCACGATGTCTCCCACTGGCATGCCAATGTCAGATCCCATCTGTGACATTGTCTGAAGGACTGTGGAAAGGTCTGTGGAAAAGAACCCAGCGTACCTCCTCCCAGGGTATTCATCCCATCTCTTCTTCAGATCCTTGCTGATCATGTGGCACAGGCTGCCACGTAAACGTGAGAGTTCCTCTGTTTCCTCCTTGTTGTCCAACTCTCCGACTTGCGTTTGATATGTCCCAGCTCCCCTTGCCAGAACTGCAAGGGTTGCATTTTGCAGGTCAATCAGCTGCTGTCCCTCGTCGAGTTGAAGGGAGGCGGTTTGGAGGCGAGTGGACACAACTGCACAACAATCCATGATATCCCGGAGCAACGCTGTTGTTTTGTAGTATGCTGTGGTTGAGATCTCATGAAACACAGGTGGTGGGGGAGAAACCTTTTGCATCATCTTGAGACTTGCGGGGAGGTTCACAAACGCTGCCTTCATCACATTGGCGGTATGCGCAGCCCAGCGAATTGTGTGTTCGCGTGGAAAGGTGAGCGCGTCTTTGTTTTCCTTTTCAAGAGCAACCAGCCGTTTGTGAGAAGTGTTGAAATATGTAAAGTAAGAGCGGGTAGTCTTACGATGAGCTTTTACAGCGCGAACATTGCGTATCACCTTTACGCTGTTCTGGTGAAGGTGGGAGAGGTCATGAACAAGCAAGAGACGATGTGCAAACTCAGCTTCAAGCAGGGTTTTTGTAGCGATCATTGTTGTGGCCTGGTCCGACGCAAATGCCCACACAGACTGCTTCGCCCACAAAAACAGCCCCAATTCACGCAAGTGTGCACACATCCCATCCTTGATCCCCTGAGCCGTTGCTTCTTTCACATCGAAACAGCCCAGACACCAGTCCTTCACTTTCCCAGAGTCGCGGTCAAGTCCACACACAAAAAGAACCTGGATGTCCAGCTTGCCATAGGTGCTCCCATCTATCTTAATGGTCCCCACAGCACAGGCCTTCACCTCTTGCACCAGATTGTTTTGCACGACACGGTAGAGGACATCTTGCATATCCCTCCCAGCACAACGACTGTTGTGTGTAGCAAGATGGGGGGGCCCACACATCTCAAGGTCACGTGCCTCGTTCGCAAGCCCTCCCATACCCCTCCCCTCCTGCGTCAGTGTCGCCACCTTGACGATGAGGCAATAGATGGCGCGTCTCTGATCCTCAGTCGCAGTGATGATTCTTTGCGCAACGGGTGTAGAACCTCTTTGAACATTGACAACAGGCGCTGGTGTGTTGATTGAGGGAGGTTGTTGGTGTTTGTCCTTCAGCCCAACTGCGGCCTTGTGCATGGCGGACTTCAGGTGGTTGAGTTGCAAGCTCTTCAAGGAACTGGCGGGTTGATCAGCATTGATGTCCCCTGTGGCGAAGCGCAGAGACTTTCCCGAATACAACTTTTGCAACTCCACAAGTTCTTCCCTGCAAACTTTGCAAGCCAGGTTGTTACCAGTCTTGACAAAACAGCTGGTATCAATTTGAGGGGCGCTCGTGCTCGGGCGCCTCGACATCAGGAGTTGAAGGGCGTCGATCTGTTGAACTTGCGGTTGAGTAGTAGCCAAAGCAGGGATCGCGACAAGGGACAGAAATGTGGAGTTGGCTGCGTTGTAAACGAGCCGGAGAGGAGACGTGGAGAGCACAGACGGGGTCATAGGTGGCAACACGCTCCTCGTGAAGCCGACCTCCGTGTTGTACTCATGGTACGCCACGCTCTTCTCCGTCGTTCGTGTTAGCATGACAAGGGAAGCCCTTGCCACACTTACAGTCAGACGACAGTCAGCAGTGAAGCGCTGCTCGGAGAGCACACAGTTCTTGAGGCGGATCACCTCATCCCACTGCTCGTCGTCCGAGCAGTCGCCCCTCTGCACCCGCCCCAGGAGGCCAGCGGCACTGGACGGTGTCGGGGTGTCCGGCCGCTTGCCCCCTGCGCCTGCCGCCAGCACAGCCAGCGCGTAGTGCCCCGAGGAGTGGGAGGCTCCGACGTCCGTCCATCCCAGCGCATCTTCAAACGACACAAGCTTCGTGCTTGTAACCTCTGGTGAACAGCTCAGACAAGAGATCGCCTCGAGAAGCACGAACTGCGGCGGAACAGGTCCTCCCAGGCGAGTGCTGTCGTAGATGAGCACTTTCGCCTTCCCCTGCGAGAACAACGGAAACTCCACGGCGGGTTGGGGGTTGGCGAACGACACCGGCGGGGGCAGCAACACTGGAGGCGGCGGTTGTGGTGGCTGAGTTGGCGGCTCGATCACGTCCAGGTCGACTTCGAGCTGTGCTGATTCAGGTGATGCGTCTCTCTTTCTCGCGTATAATCCCAGACAGAGTTTTTGGGAGGGGCGGCTATACGGGGTGCCCGTCATGCCCGCTGCTCGTCCCTCGCAGACGAGCGACCACCGCTCCTTCCCCGGGTCCCCCGTGCAGAGCTGCGCGGCGTACACCGCCTGCGTCCGGGTCTTGCCGCTTTTCGCGAGCACGACGCCGACCAGCCGGTAGTGCACAGCCGTGCCCTCCCCCCCCTCGACGCCAGCAAGCGTGAGGGGGCTGCTGCTGGGGTGGTTCTGCTTGTGGCCTTTGTTGTCGAACCGCTTGTAATCGATCATCAGAAGCTCAGGCAGGAGCTCGGCACAGGTCGTCCGCTTCTGTCTCTCGTTGCAGTCAGAGCACTTTGTAGATGTGTGCACCAGCGGCGGACCGTCCCCCTTCACCTCGACGGACGAGAAGGGGCCGAGGGTGGTCACCTGGGTGGGAGAGCTGGGGCAGGAGCACACGGTGTGAAAGCCCATGTTTCTCCCTTTTCCGAGGGGGCTCAGGTGGGGTTCGCTTTCCACGAGCGAGTGCCACGCGGCGGAGGGGTCACCACGGGGTAACCACGCCGCGGGGGCCGGCGTGTCATCGCTGCCGCCCCCCTCCCTCATCCACTTGAGGAGGTCCCCAAGCCGCCCCCTCGACTCCCGCAGGCGCGTGCTCGCGAGCACCTGCGCGACGCATGCCGCAGCATCCGTCACCTGCCCGCGCTCCGTCGGGCGCACATCCCCGTCGGTCGGGGAGAAGACCCAATGTCTCCCCGATACCTTTGCAGACCGCATCCTGTTCAAGGTTTGGCGTGATGTGAGTGGGAGACGGGAGGAGCAGCATAAGTGCACGAACATTATGAGCACTGGCATCTGAAAAAGCGTCGCAGCAAAGTGATTATTTCCTCCTAATTTGCCGCGTTGCGTTGACGCTTCCACCACCCGAGGCCTGCCGCCTTGATGTGGGTGTCACACATGTGCCACGACATAGCTAGACATACAAAAGAAGCAAGATCGTCGGAATCACTTCTACACTTTTACGCTTCATGGGCGAGGAAAGAAGCACAGCGAACAGTTTTTTTTGGTACCACGTCTGAGGTGTAGGCCACACCACCACCCCATACCCACCCCCAGGTGCAATTTTTTTTGCACCCGGAAAATGTGTTCTTTTGACTGTTTGAGCACATCCAAGACCGGGAACATAAAAATTTTCTGCCAATACCAAGTAGGGTCACAATAAAATCCAAAGGAAAAAAGTGCAAAAAAAATAGTGCAAAAAAATATTTTTTCCCCAAATTCCTATTTTCATTCCGTGAAATAGATACACGCCTGGAAAGCAGGGCTTTTCCTAAATCTGGGGGTCCGGGGGGCTGGTGACCGAAATCGGATACAAAAAAACGCGCTACTGAGGCACCTGTTTGGGGGGCTCAAAACTGATCGCATCGCCGCACATGACTGGCGTTATTGCATTATTTGAGCTCCGTGCGGATCGTAGTGGGGTCATTTTGGTGGTGTGCGTGCCAAGTTTCACCCATGAAATGTGGGTCTGGTTCAGGGACTTCTGAAGGGAGGATGTGACTGGGAGGCCAGAAATCAGCCCACCCACACCACCCACCCAGCGGGACCCCACTTACAGGTTTTTCAAAACCCTGTTCCTCTGAATATTTGGGATCTGTGCGGATCGCGGTGGGGTCATTTTGGCCATGGGGTGTCTGTTTGCACCCCTTACTCGGGGTTGCCATGTGGGCTCAGACCCCCGTAGACATGCAGGTCGGAGAGTGCACTGAGGTGCGGAGGAATGCACCACTGAACACAGACACACGGCCCCTCCGGGGCCGTGTGTCTTTGCTTGGTGCATCTTCTCCCTCGCAGGCAGCATCCCCCCAGCCGCTCAGCCCCTCAGCACCCTCCACTCCGGTGAATCCTCACCAGAATTTTTTTTTCCTGCAGTGCAAAAAAAACGCGCTAAACAGAGTGCAAAAAAAACGCGCCAGACAGAGGAAAAATCTGAAATTCAAAATCATGGAATCCGGACCCCTAGTTAGGAATAGCTCTGCTGGAAAGCACATGTGTCTTTTTTTTTCTGCCAAACACTTTTTCTGAGGCTCCAATCCCCCACTACCCCCCCCCCCCCTCCTCCTCCCCCCCCCTCTCATGAAAAAATGGGTGGGTGGGTGGGGTGGTATTGTTTGGGGTAAATCGTTCAAAATACTCAAGGAATACTCGGGAAGATGGTTCACACAGAATATATGCTGATTGCCGCGCCCTGACTTTATGCGTGATTGGGAGGAGAGAGAGAGAGAGAGAGAGAGAGAGAGAAATGGCGGTGGGAGTGGATGCTGTTGGGGGTGCGGGTGTCAAAGGTGTCAACGCAATACCATGGGTTTTTCTTACGGCGTCACCCCCCCTCTCTCTCTCTTGTTTTGCCGTAGCACCGGAGTTTTCAAGAATTCCTGAAATTTTCGAAGCAGTATACCCGGCCCCCACAGCCCGCTGTGTTTTCTCTGTGAGGCGAATTAGTGTGTGACCGTGAGTGGGCTGTGATCGTCCCGAAATGGGGCTTTGCGCTGTGAGGCATTTACTGAATGTGGTGGCAGAGCCGGTGCGCTGTTTCGATTGCAATCCAGTCACACCGGCTCCTCCCCTCGCCCTCCCTCTGGCTTTTGGGCTTGCTACCCCCATCCTTGCAAATTCCAACGGCTTTTACCGAAGAGATGGCATCAATCGGGAACATATGCGTGCTATATCTTTTTTTTTGCGTTTCTTGAGCGGGCTTTGCCTTCTGTGCGCCCCCCCCCCCCCCCCTACCCCTGTCATCTCGTCCGGTTCCCTCCCCCACTCCCCCACTCCTTCAATCCCCCCCCCCCCCGACAGCCCGCTCAGATATCCTCCTCGGCGTCCCTCGTGTGATGCATCTTCCCTTCTCTGTTCATAGCCCCCAGAACATCAGGCAGACCGGCAGTATTCTGTAAAAACAAAGGAAAAAGGGGTGGTGGGGGGGGGGGCAGCTTCTGCTTTGGGTCAAAGCTGTCAGTTTTGCCGCCGCGGGTTTTTTTTGTTTCAGCGCTCAGTTTCTCCGCGCTTCTTTGGCGAAAAGCTGCGTCCCCCCCCCCCCCCCCCACAGACACACGCGCAAAGTTTTAGCTCTTTGCAAAGGAAAAAATATACTGTGGTGATCCTGCGAGCCAAAAAAATGCCAAAAAGGCAAAATGGGATTGGTTTGTCTTTGCATCCGAAGGGGGAAAAAAACTGGGCTCCGAGAGCAGTCACGGTGGCAAGGTGTGAAAACGTGAACCAGGATCGGGAAAATGCAGCAAAAAAATGGTTGGGACGGCGTGTGTATATGTGTGTGTACGTGACCAGGGATGTGGTATTCCCTACCCCATCCCACCCCACCCCCCCCCCCCCTCGACCCCCTGCAGACCACAACCGAGCCGCTATGGTTCTTGTTATAATATTTTCTATCTCACTCGCCTCCCCCCCCTCCCAAACTGCTGATTCGGACAGTAGAAATGCAGGGAATAGCCTTATTTTGTTCTGCCTCGTTACCCCAACCCCCCCCCCCCCCTCTGCACACTGGGTATAGGATCATATCTGCCAAACAAAGCAAGTCAGTTGCTCTGTTGAGCTGTGCCTGCACCGCTCCAGCAACTTGGTTTGGGTTACGCGCACCGGCATCGCACGCGAGGCCCTCTGAGAGGGCACGCCGTGGATAACCTGGCCTGCTATCCCGAGCGATAATCTCATTTGTTCTTTTCCGGGGCTGTCAAAAGTGATTTGCGCTGTGAGAACTGCACAGTGCAAGGTCTCCCTGCACTCGCATGTGCACCCGCATGACAAGGCGGTGGGTGGGCGGGTGGGTGGGGTGGGGCACCCGAGTGTGGGGCCTTGTGAATCATAGCCCTGCTTGCATGGGTGTCCCGATCCCTGCCCCATCCCACCGCCCCATCCAACCCCCTTCGGCGTGGGGGCAAGCGAAACGAAACCAACAGGGGACAAGCCCCCTCCCTGCCAAGAGCGGGTGGGAAAAAATCGTTCAAAAAAACAACCCCCCCCCCCACCTGCCCCGTTCCGTTTCCCGCTTGATGTTGGGTCGGGAAGGGTGTGAAGCGGAGTTGTGGTTGGCAGCGCACTCTTCTCTTTTTTTTCCCATTGCAAATCAAGGCATCTTCCTGTGGGCATATGGGAGGGGTGTTGGCATTTGCGCCTCGGCACCACTGACGTGGGGCCAAGAGATGTTGAAGGTGCTGAAGATCCTTCCTGACCCTCGCACACATCAAGTTTTGCTGGGCCTTTGGCTCTGTGCCAGTGAAATCCTATCACGTCAAAGACACTCGCTGCACATCTGATCAAGGGATCCTCGCTGTGTTTGGATACCGATGAACAATAGACCGTCCAACAGCAGTTGAACATGCCAGGAGACACACCCTTGCATTTAACTCGCACACAAGTGGACACCATTCACAGGGTCAAACACAAGGGACATCGGGGCGGTGGCGTGTCACAAAGAACACTGAACTAACATGCTCCACCCACCCCCAAACAATATATGATGCGGAGAGCCGTATCTCTCACGTTTCTCGGAATGTTTTTGTCCCCCAACCCCACGAACCCCCCCCCCCCCCCCCGATAGGCTGCGAACACGGTGGCCTGGTCAGCTGACTGACCAGGTTTTGACCAGGTCCAAATCTGACCAGGTCATGACCAAATCTGACCTGGTCATGACCAGGTCATTTTCACCCATTTTAACCGGGGGGAACATGTTGAGTGGCCAAGCAGGGGGGACAATTCGCATATTCCGGACTCTCTCCGGCCGTTGTGGAAAGTATGAGTCAAAAGGGTTCAACCATACCCCGAGTCGAGAAAGAAGTCGAAGCTTGAATCATGTTGGGCACAAGGGGAAAATGGTCAAAATTGGCCCAAAATTACCAATAAAATATGCTGCAGTGCAGGGGGGTGGCGGGGGAGGGGAGGGTGGGGTCGGCGACGAAACTTGATGATCAGCAGCTTTGGCCCAAAATTACCAAAAAGGAATGAGGCCCCCTGCCCCCTGCCCAGGTTCCCTGCCCGCCTGGACGCACTCAAGTGCCTCACACCGGGTCCCTCCCCCTGGTGGTATCCCAAAAAAATGTCGAGGAGGTCTGCATCATCCCAGGCCACGCAGAAGGCGTCGAGCTGTTTCACAGCAGCCTCGCGGCGCTGTTTGAAAAGCCATCGCACCACCCACTTTGACAAGGAGTGGGGCAGGAAGCTGACACGGAGTGAAGAGGCCGACAAGAAGAAGGCCAGGACACTGCCCGCAGTCTACTCCATGCGTGTCTCTGGCAACGCGCGTCGGAGGCGGCATGAAGCGCCTCACGAGCGCCGACAAGAACTCGTCTGAGTACGAGGTGCTGACGGAAGCGGGGTGCTCGGATGAGGTGCTGGGAACCGATATGAAGAGGCTGCCCACCGCTCAAAGCGCGGTGGGCAGTACTTCTTCGAAGGCAGCTGAAAAACAACTGACCCCGAACCCCCCCCCATCACGCAGATCGGGAGGCATTCGATAGCAGACGTCCTCTTCTACCGGATCATCGTAGAGGTAGGTCCGGGAGCTGACGTGCCCGACGAGCACCCACCTGTCCTCGACGGATCGGTCATGACTGTCACGGTCATGAGGGACCTGCCCTACAAGAGCGAGGTTCCGAATGGTCTGCACGCCCGAACGTTTCACATTCCGGATTCGTTCATTGTGGCGGTGGGGGCAACACCACAGGCAACGCAGGGGCAGGGTGTCGTGACCATCGACATCCAGTTGGTGAACGCGGTGATGAGGCAGGCGGTGGTGACAAAGAAGCCCGACCAGCGGGCGTGCCAGAGGACGAGAGTCCCATCGGCAGTGCCGTAACGGTTGACCACATCTGATTGTGACACTTTTCAAAGAGTGTAAAAGAATGGAGAAGGGAGTGCCCTGCCTTGAATGCCTCAGGACCCTCAGGATCCTCAGAACTGCCACCTCTCCGACGAAGCGTTCGAGAGGGAGAATGGGGAGAGGAAATCGCGGGCCAGGACAACATCTGCTTGTTTCCGGGAGAGGGACCTGATGGTGTTCGAGCTGGCAAACTATGCCAGTTTCGGCAACGACCCCGCAAGAATCTTCGTGTACCCTCTTGCAATACAATGTCATATCGTTGTGCGGGAAGTGCATGGCAGCGGGTCCCGTATGGATGAAAAACTTCGATTCGTTTCGGCACCGTCTCAGGGCTCTCGGTAGCAGTCGAGTAACCCCTGTCGGCCCGATCGATTCGCTCGGCAAGTGTTCCGATGGCTGGTTACTGACTGGCGATGCTGCCTGCAACAAACCGCGTGGTCTCCGTATTTGCCTCTGCGACAAGCAGCCGCCGATCCACACCCAGGATGCGAAGGACGGCGTGTTACGCAAGGCAGCACTGGCCTGTGAAGCCGACGACGACAACGAAGATCCCGAAGAAGAGGAAGAAGGAGAAGAATGTGAAGAAGCGGAAGAAGGCAGAAAGCTGCTGATCATCAAGTTTCGTCGCCGACCCCACCCTCCCCTCCCCCGCCACCCCCCTGCACTGCAGCATATTTTATTGGTAATTTTGGGCCAATTTTGACCATTTTCCCCTTGTGCCCAACATGATTCAAGCTTCGACTTCTTTCTCGACTCGGGGTATGGTTGAACCCTTTTGACTCATACTTTCCACAACGGCCGGAGAGAGTCCGGAATATGCGAATTGTCCCCCCTGCTTGGCCACTCAACATGTTCCCCCCGGTTAAAATGGGTGAAAATGACCTGGTCATGACCAGGTATGACATGGTCATGACCAGGTCATACCTGGTCAATGACCAGGTATGACCTGGTCAAGATTTGACCAGGTTTTGACCTGGTCAGGGTCTGACCAGGCCACCGTGAACGGCTTTTTGAGTTTCCTTGATCATGATAGAGAATCAGACCCCATACCCGCCCACCTTCCCCTCGTCTCCCCCGCCCCCCGATGGCCCCTCGAGCCTCAGAGGATGCAGAGTTCAGATCGGGGATGTTGTGGTGAAGCATGGTGCCATGATGCAGGCAGAAGGGGTGGTGTGTTGCGGTCCAGGGGGGGGGGGTGTGATTGTCGATTTCAAATCCAAGTATTCTGAAGAGAGAAACTTTTGTAATGAAATACAATTCTGAAATAGAGCAGTTCGTGCTTCTAGATCGTGGGGGGGGGGGTACAAGCTTCCTGCGAATGGTTTGCGTAGATCAGACACGCGAACTCAAAGCCTCAGAAGGGATGGCGGGTCGAGGTTGCTAATCCGGTTCAGTTCAGACCTTCCAGGATTGGTATTTTTGAAAAGCAATCTGAGTAGGGTGATGGTTCCAACACATCCGGGGAGGGTGGGGTGGGGGGAGGGAGGTTGTCGCTTGGGCTGCTCCCCCGGCAATCATGTGTTGGCGTGTGTGTGGGGGTAAATCTGGTCTGGCACAGAACGATCACAGAAACTCCTCTTCCCACCTCCACCCCTTTCTAACACCCCCGCCCCCCCCCCCCCTCGAAAATTCATGGGAGCAGTAACCACCAAGATGCATGGGACGGAGGGAGGGGGGAACTTGTACTCGGAAAACCTTTTCCCATGGCGTATTCTTCCAGAACGAACAGAGAAATTAAGAAATGTTCAGATAATGCAGGGGGTTGGTTCTGGGTCCTGGATTGGGTGTTGGGGTGTGTAATTAACTGAAGCCAAAAAAAAAAGCAATGTGGCTTGTCGGCACCACACAAAATCAAGCAGGGTTGTCTAGAAGCCACACCGGCATGTTGACCACAACTGTCAATAGTTCCAGAAGGTATTTTATAGTCGATTGTGTTTTCGCCCGTGCCCTTTTATCCACCAATCTCACATACTAATGATGATTTCGGTGATATATGTGTGTTTGTTGTTATTTTGGAGCAGATAAACTAATCGTCCATAACGTTTACTCTCCACAGCCTACCTTACCCCCCCTGCCCCACCCCCCCCCGCCCCTGCCCCTCGCCCCCTTTGTGCGTGTCATGCCAAAACCCGCACCAACCACCCACTGCCGCCTTACCCTCCCCCTGTTCGGGCGTGATATCCACTCATACCGTTGTGCCACCCCCGGTGCATCGGGGCCAAATCGTAGGGGTCTTCCTGAAAAAGGAATGCGTGTGCGTTCGCGTACTGGCCGTTTTACCCTCTTTTGTAGGCAACGATTTGTGTGGGTTTGTTGTCGAGAATCACCCCCACCCCACCACCACCCCGCCCACCCCGTGCCCTTTCGACATCCTTGGGAGGGTGATCGGAAAGGGACGGAAGGGATGTTGTCGAGCCGAATGGACCGGGCCTGAGCGAGCCGTACTGCTGGGTTGTACATTTTATTCCAGTGCGATAGCCACAGAAATTTTTCTCTGTGTCCCATACCCTAGCGAGTCATGGCATCACGTCGGCCAGTCGGGTTTGTCTGTTGATCCAGCAAAATCCAGCGGCGATGCGACAAATGTTACGTTATACCTGTGTGGCAGCTTCACCGGGTTACGGAATATTGTATTGCGTAGGAGTTCTTCTAGTCTTCTTAGTTTTGTTATTTCTTCTCCGAAAATTTTGTGAGAGATAAATACTAGACCTGCAAGCACACACCCTCTGGACACGCAGTGTTGCGATTCACGCCCTTCAAGTGACAACTTCAGCATCATAGGAGACCACCTTCTGCATTGTGTGATGTGTTGGGCTGCACGTCCCCTCGCACCCCCCGCCCCTCTGACGCCGTGCCGTGCCAATGACCAAATCAGCCCCCTATTGCCTGCCCCAGCCCACAAAGTCCGCAAGCCCCCCATATACTAAGGACACGCAGCAAATCAAAACAGCAACCCCCCCCCCCCCGGATAACTACC
Organism: Rhynchopus euleeides; assembly: GCA_963210315.1. Lineage (NCBI taxonomy): Eukaryota > Euglenozoa > Diplonemea > Diplonemida > Diplonemidae > Rhynchopus > Rhynchopus euleeides. The sequence goes on from OY723243.1 coordinate 1,631,421, forward strand.
CCCCGCCCCACCAGACCATACCCCCTCGATCGGCCTTTCCCCTTCTATTTTATTTCTGTTTTCACTCGTTTTGCCTCATTTTTTCCATTTTATTTCCTTCTTGCCCCCTCCAAGATCCAAGACCGGCTTCATATTCAGACTGACATGGTAAACAGCACAGTGGGAGCAGCTGACCCCCGCCCACCCTCTCGCATTTGCCTTGATGTGCCACATGCATGCCGCCACATCCTCCTGTGCACCATTGCCGAGCTTGTTCATTGCGCCATGGCTTTCGAAATTGTGTCTTTTGTAATGGCCTTCAAAAGATGGCCCCGATCGCACAAACAAAGAGTGCAATGCCAAGTCTCGCAGCGCCTGACGCGGCCCGAAGTACTGGGGGCCGGGGGGGCAACCAACCGGCCCCCAATATAAGCGCCTCACAGAGGACTGAACCTCGCCTGTGTTGAGCCCTCTGAAGCGAGCCCGCTGAAGAGGGAAACCCCCACAACAAAGCAAGCAAAACAAAACTAAACAAAACAAAAACTGACAACACAGGTCCAGGGGATAAGATAGGTCTGGTTTTCCGGTTTTCAAAACCAGGGTTTCCCGGTTCCCGGTTTTCTGAAAAAAAAAAAGGCCGGTCTCATTTTTGGCGTTTTTTTTGTAACTTTGGGACAGTAAAACAGTCAGAAAAAACGCCAGAAAAAAATAGAAAGTGACCCCATCGTGATCCGCACGGAGCTCAAATAGTCCAAAGAAGGCAGAGAAGCGGAGAAGAAAAAATGGACCTAGCGGGTGGCCCGGTGGGGCCCGGTGGGTGGTGATGCCCTCGTCATGCAGGTCTCTTCTGTTTTGAAGTTTCGAGATCCTCCATTGTGTGATGGTCCCGCAGAACTGGCACAGAACCGTCCTCCGTAGGGATCACACCGAGCCTTCACATGTCAGGTGTCTGACTGGTGGCACCCACGACACACCCACACCCCCACGCGCCTGCAGGCATACTGTAAGAAGATATGTCAAAGCGGAGAGCGCATCAGGCCCAGCTGGGCGCGTTTGGCTTTGCATCGCAGAGGGCGGTGCGGGGGACGGTGCAGGAGGTGGGCGGGCCGCAGTATCACACTGGGTATGACCAGTGGAAGGCGGGCAAGTACCCCGGGCAAGACCGATATGCCAACTTGCACGCCTTCCTCTGCAACCAGTGCTCGATCCGCGGCTTCAGCAACCACCAAGCCGCCTCAAACAGGCACCTTGTCGCGCTGTGCAAGGCATTCGATGCTCTTGCTCGCGCGGACGACGAGGTGGCACCTCATATGAGGAAGCCCCTGAGTAGCCTCGTCAAACTGGCAAAGACAAAGGCAGACGAAATGCCGTTGGTGGAGAGCGAGGCCGTGCCGGCGCCTGCCCCGACACAGCAGGCCCCAGCCCTCGTCGCAGATCTTGCGATTGCACGGCAAGTTGAGGTCGAGATGGCAGCTGATGATAATGCGGAGAGATCAGCTGAAGCTCTGGAGGCCGCGATCGCCAATGAGCGCCAACGCGCGAGGGGCTACACCACCACCCCCGTGCGCAACTCCAACGACTGCCTGTACCCTTCCCTCCACAAGCACGAGGTCTACGCCTACGTGGAGGCAAAGTTGATGGCGCAGTACGCGGGGCCCGTCGGCTTGGATGCGCCTGCCGAGCCCTTCCCCCGCGCCAGCGAGATGGTGCATGTCCCGGAGGACATCCAGGGGGACAGCCGGGTGATGGGAATGCTGCGCGAATCCCACGCGTGGGCAAAACCCACACCCGAGGGGCTGGCGTGCCGCGCTTGCTTTGACGCAAGCAAGCGCGGTGTCTTCGTCGGGCGGTGCCTGCCATGGAATGAGGTGAAGAGCCGCTTCACCTCCCGCGCGAAGGAGCACACCGAGGCAACGAGACAGAAGCACACCGAGAAGTGGGCACAGTGGCTGGCAAGAGAAGACTCGGTGCGCCGACATGGGACTGCAGGAGAGATCCGCTCCACAGCTCACCAGAGGGCCTGGGTCAACTCTAAGGTGAAGCAGCTTCAGAACACCGAGATGCTCTGCCGCCTGCTGCACGACGTACAGTACTGTTGCAGCAACAACGAAGCCCTCACGACGACCCTCGCATCCCTCCGCGTGCGTGACAGCTACACTTCCCCAGAAGTAAAGTCTTTCAATGCTACATACCACAACCTCACCTCGAACACAATCTACGACGAAGTAGTGGGTCTGATGGCAAGCCACGCCATGGCGGAAGTGAATCACAAGATTGAAAGATCCCCGTTCGTATCCATCATCACGGACGAGACGCAGGATGTGACACGCCAATCGCAATTTTGCATCCTGATCCGGGTCATCGACCCAACCACCTTTGATACCAACGAACTGTTCTGGCGCATGACTCCGCTGAACACATCACAGACTGCGACAAACATCACAGATTTCTTGATTCAACAACTCGACGACCTTGGCGACGGTTTCTGGAACAAGATGATTGCGTTTGCGTCGGATTCGTGCAACACCATGGGCGGGAGTCGTAAGGGTGTTCAGTTGCAGGTGAAGGTACGGAAAGCACCGTACTCCTTCTGGGCGGCTTGTCGGGCGCATGCACTCAATCTTGTTGCGATGCACACTGCCAAGGACCACCCTGTCATCCGCGCAAGCTACGACCTTGTCTCCAGCACGTTTGCCTTGCTGTACAGGGGTGCTGGGAATGGCACAGGCAAACTCCGGTGCTTTCGGGAATGCATGTCCGCTTTGGAGAGGATCGATGGCTTCGGGTTCTGGCGTGAGCGCGACTTGTGCAGTGTTGGAGACACCCGCTGGTGTTCGCATGAGCGTTGTGCGCAGAGTCTGACTGACTGCCTCAAAGGGGTGGTCATGTGTATCAACAAGCTGGATCATGAGAAGGCAGTTGCCCTGCGTGCGGTGTACCAGGAGAGCAGCACCCTCGTCGGGTTATTCCTGATGCGGGAGGTGATGCACTGTCTTGGCGCCTTCTCGCGGTGCATACAGCATGCAAGCCTGTGTTTCGGTGATCTCCCTCGCATCGCGACACACTATGCATGCAAGATCGGAAAGCTGTTAGAACGACCCGACCTGTCTCCGACCTACGCATCCTGCTGGATACTGATCAATGACGCCCGGCCTTCTTGCCCTCCCATCACGGAGGAGTTCGTGGCACAGTATCACGAGCAGTACGCAAAGCCCTACCTCCGTACCCTGAAGGAGGAGATCGAGGGGCTGATGGATGACTTCGGGGTGCTTGCAGCATTCTCTGTGTATGATCCCTGGTGCCCCGACTTCGACAACGCAGCAGCAGCGGCACAGAAGCTCAAAGCACTTTGCGATCATTTCTGCGAGCCCAAGGTGATGACATTTGAGGATGCCGACGGGGTGCAGAAGGAGACGGAACCGAGTGCACCGTACTTCCCGGCCGAAGAGCGGGGTCTGCTGGAGTTGGAGCTGGCCAACGTGCGAATGAAGCTGAAGGAGACCGCACAAACACAGGAGGATACCCGCAGCCGCAGATTCAGCACTCTCATCAAAGCATTCTTGAAGAATCAGCTGAACCGTCTCGCCTTCCCGCACACCTCGCGTCTCCTGCAGATTGTGCTGACCATCCCCTTGTCGACAAGTAGTGCTGAGCGGATGTTCTCCAAGCTCCGCATCATCAAGAACAGGCTCAGCAACCGTATGGGCGACGCCAAGCTGCAGAACACGCTGGCCATCTGTATGGAGGGTAGTGTCACTCCGGACGGGATTCCGGAAGCGGCGCTCCGTCAGTACGTGGACGCATTCACATCGGAAGAACGAAAGCTCAGCTACTGTCCCTTCGGGGAGCTGCGGGCGGCACAGCAACACGCCACTGCTGTTCGGCAGAGCCTGGCACAACCATGGTGGGTGTGATCCTGAGTCGGTTGGTGCCGGGGCTCGTGCGCCCCCCCCCCCCCTCCCCGCCGGCTCACTCCGCCGCCCCCCCCGCCCCCGTCCTCCTCCCTTCCTCTCTGCTTCCCCCTCCCCTGACCTCTTGCCCCGCCCCTTAGAGCATTGTTGTTTGTGTTGTGCATGTCTTTGTGCTAAGAGTTCGTAGAAGAAAAAGTAGAACCTGCTGCGCTTGCCCCACCAAGCAGCCTCAGTACGACAGGACGCGCGCAGGCACCGGGCCTCTCAGATTCTGGGAGGGTTTGCGCGGGTCGCGCGCGCCGAAGGCGCGCGCGAAAAATTTTCAAAACCAGAAAAACCGGGAAACGGCGCCAGAAAAAAAGTCTATCTTATACCCTGCACAGGTCGCACTATAAAAAAAAAAGGTCTTGTTCTCGACTTCACCACCGCCCGACTTATAATAAAACCCACCCTCCCACCAAGCAGGATAGTCGTTACACACCTGGCATCCCTAGCGTTGCGTCAGAAGACGCAACTGCCCTCATTACACGGCCCAGTTCTTTCATTTGGTGTCGCGGTGTCGCGGGCCGACTCTATAGCCTCCCTAGGCAGGTTTGCACACCTACACTTCTGCGATGCACTCCATTTGTACTGCTGGTGGCTGCAGCCGCAACCTGCAGGGGATCTGCTGGGCTGCTGCGATGTTAGCCGTATGCGATGCACTTCTGCGATGGTGTGCTCGGCCTGTGGCAGCAGATGCTCCGAACACCTTGCATGTGCGCTCCGACGATGGGGCGGACACCGAGATATCACCAGACGTGTATTCGATGTTCATCGAGACGGAGATCAGCTTCGGCGGAGAAGGGGGTCTGTACGCCGAGATGGTGCCAAACAGAGACTTTGAAACCCTTGGGCGCGGCAAGATCCCGACGGCAGCGCCAGCCGGCACCACCACCGCCACCCTCCCGCGCAGGGGAGCCCCGCAAGGGGACGCGCTACAGGACGGCGACCTGGACCCACACGAAGCCTCCCCAAACGCACTCGACTTCCGACCGTGGGCCGGAGCAGGCGCCGTGCTGAGCATGAAGTCTGAGTCCCCCGTGTTCTCCACCAACCCGCACTACCTTGCGGTGAACTTCGCCCCGGGCGGCACCGTCTCCAACCACGGGTATTGGGGGATGCATTTCCGCACAGGGCTGGCCTACAACGCCACCCTCTACGGCCGCTCCCCAGGGGCTGCCGCTGTCACTGTCGAAGTGCAGTTGCTGTGCGGGGGTGCCGTTGTCGGGTCATCCCCCGGCTTTACCCTGGGCCCCACGTGGCAGCGCTTTGCCGCAGACATCGCGGTGTCCGCAGGCTGCTTCGGGGGCGAGCTGCGTCTGGTGTCAGCCGGCGGGGGCACGGCAGAATTCGACCACGTCTCCCTCTTCCCAGGCGACGCTGTGGCAGGGCTGTTCCGCAAAGACCTCTTCGACTACATGAAGGACTTCGCACCACCCCTGCTGCGCATCCCTGGGGGAGGCTATCTGGTAGGATCCGGGCAGCGCACCCGCTTCAACTGGAAGAAGACCCTCGGCCCACGTGAGGAGCGCTCGGGGCACTTCAACTCCATCTGGTACTACTGGGTGACGGATGGGTTCGGCTTGCATGAGATGCTGGTGCTGCTGGCGGAGCTGCAGGCAGCGCCCCTCTTCGGGATCTACTCGGGGTGGTCGCTGTGGAACTACTACCCGCCTGTGTCGCAGGCGGGGGCTTTCGCACAGGAGGCCCTCGATTTCATGGAGTACTGCAACGGGAACGCTTCAACCGTGTGGGGGCAGAAGCGTGTCGCTGCAGGCTTGCCCGCACCCGCCAATGTGACGCAAGTCGAGATGGGGAATGAGGAGATAATGACAGGGCCCGACGGCTACCAAGGGTTCTACCAGGTCATCACAGACGCGCTGTGGGAGCGCTACCCCGACCTGCAGGTGGTAGCCAGCTCGACGGGCGAGGTTTCGGTGCAGTCCAACAGGACTGCCTCGTGCATGCCCTGTGTGGGGGGCTGTGGCGTGCAGCCGCTGCGCTGCGCCGCATGGGACGAGCATAAGTATGGTGATCCGGATGTGATTGCCGGGCTGGCATCGACGTACGATAACTACAGCGACCCTGCCTTCTGCCAGACAACCACAGGCGGGGCCTGCCCCCCTGTCGGGGTGAATGAGTATGGCGCATGGGGGGGTGGGATGCGTGCGGCAGCGGCCGATGCGTTCTTCACCATCGGGCTTGAGAGGAACGCGCGGGTTGTCAAGTCGTCGATGTATGCGCCCCTCTTCTGCAACGTGCAGGCGTCGAGCTGGCCCCAGAATCTGATTAACTTCAACGTGTCGCATTCCTACGCAGCTCCGACGTATTATTCGCAGAAGATGCTGAAGGACAACCTCGGCACAGTGTTGGTGCCCTCTGACCGCGAAGGGGCGCAGCCGTTGGTGTGGAATGGAGTTGCCAGCAGGCGGGGCAGCGAGGTGTTAGTGAAGCTCGTGAACTACGCCAACACTGCGACCTCCATGCGTGTTGTGCTGGAGGGGTTCGGGGCACTTACGGTCAACGCGACGGCTGATGTGCTGGTGGGCAGCGACCCATCGGGGGTGGCCGGCAACACTCTCGACGCACCGCACCTCGTGATGCCCAGCACTGCACAGCTGCAGCCTACCGGCAGCAACGTGACCTTCGACATGCCACCCTACTCAGTGTATATCCTCCGGGCTGAGCTGCACTAATCCCCGGTTTGCCTCATATGGCAGGATGGTTTCAAATGCCAAAAATGCAAAGCTGCATCAGTTCCTCGTATTCGCCTTGGTAAGGGATTTGCTGTCTTTGGTTTTCCGAGTGACGATTCGTCGGTGTGGGTGTGTGTTCACAGATCACCGGTGCATGCGTGTCTCTGTCACGCACGCACGGAGGGAACAGATCAGCTATTCCGAGTTCGCTTGGTGCGACCTACTGTACATCAACAAACAGTTCATGTGTCTACGGTTCCTGTTTCTATTCCGCACCACCTTTGGGTTGCCGTGTCCGCTCCCTTTGTTGCTAAATGGCAACAATCACACGCAACCCTCCCCGTGCTGATCCTTGACAGACTCACGTCACTGGATGGGCATGGTGTCTTTCCATCCTCTTGACCCATCATCACCGATCCGCAACTCCCATCGCGCCCCTACATCAAACGATGTTCCGAGGCATCTCACCGGGCCGCCAACCTACCGACTGACCTGTCAGCGCCCGGTTGCCAGCCAGTCGCCGGACCGTGGAAACTAGATATGTGTCGGGGAACTCTTTTCAATTGTTTTTGGAAGTGTCCGGTTTGGACATTTGTCTCGCTTGTTGCCCTAAAACACACCCGCGAATTTTCATGCTGCACGCTCCTGCAGGTGAGGAAGCCCCGTGTTTAGGGAATAAAGGGCGTAAGCCGTGCCCCCTCCCGAGATCGCCATTTCCCACCTGTCTCAGGCTGGGAAGTTTGATAACTTGAATCTGGCTATGATGATTCAGTTGCTTTTCAGGTTCACTTGCTCTGTTGTGCCTGATATTTGAGGAACTCCGGAGAGTCAGCAGTGGGCACCCTGACCAGGGCGTCGTGCATGCAACCAACACTATGGCCTGACCACCACCGCCACCCCCCAGGACGGTACGCCGGACAATCGGCACGATGCCGCGAGATGTTGTCTTCAAGGTCTCTGTGTGCGGAATGGTGGTGCTCAGCCTTGTGGCCTACATGTCGTTCACCTCCATATCGACCGGTGTCGACGAGGCCAACTACACCTACCTGCAGCAGAGCCGTGATTCCATTGTGAAGCAGCGCAAAGAACTGCGCGTGTTCCTCGAATCGCTTGGGGAGGGGATGCATTACGACCGCATGCTCCTGGCAGGCATGGACCGCGTCAGCATGCTGCAGGAGGCAACAGAGGCGGATCGACAAGACTGCGGCGTGAAGCCTATCCACTGGCGCCGCATTGTGCAGGCTGCACGCGATCGCGCCCACCTCCCACCGCGCATATACGCGGAAGACCCGCCCGACACGGCTGCAGGGCACGCGGTCATCCCCCAGCAGCAGAAGGCTTCACACAGCACAGCGACAGGCGGGCAGGAGACAGAGGGTGGCGACACACCTGACACGCCACTCCCCGCAGTCTCTGGGCATGCAGCGGAGCAGAAGGGGGACAAGGCGGAGGAGGAAGAGAAGGAGAAGGAGAAGGAAGCGGAAGAGGGTTCGGGGCAGGAAGGTGCCGGCACAGAGGTGAAGAACAAGGGAGCGGAGGGGGAGGAGGAGAAGCCGGCGGGGCGTGGCGGCGGCGGCGGCCACACTGAGGCCACTCCGTCGCCCTCGCGGCCCGAAGGAGAGCGGTTCCTCTTGCTCTCGTCCCTCACGGCAGGGTTTGCCTCTGGGGTCCGGACCCAGCTGCTCCCGTTTCTGGCGCTCGCAGCGGCAACGGAGCGCACTGCGGTGCTGCCTGCTGCATCGTTCGGCATCCCCGCCTTCCGCACGACACGCGTCGACAAGGCACAGGGCTTTGTGCCCCTTGCCACCATCCTCGACCTTGATGTCATCAAAAAAGGCATGCCATGCCTGAAGACCATCACCCATGAAGAGTGGGCGAAGGTTGCAGCCAACAAGGTCGACTCCATCTTCTTCCTCGGCCGCCCTCGCGAGCTCGGCTCCGACGAAGAAGACGGTGTGGTGGATGAGACCCGTCCAGAGAAGGCCCTCGTGTCCTGCTACGGCAAGGTATGTAGGGGAACTGGAGGATGGGTGTGTGCGGGTGGGGATGTAGGTGGTTGTGTTGTTGTACGGCACGCATGATTCCAACACCTTGCAGTATGAGGCTTCGCTGGGCGATGAGCCTGAGGATGACACGTTCTGGCAGGGGCCGTGGGACTTCTGGGGTGAGACGAAGCATGTCATCACCAGCAACAAGATGGCAGTCGGTGGCGTGCACTGTGGATCGACGTTCATCATGAAGAACGGCACGAAGGTGCTGCACGCATCACGCGGATCATTCGCCCACAAGAAATCGGTGATGATTGCCAACTTCCCAGGCCTGGTCCGCGATGCCTTCTTCTGGCATTCGCCAAACGCACAAGACGTATGTTGCCTTGCTCCTGCCCTGCCCTGTCCATCCCGCTGCCCCTGCAGAACGTGCGTCTCTTCGAAGATGTTCCCCGCGAGATCTGCGGGACCTGGAAGGGCTTCTCGCAGTGGCCAGACCTGTCGCAGGACTGGAAGCAGGTCGCCAACAAGGTTGTCAAGAAGCGGTTCGGGAGCGCTCCATTCACCTGCGTGCACATCCGGGGCGAGAAGCTGGTTATCAATGCGGTGAAGGCCAAGAAGCTCCAGCTGAAAAACGTTCAGAAGAGCAACTATATGAAGAAGTGCATGCAGGGTGTGACAGTGCTGATCAAGAAGGCGATGAAGGGCAAGCACAATCTCTTCCTCATCAGCGACCTCAATCCCGAGACGGGGTCGCCCTCTGCCGCACGCGAGAAGACATTCAAAGCCTGGATGGGCGAGACCGGTGAGTACATCTCCGAACGTGTCGGGCAGGGTGAAGGGTTTTGCGACACGCAGGCCGCCGCCGATGCTCTGAAGACTGCGTCCAGTGCTGTGCGGCATTCCTTGGACATCTACCCAGGAAACTGCGCTGCCGGAGAGGCAGCTATCTGTCAGAAATCCGACGTTATTGTCCGGTTTGGCAAAGGGTCAATGGGTGCGGTATGTTGGAGGCTTTTGTGTACCAAGGGAGAGGCTGCCTGGCACCCTGCGTGGCAGTCTGCTGCCGCCCTATTCAACACAACCACACCACAGTTCGTTGCTGGCCAGAAGGAGGCGGAGGCGTATGCAACCTGTGAAGATATCTTCGAGGCAACTGGGATATCACCCTAGCCCCAGTGTTTGCCCTTGTCGCCACTGCCACAAAACAATGCTCAGTGGCCAGTGAACTGATGCAATGTGGTCATGGCCTGTGCACAGCCCTCTGACATCATGCATCATGCACGCACCACCTTGGCAGGCAGCCCTCTCTGCATTTGAGAGGGTTCGCGTCTCCAAGGTGTGCGTGTGTGTGTGTCGCCAGTAGGGAAAATAACAACTTTCGCCCGAACGAACGAACTGACACGGGATATACACCGAGTAAGGGAGATCGACCCGCAGAGGCATCGCGTGCTGGTTTCTTATTCTGCCCCGGTTGCTCTGCTTGCGTCGGGCGGTGATTCCGGGCAGCACGCCGCGCTGCTGATGGAGAGAACACACACCCACAGCAGCAAGCCATTCCACGTGCGGGTTTTCGGGATTTACACGCGAGCGCTGACGTTTACCCTCTTTGCAGGGCTTTCCTTTGAACAGCAAACCATATTGCCGCATCCAGCAGCCGCATGGGGCATAGCCTGGTCCAGCTTCCTTGATGGCAGTGTGCCCTTCTGGGGCTGCTGTGCCCGAGGCCACTGTGCCCTTCTGGGGCTGCTAATGTATATGTGTTGGCACATCTTGAGGCTGGTACAGTATAGCCTAATATTTATGGATTTTTAATTTATGGACACACCCCCGCAGAAATTAATTGTCTATAAATTATACACGGTTTGCCCCCCGGGCGGGCCCGGCCGGGTTCCGGGAAATTCCGGGATTCCCGGGATTTCCCGGCCGGGATCCCGGGATGACCCCGGGATATCCCGGGGTCATCCCGGGACCCCCCCGGGGTCAGGTGTAGGTGGGTGGTAAGATGACTTGAGAGTTTTGCACATTGCATATTGCACGCTGCCGTTGCCCCCTTCCCCTTTGCGATCCACCCGATGTCATTAGTTTTTCACGGTTTGCCCCCGGGCGGGATCTCGGGCGGGCCCGGCCGGGAAATCCCGGGATGGCCCCGGGATATCCCGGGGTCATCCCGGGACCCAGTCGTGCCCTTGTGCTCCTCACTCACGACACCATCATCAGCAGGAGTGTGAGTGTGGAAGCGTCAACGCAAAAAGAAACCAAAGCAAGTGCCGAACAAAGCGCAGTGACACTTTTCGCTCAGTAATGCTGAAAAATGAGCCGCCTCACAATGTTGGTGACCCCTCCACCTCTTCCCAGCACAACTGGAGGGCCACCCACTCTGCGCAGTTTGCCGAAGCTAGTACCTGGCAATACCCCAGCGCGTTCACTCCATCGATCTGTACAAGAGGCAGCCCAGCCAGTGTCACAAGCCCAGGCCGAGGGGGGGTGACATTCTCTCGGAGTACCCGAGGGAACAGAGAGGTAACAGAGCGGGATATCCGTGGGATATCCCTCTCTGTTTCTCGCGTGTCTTCTGCAGGGTTCCACATTGGTGCAGGACATCCAACGGGAGAAGTAACATTCCGTGGAGGTTATCCCATAGGATATCCTCCCCAGGTTCTGGGAATCGAACCACCACCTATGTTGTCACGCAGGCTCCATGCGACAGTACCTCGCGGACAACCCAGAATCGGGCGCGGAGCACATCTCCCGACGGTGTTCCCCCGAGGGGAGCCTCGCCCGGGTGTACTTTGCACAGAGTATGGGCGCCCTGTTTGGGATGTCGACTGCCGCAACCAGATCCCAGGCACTGTGTCGACGACGCAGCACCTGAGCGGGTTTTGAACCCGAGACCGTCAATTCTCAGCAGGACCTCAGGGAGGGCGCCGACCCGGGCTTCCCCTCCCGGTGTCCTCGCCTCGAAGGGAGGGCGTTTGGTGTGTCGGCATGAGGTGGTGCAGAGGGCAACCCTCTGGAGTGCACTACACAGCGACGTGGTTCCTGATGGACACCGTGGTTGAGCAGCAATCTTGTTTCCTGCCACTTGTAATCCTGCCACTTGTCACTTGTGTGCTGCCTTCGTGTGTGCGCCTGTGCCTCCCTGTTCTGCATTTGGTTACCCTCACGGGTATCACGATACAGAGCAGTCCCCCCCCTCCTCCCCCCAAAAATCGTTCGCATCATCTTGGCGCCCATTCCTTCCACTTTCTGTGGATGTGTTTGGTATTTCCGAACGGAATTTTCCAGCGTCAAGACTGATACCTCGCCGTTTTCGAGTCAGTCACTTCCACCGCCGCTGCGATTTGCGTACCGGTAGTTGTGCAGAAATGCTAACATTTAATTTGCTCTGTGGAACCTGGACTGCACCTTCTGGGATGTGAGTCTGTAGATAGTTGGACAGTTGCGGTACCCATCTGTTAGAAAGCTGAAAGGAACCTTGTCGGGCGATCAAGGACGACTGAGGGTTCAGTTTGAGTTTAATGTGGTCCAAGGGTACAACAGACATCACTGCTTTGCAGATCCCTCTTGCTTGTCCCTCTGGTAACTTCCAACGGCTCAAACTCCTCGACTTCCTTGGGTGGGCATTTGCCATACCTGACGTAAAACAGTGATGCTTCGTGCTAGTGGTGAACCTGACGTTAGTAAAGGAAGGGTGCTGCGGCTGTCCACGAGGGGCTCTGATGCCTCCTCACGGTGCCTGGTTGGTCGGTTCAGGTGAAACAGAGCAAATTTAGTGTTAGGGGGATGCCTCTGGTCAAGGCCTTTTCACAAAAATTGACCCACGGCGCCGAGTTGGGCCGTTGGTTCCTGGTTGTAGCTCGGTCTACGCCAGGTTCCACACCCCGTCATCGCAAAACGTACGCATACACAGAGGCAAAACACAACAGCCTCTGTGGTACGGGAGCATGGCGGGAGGAAATTTTGCCTTTTGGTCAAATAGGCACCCTTTTGTAATGGATACAATTGGTGTGGAAGGAGAGGGTGCGGTTCTGGATCAGCAGGTCTGAATCTGAAACTGGGACTGAAAGCCATAGGTCTGAGATGACCTCGGTCCAAGCGACCTGAGACTGAGAACCCCCGGGATTCCCGGCCGGACCCGGCCGGGATTTCCCCGGGATCCCGGCCGGGATTTCAAAATCCCGGTCCCGGGCCCGGAATTTCCGGGCCCGGCCGGGGTTTCCCGGGATCCTGCCGGGGGGCAAACCGTGTATAAATTATAAATCCACAAATCATGTGTCCATATTTCCTTGGTTGGTAAACTCTCTTTGTTTGGCCATCACATCCCCACCTTGAAGGTTACAACCAAACACACCAACAATGGATATTGCTGGTCTGATGGTTGCTGCTGCCAAGCAGCAGGAGAACGATGGACGAGGAGATGAGATCCGTCGACTGACGGATGGCTGCGCACCTCTGTGAGAAGGGATGCTATCTTGGGCTTTTAGTCACATGGTGCTATTGCGTTTTCACTTTTTCTTTTTCCACACAGGACCTGCAGATCGACTCGGCCTGTCACATGGAAAGGACACGCGTGACTGGACCCCCTCTGAAAAACGACCACCTGACTTTGGCAGTACCGTACCGTACCGTGCTCGCTCTGCTCGCACCCCCCTCCAAAAAACAAAAATAATTATTGGCCTTCCCCCCGGAAAAATCCGGAAAAAATAATTGTCCATAAATTAGAGGTCCACAAAACACCCGTCGGCGAATTATGGGCGTATAATTTATAAGCTATACTGTATCAGAAGCGACCCAATTTTCACTCGCAGAAGGCCACGTGTGGGCGTTCTTGTTTCAGGATTCGTTGAGTACGTTCACAACGAAAGAAACTGTTGATCGTGCAGCTCGCCGCAGAGAAACACGCACGCCAGCAGGCGGGGTGTTCTGTGTTCGAAGATCGGAACGAACCACCCGTTGCTTGAAAGATGTGTGTGAGGCCCAGTTCCTGCACATTTCCTGAGCAAGGGCACCCCCCCTGTGTTATAATTTTTTGCCACCCCAAAAAATATGCCTTCTGACAAGGTTGCGTGCCAGAGCTGGCTACCACCGGATGCCAGAATTTGGCAGTCAAATCGCCAACTCCTGTCGGATCTCCTCAGATAGAACAGCGAACGTGTCCGGCAAATGAGGGCAGTGACCGGGTTATATCCTTCGAGAAAAATGCGGTATTCATGATTGTCTGCCAATCCACACCCTTCCACCAATGTGCGCAGATATTACTGAGGTGTTTGTTGCCGTTGCCTGTTTTGCCACAGCATCCACACTGCAACCCCCTGCGCTAGGAATGAGGGACATTGTTTAATTTACACGCGCGTGCCTCTCCGCCATGAGCGATGGGCTGCTGTGCTGCAAGCGCACGTCAGCACCCTGATGACAAGGAAGAGTCTGTACCACAGGGAAAGAAACTTGACCAGAGCGAACGCAACGCTTCCGAAGATGAAGTCAACCCAGCCCCGCAGGATACGACAAAAAAGGAAGAACCGCCGAACCTAAAAACACCGAAAAAGGATGAGAATGAGAGCCCCGTGAATCCTCTCACAGCCGAAGGGTATGCACATTGGTTTCACCCGTCTGGGCCTGCACAGTGTGCGCTGTTTTTTGTTCACTCGAAGCCTGATCAACACACACCACGCCACAGGAGGCAAGGTGAAGAGCGGCGAGGGAGCGATCCCAACAACACCAACAACAGCAACAGCAACAACGGCGCCAATGCCAATGCCAGCAACAAGCCCGATCCTGATGGTGCGGCTGCTGAGAGCGGGGCGCAGGACGCAGGCAGCAGTGCAGCTGCGCAACAGCCAGCTGCGGGGAAGAGCGACGAGCGCCCAGAGGCGTCCTCCGAGAAGCCGAATGAGCCTGAGAGGCAAGAGTCCACCCAAGCCACTCCTGTGAGTGACGAGAAGAAGAAGGGAAATGGCGAGCTATCTCAGAAGGACTCCAGCCGCGTATTGGACCAGGCACAGACCAGCAGCAGCAATCTCGCCTCTACAAAACGCGAAGACGAGCCGCGCGAGGAGCGCGTGTTCGACGAGCGGAAGCTCCGTCTTCGGCGGTGGTTCGACGGCATCGCACCGAGCCCAGTCCCCACGAATGGGAACGCACAGGTATGTCCGAAGCCTTTTGTCGTCTTTGCTGTTCCTGTTGTAGCCGCCCGTATGCACCATCCTCAACAGCCCGAACACCTCGCGCTTACGGCGGAGAATATCGAGAAGAACCGATATTATCTTCAGAAGCTGGCAAGGGCTCAGTACGAGGAGAGCCTCGGCATAACAGGACATTCGTTCCGCGCCCGCACCCCAGCCCACACCTCATCGTTTAGGGTATGCCGTGCCGCCCGTGCAACACATCTGGTGTAGTGACTGTGCAAAAAGGAAAAAAGGACACACTTTGCAAGAGGGCACAATTATTTGCCTTTCACTCTCGATAATCACCTCACCATCACACCCCCGCCACTCCGCAGGGTGGCGACATGGGTGCGAGTTTAGCAGCCGTTCCCAGCGGACGTATAGACAGAGGCGCAGACGGGCCGGTATCTGAATCTAACCGCTTCGTGATTGCCACCCAATCCGCGAACAACATCAGCGCCACAGGCGCACAATAACGCGCCGACCCCTCCCCACCTCACCCCACACCCCCCTCCCCCCTGCAAAAGATGTGGCTGTCGGAGAAAGGTGTCGCTGTGACAGATTCACAGCAAAAGTTGCATCATCCTCTCGTTGCTCGTTCCTTGGCGCCATACTACACAAGCCAGGTGACGGGGGGCTGGGGGTGGGGATGGGGCGTGATCGAAAACGACAAAAGCTGGAGAATGCCGGTGTCAGCTCTGGCAGATTTCCTTTTTTTTGCCACGAAATCGATTGCGTTAATGAAAAGAGAGCAACTTGAATGCTGCGGTGAGAGCGTGGGTGCACAATGCCTTCTCAACAGTGCGGACGCCGCACTGTGTGGCTGCCAGGTTGTCACGCTTGATAAGGCTAAATAACGAGCTCTGCTGTCAGAAAACGATTTGTTATGTCAGCAGACGCTGCCTCATCCGGCTGTGAGAATGCGCGTGCCTCCTCGCCAGTAATGAATATATCCAATGATTGCAACCCCGCAGGAAAAATAAGCTGAAAAAAAATATGCGGCGATGGGTTGCCGACGCGTGTGGAAAGATGCTTCTCCCTCTGGCGAGCAAGCAGAGGACGGAATCTGTTGGAATCGGGGGCAAGGGGAGTGGGGGGTGCCAGACCTGGCGCGTGTCGTCATGCACCTTTGATGATTTTTTTGGCTTGTTCACCGGTCCACCCCCCACCCCCCTCCCACCCTCTTCGTGTCTGTGTGCGTTTATTTTTCCCATCAGGGTAGGTTTGGGTCGGGGGTGGGGTGGGGTGTGAGGGAGGGGTGTAAGTGATGAAGGATGCGATAGTTGTTGGTGTGGTGGGGTATATGTCGGTGTGTGTGTGTGTGTGTGTGTGTGTTTTTTTTTGAGGGCGCTTGTTACCACAAGAATACCCGCAAATCAATCAAATGACCCCCCCCCCCCCCAAGCCCAACCCCGATCCCCCGATTCCCCACACCCCCGCCCCCCCCCCCCCCATTCCTACTGCCACTGGGCTCTATTATCATTTATCTCCCGCCTCTCACACTTCCCCCTTCCCAATTTGCCCCATGTTTTCAGTTCGTCTGGGGGCCCTCGCCACTAGGTGTAGTGTAGAGTGGGAGCAGGATAGCGGACCCGATTCTCACGGAGTGGACTCTAGGGGACTCTCATCGCGATGCCAGCACGCTACCCCAAGCTACAGTCCGACTGGGTGAGGAAACAAAGTGAGGGGAGGGGAGGGTGGGACTATTTTCCCCCTCACTGGTGGCTGACAAGCCATGACTGGCTGTGACCTGGTAGCGAGGGCCCCTTTTGGAAGGTTTTTTATCCCCCCCCATCTTTTTCAACCCCCCCCCCCCCTACCCCCCTCCTCTCCCGTGTGCAGCGCAACAGCAATCTAATTAGCGTACGTTCACTCATTGCTGGGGGGGGGGGGATGTGTGTTCTTCGCCCCCGTCACGCTGTGCCTGTTTGGCACCGACGTTGCTCGGAAGCTCACGGGCGTCTTTCACTTGTCTACAAGAGCGGTGTTTCAGAGGAAAGTGATTCGGAGCTGTGTTTTGTTCAGAGAGGGCGGGTGTTGC
Organism: Rhynchopus euleeides; assembly: GCA_963210315.1. Classification (NCBI taxonomy): domain Eukaryota; phylum Euglenozoa; class Diplonemea; order Diplonemida; family Diplonemidae; genus Rhynchopus; species Rhynchopus euleeides. The sequence continues at coordinate 1,648,242 of OY723243.1, forward strand.
AGACGTGTGTCCAACAATGGCCTTTTCGTCTGCACCCCCTCCTCCCCTCGGCACTTGATTTTCCATTCACTCTTGACAATCAAAACCCCCCCTCGGCACGCTATCATATGGCAGGTTGCACCTTTCGCCATGCACCAGTGGCAGCACGGGCAATATCAAACACTAGGTGCTCGTGTGCCGTGTTCACACACACACACACGTGAATTGATTTGGAACGTGTCGAGGGTACTTTAGAGGCATGAGGGAACTGCCACTCGCCCTTCAGATCTATAAGCCACCACACAACGCTGCTTCGGGAGTCCGTCATTGCCCAGCTGGGCTGCGTAGAGCTCCGAATCACCGGAAGCCATTGGAACCCCCTCCTGCATCCCCTCATGTGTCGTATTGCGTGCCTCTTGCGTGGCAGAGACACGCCCACAACGAGGTGTTGGAGAGAAGGCATCCCACAGCTGTGCACATTGAGGCAGTGGAGGTAAGGAGGCCTGTCTCCTTAAGGCCACCGAGGTTCAGCCCAGTATACACACCCCCCACCCCTCGCCCCCCCCCCCCCCCCACCCCTCCCCCTCACCTCCTCAGGGAATGCACTTGCCTTCTGGCGATGCACTGGCGTTGCGCTTATTTCACTGCCTTTCTCCCCACCCCACCCCCTCTTCCTCTCTTCCTCCCCTCCTCTCTCCCACGTCCCCGTATACCCCCCTCGGTCCCCCCCCCACCCCCCCCCCCCCCCCCATTGCTCGGATTTGATTTGATTTGTCAGCAAACCCCAACCCCCCCCCCCCCCGCCCCCCTTCCTGTACAAGGATTCAGATAAATCATACTGCACGTTCCCCTTCCCCCCACCCCCGTTCCCCAAGTCGGCAAGTACCCTTGCTTTGGTCAAGGGGGGGGGGGGCTGCGGTTGGGTCCTGTCGGAGATTGGGGCATGAGATATGTGTTTGTCTGGAACAGGCCGATATGTTATATTTTTGCAGCCCCTGCGTAAATATGCACATACACGCGTTGGTCGCACGTAGCGTTACGCACAAACTACGCAATTTGGACTTTTCGACAGCGCCAATTTGAGGGTTATTGGTTGTTGCACTTCACGATCCAGCGGGGGGGAGGGCGGGCGCAGATATCTTTCAGAGCTCGTCCGTGTACCACACCCCCGCACTCAGAACAAAGATCCCCTCTTTTTCATGATTTTCACCACCAGAGGAGGAGAGTGGTCACATGGTGGGGGTTCCAGGGGGGGGGGGGGGGTGATGCGTGTATGTGTATGGAGATTGTGCCAAGATCGGATGTGCGTTTTTTCTCTTTTCTTTTCTTTTCTCCGCCCCCCCCCCCTCGCTGCGGTTGGTTTGGTTTTTCATTCTCCAGCTCTTCAGCCTTTCGTTTGTTCCTCTCACTTCTCCGTGACAATGGCCAATCTGGCTTTCTCCAGAGGTTGCAGTGAGATCATCACCTCCTTCGTTGCCTCCGCCAAGACATGGAAAAGCCCTCTTGTGACTTTGATGATGTCGTCATGGGCACCTCTCCTGTTCGTTCAACGGATGAACAAACTGTTTCTGGAGAGAGTGCGCCCCTTTCGACAATCCGATCGGCCTTTCTGAGCCTTCAGTGCCATTGTTTTGACCCCCAGGAAGGTGGGAGGCACGCTATTTGTAATGCACATCTGCCCGGGGGTCTGTGTTCTTTTTGTCTTTGTGAAATACCTGAGGATCTGGAGGATTGTGCGAAAGAAAGCTGAACAATCGAGGGTTTTCAGGAGGGGGGAGGGGGTGTTCTTATGGACGAGGTCATCCACATGGATGGATGGAAAGTCATCAACGTCCCGCATGTCGATGAACTATCAACCCTGGATCTGGGCTGTCCCATTTCAGAAGCCTCGTGCGACAGCACGCTCTATCCGCCAGAGGTCGGGTATGGTCTGCACACAAAAAAATCCCACACACCAGTACAAGGACTGGCTGTAGGACGCAACTGTTCTGCCAGCAAAGACAGGACTACTGGTCAGCATGCTCTGATGACCGCTACTCAGACTTGAAGAAAGTGGCGGTCGGCACTCTCACAGCACCTTTTGTGGTCTGACTCGAGCACTTCAGCCGGGCGTTTCCTCTCTGCAGAAAGCGACGAGGTGAGATGGCACTGCAAGGTGCTAGACGTCCCCTGTCAGTGGCTGACTTCACACCCTGTGAAAAGCAGAACGAAGAGAACTGTTTGCTGACTGCTTCCACCTGAGGAACCCCTGGGTTTTCCCCCATATATCCCCCATATGGGGGAAATATGGGGGAACAGGACTTGAAAAACCCCCCATATTCCCCCCATATTTTCCCCATATTTTTGGCCTTCCCCATATGGGGGTACAAGTATGCCTAGGGGGGGGGGGGTCAGCCACTGTTTCGGTTCTGCTGAGTGCACTATATTCTGTGTGGGGTGCCTTCACTCGGGTGGAAGTGCATAGTAGCAAGCCGCCCTCACAAAAGAAGGGGGCAAACTGACGCAGTTTGACACAGAGCGAAGGCCCCCTGTCGCGACGAACCCCGCCAGCCAGAGGCGTGGGAGACAGGGGTCAGGGGTGACGTATAGAGTATTGCCAGAAGGTGTTTGGGTTGGACCCACAGAGCATACGTCGTCCATTGTCTTGGTTGGGTGTAGCCCACCACCGACCTGGCGTGGCCTTCACAGGTCTCATTCCACCCGGCAGATGCAGCTTGAACATGTCAAGCTGCCTGGTGACGAGCGTCGACTCCGACTTTTCGGCGCTCGGAGCGGTCAAAAGCGGCGGAAGCGCCTGACACCCCAGAATGCACTGCTTGTGAATTCCCTTGTCTAATTAAGGATCCCAGGGGGCAGTTCGCAATCGCAAACACACCAGAGGAGGAGGACAGCGAGTGTGAGAGTGACGTGCCGGACAGGACTTCAAAACACAGGAGTGTGTGTTGTGAGGAGCTGTTAACCCTGAACGCGCTATGTGTGTCTGTGCGTATGTGTCCACCGCTGCCGCTGTCACTGCGGTGCCCCGCCAAACCGGGAAGCGTTTGCTCTCCGCTGCCGCTGTATCGGCGCAGGAGAGGAACAGGAGGTCGGTGCGACCCACCTGGGGGATCTTCCAGGGGGGGCCAGACCTGGCCACACCTGAACGAGCGCGCACCTCCCCAGGATCGGACTCCTGGAGGATCCCCAACAAGGCATGAGGCCGGTTTCGACGCGCACTTCGTGTGTGTCTGTGCCTGAGTGGTTTGATGTTCTCCCGTTGCAGCACGAATACCCCCATATCCCCCCATATGGGCCCCATATTTCCCCCATATTCCCCCATATTTTACCGGGTTTTCCCCATATTTTCAGCCTTTTTCCCCATATGGGGGCGGGGTTTTGAGACCCCCCATATTTCCCCCAGATTTAGGGGGTTCCCCATATGGGGGGACAAGTATGCCTAGGGCAGTGATGTTAGGATACGGTGGATACGTATCCGTATCCGTATTCAAATTTTCCAGAAATCGATAGGATACGGTCAGGATACGGTCCATATACTTGGTGGGGGAGTACTTTGGGTACAGACGGGCACACCACACGAAGGCCATCGCCAAGGCTGTCGCCAGGCGGTGCTGAAGACGGTGACGGATCTGGAACCAATGATGCACCGAGAATGCTCGTGGTGGACGTGGCGGTCAGGGGACGGTCAAGGAGACCAATGGGCGGAAGACGGTCATGTGGAGGTTCTGCAGCAGATTGAGTGCATGTTGGCCTCTGACATGAACCTGCTGCATCCCCTTCTGGGAGGGCCTGGGATCATCCGTGGCTGTGCCCCCAAGGGGGATGAGGAGGAGGGTGCACACCACACGCTGAAGGGACATAGCAGAGCAACGTGACCGCTCCACAACGGGCATGTTACCCAACGACAAGGGCAGCTCCCACACCCCTAGCACCAGCTTACCTGGGCTGGGCCCACTTTGGTAGGCAGAGCGTATCCCGTATCCGGATACGTATCCGTATCCGTATCCCGATTTTGAAAAACCACCGTATCCGACCGTATTTCTACATCACTGCCCTACTGGGGGGGGCTAAATAGAAGACCCCCCCCCCCTTCTAATAGGCGTATAAACGCTTTTTTTGGGGGGTTTTCAAAACCCAAAATTTTGGGCAATTTTTGCAGTGGGTGGCCAAATACAAGGGGGTGGCCGAATACAAGGGGGGGGGTCTTGTATTCGGCGGTCCGTGATTTTTCCTAATTTTGGTGAATTTTGCTCCAGGTGACCTCGTGGAATCGCGATTTTCGCCTTCCATTGCACTATTCGGAATCCGTGCGGATCGTGGTGGGGTCATTTTGTGGGTGGAGGTGCCAAGTTTCACTCATGAAATGTGGGCCTGATTTGGGTCCTGATAATGGGAGGATATTCCCAGGAGTCAGCCACCTGTGAGGACCCCCACACTGGTGTCCAAAACCCTATTCTTTTGAATGTTTGGATTCCGTGCGAATCGCAGTGGGGTCATTTTGACCATGGGGTGCCTGTTAGGACTGGAAAAACAGGCTGAAAATTTGAAAATTGGCCAAAATTCACGGACCGCCGAATACAAGACCCCCCCCCTTGTATTCGGCCTAAAATTTTCTGGATTTCGAATTTCCAGACCCCCCCCTTCTATTCGGCCACCCCCTTGTATTCGGCCACCCCCTTCTATTTAGCCCCCCCCAGTAGGGGGGGTCAAATGCCACCCTTTTATGGGAACAAACACGATTTTTCAAAAAACCGGCGCAGAGGGCCCAAAGCCCCCGTAAACCCTCCAAACCCCCCCAGATCGGTCCGGAAACCCATCGAACCCCACTTTTCCACCATTCCGGGCACCTCAGGTGCCCGAATTGGGGTACCTAAATTTTGTGCCACCGTTTGGTACCGTACAGCGCCACTGTGTGGGAGGTTGGAAAAGAAAATGCCCCAACACACCACATCTGAGGGTTGCAATGCATGTTGCTTGCCAACCACGTCATCCGGTGGGTGTCAGGCGCTATGTAGGTGGCATCAGCCAGGCCTTCGATGAGTTCTGGCTTGTATATGTACCTCCCTGCCTGCGGCACAGGCACTGCCTTTGTCCCCCACACCAGCCACAGAGAGCGTATTGTACTGGGTCCACGGTTGCTGATTCATTGTGATGCGTTGTATCCTCGAGTGAACGTCACACACTAGTGGCACCACCACCCGCCATCCGAGAGCTGTATCGACTTTGCGCGCTTCCGTTGTATTCACCTCGCCACGCATACACCGTTCAGTACCAGTGCTCTTGGGCAGGCAAAGTAGACCGCAGCAACTACCAACTCTGGCACAATGGGTACCACGACAGCGCACTTCGTGTGTTCCCGGGATGTACAGCTCGCGTTGCAACAGTCGTTGTCAACACATCCCGGTTGTGGAGCACTGCTGCACAGGAATCACACGACCATCCGGACTTGTTCCTTACCTACATGCAGCCTCACGGTGCATGGTGGCAGGGAGGTACATATACAAGCCAGAACTCATCGAAGACCTGGCTAATGCCACCTACATAGCGCCTGACACCCACCGGATGACGTGGTTGGCAAGCAACATGCATTGCAACCCTCAGATGTGGTGTGTTGGGGCATTTTCTTTTCCAACCTCCCACACAGTGGCGCTGTACGGTACCAAACGGTGGCACAAAATTTAGGTACCCCAATTCGGGCACCTGAGGTGCCCGGAATGGTGGAAAAGTGGGGTTCGATGGGTTTCCGGACCGATCTGGGGGGGTTTGGAGGGTTTACGGGGGCTTTGGGCCCTCTGCGCCGGTTTTTTGAAAAATCGTGTTTGTTCCCCCCATTTGACCCCCCCTACCCCCCCCCCCCCCCCCCCCCCCGCGCTGTTCTTCTCTCCCCTTACTACGATTTTGCAGATTCAAAGTTTTACTTTAGCACTCCGGACGGGGCGAGGAGCGCCTTGCAGGAGTCATGCATTCTGAAGCATCCCCCCCTCCCCCTCCCCCTCCCGCGATAGTGATGTAACGAACGGAAAAAAAATCGCACAGGCTGCCATCTTTAGGATAAAAAAGCAGACACCTTCATGCCGCTTCGCAGTGCCTCAGCACAGCCCCCTCACCCCCACCCCCCCTTTTTGTTTTATCTTGCCAATCAGCCCTCCACTCCGCCCGCCCCCCGCCCCCACCACCCCCCCCCCTCCCATTTGGTTCATCCGCCTTTTTGAAAAAGAAAAGGTGTGGTCAGGGGGGGGGGGCGAGGGGTGTGGTCAGGGGGGTGGGGAGCTTGTTGAGACGCCGTCTGCCCGTCCCGCCCCCCCCCACCCTTCACGTCACAGATGCGGCTATAGAGGGGCAGTCCCCCACCTCTCTCCCTCTGTGTGGGCAGTTTGCCTCTCACTCACTCATTCATCTCTCTTTCTCTCTCTCTCCACCAATATGTAGCCCAAACGAGACCAAAAAAAATACAGCATCGTCTTCCATTTCTTCTGTTTCGAACTGGATCCTGGGATCTGGGGCGTTGGGGGGGGGGGGGCTGCTTGGAGGGGGGGGGTCTCCGTTGCCAGAAAAGAAACAGGAAGGGGGTGTCAACTCTGTGGAACTGAACGTGTGCCTGTCACAAAAAAATGTGGGTATCTGTTGCAGGCTCCGTCGATGCCATCAACAAGCCACATGCAAGTGCTTGAAACGAGGCGACACGATTGGTTAAACTTGTTCTGGCGGCAGGTCGTGGCATGGTGTCAGTCATCGTCCCATGCAATGTTGTGTACATCCTGGCGACCTTCATGGTGGGTTTGCGAGGCAGTGGATCTTTCACCTGTCGAGCCAGCACGGTGCCAACGGGATCTGTAACCCCGGGAACGAGAACCAAAACCAAATCAAAAAAAATGCCAGAGAACGAAAGAACTAAACTAACCCGATAAGCGAGCTTGTTTCCGAGCTTGTGGCTGTCAAAAAAAGCAGCAGGCGCTCTGAAGAATGCCGTTTTTTTCACGACAACACCACAGTGAAAAAGAGAGTCGCTTTGGGTGGCAAGTTCACATCTTTTTTTTTCACACACAACCAGGGTTTAATCCAGGATTCCGGATTTTGGGACTCGGGGGGGGTCTCGCACTTTTGTGGGCCCAAATTTTTTTTCACCCCAAGCCCGAGACTACGCGGAGATGGCCACTCGCATACGCTCAAGGACTTGCGAGACAGGCACACGCTACAGGGGGGGTCTGGGGGGCGGAGCCCCCCAGCCGCCGGAGGCACGGTAGTGAGCATCTGTTCCTTGCACGTGTCAACAACTTGCTGCACGAACTTGACAGACAGCTCTCAGACTCAAGGCGGCTCTGCACCGGGGCTGAACATGCTCCCCAGTCAGGAGACCCCATTCCTACTGGTCCCCAGGGAAATCCCCCCCCGCCCCCGCTAAAAGTGACCCCCCGGGGGCCCAAACTGCGGGGGGGTCTTTGACCCCCCCCCCCCCCCCGACCCCCCTTAGATTAGGCCCTGTCACACAACAAGAAGAAAGCTTGTCACAGTGAAAAAGATAGTTGGCAGCGCTTTGGGTGACAAACACAGTCTACCTTGCCTTGTTGCTATGACTGTGCGCACATTCACACCAACCTTCATCAGGCAAAACACGTGAGTTTTGTTCACCCGGGTTTGGCGCACAAACAACGCCTTATCTTTTTGCCTGGTGTTCCTACGGCTGTGTGCGGCATTCTCACCAGTCTTTCAGGCACAACCACGCCAGGTTTGTTAGAATGATTTCTCACTTTCTCAACCCCTCTCCACGGCCCCTCTCCGTTTTGGCTGACGTGATTTCTGCAATAAAATGCTAGGCTCGATGGAAACCCGTTTTGAAGCCTGATTGCAGTCGGCAGGGGGGGAGGGTTGGTGTCGGCACTGGGCACTGTAGAACAATCTATATCCACACACAAAAAAAAACACGTCACAGTTTCTGGCAGAGTGACACATCTCCCTCAGTATGGCCAACACGTCAGCGCATACCCTAGTTGCTAGTCTGTTTTTGATAGTGTTGTACCGAAAGGGCACCCCCTTTTTTTTTCTAATTCTGACAGCTGTCACCGCACCCCATTCCCACGACCCCCCCTACACACACCCACAACCCCACTGCTTGCCTGTCCTTTATGGAACAGGCAAGCTACCCCCCTACTCGGGATGCCTCGGTTATGGAACCGACTCGTCTACCTTCCTCGTTGTTCAACGACTCGAGAAACTGGATTTCGAAACAGAGTGTATGTGGGTCCTGATCACGATTCCTAAACCTGGGGTATCCACACCAATGTGACGTCCGGCCACTGTGCCTTCTCTGGCAGCAAATCTGTGTCGGATGGAACTGGTCATCACACCGGTATCTATGCCTCTATTGCACTTCACCGAGGTCGGGTGTGTGGGTGCCGATATACTTTCTTTGTTCGCGCCACCATGACTCAATCATCCTGGCGTTTGCATCACGAAGGAATGCTCTCTGATTATTTTTGGAGTTGCTTTCCCTAGGTGTAAGACGTTGGCATGTGACAATCAGCGCGAGCCAACGAACTCAACCCAACCCTTACATGCACCTCATTTATTTGTCTTCACTGGGTGGGAGGGTGGGGTGTAGGTGGGTTACCTAAAGCTCTCCGGAACCTGTCTGTGAAAGAAATTCATGAAAAATCGTGAAAAAGAAATTCAAAAAAATAACGAGTGAAATATAAGCAAAAACGAAGGACTCCCGAAAATAAAAAGAAGAACGTCATCTTGGGGGAAACTGTCCAACTTTTTATGGGGGGTTGGTTGGGGGGGGGGGTGAAACATGGTAAAAAACTGACTGGGGCTCAAGTGGAGACACGCTGCGCCAGGCCTACCTGACGTATGTCTACCCCATCCTGATGTACGCCGCAAGCGTTTACACCCCTGGCCTGACCGCGAGGAACCTCAAACGCCTGCAAGATGTCCACCGCACCGCAGCCCTGATTATCACAGGCTGCATGAAGAACACCAGCACGGCGAAGCTCCTCTGGGAATCACACCTACGAGACCTCGACCTCGACTTCAAGGTTGCGGTGTGCACAGACCACGAACGCTTCCGCCGCGTGCCCCACTCCCCAGGATACCGGGCGCAACTAAATACCGGGAACACGGGAGGCAGCTGGCTACATCAGGCACGGAGTCTGGTGAAATCCTCGAAGGTCGACGGGCGCACCCCCCTGCTGGCCCCCCTGCATGCAGCACACCCCATCCCCCCCTGGGAATGGAACCTGGTGCTGCCACGAGTGCACATCCTGGCGACGCTGCCGGGGCTCACCGCCCCGAAGGCCGCCACCCCGAAAGACACCCTCCGGGACCTGGCAGAGCAGACCATCCAGGCCCTCCCGACGTGCGCCTGGCATGTCTACACCGACGGGTCAGTCTCCAACTCCACATCGCGGCAGCAACAGGGCGGCGCGGGCGCAGCGGTGTACAGCATGCCGGAGGGCCGCCTCAAGAAAAAGCTCGCCTGGCCGGCAGGACTCCGTTGCATCAGCTACCAGGCAGAGCTGGTGGCCATCAGAGAATCCCTCGCCCACCTATGCACCGTGGTAACCCAAGGCGAAACGGTCGCCATCCTCACCGACTCGCAGAGCGCACTGAATGCACTGCTGAGCGGCCCCCAGCGAGCGAGGGGGTCCACCGAATGGGACATCTGGCAGAGGCTGCGCAAGCTCGCCCAAACATACGATGTCACCACCCACCTCCGCTACATCCCGTCGCATGTTGGGGTGGTAGGGAACGAACTTGCTGACAAGCAGGCGCAGATCGGTGCGTTCAAGCCCCAGATGGAGCCGATCAGCCTCGCGTCGGCCCGTGTCACCCTCCGCCGACACATATACAGCGGGACCACGTTGCCCCGCACAGACAGCGTGTACGCGTATCGGTCAGGAATCGGGGAGACGCGACTGCAGCGCCCTGACCTCCGCATGGAGGGCCTTACCCGCTTAGGGGAAACCACCATCCGCCGCCTCCGGGCCGACCACCACCGCCTGGTGTACGACCACAACGTCCCGGGCAGCGCACAACCACCGTGCAAACCCTGCCTGAAGCTTGCGCCGGACAGCCCCCCGCCTGGGGTCTCGCTGAAGCACCTATTCTTCGGCTGTCCCGCGACAGCGTCAGCCCGACACCACCTCACAGCCACAAGCGTGCACAACCTGCTGCTGCACAACTGCAAGGGGGCCCTACGCTACCTGGCTGAGGCAGGGGTGACGGAGCACAGCGAGAAGGACTACCTGATCTCGTGAAACCTGCAAAAATCAACAGCGGTCAAGGGCTTCGGCCTGACACCCCAGCACCCCCCCCCCCCCCCCACCCCCAGACCCACGTCACTTTCCACGGGCCGCCAGGCGCGTCAGCGTCGGCGACCGCCCGCCCCCAGTCTGAGAGGCAGCAGCCACGACTCGGCAGGAGGCGGGCACAACAAAAAAAGGGAGAGTCGTCACTGTGCATATCAGCACGGTCCCGCCCTCTGAGCCAGACTAACCCGCCCATAAAGGAAAAGAGGAAGAGGCGACGTAAGGCAATGCCTCCGTGCGGCAAGGAGAACACGAAACAGCGTCCCCCCTCACCGGGGGACGCGACGAGCACGGCCAAAAATCGTTCAAAAATCGTTCAAAAAAAGAACCGTGAATGGAACCATTACATGACACATCTGAGCAAAAAAACATGCTGTTTTGTTCCTGGAGCTGGACGTGGGGATTTGATGGGAGGGCTCATGCAGCATCGAGATGGGTGTGGCTGGAGCAAATTGTGTGTTTGCTCAAAGAATCTCGCAAATCCTTGCCGGGCGATATTGGTGGTGGTCCACATATACACAAAAAAAACTCACAAACTCACCACATAAAAGCAAGCAAAATTCAAAGCCAAAATATGCAGACCTCATTACAACAAGGTAAGAGTACAAAAAATCAACCAGATCACGGCCGCCACCTCACCCACACCCGACCCCCCTTCTTCGAAGGTATTCCCTGAAATCGCTGCTGACACACCTTACGGGGCGGATTTATGGTACATGCATTGCAAATGTCTTGCCAGTCACACCCACACAACGCGGTGTGCCCGCATGCACACCGGAAACACACAACCCACACAGCCCCCCCTCCCTCCCTTTCCTTTGCTGCTCCCTCCACCACCACGACCCCACCACGGGTGCGCACACAGCAAAACACCAGGCGGATCGGGTGACGGGGGGGGGGGTGGGTGGGTGGGTCTGTGTATTTGCACTCCCTCCCCCCTCCCCCTCCCACACAGCAGCCACCAGGCCCTGATGTAAACCATCCATTGCCACCCCCCCGCCATTGCTGTGCCATACCTTGATACCCAGAGTGAGCAGCAATGCCAGCAGAGGCGGTGCTGCCAAACAGCTCTGCCTCCGCGGAGGGGCACCCTTGGCGGCACGGGCTGCTGTCCTGTGATGACACAGGCCTGTGCTGTGACGCGTGGCTGTGCCACCCCTGCCTGCTGGCACGCCTCCACCACGCCTCTGCTGGGGAGTCTGACACACCCGACACCGCGGTGTGGTGCGGGCTGTTGGCTGTCGGGCTGTTCGTCGGTCCCTGTGCCTGCACCCTGTTCAGCTTTGTCATCCGCGACAAGGCGAGGCTGGTGTACGGCATACAGGGGTCCGCTCTCCGCGACTTCTGTGCTTCGTTCCTCTGCTGCTGCTGCTCGGCTGTGCAAATCCATCGCGAGCTTGCGTCACGGGGGCTAAACCCAGGCACGACGCTGTTCACTGCAGCAGAGCCAAGCGAGCCCCCCCCTTCAGCCGCACAGCCCGGTTATGCAGTTATTCATGAGCTTGCCCCGATTGCATGACACGGACAGTCCACAGGCAGTGCCTCTCTGGAGAGTCAAGTAGCCCCTCTGAAGATGGCGCGTGTGAGTGGTGGGTCCCGAAGCAACGGTTGATAGGCTGTGGTGGTCGTGGTGTCTTTGGATCCGACGGGCTTGCTCTGGTTTTGTTCTCTCGTGCATGACACCCGAATATCCGTGCAGGGTCCGCCAGGGGTCTATCCAACAGTTTGACCCCGGAAAGAATCACACGAGTGGGACAACGCTACAACGACGTAGCGCACAACGTGGTGGGACGGGTACAAAGTTTTAAAAAAATGTGGTGAGTTGCCTTATCGTGTATGCACCCAACACCCAACAGGCAACACTACACACCGGCGTTGGTTGCCAGAGGGGTGGTGGTGGTGGTGCGCAAGGGCCCTCCCTCCCTCCAAGCAAGGAGCGGGGGATTTTGCCGCGATGACAGCCACAGTGTATAAGGCGTGGACAAATGTTTACAGCAGCATTGTCTCGCCCATCACAAGCACGCGGTTCATGGAGAAGGGGCAGCTGACTCCGGAAGAGTTTGTTGCTGCGGGTGACAAGCTTGTCGCGAAGTGCCCGAACTGGAAGTGGATGGCCTGTGAGGACGGGCAGGAGGCAATCCACAAGCAGATGCCGCGGGACAAGCGGTACCTTGTCATGGCTGGGGCGCGCTGTGAGAAGCGTGCGTCTGACCTGACGCAGGACGCGGGTGGGGAGGAGGAGACGGAGGATGGCTGGACCACCACCCACGTGGACCACAAGGTGGCGGGTATGGACGACGCGCTCGAGATGGAGGATGCAAAGCCGTCGAAGCCTGATGAGCAGGAGGACATTGACGAGGATGACATCCCCGACATGGACATGGATGACGACTGTGGGATCCAGGAGGACGAGGAGGACCCGGCAGCTGTGATCACGGACTCTGTTGTGCCTGCGCGCAAGTACGACCTGCATCTCCTCTACGACAACTACCACTACACACCACGCGTCTACCTCAAAGGGTATGTCTGTGGTGTTGCAGTCTCGATGATATTGTGTGGGTTCGCTGTCTGGTGCCTGTTCCGCATAAAAATGTACCTGCGGTTCAACACGACAAAGAAGAACGCAGGTTTGGTCTCTTTGGAGTGATGTGGTGTCACGTTAAGGCAGCACCATCACACACACATCACCTCACTCCTCTCTCTCTTCACCCCGCAGGTACGATGAGAACGGGACCCTCCTCACAAACGAGGCGATGCACGAGGACATCTACCATGACTACGCTGACAAGACTGCGACAATTGAAACACACCCCTACACAGGTATGCCGTGGCCTTGCCGTTGCCTTGCTTAGCCTTACTCTGCACCGTTTGCAACATACACACCATCCATAATAGGTGCCAGCATGATCAGCATACACCCCTGCCGTCATGCGGAGACCATGAAGCGCATGGTGGACAAGCTGAAGGAGGCACACGACGACCGCCTGGCTGCCGAAGGCAGGGAAGGCGAAGGGGAGCAGTTCGGAGTGAGCCCCGACATGGCCCTGTTCCTCTTCCTCAAGGTATGCAGGGGCGCCAAGGGGTTCGCACACAGACTGGCCGGGCACCGGTGGGTCTGCCCCGACTGCTGCGACTCCCCGACCACCCTTCACCGCCCCGATCACAGTTCATCTCGTCTGTTATTCCCACTGTCGATTACGACTTCACCGCTTCCGTCGACATGCACTAGAGGAGGTGGTAGAGAATGTAGAAGGCACATGAAATGCAGATGCGAACGGTTGACTTCTCGAGGGCATAAAAGATGACTCTAGTGGGGGGCAAGGAGTTGCGGTGGCGCTGCCCCCCCCCGCCCCCCCGCAGGCACAGCAGCGGTATAGCCAGTCCCAACAGCCTGCCCTCCACCAACACAGCCTCTTTTCTCGCCCCTCTCCAGGGGTTCAGATTCGAGATTGGCGGATATTTTTTGTTCGAAATGCGCACCCCCCCCCCCCCAAGGCTGGCAGCAAATTTTTACTGCACTTTACTGCACTTTATTTTACTGCATTTTACTGCATTTTATTGTATTTTATTTTCCGGATTTTTGGATAAAGTGCATGGTCCTTAGTGGTGCCTTGGGCTTCGCATACGTACAGCTGGGAGGACCACTATGGACAGGCCAAATGCTGGAGTCACACCCACTTTACAGAGGTGCAGCCACGTCTGCAAGTTTGCGGACAGCCGCAAACCCGCAGAAGATGGCAAAAAGTACCGCTCCTGCACGGAGGTTCTCCTGAAGGTCACAGGGACGCACCAAGGCTCCGGCAGAGAATGCAGGCCGGGATGGATGTGCCCTGCCTATGTTGGGTCGGTGGGTTCGCAGGACCTGATCGGTGCGGCCTCCGCCTGGCTTCAGTCCTGCTTTGAGTGCTTTCAGTCCGCTCTGATGTCCAGCCTCCCCGAACGGGATGGTGAAGAACCCGTACGCCAGAGCTCAGCTGTACAACGTCCGAGGAAGGTGGACTGCCCACCGCACACCGCCGTGCTGGTCCGCCCTGCTGCGCCTGCGGTGCTGGGGTGCGCCTGCTGCCTGATTGGCCCCGGCACTCGGAAGCAGCATCAAGCATGCCGAACAGCAGCAGGGCGGGCCTGGCGGGGGCACTGCCTTGGTGGCCTTGTGTTGGCCAGAGTGGGCGGATCAGGGTCCCCTGGCACGGCAGGTCAGCATCCTGCCCACCGTCACGCCGAGCCACCCCTACAACACGCTCTCCTGCACTTTATTGCACTTTACTGCATTTTACTGCACTTTACTGCATTTTATTGCACTTTATTTTATTTTATGTTTTTTATTTTTAAAATGCAGCATTTGTCCAGCCTTGCCCCCCCCCCTCCCCTACCCTCCCCCCGCGCCCAACCCATCAGGTATTTTTTTCTTTACCCCGTCGACAGCGGATCTGCTAGCCTTCCCAGACGGGGTTGAAAATATGCGTTCAAAAGGGGTGTGAATGTGTGGGGTAGTGGGTGGTGGCGGCATGTGGCCAGCATGAGGTTCAAAATTCAAATTCCAGAGCCTGCTGTGCTGCCCTCTGCCAAAGCAGTTGCAGACCAACCCCCCCCCCCCCCCCCTGCCCCCCCCCCTCTCCCACCGCATCCAGTCTCCCCGACTCGCTATCCAAAAGGGCCTACCCGGTGTCGATGTACTGCCCTCGATTATTGTGTTGTGAGTGTCGTGCCAAGAGGAGGAGGGGAAGGGGTGGGAGGGGCGAGGAGGAGGGCTATGTGTGAAAATACGGATGGTTTTTTTTTCTGGCAAAAAAATGGCGTGAGTTTTAGAGGTTGTGTGTTTAATACCGCCCCCCCCCACACACACACACTCACACACCCTGCTTTCTTTTATATCCACACAAAAAATGCTCGGACAGCACTCCCGGGGCTTCTGCTGTGGCGTAGGGTGGGGCGGCAAGTGGGTCGTGATCCCCACAGGGCCAACACAATCTAAACGTGGCCACCACACAAACACATGACGTGTGGGATTCCTTGAGAGGCATGTCCTGCTGTAAGGAGTTGTGAGGAGGCGATCTCGCCTGTCAGGGCTGAGCATTGCCTTGAACTGACATCACTAACACACCACACGCTCACACCGCGCACCGGGTTTTTTTTAATCCTGTCTGGCCTTTCCTTCCTCTAGCTCTCTAGCCTTGGCCCTTGCTGCTGCTGTGGTTGCACCGACGCCTTCCCCTTTTTTTTTATTCCCGCTCTTCTCTGAGAGTCGTTCCTTTTTTTCCTTGCACGCCTTTCAGTTATTTTATGCAGCTCCCAAACACCCCCCCCCCCCAACACATAGGAAAATGCCTTAGGGTGGAATCCTATTATGTGCCTTTGTCTCACCCCCCACCAACCTACAACGCCCCGACCCTCCTCAAAGGTGATCCATTTCGAAGGGAGGCGGTCAGGCGGGTGGGACAGGTGCTGCCAAGCAGTGGGTTGGGAGAGGTGGGGGTGTGAAGCAGGGCTGGGGGGGGGGGGAGGGTGGGTGGCTCCTGGCAGCTCCTGTTCGTTTTTTTGGGGGGGGCAATTAATTTCTGCATTTCTTTGTCAAAAAAGGAAGGAATACCGTGTTTCGCATCCCAGGCATGCAACGGAGGCCTGCCATTAGTGTGGCATCCGCCAATCAGTAGGGCGCTTCAGTGGAAGGACACATCCCTTGCATCTCGGATGGCGGGGCAGTTCGGTGAGGAGCAGCAACGAGTCAACCACCGCTAACCAGCGAAAGCAACCACAAAAGCAACTACCAAATAGAGGAACAGAAGAAGAGCGCGCTTTGAAGACTCGAAAGGCCCCCCTCCCCCTCACAGACGTCAGACAAAGCCGCCAGGTGGTAATGCGACAATGCATGGGGGCATTTGCTCTGTGTGTCAAACTGTGTCACTTTACAGCCATGTTCTGTGAGGCGGCTCGTCCTATTCTTACGTTTCTGAGCGAAGGCCTCGAGAGGGAGGGGGGGGGGGGTGGGAGAGTGCTTGGTGTCTGTGCCCGTCTCACATTGTCTCTCTGCAAAATTGCACAGCCCGCACTTCCGCAGGCAGTTGTTTCCGTGTGTTTCGTGCGGTCATTTCATGGGGTTGCCTCTCGGTTTCTCCAAATGACCCATCCTGCACCCACCCCCCCCCCCCCCCCTCTCCCTCCCCTTGTTGCATTTCCCCCCAAAAATCCCCCCAAAAACACCCGGCCTTCCTGATCGAGAGAACCATCTCAACCTGGCTATTTTGCAGTGTGTACAATACTTCTAGGGGCGAGGAGATATGGGCAGAAGGGGCCGGAATCAAATTCCACTGTTTCCTCAACCAGACCACGGTGGGATCTTGTAAATTTTACATGTATAACTACAAGTATATACATGTATTATACATGTATAATACTTGCATGTCAACTATTATACATGTATAATACATGTATATGCCTGAAATATACATGTAAAATACATGTATATCAAGTAAAAATACATGTATAATACTTGCATGTCAACTATTATACATGCATTTTTACTTGATATACATGTATTTTACATGTATATTTCATGCATTTACATGTATTTTACATGTATAATACTTGTCATGCAAGTATTATACATGTAAAATACTTGCATGACAAGTAAAATACATGTATAATACTTGCATGACAAGTAAAATACTTGCATGCAAGTAAAATACATGTATTTTACTTGCATGCAAGTATTTTACTTGTCATGCAAGTATTTTACATGTATAATACTTGCATGACAAGTATTATACATGTAAAATACATGTAAATGCATGAAATATACATGTAAAATAGATGTATATCAAGTAAAAATGCATGTATAATAGTTGACATGCAAGTATTATACATGTATTTTTACTTGATATACATGTATTTTACATGTATATTTCAGGCATATACATGTATTATACATGTATAATAGTTGACATGCATGTATTATACATGTATAATACATGTATTATACTTGTAGTTATACATGTAAAATTTACAAGATCCCACCGTGACAGGGCCCCTGTCCCCCCCCCCCCCCTCTACCACCCCCTCCTCCCTCGCCCCCCCGACAGCACAAGACCTCACCCCAAGCCCGGAATTGCCCAACCTGACGGCAGCGCCCCGCCCCCCCCGCCCCAAGCTACCCCCCTCCAACACCTTGTGTCAAGTTGTGATTTCTTCTGCTTCTATTTCAATACCCACGCCCCCCCCCCCTCCTCCCCGTCACTCCCCACCCTGTCAAAACCTAGAGCCCGGGCACAACCTGCATATCAAGCGAAGGGTGATCGTCTCTCCGCCTATCTCTTTGCTTCTACTTCACTTCCCTCTACCCTCCACCTTCCACCCTGCCAGGGCTGTCCTTTGGGCATGAGGCATGCTGTGCGTGCCGTTGGGGACACCGCCCGCCGGTGCTGCACCGGAGGATGTGTTGTAGTGCCTGTCTACGATGGGGGCAGTCCATCCATCGCCTTCCAACGCGAGCGGGGTGAGATGCTGGATCGCATCGGGCAGCCGACGCCAGCCACACACCCGCACCTCCTGGGAGCTGGGGAGGTCACGCCGGGCATTGCCCTCGAGGAGTATAAGGCTCGCCGTGAGATGTTCTTCGACTCCCTTGATGACGACACCCTCACCGTCATCCCGGCGTACAACACCAAGATCATGACGCATGATATACCATGGCCCTTCCGACAGAACAGCGGCTTCCTCTTCCTCACCGGATGCCAGGAGCCAGGCGCTGTGGCGGTGTTCCTCAAGCAGGGTGATCTCAGGGAATGGTATCTTTTCGTCGCGGAGAAGGACCCTAAAAAGGAGCTGTGGGATGGCGTGCAGACCGGGCCTGACAACGCCTACAGCTACTTCCACCCGGATGCGGCCTACCTGACGTCGGAGTTGGGAGGCAAGCTGTTGGAGGTGGCTGCAAAGAATGGGGTGCCCTTCAGCAAGACAGTGTTCATCAACACGACGCAGGATAAGGGGAACTACGACCGGTTGTTAGACACCATAACGTCGTCAGGATTGAGCAACATCAGCGTGAGGAAGGATGTCCGCGAGTTCCGGGTGATGGATGTCAAGAGGGCCCCGCAGCTGGAGCTGCACCGCAGGTCCGCCGAGGCAACAGCGCATGCCTTCCACGCCGCGATGGTGTGCATCACCCCTGGGAAGTCGGAGGCAGATGTGAACGCCATCATGGAGATGGCTGTGCAGCAGCAGGGCGCTGCGCGCCTCGCCTACCCCCCTGTTATCGCAGGCGGCGACCGGGGGCTGAGCCTGCACTACGTCGACAACCAGCAGGTGCTGCGTGACGGGGACCTCCTCCTGGTGGATGCGGGTGCAGAGCTGCACCAACACCCCACGGATGTGACCCGGACCTGGCCTGTCTCCGGGAAGTTCAGCAAGGAGCAGCGCCAGGTGTACGATGCGGTGCTCAACATCCAGCGCCAGCTGCTGGATGCCATCAAGGTGGGGGTGACGCTGTCGCAGATGCAGAGGCTGAACATGTTGCTCACAGCAGAAGAGCTTCTGAAACTGCGCATCTTCGACCCCGCGCAGGGCGCGGACCCAGGCAACTGGATGGGGAAGGCGGAGCTGCAGGTCGTGTTCCCGCATGCCTTCGGGCACTTCATGGGGATGGACATCCACGAGGAGCCGCCGCCTCAGTTCAAGGGCTATGTGCCTGGCATGATGCACACTATCGAGCCGGGTGTGTATCTGCCTCATGCGGAGTTCGTCCCAGAGGCTTACAGAGGGATCTGTGTGCGGATCGAGGACAATGTTGTGATCGGGGTATGTGTCACATGGCAGGGGGGGGTGGGCGTTCAAAATGTTTGTGGGATTCTGTGTGTATGTAACAGCTCCGAGTCGAGTCCGCGGTAACGTGAGTACCCCTCGAGACAGTGGAGGCGGCACTAGAGCTCGCTCGGTGCGTCCTACACTAAACTAGAAGTATTACTGGGGGGGTTCAAATACAAGCCGTACCTGGGACCCCCCGTGTTTAAGTCCCCCCCTGGAGGCGATTTTCGGCCGGGGGGGACTTAAACACGGGGGGGGCGGACCTAAACACAGGGGGGGCTTAAACACGGGGGTGGCACGGTGGAGACCAAGAAGACCTCTTCCGCTTCCGTCGTAGGGGGGTGATTCCGGTCCGGATGGACTTTTGACACCCCACTTTTCGACTCTGACAGCACCTGGAGGGCACCAGGTGGCCTAGCGGCCACCTGATGACCCTCCAGACCAGCCCACCCCCGTGTTTAGGTCCACCTGTGTTTAAGTCCCCCCTGCCAGACCCCCAGGGGGGGACTTAAACACGGGGGTAAGGGGGGGGACTTATACACGGGGGGTCCCAGGTACGGCTTCTATTCAAATTTTTGGGGTTTTGGGTGCAGAAAGTGCCTGCAAAATCCGAAAAATTGAATAGAAGCCGTACGGCTTGTATTTGAACCCCCCCAGTAACGTGTGTATGTGTGTGCATGCGTGTGTCACCACCACCACTCACAGGAGGAGGGTCAGCCGAATGTCATCATGACAAGCGGGATTCCGAAGGATCCAGATGAAATCGAAGCTGTGATTGGGGATGGCCGAACAAAGAGCCAACAGCTAGGGAGCTGTGCATGGCTGCTGGGCCTGTAGGAGGGGCACGGTGGCTTTTGTTGGTGGTGGCAGTCAGCAGGCGCAACTGATGTTGTCTCGAGTGACTCGCAGCTCATGCGAGCGGGCGTGGTGTTGATTTTGACTGGGTGTCGCGAGGGATGGGGCAGGCTTGCTCAAGAGGGCGATAGGCGTGCCCGCCACCCTCTGGAGTGGCACAGTGCCCTGGTGTGCAGCCCTCGGAAGTGATAGCATCTGTAACCCATCCCACCCCCTCCTCGATCCTCCACCCTTCCTGGTTGTCGGCTGAGCTGCCTCCATCTCCCGTGAGGCGCGTTTTTTGATATTGATAGTTTGTGTCTTGTGCTGTCTGATGTACGACCGAAGATTCCCGCACACCCACATCACATCACACCACAACACGTCCCCGCAGTTTGTGATTCTCTTGTGATTGTGCTGCAAAGGATGGCGGGCATGTCCAGGACGTTGCTGCTGCTGAGCGGCTGTGCTGCGCTGTGCGTGGCACAGAACGATGGGTGCGGGCCGCGCGTGCGGAAGGCCTACTCGAGCCTGACGTGCTCGGAGAGGCAGCTGTACGCAGACGCGGTGGCGACGCTGGTGCGGGATCGGCGTGAGACGTACCTGCGTATTGTGGAGACGCACGAGAGGCAGGAGCAGTACGCGCATCAGACGTCTGCGTTCCTGCCGTGGCACCGTCAGTACGTGCTGCAGTACGAGAACATGCTGCGCAGCCTGCCCGGGTTCGAGTGCGTGACGGTGCCGTACTGGGACTGGGAGCGCGACGCGGGGAGCGAGGAGCGTCAGGCTGCGTCGGCGCCGCTGAAGAACCGCACCTTCGGGAACCTGGTGAACCACCCGCAGGGCCAGACGCAGTGCGTCGACAACGGGATTGCGTCGGACTGGACGCTGCGCAGCGGGACGTGCCTGCGGCGCCAGAGGAGGAGCCAGGGGTTCACGGGGGAGGCGGCGCTGATGGAGATCATCAGCAGCCACAGGACCTTCCGCGCATTCTCGGTGCGTCTCGAGGGTGCGCCGCACGCCGCCCCGCACATCTACATCGGGGGCCAGATGGCCACCATGCAGTCCCCCGCGGACCCGGTCTTTTTCATGCACCACGCGAACGTGGACCGCCTGTGGGCGCTGTGGCAGGACTACCATGAGCACGACAAGGTGGACAAGTCGGCGCTGCAGGACGGGATCCACTACGAGGCGGAGTCGCGCCGCTGGTGGTCGTCCATCCCGGACAGCGCGTTCGAGCTGGACGCGACGATGCCGTACGCTTACGACTCGCGTGGGTCGGCGCTGCCTGAGCTGCAGAAGCCTGTGACGGTGCGCGACATGTGGAGCCTGTCGGCGCTGCCCGACGGGGTGACGTACACGTACGGGCCGGACAGCCTGGCGGGGCAGCTGGCCGGGACGGACGAGGAGACGGGCGCCAGCGGGGTGGAGTGGGTCTGGGCGCAGCCGCAGGCGACCCCGTACCGCACGTGCTGCGGGGACGGGACGCGCGACGCGGGGGAGCAGTGCGACGACGGGAACAGGGTCAATGCCGACAGCTGCAGCAACACGTGCCGGTTTGCGGGCGTGACGCGCGACGCCAGGACGGCCTCGGCGGCAGGTGCGGGCGCAGGCAGCAGCCGCCCCCACCACGTCCGGTTCTCCAACCCGCTGGTGCAGGCGAAGCACGACGAGCTGGTGGCCGCGCCGACCCAGCTGTCGAAGCGGGAGCTGCTGCGCGAGCTTGCGCTGTACGAGTGCTCGCTGCTGGAGGAGAGCCGCGCGGCTCCGTCGCCCGAGTGGCTGCGCATGGTGGGGGCGTCGAGGCCGGACATGTACGACCAGTGCAAGGTGCTGTGAGTCCCTCACACGCCGAGACATGCGGCATTCCCAATCCGCAACCAAAGCAAGCACGACGGCACGGCACAGCATGGGACGGGGAGGAGTCTCTGTCTCCCATCCCCGTTTCATGAGGGTGCATTGGCACCTGCCCTCGCTTGCACCATCTTTGATTTGATTTGATTCCCCCCCCCCCTCCTCATCATAACCTTTCGCATTTCGCATTTCTGTTCCACTTCCCGGGCAGATGGAAACCGGCCTCGATTTATACCACCACACAACAGGACTCCTCCTGTCAGTGTCCTCCAAAAATAGATAGCGGGGCAACGATTTTGGGCGACAAAGATAACCCCCACAGCAGGCTTGCCTTGCTGGGTGGGTTTCTTTTTTGTTTGCCTGGCTTTTTGGCGCACAAACAGCTCCCCTATCCTTTTATCTGGCCGATCTTCCTCTCTCTCTCTCTGTCTGGGAGTGGTGTCCCTCCCCCGCCGCCCCCATTTGGCTTTTGGCTTTTGATTGCATTTTCATTTTTGTTGTCGCTTTCGCTTTCACCCACCAATATCTGCCGTGCCATCATGGCACTGCTCTGCGGTTCCGTGCTGCTGGGGGACGGAACCCCTACCCACGCAAGATGCTGGGCGGGGTGGGGTTGCGGCGGGTGTGGGCCCCTCTACTGCGCCCCCCCGCCAGCCCCACCCCCGCTGTCGCATGCGTGCGAGGCAGGCTTTGGCAGACCTGCCGGGGACAGCAAACCAGGGCAGGCACTCCAGAAGGGAACCGGAAACTTTGGTGCGTGGTGGGCGGTGTCTGTGGAACGGAACGGGGAGAAGAGACAACGGGGCTTCTGTGTGTGATGTGCTCCAGCTGCAATCGCAACCCCCACATCGCAGGGGTCAGTGCAAGTGCACGGGTGAGTGCGGGGGGGGCATGGCCTCCCGGTACCCCATGCGTTTGCACACCTATTCTCAACAATAGCATCAACAATCACACATGCCCATTCTCTCTCCCCCCCCCCCCCCCCCCGAACTGCACTGCCCCTCTCTGCGCACCAGCACCAGCGCGTCCGGCGTTATCCGCACCCCTCTCTTGTTGCGCATGCCCTGCTGTGTCCGGTTCACAGACCCGCATCCGTATCGCTTTATCTTTATCGCCCCCCTCTTCCCTCTTCCCCACCCCATCGGAAACTAAACAGAATGTCATCACGCTTCTTTTTCACGCTCCCGTTAATTGCGCGCCCACGGCGTGCACGGCGGGACACACAGGTGCCGTGTCTGTGTTTTTCCCACGCCCTTTCACATTCCGCCATGTGCTGTGTGCCTTGTGCCACGGCCATGTGTCTCTAGCGGTCGGCGGTCCCACGCCATGCCGACCCATCACCCCATCTATCTCTATCTGGGCTTGTTGCTTGCCACCACAGCCAGCGGTGGGTGTGTGGGTGTGCGGCAGACACGGTGTCTGGCTGCACACTCACGCAGCAGTGCAACGCAACGCACGCAGAAGTTACTCACATCACAACAGAAGAAGTACCAGACGTCTGGTGGCAGTTCTGGCCAGAGCCCCGTTGCGGCTTGGCGCCCCCTGCACTCCCTCACCGCCATCCTGCCTTGCCAACTGCTCTTAGGGCCGCAGCTCCTGGCCAGCTGCGCCCTCTCCTGCGCACCACCACACCACTGCCATCCTTCACACCCAACCACCGCCTGTCGGCGTGCGGGGCTCCCCTCATCGCAGCCAAATACCGTTCAAACTGTTGGTTTTGACAGAGTCCTAGCTGTGAGGCAGGGGGTTCACTATAAAGTAAAATGTACAATTCTCTGTTGCATCTCTCATATCGGCACACACACCACCACAGGCTGTACACGCTACACGGATTGCCTCTATCACAATGGGTTTTGTCCCCGGCTCAAGTTCTGCCTTTGACGCATCGAGCTTCGTAGATTCGGCAGGCAAGAACATCTGGGGTGGGTCGCTGTCGCTGTTCTCCTACAACGGCGACGGGCCCCCTGCAGAGGCAAAAGAGAAGAGCGATCCCGCATGCGACACCTTCTTTGCGGATGCTGAGGGCGCATCGTTCGACACCGGCAGCGCGTCGAACTCATCAGGCTCCAACATGGGTGCCTCTGCTGCGTCCACCGTGCAGAGCTCCCCGCAGACGTCGCTGTCGGCTCTGACCCCGCAGGCACACGCCCCACAGCTGGCACCGATTGGCATGGGCCAGCAGCTGCAGCTCCAGAAGCAGCCGGCTGCTGCTGGCCCCTCGCCCTCGGTTGTAGCGGCGAACGGCACACCCGTGATGGTGAACTACGTCGCAGCGCAGCAGCCGGTGGCACAGCAGGCGCCTCAGCAGCCTGTCGTGCTGCAGAGCATGCCTGCTGTGCAGCCGCAGCAGATGCAGCAGCAGGCGCAGCAGCCGTCTGCTGGTGGGAAGCGGATCCGCGGCCTTGTGAAGCGCTGGAACATCGAGAAGGGGTACGGGTTCCTGCAGCCTGTTGATGGCGGTGACGACGTGTTCGTGCACCACTCCGTGATCCATGCACAGGGCTTCCGCTCGCTGCATGAGGGGAGCGAGGTGGAGTACGAGGCTGTGGAGGTCGGGCCCGGCCGCGTCAGGGCTGCGAATGTGACAGGGCCGGAGTCCAGCTTCGTGCAGGCCGCGAAGCGGCCCCCAAACCTCCCGGTGGTGCCTGCCGGGCAGGGGCTCGTGCCCATCCAGCTGCCACCCGGGGCCACCCTGGTCCCGTCGGGGAGCATCATGCGTATGCCCCAGCAGCAGCAGCAGCAGCAGCCTGTGCCGCAGGTGCAGGTGCAGCCTCAGCCGCAGCCTCAGCAGGTGCAGCCGCAGGTGCAGGTGCAGGTGCAGGTGCCTCAAAACACCGCGGTTCAGCAGGTCCCGGTTCAGCACATGGTGCAGCACCGCGTCCAGGTTCAGCATGTCCAGCCGCAGGTCCAGCAGCAGATGCCGGCAGTCGTCGCTCAACCCCAAGCGATGATGCAGCAGCAGCAGCAGCAGCAGCAGCAGATTATCGCTGCTCCCATGAAGGTGCCTGCCGGGCAGCAGACATTTGTCATTTCCAACGGCATGCAGGTTGCAGGGAAGCAGGTATGTCATGTGTAGCACCCTCAGCGGCAGGGCTTGTGTTGAGGTCTGGCTTGGTTGGCATACACACCCCTCTTGTCCCCTTGCAGATTGCGGTGGCTGCTCCACAGCAGATTCAGCCGCAGATGTGGCAGATGCCCCAGAACATGCAGGTCGGTCAGCCAGGGCTGCACCAGCAGCAGCAGCAGCCGCAGCACGCCCAACTTGTCACAAAGACTGCGCCAGCACCGCAGCCAAACGTCGTCGTGGCCCGTGCCCCGCCCCCAGTCCTGATTAACTAGACGTGGCCCAGAGAATCATTTAAAATCGTTCATTATTGTGAGAATTCAAACGAACCAGCGAATTCCAAAGTCCCTATGAAGAGGGCACGAAGAGGGGGGGGGTCAGAAAAGGCGAACCTCAGTGATAGTCGACACCGGAAAAAATGTCCAGTTTTTTTTGTCGACCAAACAAACGCAGCACGCGGCCAGCATCCAACGGCACCGCCCTCTTCTGTGTTGCTCCCTTTTCTGGCCCCTCTTGATTTTGTGGAGTGATGTGACACGATCATCGCCGTCGCGTAGTACGGACATTTTTCAAAGGGGGCCGTTGTGCGTGTCCTTCTGCCTCCTGCAGCTGCCTTGTAGGTTTTGGGGGTCTTTGCGTTTGCAGAACTGCAGCAAAGTGAGCGCCCCTCACAGAATATGTGCCACACCGACACAGGTTGATGCAGAGCGAAGGCCCCTTTTCTCAGGCATGGATGCCGGGAAGGGGGAGAGGCCCTGGTTTTGGTTTTCCTAGAAAGAATTTCAAACAGACATCCTCTTGGCCTATCGGTTAGGTTGGATGCGCCTCACGTCGTCCGTTGTGCAAATAACACCACGTCTCACTCAGATGACTGTTTTGCAGAGTGTTGCGATGCCTTTTCCGCTTTGTATGTTCCCTGACACTCTGATGTTACAACCATTCGGTACTTTTTTTGGAACGCTTTATCCAGCGTGCCCCTTCTTGGCTTGCACAAGCTCGGTTGGGCTGCGCGTGCCAACTTATGTGCAACTGTTGCTGTTGCAATATATGCGACGTGAGGAGCTCTGTGAAGTTTTTTTATACTCGATGTGTCTCAGATGGTAGTCTCTGGCATCCACACCACAACAAAATCATTCGCGTGTGTTGGTCGTTCATCCCAGAGCAGGGAAACCCTCTCTGGGATGAACGGCTGTCTGTGTAAGTGTGCTCAGTGTGGTATGTCCTATGGTTCGTACTCCGTGCTGCTGATTTGACCACACGCAATCCGGTTTGTAGGTGGTTGCCAACAGCATGGCCAGCAACCGTTCAAATCGTTCAAAACTGGATCTCGTCCGCCTGTTGTTGAAGCCATGAAGGCCTACATATCTGTCAGAACCCGGAGTAATTCCCAACGGTTCTTTGTTTTCTGCAAATGCGTCATTATGGCAATGCCGTTCCCCCCCCTGGGAATGGCTTTAGAGCAAGGAGTTGGATACAACGTTGCTCCCACGTGTAGCCCTTTGTAAATGACGTTCTTGAAACAGCGAGGGGTTCCTCGGCGTCCACACTCCACTCCGGGAACCCCTTTGTGTGGATACCGAGAGCTCCTTCAAACTGTTACCGAAGCAGATCCAACTTACCCTGCAGAACAGAAACTCCTGCGTCTCAACCCAACTCTTTGTGGACCAAGCACCACCATCCATTCGCCTGTGACCAGCTGTTCGCCTTGTTCAACGGCCCGCTGGCCCGGGCGTTGTGATGATTATGACCAAACCAAACCTTGGAGTTGGCGTGTCGGGATCGCTGGCAATGGTGCCTTCAATCACAGTGCCACTGTTGTGATTTCGGATCTGATCGGCTTTGTTGCTGGCCTCCTTCCGAAGTGCAACCCCGACATATTCTAGAATCTTCGCGTGTGAGGATTGCGATCAGCTGTCGTATCCCCCACCCCCCCCATTTTTTCGAGACTCGCAAGGTCTGGAGACGTTGCCCCATCTGATCCATATGAGGCAGGGTTTGATTTTTTTGTCCGTTCGTATGTTTTTTTCGGTTTCCGTTTCCGTCATTTCCTTTATCGCCGTTCTTTTCGATGCCCATCCCCATATTTCCCGACAATTCTCATTTCCTGACAGCACAATATTCCCATACCCGACTGCCTTTTTTCATTGAAATATTCCGCGCACCATCAGCCAACACTGGCACCCTCGCTAGCCCCATCCAAGCGAGCACCCCCATCAACGCACTCTCTTCCTTCATCAACTCTCTCTCTCCCACCACCACCACCCCCTGTCACCTGTACGTTCCTCTCCGTTTTTCATGTTGACTAGATTTTTTATCCTTGCATTTTTCTTCTTCTCTTTAGCAAAATTACCCCCACCGCTCCATTCCGTCGTCCCCTCCTCTGGCTTTCCTGCATTCTCGTTCATCTCAGACGCTAGCTGTCCCGATATGTTGTGCTGTGCCCAGTGTTCTGATACACACGGAGGTCACACCTTCTAAGTATATGATCAGATGATCTCGAGCCCTCTCCAAGAACCGACCTTTTGAAACAACACTTTTGGAAGGGAAGTCGTAGCTATCGACTGATCCAGTTTGCGAGTGCTGGCGGGGGGGCGTTGGACAGGTTTTTGCTTGTGCGTCTATCCCGCATGTGCAGAACCAGCCACACCCTCCCTTCCACCTTTTCTTTGGGTTTTTATTCTTCGGCGCTCGTATGGCCATTCCTCTAACAGGGAGTGGCAAGTGCACGATATGATGTGAGTTGTCGAGAGGGCGGTGCAGTGTTGGGTATTCAGAGATCCGAGGGCCGGCATGCAGGGGAAGGGTCCCCCGGTTCTCACCCAATAAAATACCCCTCCTGCCGATGACCCAGCACACAGCTGTTCAAATTATTCAGCAAACTGCATGGGGTTGAGTACCGAACCAAGGCGGGGATGTTGTTCACATGGCTTCTACCGATTACACAACATCCTTACACTACCAACGACAAGGCCGTGTGTGGGATCATGTGTGGCGTAGCGGCCAGAAGGCACCCACCCTCGTCATTGCTTGTTGCCGCCAGAATCCTCTCACCAGGGGGGAGTTGGGTGAGGCACATCCGAAAATGGTTCAAAACGTTCACAAGAACCACCTGGGAAACCCGGGCAGCACATTGTTGGATTGTCGAAAACAGGTGTGAGAGTGCATCCAGCAGCCACGGCTGTAACCAAGCATTCTTTTCCTGCACAATTGCATGTTCCTTGTGGGTTTCAGATAAGTCTTCGTTCTGTCGGCCATGCTCTACAGACAACTCACCTCATCGAGGCGGGATTTTCGAATGTGTGTGCGGAAGCATCACCGCATCGTGACAATCACCGGGGGGACGCTACGAACACGGCCAAAAAATCGTTCAAATCGTTCATCACTCCCGCAGGAGGAATCATGGCAGAACTGAAATGTTACGAACGGTTGGTCGTGAAGTGGAGGAGGAACGAAGTAAAATTGTATTGCCTGAAACTTGACCACATCTCCCTTCGAGGCAGGCGTGCTCAACAAAAAAGGTGTTCTTTGCAGCTGATACGATGATATCCTCCACTACCCTGCCAATATGTTATGTCCGAGAACAACGGTCGGATCGGGATACACCCAATGCCTCTCCACCCCCATCTCGTTTGGTTCTGTTCTGTCGCTGTCTTGAACCCACAATAGGCTATTGGGCGTCGGTGGGAGGATATCCTGCTGCCCAGGGACGCAACAGGCGCGGCCTGTTGTGTGTCACATCTTACGTTCCGTTCTGATGGCGGTGTTGGTTTTATTACGGCATTGCAGCGCACACCCGCCACTTGGCACATCCCACTGACACTGCCGTGCACGCCTGGCATAGTTCCAATACATTCATTTGCACGCCCCTGTGATAAGCTTGTATGCAATTGGAGTGTGGAGTTAGCTATCCCACCAGAGGTCGTATTGCATGTCGCCAGTGATTCTGCCAGAAAAGCCCAAGCCCCCCTTTTTTCTTACTCCGCTTGAAGAGCACCAACGTGCTGTTGATTCTCTTCTTGAGATTCACTCGGTAAAACATATTGCGCCATGTTCATGTCAGAGAGTGGGGGGTGGTTGTATTTATGTGGTGAGAATGCGCTTGGGCACGAACGTGCCGCAAGTTGAATCACGACCTGGTAGTGATGACTGGCTTATACCACAACTGCTGTTGGCGAGAACGCGTTTTCTCGTGGTTCTCATGGGTAGAGTGCCACTCGCCACTCAGGTCAGAAGTGATTCAATTCAGACAAGGGCAGATTCAGAAGAGCGTGGTGTCGTATCTGATATTTCCTGGTCACTCACGCTGCACAGGGAAATCTGTGGCACCAGGAGTACACGGATTCAGTGTACGTACTCAGTTAGTTCACGTATTTCCCTCTCACACTGAACAGAATCCCGGGCTTAATGCGAGGCAAGTGGCAGCACAGGTGCCAGTGGTTGCGGGATTCGTTCTGCCTTTCGATGACCCTGTTCTCTGTGCTCGTTGACCACTCCAATCTCTGTTCTCAGCTCTGTTTTCTTTGTGGAAATCCGTTCCGTTCTGTAGAAACCCGACCAAAAAATACTCGCGTCGACATGACAACTGCGCGGAGTGGGGGCGAACATCATAGCCCCCGTTCACTTTGAGCATTTGTCTCGTCCGCTGTGGATGTGACCCCATCGCACAACATGATGGCGTTACCGCGCCCTCAGAAACAGCCCCCCGTCGATTTGTCGATCAGAATATGTGTCTTTGCTTTGTCTTTACATATATGATGTCGCGCAGCCTTCCCAAGTTTGACCAAACAATGCCTGCGGAAACTGCATCTCGAAGTTCTCTCAGAACACGCAAGGTCTCTTATGATACAGCATGGCCCACGGTTCGAAGGAGCGGGGCGCATCAACTACTGAAAATATTGTGTGTCCGGCCTGAGCATCAGTCGCCTTCCTAGCCTTGGTGATCGCACTTTGGCTGGACAGCGGCTCTTGTCTCCTTGCTCTGCTTCCTTTGCCTCCTCTGCTTGGAGATGTTCTTGGCAGACAGAAACCCGTGAGAACTGGGGGTGATTCATCTTGTCAGGTCCTGTGTGTTGTGTTCTGTGGCGAAACCTGCCCAAATGGGGTGTGCTTTCTGTGACATCTTGATGACCTGGCCTCTTGTCTCGATCTCTCCAGGCTGAGGAGCGTCCACACACAAGGATTGTGTAAACCCTCCTGCAGGAATAAGCCTACGGTCATAAAAGAAGGGTCGTCTGGAAACAAGACATGCCCTGTCCCAGTCACGCCGCATTACGGGTACAATGCTGTTGAAATAGATGCTCAGCCTCCGCACCAGGTCGGCCGGGTATTTGGGACGCGCATCTGCCATCTGCATGTCCTTGGCCGTCGTTGAGAGGTGGGAAACAACCACCAGGCGCTCGTATCTTTCACATTCCTGACTCTTGCGGCAACCCTTCACTCCCGTCAGGCCTTTCAGCACAAAGCGTGTTTGATGTGCCTGCCGCCGCCCTCCGTCAGGAGGGCGTCGATAGACACATCTTGTACATCAGGTCTGCAGGGGCCACTCCAGTCGAAACGTGTCACTGCACATATCTGCAGTAGCCGGTGGTAAGATCGTGGGAACTGCCCGTCTCTGGTTTTGAACACAGAGGCGCAACCTGCAACAAAAAATCAAGCGCTGTTTCTGGCCTGCAACCGTCTTTCTCCGGTCCGTCGGTGTCCCTTTCCCACCGTCATGACCGCCCCACACCCCCCACCTACGTTTGGAAACCAGCTGCCGCTGTTCCAAACGGGCACCCCAGTAACTCCCCACCAACTGCCCACTTACGTTTCTCTACATCACTACGGTATCCCCTAATGAAATGATGATTTCCCTCTTCCCCCCTCCCCACCCACGATATGTTGCGTTGCCGTAACTATTTGTTATCCCGCCTCCTCCTGGCCCGATTCTTACCACCCTTTAGCACCCTTCCCATTCTCATACACACTCGAAAAGACATACGTTGTGGTTTTGGTTTCATGTCCTGCCATAGGTGAATCAGGTTCCTGTGATGCAATCCTTCAGGGCTGCTGGCGCTGCCCTCGTCCACCCCTCATTATGAACGCGGGAGGGCGAAGACATAATAGCGAGCCAATGCTACGACTGCTGGGGTAGTGTATAACGAGCGGGGCTGGTACGAAGTGAAAAGCAAAAAAGAATAGCCGGGCGTGTCATGCTGGTGATCGTCAATGCCGAAAAAGGTGGCACATCGCAGCCTGGTCGTTTCGCACGGCAGGCCGAAACCAAATAGTATCCGAGCCGATCTCGTGGTTTTCGCACAAAAAAGAATGAAAACGGAGTATGAAAACCCCCGAAATTCCGAAGAATTGGCACCCAGGTGGAGATGCGGATACGCTGTGTATTTTTCCAGGGCGGAGCGATGATTTTTTTGTGTCTCCGGATCAAGTCACCCATGTGATGCACATGTACGTGTGTGTAGAGTCCTGTCTCCATCTTTCCTGCTGAGGCCCCGCCCGCCATGCGCCTGTCAGTACAACCCGGGACCGTGCAGTATTCCCAATATCCACGGCCCCCGAATATGCTCCACACGATATTCGTAGACGCTGGCCGATAGTAGTGTGTGGTGGTACAACGTGCGTCAGACCCGTCTCCCTTGCGTTGGCGGCTGTCGGATCAGAAGGGCAATCATGAAGCAATGATCATTTTGGTTGGGGTGGGGTTGGGCAGCACGTTCCCCGCCTGGCCAGACCAACCAGTCAACATACCGCCCCTGCCGCTCCACCCCGCCCGACGGGGTGACAGTCACATATTGTTCATTCCAGAAGGGACACTGCAGGAAGCTCACCAAGACAGTGGGGTTCGGCTGCACTCCTCGTGCAAATGCGGCAGGCGGAAGCGTGGGTTGTATTGCCTCGTTGCTAACTGGCCGTTGAGTTTGTTTGTGCGGGGGAATTCATTGTGTGGCAAAGAAAATTGTTCAAAATTGCACAACCACGGGAGAGATCGGCGCTGTCTGCTTGGCATTTTGGTTTACGCCAAAGGCTTGTTGTTGGCTTCAGCCGATCGCTGTTCGATCGAGCAACGTGATACTGGCACATCCACCAACAGAGTCAACAGCCATGTCAACAGCTTGTGAGATGGTGTATCTCCGTCGGAAGATTTCGATCCAGGCCTGTTGTGGCGAGATGCAGGATCAATACCGTTCGGCAGGCGTGGGGAAGTGGCAGGACACAGGAGAGGAGGGATGGGCCAGGCGGACTGGACCCGTCACTTGACCCCATCCACCCACGCCGTGGCGAAGATACGTGGAACTTGTGCATATTACTCGGATTGTCAGCACTTTTTTTTGTCATTTTTTGGATGTTTCTCTTACCTTCTTATCTTCCTCGCTCGCCGAAATATTACTGGCAGCCTTCCTTCATGATGTTGCGTCCAAACGCTGTGGTGGGAAATAGTCAGCATGCACCCACCTTCCCCATTCATGTTGTCCGTTCTGTCGAGTCATCTGTGATCTGTGCCTTCGTCAGTAGTTCCACTCAAAACATAGCGATTGACCCTTTCGAGACTAACTACTTACTAGGTAAGTAGTTACAGGGGGGGGTCAAATAAACGTACTTAGTACTACTATTCGGCGAACGCGCGGGCCTAAATCGACCTCGCCAGAAAATTAATAAATAGTTTGCGAGCGAATAGACGTACTAAGTACGTCTATTCAACTTTTCCTAAAAACGCTGTTTGCAGGGGCTCTGCGGGGCTGTTTGGTCCACCAGGGGCGCGCTGGTCACTGCTGTCGTCCGTCTCTCACTTCTTCTGCCTTCCGGTCGAGTATCCGCTCTGTTCTCGTCCTACCACTCGCCCCTCATTTGGTTTCGTACCGTTTTGATTTGTATTGCCCCCCCCCCCCCTGGTTGACATTCTTGTTGAGTTAGTGAAAGCATACACAGTTCATCAGAGCTGTCAGCTTCACTGTCGGTGGTTGGTTGGTGCGTTGATGCTTAAAAAAAAGATGTGAAAAAGACAAGCCACAACCAGCACGCCCCAACTTACTTCTTCTTCAAGTTCTTGGGCTTGCTGGGGCAAGTCTGCATGTTGTGCCCAGGCTTCCTACACCCTTTGCAGAGCCTGCGGTGTTTGTTGGGAGTCTGGGTGGTCGGGGACGCTGCGCGCTTCTTTTCGGAGGACTGGGAGGACTGGGAAGGCTGTGTCTGTGTGAGAGAGTTCACACGAACCGGCTTCGCCCATGCCAAGATGCTTGACTGTTGGGTTGGCTGAGACACAACTTTCTTTTGGGTGGACTGCTTCTCTGTGCTCTCTTTTGCCTTCCCGTCCAACCCAGGTTCAAGGTCCGCACCACCAGCCTCAGGGTATGTTTCTGTGCTTGGTGCGAAGGTGAGGTCCGGACAAAGGGAGCTCTTCACGAACCCGTCCTCCTCACCCGACACCTTCAGCACGTACCCCATATCCCGCAAGCGCTCGGCTACCAGCGTGCCCTGGCCCGGGCCAGTTGGTTGAAGGAAGGCCGGGGAGCGCATGGCGGTGG
This sequence comes from Rhynchopus euleeides, assembly GCA_963210315.1. Classification (NCBI taxonomy): domain Eukaryota; phylum Euglenozoa; class Diplonemea; order Diplonemida; family Diplonemidae; genus Rhynchopus; species Rhynchopus euleeides. The sequence continues at coordinate 1,681,595 of OY723243.1, forward strand.
CCCATCCTCGAATATCTTGAACAGGAGGCATTCCATCAGCAGGAGGCACATGAAAGCATCGGACGTCATCATTATGTCGGACACCAGCCGAAGCTATTGGCTCTGTTGGTGGATGGTGAAATCTGGGCAGTTGGATTGCGGGTTTGCGGGCGTGTGTTGATCAGTGCTGCACAACAGGAGAGAATGTCAAACAACGTCAGGGAAGGGGGCTGCGGGGGGTGGGGGGTGGGCTCAGCTGGTCCTCGAAGGCTACATCTATGGTGAGGTGTGTCTGGGGCCATCCGTCCACATCTTCTCGTTGGTGGTAGGGACTGCGGACGCCGTAGATGAGGAGTCGTTTAATGCGCGCCGCTCTTCAGCAGTGATTTTGACGCCTCTGGACCCCAGGAGTTTGCGGGTTTCCGGGTTTGCGGTCTTCAGCAGTGGTTCTGATGCCTCTGGACCGCAGGAGTTTGCGGGTTCGCTGGTTTCCCGTCCGTATGTGTCTGAGGGGGGATGCCCCGATTCCCTTCGTCACGACATATCTTTGAGCGTAGGTCACTTCCCCCCTCTACGGACCCCGTGCACCCTGGTTCCCCTAAGTGGCACCAATAGACCCCGTTGTCCCCATTCCTTGCCCCAAAGTTTGCAGATTTGTGTGTCTCCAAAAAGAAAATCTCAAAAAAAACGAAAAATTTCCCCAAAAAAAAAGGGTGAAAAGTAAGTACTACTATTCAACGGCCCAACGTGCCCCAGAGCCCCAAAAAAATAAGTACTACTATTCGGCTAAGTACTACTATTCAACTAAGTACGTTTATTTGACCCCCCCCTGTAAGTAGAATTTTTTGGGGACTGGCAACCAGGGGCTTTCTACTCCGAATTTTTGACCGATTTTTTTTATGGTGAACTCCCCTGTCGAAATTCTTTCCAGGAAACGCGGTGAACCAACGGGATACCGCAGTGGGCACAACTTCGTCACGAATGTGAAACCCGTAAAAAAATCGAAAAATCGAAAAAGTCACATTTTTCACCTCCTGGAGTAAAGTGCTTTCCACTAAGATTTTTTCAAGAAATTTTTTTATGGTGAAATGTTCCGGATTCAACGCGTCGTGTTTTCGCTAAAAACGCACATTTTTCCGGGAAAATTCGCAGTTGCCCAGGTCAAAACAATCCTGCCAGGGCCTGCCGAGCGCACAAAATCGGACCATTTTTTCTCGGAAAAAATTTTTTCGGGAAAAAAATATCTCGAAAATGGCCGTAAAAGCGCGTTTCACGACAAAAAAATCCTGAAAAATTCACTAAACACGGAGTGTTTAGTGTTTTCAAAGGCCGGGGTCCCTCCCTCCCTCCCTCCCTCCCCCCCCCCCCCCCCCCCTAGGGGGGGTCAAATGGGGGTGACAAACACGATTTTTCAAAAAAACCGGCGCAGAGGCCCCAAAGCCCCCGTAAACCCTCCAAACCCCCCCAGATCGGTCCGGAAACCCATCGAACCCCACTTTTCCACCATTCCGGAAAATCCGGACCGGAACCGCAGGTACCGCATGCAGCCGCCCCAGCGCCGCCCTCCCCACCCCCCTCCCCAGCCTGTCCCAGAAGAGGTCGCTTTTCCCATTGGTGCCTGCCTATGTATTGCCTCTGTTGTGCCTGCGCCTGTGCCTCCCTGCCCTGTATTTTTTTACCCTCACGGGTATCACGATACAGGGCAGTCCACCCCCTCCCCCCAAAAATTGTTCGCATCATCTTGGCGCCCATTCCTTCCACTTTCTGGATGTGTTTGGTATTTCCGAACGGAATTTTCCAGCGTCAAGACTGATACCTCGCCGTTTTAGAGTCAGTCACTTCTACCGCCGCTGCGATTTGCGATACGGTAGTTGTGCAGAAATGCTAACATTTAATTTGCTCTGTGGAACCTGGACTGCACCTTCTGGGCTGTGAGTCTGTAGATAGTTGGACAGTTGCGGAACCCATCCTTTGTGTGCCTCCGACTTGAGGAGCTGTCGACTTCAGAACCAAGGTTCAGAACGAAGATGACGACCTGCTGTGAGCTGCAAACCTTCTTGACACACCTACCGTACCTGCATTACACTCGTGGTAATTCCATACCCCTGGAAACAGGAGACCACCGTCTGTTCACAGATGGTCTTGAGCGTGGTAGCCATCTTTGCTATGGAGTCACGATTAAGTCTTTGTGGTCACGTGGGCCCATGAGCAGCGGATACACTTGGAGTGGAGGGAGGGGGTGCGGTTCTGGAAAAGCGGGTCTGAATCTGGTCAAGGACGACTGAGGGCTTCAGTTCGAGTTTAATGTGGGTCCAAGGGTACACAGGAGATCACTGCTTGCATATTCAACCTGCTTGTCATCCTCTGGTTACTGTTCAACGGCTCGAACTCCTCGACTTTCCTTGGCTGACTGAAATGAAACAATACGTATGCTGCTATTGTGTTGTTCCCCTGACAGAGGAACACAAGGGAAGGGTACTGCAGCTGTCCACGAAGTGGCTCGACGTAGCCACCTCACGCTGCCTAGAGGGTCGGTTCAGGTTGAAGCAGAGCAATTAAGTGTTAGGGGGATGCCTTTGGTCAAGGCCTTTTCTAAAAAAAATTGACCCACGGCGCCTGTGTTGTAGCTCGGTCTACGCCAGGTTCCACACCCCGTCATCGCAAAACGTACACATACACAGAGGCAGGCCTCTGTGGTACGGGAGCATGATGGGAGGAAATTTTGCCTTTTGGTCAAAAAGGCGCCTTTTTAGAATAAATTGACCCGCAGGGTGGCTGAGTCTTATCAGACAGGCCGACCTATGTTGATCAATGGAACCACACAACCTGTTCAACCTGCAAACCACCCGGGGTGGCGGCTGAGTCCTCACCCCTGCCGTAGCATGAGATAAGCCGACGTCGACCTCCGCTCCGGTCTCTCAACAACGGTCGTCACCAGTTGAACCGCGTCTGGGAAAGCCTGATCTTTGGATCTGGCCTCCCTGTTGTCACTGTGATTCGAAGAACTGTGGGGTTCAGAACCAAGGATGAGGAACTGCTGTGAGCTGCACACTCTCTTGACACACCTGCACGTATCTGCGTTACACTCGTGGGAAACCCGAACCCTGTATTTATACAGGAGACTTCCATCTGGGACAGTTTCTGTTCCAGATGAGCTTTGACAGTGGTAGCCATCTTTGCTATGGAGCCATCGTCATTGCTATCGTCGTCACTCGGACCCATGAGCAGCGGATACAATTGGTGTGGAAGGAGAGGGTGCGGTTCTGGATCAGTAGGTCTGAATCTGACACTGGGACTGAAACCCATAGGTCTGAGATGACTCAGTGCGGGTCAGGTCCGTATACCGGTCCACCGACCGGTACACGGCCAACCAGGTTCACGAACCGGTTCACCGGTGAACCGGTTCGTCCGAACCGGTTCTGGAACCGGTTCCACCGAACCGGTTCGCCGGTGAACCGGTTCCGCCGAACCGGTTCCAGAACCGGTTCAGCCCGTGCCAGCGCGTCGTGTACCCTACCCTAGGGTTGGGGCCGCCGGGGTCCCAGATTTTTTGGTAATTTCCAGGTGTGGGTAGGGGGACCTTTTCGAATTTTTTTTTCGAGGGGTGCCCATTTTGGCGATTTGGGCCCGATTTCGAGGGTTACGGGTGACCCTAGACCCTACCCAACCCTAGGGTTAGGGTTGGGGTTGGGGTTAACTCCAGACCCTACCCTCACCCTAGGGTTAGGGTTAGGGTTAACCCTAGACCCAACCCTACCCTAGGGTTAGGGTTAACCCTACACCCTACCCAACCCTAGGGTTAGGGTTGGGGTTAACCCTAGACCCTACCCTAGGGTTAGGGTCAGGGTTAACCCTATACCCCAACCCTAGGGTTAACCCTAGGGTTGGGGTTGGGGTTAACTCCAGACCCTACCCTCACCCTAGGGTTAGGGTCAGGGTTAACCCTAGACCCAACCCTACCCTAGGGTTAGGGTTAACCCTACACCCTACCCAACCCTAGGGTTAACCCTAGAGTTCCCCATCGGTTCCTGTGTGAGGGAGGCTAAGTGTACGCAGCAACACATTCCGGGCAAGCCTTGCCCTCTTGGCACTTAGCCTTCCTACAAGTGTGGTGGAGAGGGGAGTGGGGAGTGGGCAGCACGATCTTCTGTTACCATTACTGTTCGTAGCGCAGGGGTACGCTGAGCGCGCGGCTGAAGTCACCAAAGACGCAGGTCGCCGCAGGACGCAGCGGAAGAGCCGCGCGATCAGCGCCGAACGACACCCCTTCGCTACCCCTGCGCTACCTCCGGCTCGGCTTGTCTGCGGGGTTATCCCGTGATTTGATGTAGGCCCATTGCACCGCTGTGAAATATGATGACGTCAGCCCCAGGATCCGCATCACCTCTCTGTTCAGTGCCCGAGCCGGAGAATACCCGCGCTGCAGCGCCCCGATCACCGCGGTGTTGTCAAGGTACCACTTCACGTTGGCACCCCAGGCGTTCTCCCCGACACACTCCTCCATGCCGTAGACCACAGCACGTGCCTCAAGCACCGCGATCCGCGTCGACCGCTGCTCCTCCGGCAGTTCGTCAGCCTCTTCCCAGGTCCAGCGTCGCCCAAACGATCGAAGAGCGCCGCCTGCTGACACCACAACACCGCACCCCGTCACCGAAGCATCCGACCAGATCTCTACCCCCCGGCCTCGGCTCATCTCGGTGAACTCCTTGTACATCCTCGGTTGGAGCGCAGCGTCGATCCAACGCACCGCCGCCTCAGTCGTTTGCGCGGAGAGCTGTACTTCTTCGTCCGGGTGTGCACCACGGTTCAATGCGTTGCTGTTGCGGCGCAGGGCGATGATGGCGTCGATAAACCTGCCCAGAGGCTGCACCACCAGGGGCGAGGCCCACACCAGACGACCACCCAAGGATTCCAAGTCGCACCGCCTAACCCTCGGCTTCGTCTCGCCCTGAGCCATCAGGTCCGCCCGCGCCGCCCTCAGCTTCCTCGCCACCTTGGGCCCAACGCCCACCTCTCGACGGCAGTGGAAGCCGAACCCGAGGAAGACGTACTCCGTGTCACCGTCGCTCGCCTCAGATATCGTCGCGCCGGCGCGTCTCGCTGCCACGTCAAACGCCGCCGTTGCCTCCCGAACACGCTCCCAGGTGCCCGCGTACCGCACGTTGTCGACATACACGTCAACGCACAGTTCCGGAGTGGATGTAGATGGGGAGGGAGAGAATACCGCCGTGGGGGGGGTTGAGAGATAGCAGTGGGAAAGTGCATACATGATCAGGTGCATCAACTCTGGGGACCACGACGCCCCCATTGGCAAACGGGTCAGGCAGTATGCCTCCCCCTTGTCATCACGGTATGTGAAGTATTTCTGAGACTCTTCGGGAATGGGGATCTGAAAAAAGGAAGCCGCTAGGTCTCTTTGGGAGGCGCACTCGCATTCCACCCTGGACAACACTGTTGGGGAGGTGGGGAAAACAACTTGGCAGCGGTATCCATAAGCTGCCGCGAGGGAGTTGTGGTCTTTGGTCCACATGATGGGCCTCAGTCGGCCCCCGTGTGGGCCATACCCCTGCTTTTCTTCGAAGACAACGAAAGGGGAAATAGCCAGAACAGGGGTTCTCTTGCCAAAATCAAAGTCCGGGGCTCTCCGCACCAGCCCTGCCTCTTCCAGCTGCACCGAAAAACGAGAAGAAAAGGCCTGGCTCTTGGGTTTCACAGTTGCCGGGGTCCAGCTCTGCTCTGAGACCTCCCGCGCCATGGCCTGGGGGTTGGCTGTCATGTCCAGCAGTGTGCTGATCCTTTCACGCACTGGCCCCTTGGCCATCCGAAGTACCTCAGGAATAGAAATAATAGGGACTTTTTTGCAATGCAACGGGGCTTTTAGTTGTTCTTGGGTTGGAAGGGAACCCCTGGACACCCGTTTTCCCATGCCGGAGTGGCTACTATGCTCGGGGGGGGGCACCAAGTTCCGTTAAAGACGGGCACAACACTCTGGGGAGAGGGCCAGGGCCACCTCCTCGTTCACGTTCGCGAGGTATCTCATGGTGGTGGGGGGAAGAATGGGGTTCGCGGTTTTGTGCCTGGCAATCCTGGGGATGTCCTGGGGGGGGAGGATACCGTTGGCTGCCAGTGTGGCTAGAAATTGCAGGGCCCCCCGTCGGGGTGAATGAAGCGTCCACTCTTGGCAGTTGGGGCATTGGCGGAGAAGGCGCAGAAATTGGGAGTGGGGGACACCGAACAGAAGGGATTCCAAGGGGCATGTCTGTCTTTTCTCCACCACGAACGCAATCAGACGCTCCAAACCCGCCCCCGCTGCAACTGCGAACCTGCGATCCACAAATGGGGTCGTCTTGATTGCCTTTGACCTGTAAAAATCCACCACGAGTCGTGTTCCACATGCTGTGGGTTTCACATCCTTTACCGTGAGATCTGCCGCATCGCGGTAGCGGCAGGCTGTCTTCCACAGAAACAACAACAGGTTCGCCTCCACCTCGTGCCCCCTTGTGAACAGAACAAACACCGCCTGGGTCACTTCGGCCTTTTTTGCGGGGACAGCTTGCTTCGGGGGGGAAAAGGGGGTCGCACGAGCCAGTGCGTTGGCATAGCCCTGAAGGGGGAGCGGGGACCAATTCCCCTGCTGCCGACCGACTGCGTTTATTGCCGATGCATAATTTTTGACTGTGCTTGTTGTCAAGTGGGTCATTCCCGCCAGAAACAGAACTGCTGCATCTTCCGAGGGGGGTAGGGAGAGGTCTGCTGTCACACACCAACTTTCCAGTCTTTTCCATAGCCCACCCCTGGTGGAGATTGTGCGTTCCGCCAGGCTCTCTTTCATGACTTCTTCCAGCCGTTCCTTTGCTTCCCACAGAGTGTGGTCGTCCCTGGCCCGGGTCCTTGCCGGCGCAGCTTGCGTGTACACCTCCGACAGAGTGTTCTGGACGATGTTCTGGGGGGCGGGAGGGGGGGTAGGGGGTTGGGGGGGCCTTTCCTGTCCCAGTTTTTGGCAGAGTGCCGTGATTTGGCCGAGTGCCTGCATGATGTCCTGGCCGAGTGCCGGTGTTAATTCCAGTTGGTGTTGCCCCGGGGTTTCCCCCCCTTTCCCCCCTTTCCCTGAAATGTGTGGTGGGGGTAAGGGGAATACCGATTCGGGGGGGGAAAAGACTGGGGAGGGCCACCGTTGCCCCCCTTTCCCCCCTTCGTCGTGCGTGCACGCCCCGCCAGCTTGGCGATGGCCCGGTCAGCAGCGGATGCTTCCGTGTCGGCCGTCCGCATCTCCGCCTCCACCTGCGCCCGGGGGATCCTGTGTTGTTTCCACGCTTCATTCACCACCAGCTCGTGCAGCAGCTGGTTCCCCATCTGGGTCACTGTCGTGGACCAGAACCCCCGCTCAGCAGCCTCCTGCGCGAGGGCGACCCACGTGCTCATGTGGGTCACCTTGTTCGATGTCCCGAACTGCAGCCTCAGGTCCCGGATCATCTCCCGCGCCGCTGCCACCCCTCCTGCCTTCAAAAAGTCCTGCCACTGGGAGACGCAAGCCGGCCTCATGTTGGGCAGGCTGAGGGCCGACTGCAGGTTCCCGATTGTCGGGAGCTTGGGGGGGTCCTGGGCAGGGGGGCTGCTCCCCTCCGGTTGCGCCTGTGCCGCCCCGGCCTCACCTCCCGCTTTCCCCCCAGTCCCCGCCTGCTTGGCGCCTTCGCGGACCGCCTTGGCGAGGTCTAGTACCGACTCTCTCATGAGGTCGAGTTGTGCCTTGGTCTGCTTCCTCGCGTATTCATGCACCGATCTGAGGTTGGCGTAGTCAAACCCCACCACGGGGATGGTGCATTCTTGCAACCCCGTGGGCTCGACTTCATCGAGTTCCTCTAACGGCAGGGTATAGAGGATGGTGTACGTGTTGTCGTCGTTTTTGCGCAGCACCCCCGCGTGGCGAGAGTACTCTCCCCCAATTTCGTCGCCATCCTGTGGGGATGCTCTGACCTCGTACACAATCTCGGTCACTCCGCGCTGGTGGAGCCTGTCGAGCATCTGCGTAACCGCTTCCATTTTAAGAGCGTTCTCCCACGGACTGCTTCTCTGAAGTGTAAAAAGAGAAAGGCTTTGCGCAGTCCGTGGGAGAAAGTAAGTTGGAGCTTGTCGTTACCTGAGGTGTGGGGGGTTGTGTGTAAAACCCAAGAATTATACGGACTGCAAGCCAACATTCCTGTGACCGAATAGAGAAGGGGAGAGATGGCATGGAACCGAGGGGAGAGGGGGGCAGGAACCTTGGGAACTCCGACTAGTGAGCAGGCCCACTGTGGCCAGACCCTACCCTAGGGTTAGGGTCAGGGTTAACCCTATACCCAACCCAACCCTACACCCAACCCTACCCTAGGGTTAGGGTTAGGGTTAACCCTAGACCCAACCCAACCCTAGGGTTAGGGTTAACCCAAGACCCAACCCTACCCTAGGGTTAGGGTTCACCCTAGACCCAACCCTACCCTAGGGTTCGGGTTTGGGTCAGGGTGAACCCTAGACCCGACCCAACCCTCGGATCAGGGTTGGGGTTAACCCTATACCCTACCCTAACCCTAGGGTAGGGTCTAGGGTCAACCCTGACCCTAACCCTAGGGTTGGGTAGGGTCTAGGGTTAACCCTGACCCTAACCCTAGGGTTAGGGTAGGGTCTAGGGTTAACCCTGACCCTAACCCTAGGGTTGGGTCAAGGGTTAACCCTAGCCCTAACCCTAGGGTTGGGTAGGGTCTAGGGTCAACCCTGACCCTAACCCTAGGGTTAGGGTAGGGTCTAGGGTTAACCCTAACCCTAACCCTAGGGTTGGGTAGGGTCCAGGGTTAACCCTAACCCTAACCCGAGGGTTGGGTAGGGTCTAGGGTCAACCCTGACCCTAACCCGAGGGTTAGGGTAGGGTCTAGGGTTAACCCTGACCCTAACCCTAGGGTTGGGTAGGGTCTAGGGTCAACCCTGACCCTAACCCTAGGGTTAGGGTAGGGTCTAGGGTTAACCCTAACCCTAACCCTAGGGTTGGGTAGGGTCCAGGGTTAACCCTAACCCTAACCCGAGGGTTGGGTAGGGTCTAGGGTTAACCCTAACCCTAACCCTAGGGTTGGGTCAAGGGTTAACCCTAACCCTAGGGTTAGGGTAGGGTCAAGGGTTAACCCTAACCCTAACCCTAGGGTTGGGTCAAGGGTTAACCCTAACCCTAACCCTAGGGTTGGGTCAAGGGTTAACCCTAACCCTAACCCTAGGGTTAGGGTAGGGTCTAGGGTTAACCCTGACCCTAACCCTAGGGTTGGGTCAAGGGTTAACCCTAACCCTAGGGTTGGGTAGGGTCTGGGGTCAACCCTGACCCTAACCCTAGGGTTGGGTCAAGGGTAGGGTCTAGGGTTAACCCTGACCCTAACCCTAGGGTTGGGTCAAGGGTTAACCCTAGCCCTAACCCTAGGGTTGGGTAGGGTCTAGGGTCTAGGGTTAACCCTGACTTTGGGGTCACTTTGGCAGCCGCTGTGGATGAATGAAAAATTATTTTTTGGGGAGAAAAAATGTGATTCTCGGACTGTTCTGAAACAACGCAATTCACCATAAAAAGAAATTCTGATTTTGGTGGAGTAGAAAATATTTCCTGGGGAAAGTGGTCAGAAACCCGAATTTTGGGCATTTTAAATCGTACCGTGAATCTACGTACGTGAATCTCACGCACTGCCCCCACAAGAGTCTCTGCGCTGCTTATGAACCCGGCCAGAACCACTGCAAAGGCAACTGTCTCAAGATTGGTTTCAAGAGCATTGGGGGTTTCGCTCTGTCTCAACCTGTGGCAATGGTGCCTATATGTTGGGCTGTCTCGCTTTTTGCACTTGAGGCCAAAGAAGATCACCAATGCACTGATGAAAGTGTCAGGGTGCGTCGAAGAGACCTGGGCCTGGCTCTGGAAAAAATTGTGTCGTGTGCGATACCCTTTCGTTCCGAGCACCTCCCTATCTATATGCCTGCAGGGGCCTCGATGGGGCTCGAGAATTTGTATTCTATGAATACCAATGCCATCAGCAATGTCATTCCCCACCCGTATCGTCTGGCCCCTTCTCATGTAGCTGTTGCACATTTCTGGTGCCCATATGAGAAGGTTGCCATTCTTACTGTCGCTTTGTTTGGACCCTCGGTTGCTTCCCCTGTATATCGGGGTCAGTGTTTGTTCTGTTCAGATCAGTTGCGTCCGACCTTCTTTTTCCCGTATCGATCCTCTTCTCCCCCGTATTCCTGGCCTCAGCCTTCCTGCCCCGCAATATTTTTGCGCTAACCAGGCTCCTGGTCTCTAGCAAAGAAGACTGTTGGCAGCGCATGTGTTCACCCATGTACCCCACAGGTAACGAACCAGCGCACAAACAAAAACTACCGCTTGTGCGCAATATGTCTACCCGCTCTCTCTTCAAGGCGAAGGAGATTGAGTGGGAGTCGCTGAGAGTCACGAAGGTGCCGGCATTCATGCAGGAGTTCCTCTGCGCTCCGGAGGTCGTGAAGTGTGTGTTCCCGGAGTGTGATACTGAGCATCGGTTCCATTTTCGGCCCCCTGTTTCGCTGAAGCCAACATCAGGCCAAACGCCCCCCTCATCACCCCTGATTCACCAATACCTACAGGCAATGCGCGTCACTGCAAAGGTTTGTGGACAACATCAAAATGCGAAAAAACGTCAACCGGATTTAATGTCCGTCGTTGCAAGGATCACTGTCAGCAATTCGTTCAAACTCGTTCAAATGCGTTCCCGGTGGCGACGGCCTTGGTGCTTGGCTACCGGATCATCAGGGTGCCGCAATCAATGGATGGCACATGTGTGTGTCCCTGGCCTGTGGACGTTCCCCCAACAGGGCGATGCCAAGTTGTACGCGTAACAAGCTCGTTCCGGTTCTAGATTTGCCCAAATGAAGCCGCCAAGGCGAGAACGAATTATCGTTTTTCATCATTACTCTGAAACATGACATTCAAGTCAGCTTCTCGCAATTTTTTTTGGCACCCATGCTGGTCGTGCCGTACCCTAGCCTTGGTCGTTGAGGCAGCAACCATCAGCAAGATGGTCTTCCGTCAAGGTCGTGATATCTGGCAGGACATCAGCATTTTGACTGACTCCGTCAGAGGATAAAGAATCGCAGAAATAATCAAACCGCGTGATGTGGGCACTGGCTGTGCAACGACGCGCTGCCAAGGATTCAACATAACGTCGCCCAAAACGGCCCCTCTCAGGGGCTTTCAGGAGCCAACACACCAACGATTCCTTCAAATCGAGCGCGCAAATCACCTAATGTTCCGTAGGATCTGTTTCCTTTCGTCTCTTCGGTGTGGTGTCTATTTCTTTTCGGTTTCATACTTGCCGCAGCTCATTGTATCAAGGGCATGCAATGGCGCATCGCACAATATCATCACGAACAAATCATCTGGGTAGGCCGGGTCTGGCTGCAGCCACGCAACACACTTTACATGGTGTTCGTGATCTGCTGTCGTGCCCTGCAGGGATGTGCCCCGCAGGGATATTGCCTGACCATAGACACCAGACGTGCTCGCCTTTCTGGTTAGGGTTTTGTGGTATCTTGCCCTGCCTCCCTGCGAGTGGCCTTGACATCAAACGTAGGAAACACGCAACCGAGAGATGCAGATCACCAACAAGCGTTTGCAAGCCACGCCAGGCGATTTATTGTGGAAACAAACAACATACATTGTCGGATCTGACCCACCCACATCCAGGTCTTTCAGCACCTCCGAGATGGTGGAAATACGACACCGTGCCGGCAGCACAGATGCTCACCAGCACTGCGAGGCCCTGAACGGCCTGAAGACGATGAACACCGCGTCGCCCTGCATGGTGTGAGTGTGTGTTGGTCGTCCTGTATGCCATCGTCCTGTTTGTCCAAATTTACATTTCTATGTCATGTGGCGGGCGCCTATTGATGCCTTCCTTCCTGCCGTGCGCTCACCACCACCGTCCCTCTCTTTCTCCCCTCACCCGACAAACTTTTCTCACGAGTTTCGTCCTCCGGTTCTTTTTTTATTCTCACTCGCCTGCGCTCTGCTCTGTGAATCCTCCCCACACGGAACAACATGTCAGCTCGGAGAAGACGTTCTGCCTCGTTCTGCGGGAGATACGACACCACTGTGCACGCGCCACTGGTCGCCTCTCACGTCAGGCCGGTGGTACCAAAACTATCCTTCAAACTGACTGAGGACCCACACTACGCCTGTGTGTGGAATCTCGTTGAGGCCCTCTCGTTGAGTGGCCGCAACTCACAATGCATGTCGCAAGTGCCATACCATTCCCGTCTCATGCCTTGAACCCCCCTCCCCCAGAACCAGCACCAGCCGACGGAATCACCTGCCACTCTCTGTCGCTACGTCTCCCTCCACCATCTCTCTCTCTCTCTCGCACCCAACAGGCATTGCTTCTCAGTACATGCCTATCGTTCGGGAGGAGGGGGTATATTGTGGGGCTGGGGGTCCATATTCCACACAAGGCCAGTTCGCCTTTGAAGACCGTCCCCCCCCCCCCCCCCCCCCCCCCCGAACGAACCTGTGCTCGGGTATTCCGTTCTGGGACGGTCTCTGAGGCGGAGTGGGGCATACGGTATACGGTTGCGGGTGTGTGTGTGTGGGGATCAGCTGCAAGAGGGGGCAAAGGGCGACGGGTGGGGGAGGGGCTCCACTCGGAAGTGCATCAAAAGCGAGCTGGCCCACGAAAATATAGGCGGCATCGTGCACAACCAGGGGGGGGGGGGGCAGGTCGGGGTGCACCAACGGGTGCGGGTAAGTGAAGAATACAGGTGGAAGCGTTGTGACAGGCATCTCACTGGCGCAAGAGGGTTGGGGGTGGGGGTCGTCCCATATACAGCGGAAAGTAATGTTGAAAAAAATAAGTAAGTTTAACTGCGGTTCGCACACTGCTGGCGTTCGGATCACACCTCAGTGTCTTGCGTATTGTGGGGTGGGGTTTGCAGAGCGCGGAGTGTGTTGTCGCACCGTGTTGCCTTCCTCAATACGCAGGGTGGTGGGGAGGAGTGTTGTATTGTGCTTTCCAAGGTAGGCATAGGTATCTGTCATCTCTCTACGACCCTGAAGGGCAAGAAGGCAAACGAAGAAAATACAAATGGAACGTGTTCTCAGCCGTTGAAGGGGAGGTTGTATGATTACGGTGTTGTGGCTGCACTGCCCGGCAAGATGATGAAAGAAACGCCTTGGGACAGATCGAGCCGATGCAGCAATATAGCTCTCGCAGCTTGTGACTGTCGGGGCCAATAACGGGTCAGATGATAGAAAGGCGTGTTTGCGGTTCCTGGAGGTGACGACCCCGAATCAGACTTCCGAGGGCTGGTGTCTGATTCCATCTGGAGTCCCGCGAACAGGACACAACAAACGGAATATCGTTTCTGGAATACGCCACCAGGCCAGTGATTTTCTCCAGAAACCTCGCGTATTACATGTGTCCCACCCCTCACCGAACCAACATGTGCCCCACTTTGCAGCCACCTTTGTGAGGCAGCTCACCTTTTTCTCACTTTTCTGTAGTTCTGAGCGACAAGCCTCCGATGGGCGCTGTGAGGGGAGCATGTGGTTTACTAAAGTGTTTGGCGGGAGGGGGTGATACGGACATGCGCATCACACAATGTCACACACCTCGAGGTGTGAATGCCCGCATTGCATGCGTAGAGGGAGCTCACTGCACCGTGATTGTCTCGAGAAGATCCGGTGGTCAGAAGACCGTGCAGCGAGAAGAACCTGGACCAGCAACCCCTGCCACCGGGGGCTGCTAAGCACAGTCGAACATCTTTCAAAACCGTCCAAAATAAAGGTCGCTTGAATTGTCTCACAGCACGGAGGAATCTTAAGATGTTGAAAATTCGTTGAGAGGGGTAGGGCACGGGTTGCTCTTCGGATGCCAGCACATGGAGCCCCCGAAAGACCACGACCCTGCCCAGTTCCAGACCAACAAGCCAAGCAAAGGGCGTATGCCAGCCGAGGAAGCGGGCGGAATGCTGGGTGGGATGACGCAGCGCAGCACAGCACAGCAGGCTCGAACAATCGCCGGCGGGCATTAAGAGCGGTGTTCGCTACCATGCCGTGCTGCAGGCACGTTTCTGTCAAGAGGTGGAAAAGGGAATAACTAACCAGGGGGGACAGCCCAACCCCCTCACCCACCCCACCCCCACCCCCTCCACACCCCTCGCTCACACGCTTGACTTCGGGGCCCTACTACCTCTGCATTATGTGAATGTGGGTGGGTTCCTTCTCCCTTCCCCGCCCTTCCCCTCTCTTCTCTTCTCTCTATCACACACCAACCACTTTTCTCGACATACCCGCCGCACGACCGCCCTCACCTGCAGGTTCGATGCGGTAGCCAATGCGGGTGTGATGGTGGTGAAGGTGGACTACCCCCCGCTGCCCGGGCTCCGGCGGCGGAAGCAGAAGAACGACAATGGCAGCGCATCTGCCCCCCACCGCACGGAGACGAAGGCCGAGATGCCCTCGGGGATCTTCATCACAGAGAGCAAGCACGGCATCAGGAATCGGCTGCTCTCTTCGCGCCCCTCCAGCAGCAGCGGGGATCTGTGCAGCAGGGCTTCGCTGTCTGCGGGAGGGCACAGTGCGATGCAGGGCTGTGGCACGCTGCAGCCTGTGACACGGGCGCAGAATGCAGCATGTGGGGATCTGCTGACCATGCTGGACAGGTGTGTGGTGGACACCCTGGAGGGGATGCCGCACAGCAGGCGCCTGCAGTCCATCTCGGGGGGTGGGGTGCAGGCGGAGCCGGACCAGCTGAGCTTGAGGCAGGCGTTTGATGACTGCACGGCGCTGTTGGATTCGCGCGGGGCTTGTATGCAGGGGCTGATTGCCGCGTTCAGTGCGGGGGACGGTGTTGCGCTTCCAGTGTCACAGACGCCGCCACCCAACAACATCACCACTGTTGCAGTCAGCGCAAAGCCGATTTTCTCGACGTCGGCGACGCCACCCCCCGGGCGGGGCGACAGCGACTCGGAGGCCCCGTCGGGACGGTCGTACTCGAAGGTGTCTGAGATACAGAGGAAGATGGACACGCTGCGCGAGCACCCCCTGCAGCGCAGGCTCTTCATGCGCGAAGTGGGCGAGGTGAAGCGGCAGCGGCGGCTGGTGGTGATGGAGGGGACCAACCACCCGAAGGCGCACAGCGACAGCGTGGCCTACGCTGCCAAGAGCGAGTATAAGCAGGCGCAGCGGGAGAAGTGGGCGGAGGGGCGTGACCAGCGCATCGCCACGGCGCAGGCGAGGGTGAAGGCCTTGGTGAATCAGAAGGCCACACGCACGCGGCAGAAGCTGGATGCGCAGACACAGCGGCTCGAGATGCGCAGCCTTGACGAGGCGCGTGCGGCGAACGACTGCCTGCGGGCACGCGTGTGGCTCCTCGCTGCCACACTCGCGCACTCGGTGCGGACGTGCCACTCCAAGGCACGCCCGCCCTCACCTGTGGCGCAGGATAACACGCCGCAGCTGATTCCCAGCGACCAGCCTGCAGGCATGCCCCTTGTCATCAACACCAAGATGCGCAAGGTCCGCGATCCTGCTAAGATGGCCTTCATCAAGGCGCTGAAGCGATGTCTGGCGGCAAAGCACGTCCGGAATGCGCTCCGCGACTGGTACTATGTCAAGCTCATCCCCCACAACATCAAGATGTACATGGCAGCCGTCCGCACCTTCCAGCGGTACTGGCGTCTGCTGAAGAAGACCCGACAATACAGACGCCTGATGTGCTCTATGCAGTGGGAGCGTGAAATCGATGAATTGGTCAAGCAGGTTGAGCGGCGGAAGACCCAGGTCGAACGGGAGCGCTACTCCGCTGATAAGATGCAGGACGCACAGGCCAAGAAGTCCTGCGAACAGCGGGTCAATGCCCTGACCCGCGAGAAGGGGGAGCTGCGCGGCATCCTGCAGGCGGTGAAGACGGAGGTGATCGACACCGCCATCAAAGAGAAGGAGATGCAGTTCGGCGACCGTGTCATGCATCACCTGCGCCTCCGAAAGGAGATCCGCCGCAAGGTAAACGAATGGATCGAGAACAAGAAGTTTATGTCCGCCGCTTTCAAAAACGCGCCCTCCAAACGGCGACGCGGGAAGAACGTCAACAAGGTTGACGACGAGGCGACACAGGCCCTCCGTGAGCTTGCCGCCCGTGGGGAGGTGGTACATTCGCCGCAGCCCATCTTCCCCATCGTCACGCCGAAGCCCACCCTCCACACCCTCATCATGAGGGCCAAGGAGATGTCGCGCGAAGTTGTGATGAAGCGCCTAGCTGCCAACGACGCCCCCACACCGCCTGCGCCGGACGCACCCCCCCTGACCCCCAGTGCGGAAGCGGGTGTGCCCTCTGCGATGGCACACCGCCCGTCGCTGCTCCCCTCTCCACGGAAAGGGAGGGCCTCGCACACCAAGCGGCTGTCCATTGTGGGGTAGAGGGGCCTGTGGCTGAGTTCCCACGGCGCGTACGCCCGTTTTACACGTTTGAACAAAATATGTGAAGTGATCGCAAAAAAAGGATCTGCACGGTGAAAAGGTTTCCTGAGTTGACACCACGATTCTGTATCAGTGTATCTCGAAGGGAAACACAACAGCCTTCTGGTATTGTTGTGTGGTGCAAAACAAAAACAGTTCTGCTCGCCTGCCTCTCTCGAGTCACGCCAGCTTGGGGCTGTCGGAGCAACGAAAGATGTGCGTGGCCCTGCCCCGCTGTTGACCCTTTATTGTTGTGAGCTAACCTCCACTGTCGTCCGTCTCCGGTTCTGATGAATGACCTGATATTTTTTGTCTCACGTAGGATGTACCGGCCGGCCCCCGCCCCACACACCCCTCACAACCCGACCCCTTGGCCCCCTTCTGTGACCCTGTGCCATGTTGCGATGCTGCCACGCCACCTCCTGATCAGGGCTGTGGGCATTGTGCTCGTCACAGCTCGGCACAATGTCTGACGAAACCGTCGAAACACTGAAATCCACGCTCGAAGAGCTGAACGAGCGTGATGCCGAGCTGACAGAACTGGTATGCTTTGCGTTGGTGTGTGGAGGGGGTGGTTGGTGGGTTGTCCGGGGCTCTTCGGTGCCTTCGTGTTGTGCATTGTGGGAGGGTGTTGCAAATGGAAGCATCGGTCGGCATCGCATCCACTCTCCCCAGGTCGGCGAGGAGTTTGAAAATGACATCATCCAGTATGTGAAGTTGACAGTGCGCGAAACAAAGGACATGGAGCCGCTGACAAAGCCCGCAGTTTCGGGGATCCAGGTACGTGCACACTCATAGTGGCAACGCGATACATGTTGCCTCGTCCTTTGTGCCACGCCTGGGCATTCTTCCTTACTACTCCGATCCAAACCCACACCTCTCGCAGCTCATCCAAGTTGACGGGACACATGCGCAGTTCAGTGAAGCATGGTCGAACTTCTGGAGCAGTATGATCAAGCCCGAACACATCATCGACGGCAACCCTGAAACATCGTGGCGTGACGAGAAGCTGAAGTATGATGCGTTGCATTGTGTTCGTTGTTCATCATGAAAATCGCGGCCTCGACCAGGGGCTGCTGGAAGCGCAGCCAACAATGGCTTCATCGCACCTTCGTCTTCCATGTTCTCCACCCGACCACCCTTGCAGGCCTGTCATCTTGGAGCTGACCGAACCGGCAGCGCTACTCGGGTACCGCATGCAGACCTCTTGCGAGGATGAGGGGACTGACCCGAAGCACTGGTTGGTCGAGGGTTCCAAGGAGAAGGATGGTATGCCGTGCTATGTATTGGGTTGAGAAAGGCCGCAGACATGAGCCCCTTGCCCCGTTTGGCACGAGCGAGGTGGGCACGTCTTTATATTGCAAAGCAACGCATTCACACCCGAATTGCTTCCCAAACAGGCGACTGGCACGTGATCCATGACATGGACGAAGACGCGAGCCTTCCAGCAGATCGAGGGTCGTGGAGTATCCTCATCCCCCTGAAGCAGGCAGGTGACAAGCTTGCCGACGCGCTGCGGGTATGGACGAATCAGAACTGCAGGCTGCCACTTTCGATCCAGCGGGGGGTCTCTTTGGTTTCACCGATGTGGGTATCGGTGACGAGCTCCGCACGCAGAATCGGCCCGTTTCTTTTTCGTGATGACTGTTGTCAGCCACTTCGTACAACGAGTTTACACACAAATCTCCCCCAAGCCATTTATGGCAGATCGCCCAGCTCCCCTTGATGACCCCTCCTCCACACAGCTCGGCGACAGCCACGAGCAGGCAACCAAAGAAAGCAAAAGGGAAAAGGAACGTGCCAGGTATGCCACACATCATGCCCACCCACCGTATCGATGGCCCCATCCGGCACCGCCTCACCCCCATCCCTTCCCCCATTTTGGTTGAGAAGGGCGCACCACCCTCCACCACCTGGCCTCCCGTGTTCGCATGAAGGCATGAAATCACAGAAATCCCCTCCTATCCCTAATATTCCCTACTGTCAGCATCACCCGACCCCCTCTGGTCGCTGAAACCCACACCCCACCACCACAGGGAAGTAGCGGAAACAGGCCCGACCCGCGCCGAGGTGGACGAAATGCAGCACCAGCGGAATGCCAAGGAGGACCTGCTGCACCGCAACTGCGCGGAGGAGGAGGTGATCCGGGAGGACCTGGAGGAGATCACGCGCAAGGTGGAGCGCGAGGAGCGGCGGCACAACGAGTTCTTTGGGCGGATGAAGCGCGAGATCTACGAGCTGGTCGACATGGTCTGCTCGAAATACGACGAGGGAAACGTCGGGCAGGCCGTCGAGGTGGTGCAGGGCAGCCGCCTGATGGGCGCCATCTCTGAGGAGCGTGAGGACGAGCTGCAGCGGATCAACGCCGAGATGGAAGCCTCGAGACAGGCCGACACACTCCGCACCTCCGCCATCACACGCCTGCAGGTGCGCTGCGCGCAGGAGATCCCCAGCATCAACGACGAGAGCGAAGGGAAGAAACACGCGATCATCCAATCGCATCGCAAAGACATGCAGGGCCTCGACCACCGCCTTGCCGTGCTGGAGGTGGAGAACCGCGAGCTGCAGTTCCACACCAAGCGTGGGACGAACTACAAGTCCTCCTGGAAGGCCCGCCGTGGGAAGGACGGGGAGAAGTGGGAGGACCCCTTGCAGAGCCTGCGCGCCGCGGAGAACATGCGCAGGATGATCGAGGAGGAGGCGGAGGTGACTGCGGAGCTGACCCGGTTGCGCAAGGAGTACTACCACCTGGTTGCTCAGTACAAGGAGGAGAAGAAGGCGTGCTCGGAGGAGATCGTGGAGTTGAAGAAGCTTTTCAACGACACCCATAGGGAGCGGAGCCAGCTCGGGCAGGAGCGGTGTGAGCTGGAGGCGATCTGCGCCGACTTCTCCTCCGTGATCGAGCGGCTGCAGGGACAGCTCATCCAGGTGCAGGGGGGCGGCCCCCCGCACGCCTCCTCCACCCCCCGCCAGCACACCCGCCTCGTCTCCCCGATGGCGACGAAGTTCACCATCGGGAACGGGCGCCTCTCCCCACGCCCGTCTGTGTCCCCCCGCCGCTCGGTGCGCTCCGTCTCCGAGAGCTACTCCCGGTCGTCGCCACGCCCCATCCCTCGGGTCGTGTCAATGACGCCCCGTTAGGCATGCCGAGCTGCAGGGGGGTGGGGGGCTGTGGGTCTAGTGGATGTATTGGTGATGATGTCAATAAATTGAAGGGGGGTGATGAGGAGGACGAGGAGGAGGGGGGGGTGGAGAGGAGCGGGTGGAGTCCTTGTTCTGGGGCAGGGTGGGTGTGTGTGTGTGTGGGGGGGGGGTTGTGTGAAATGACTGTTGCTGCACCCCCAGGCACCAGGACAACGTCCTTTGCAAAATGGGTGTATCTCCAAGGCCCCCCTTTGTTTCCAAGTGAAGTGACACTTTTCAAGTTACGTGAGAGGAAATCGTACGACTTGAAGCTTTTTATTGGAGCAATACCCTTCATGCCACGCCTCAAGCCTCGACACATATGCTTGAGGCATGCTCAAAGATAAGTAGTCCAGAACTTTTTCATGCAGTTGCTGGACAGGGTGTGTCTGCCATGAAGCGAAAGGAGTACGATGTCAGTTTGGCCGAGCCGTCCACCGTTGGAGTAAGAAGACTGAGAAGAAGCGGGTGAATATGCGTGTGTGAGCGGTAAAAAGCTCTTTCTGCACACCCCTCCCCTTTCCCTTCTTTGCTGGGTCTCTTGCGACCCTCCCTCCCTCCCCCCGCCTTCCTCCCCCGCCCCTGCATTGTATAGCCCCTTTCAAACAAAAGTGGGAGAAGAGGGGTGGGGTGGAGTGGAGGGGGCCAGGAAGCCCGTTGTCTTCACCGCCACCCCCCCCCCACCCCTTCCCCGCCCCCCCCCCCCCTCCCTTCGTGTTCTCCCCAGCAGCGCTGCGCTCTCCAGCTCCCCGCCCTTGTTGTTTTCCAAATGTATTTACTGTCTCTTTTCAAACTCTCCGCCTCGACCAAACAGGTGGTTTGCTGCTTCTGGCTCTGTGATTTGTCGCGATACGCCGTGAAAACACAGGAAGGAGGGAGGGTGAAGGGGCATTGATGGGTGTACGATGCACTCCCTGGGTCTAGACTCCCCCGAGCGGGAGTCTAGACCCCCGCAGGATATACCCCTTGTTATTGACAGTTCAGTGGTTTGCGAAACCCAGCAACCTGTTCACCCGTGTGGATGCCTTGCAAAACACTTCACACACCTCTACCAAGTCGTGGGGAGGGGGTGGGGGGGGGGGGGGGGGGGCGTTCTGCTTCTGAAGCTGTGAGTGCTCTTTTTGCCCACCCCATCCATTCCGGGTGTGTGCAGTGTTGGTGAACAAACCATTTGCCCCCCACCGCCACCAATCCTCCCCCCGCCCCACCGATCCCACCTTCTCCCCACTGTGGCCTTTAGATCTGACGCTTTTCGTGAGCATGCGCGGTGTGTTTTTCACAAGAGAACCCAACGAGTAGCACGGTGGGATGCTTGGTGGTGCCGCGGTGGAAGATCGGAGAAGTGATGAGGTGTGAGCACTAAACAGGGAAGACTCCGTCAGAGAGTGATGTATTGGGCGAATCTTCGGCTGGAGAGATTTGTTTCGGCTCAGGCCATCCGCCCCATCTCGTTCTTCTGGCGCCACAAGTGTGTCCGGTTCGCACAGGAAAAAGAAAATATCCTGCTGCGAACGCTTCCCATTAACATCGCGCATCCCCTCGCCGGCTTCATTTAACAGCCGCGCGCATTAAACGATGTAGTCCCTGCCCCAGCCGCCTGTCCCCCGCCCGCCAGCACCCCTCCGGCTTCGCGCATGCAGTGCGTTAGTCTATTTGGATCTGTTCTGTTGTCAAACTGTGACTGCTAAGGATGCACGTACACCCTTCCCCCACACCCCCCCACGTTGTAGCAGTGTAGAGCGCGCCGAGCAGTTCCGCTCTCTCTTGATGCGGCCTCCCACCCGCTGTGTATGGTTTCACGCGCGCTCCAAAGAATGTCTGTTGCCACCACAGTCACGCACGCACCCACGACACCCACCCGCACATCCGCTGCTTGTTGGGGTTTATTATGTTCGGGGTGGGTATCTTCGTTGTGGAGCTGAAGTACCGTCCGAATCGATCGGGGCGGGCAGGTGCAACGCGCTTTGGGGTTGCCACCCACCCCCCCTTCCACTCTTGCAGTCAGCTGCGCTTCAAAAGTGAGCTGGGTGGGTGGCAAAAAAAAACAACCGCAAAAAAATCTTCAAACCGTTCAAAGAAAACAACGCCCCACCCCCACCCCCACCCCCCCCCCCCCTTTCTGGCTTCATCCCGCACGCCAGGTTTTAGTGGTTGCCGATGCCCCCCAAAAAAAAATGACATGTCATCAGTTTGTACAGGCACAAGTCCCCCCCCGTTTCTCCCCCTCGTGGGACAAGCGGGGCCGAGCTGACAAAGCCCCTCCGGAGTTTCAAAAAGAGAACGGTGGCACCCCCAACGGTGACACTTCTTCTATGCGCCAATGCTTGGCCGGGAAAGGGTAATCGCATCGGACTAATTCGGCCAACCTGTGTTAGATAGCTCTGTTAAGTCCATAACGAGCTCGCGGGTGTGTTTGGGTGTAAGTGTGGATGTGGGTGCGAGGTTGTCTGCGTGCGTCATTTCGCCTCTGCAAACCACGGGGGGGGGGGGTAGGGGGGGTCATAAGCCCCCCTAAAAACGTACGAAAACCAAAATTTTCGACATACCATCAGAACCCCCCTAATACCTGATCTGACCCGAAAATCCGACCCATACCCCCCCGGAAACCGTCTGGAGCCCACTTGTGACACCTGATACGCACTTTTGTGATGATTTTTTGGGGTCCTAAAAAATGTACCTCACTTTCGTACCTTGCCTTTGTACCTGAACCACTCCCGACCGCATTATTTCTTTCTTTGCCTTTTCTGCGGTGGTTCCGGCTCAGGTGGCACGTATGTTGCCTTCGCCAGTGCCTCGGAAAGGTCTTTCTTGACCTGATTGGTGGGAATGTTGTGTTGTTGCGCCAGCGGAATGAGTTCAGCCACCTTCTGGGTGTAGTACTTCGAACGCAGATGGGTCATTGTGAGTACTTCGTACGCCTACGAGGCAGCATCGGCATTAGTAGGCAGCGTTGTAGATGTCTTTGCTTCGTCGATCTCAGCCTGTGAAGGCACGATTGGGAGATTGTACGCCCTGAGAGCCGAATGGTTATGCTTGTGCTGTGTAATTTGCGCCCCCCGCAGGATATGCACACCACGCAGTCTCGACAGCACGTATGAGAGTGTACCATGTGAGGACTCAACAAAATCGTTGGTCGTCGGAACAGCGATGTCGGCGTCGCACGTGTCGTAGTCTCTGAACCGTTGGAGCACGTCGAGCATCTTCTTCGCTGCGCAACGCATCAGAGCGCCAGCCTCTGGTGTTCACAGCTTCCGGGCTTCTGCCATACCCGGCAGCCCCATTGGCACCCACTCCGGGATGACTGTCCGCATCCGGGAGAGTTGTTCGATGTAACTTTTGATGGTGTCGTACCTCTCATGCCCTTCAGCAGCACACAGCTCCCCTTCGTTCGGCATAGATGTGCCTTTGAGATGCCGCATTGACTTCACAAACAGCGCGTACGTTAGTGTTGCTGCGCACATGTGTGGAACGTACTCGTCACCCAGCAGACTGTCCAGCGCGGTGCTGTTGGGTATAGTCAGATCACCTGCTGCATGCAGCTTCCGCAGCAACTCCCGGTTGTACAGCACTTGACTGCAGTTGAGGCTCACTTGCGCGTACTTCACACCCACTTTTCTTTGAAGGCAAAGGGCCTTTGGTATGCGCCCTCCCTGTTCAGCTATAAGCTTCATCTGGCATCTTGGACCTGCTCCTGTCGTAGATGAAGTGCTGTAACTCAGCGCCGTGCGGAGAGTGTCCATGGAGGATACCAGCTTGTCCGGCACAATAACAGCTTTGCCTGCTTCGCTGACGTGCTTGAGCTTATGGCTGCCGCAGCCATTGACGCCCAAGTCGAGGAGCTCAGCCATCTTAATCGATGACTTCTCGTGATCGATTGTGCATGATTCAGGCTGGTGGAAACCCCGTTCTTTTAATCCATCGATGACCTCACTTACCTGCTGGGCTTTCGCTGACCCAGAACCACCCACACCCGGCTTTATTGAGGCGATCGCAGTCACAACACGGCCTGGAGATGATGGATGCGGAAAGCTGGTTGCCACTGTTGAATACTTGGGAGTGTCACGACTCCCCGAAGAGTGATCCTGCGCCACCCCCGTCTGAGCAGTCGTCGCGCGAGCAGCCGCAAGCACTCGCTTGTATGACAGTGTCCCCATATACCCATCGACTCGCCTGACCGTTGTTCTGCTGATACCTAACCTACCCGCCCAGCGCCTCTTCTGCTTGGTTTTAGTGCCTGACAGAGCCTCAATGATGTCGGATAGGCATCTGCCTGCCGACTCAGCCCCCACACAGTGCGACCGCAAGATCGCCAGGGATGTCTCAACGCCAGGGGAATATCCTCCCCTGGCATTGTACAACCCGACTCTCAACCCTCGGGTCCTCTCCTGGAGGCGGCGGTGGCGGGCCCGCAACGCTTCGTACTTCCGGTACAGACTGAGGTAGTCTGCCCGGCTAACCCGCTCATCGCCCCCTAGATCATCTGCTGCTCTGGAGCTGCCATCACTCTCACTGCCCACATCAGTTGGTGTGGGGGTAGGAGCAGGAGGAGTGGGAGGAGTAGGAGGGGTAGGAGGAGTAGGAGTGCAGGTGACATCTTTCTTGGCCAGCAAGGAACGCCGCCTTTCCCGCACGTGCGTGCAGTTGATACACCACTCCATGTATCTGTCGTCACCACGTCCCACTCGCTCTCCTATGCATCCAGCCCGACGGAGCGCCCGAAAAAATGTCGCCTCACCGATGTTGTGTGCCGTTTTCTTCTTACGCAGGTCTGCCAGAACGCTCTCTGCCGGGACCCCGCACATCTCCCGTTTGAGGAGCGTCTTTCGAGCAAGGTACTCCTCTGCAGCAGCATCTGACACCTCTGCGAGGCCCTTGGCACGCGGCATGTGTTGAAGGCCTGCTGGGTGAGCGTAGTGATACCCTTTCCTTGCAAAGAAAGAAATAATGCGGTCGGGAGTGGTTCAGGTACAAAGGCAAGGTACGAAAGTGAGGTACATTTTTTAGGACCCCAAAAAATCATCACAAAAGTGCGTATCAGGTGTCACAAGTGGGCTCCAGACGGTTTCCGGGGGGGTATGGGTCGGATTTTCGGGTCAGATCAGGTATTAGGGCGGTTCTGATGGTATGTCGAAAATTTTGGTTTTGTACGGGCTTATGACCCCCCCTACCCCCCCCCCCCCGGGGGGGGGGGCAAGCGACAGTGCTGATCCCATCAGAAGGGCTTCCTCTGATGCGTTCTACACAGCACTGTGGAGCGGAAGCAGACGGAAGGAACGTCGCAGGCACCCCCCACCACAAACGTAACCCGGTGGGAGTGCGGGGAAGTAGTGAATAAGGCAGCATGGCGGAAGCGAGAGTTTGTGTATGTATTGGCACGACCGGCCTCTCGAGTCCACAGGGGGACTGACTGGCGCCCCTCCTCCCCTCGCCTTCCTCCCTTTCGAATATTTCTGCTGTCGATCTGCTGTGTCTTGCAGTGCGCACATGTTTTCTGCAAACATGATGAAGAAGACTCTTGCCAGTCCACTCACTCCCCACACCTCCTACCTCCCCACAGATTTGCACATACACACAGCGCGTCCCGTAAAGAAGCGTCTCAACCTACCCCATCGACCCCCCTTCTTTGCATAGCTTTTGTTCCGGTTTTCTCCTCGCAGAGCGAGAGTGCGAGGGAGCGAGGGTAGATAGAGAGCCAGTCTCTCCCTCTCTCTCTCTCTCTCTCTCCCCACACACACCCCTTCCCCGAGCCCTGTAGGTGGGCCCCGGTGATTGCGTTCTTTTCGAGGCGTATCCCACGGCCTTTTTTTTTGATTCTCTCATCGCTGCATTGATCTTTCTCTTTATACCTGCGATCCGTTCCTGATTGGTTTTTTCTTTGCCCCCCCCAGGCCCTGGGGTAAGGATTTTTGGTAGTTCACGGATTTCCTCCGGGGGGGGGGGGGGGGGGGTGGGGGGGGGGCTCCCCGCGGGCTGAGGTCAGGCTGGCGACCCAGGTTTTCAGGGTGACACCAGGATTTCCTCGAAATTTTGGGTGACCCCCACCCCCTGGTCGGGCACCCTACCAGGGGGGGGGGGGTCACGAGGGGGGGTATGGGGGGGGGGTCAGGAGGTGGTACTTTCACCCAATTGATGTTCCCCATTAATAGGTGTAAATGGGCACCCCATGGCCAAAATGACCCCATCGCGATCCGCACAGATTCCAAACGTTCAAAAGAACGGGTTTTTGGAAAATCCGAGGGGGGGGTCCCGCTGGGTGGGTAGGTGGGGTGTAGTGGACTGGCTGCCTCCCAGCCACCTTCTCCCACGACCAGTCCCTGAACCAGACCCGTGTTTCATGGGTGATACTTGGCTCACACACCATCAAAGTGACCCCACTGTGATCCGCACAAATTCCAAACGTTCAAAAGAAAGGGGTTTTGGAATACCCGAGGAGGGGGTCCCGCTGGGTGGGGTGGGGTGTCATGGTGTGTGTCACCCAGTCACCCTTCACCCATAACCAGCCCCTGAACCAGACCGCTTTTTCATGGGTGAAGCTGGGCACCTAGACCCACAGTGTGACCCCACTACGATCCGCAAAAGTTTCAAACGTTCAAAAGAACGGGGTTTTGGAACACTCGTGGAGGGGGTCCCGCTGGGTGGGTGGGCTGGCTGACTCTCGGCCCCCCTCTCGGCCGTGTGGCTACCTCAGTCACTTTCTCTTCGGACCAGCCCCTGAACCAGAGTCACATTTCATGGACGATGTTTGTCACATAGACCTATAAAATGACCCACTACGATCCGCAAAAGTTTCAAACGTTCAAAAGAACGGGGTTTTGGAACACCTGAGGAGGGGGTCCCGCTGGGTGGGTGGCTGGGTGGGGTGGCATGGTGTGTTACTCCCAGTCACCTTCACCCATGACCAGCCCCTGAACCAGAGCCACATTTCATGGACAAAGCTTGTCACCTAGACCTACAAAGTGACCCCACTACGATGCGCACAGATTCCAAATATTCAAAAGAACGGGGTTTCGGAACACCCGAGGAGGGGGTCCCGCTGGGTGGGTGGGCTGGCTGACTCTCGGCCTCCCATCACAGTCTCCTATGACCAGCCCCTGAACTAGACCCACATTTCATGGGTGAAGCTTGGCACCTAGACCCACAGTGTGACCCCACTACGATCCGCACAGAGCCCAAAGAGTGCAATGGAAGGGGTCAATCGCGATTCCGCGAGTCGAAGATTCCGCACTTTTGGGTCACTTTCAGGTGATGTCAGGTCCCTGGAGTGACTGCAGATAGCCCATTTTCAGGGTGGGAGCCCTACTCGTACGTCACCCAGATTCAGCCCAAACCCGTGCACCCAGGGTGCACGGTCGCCGGGAGCGCGCGGGCACCCGGAAACAGGTCGCATTTGCGCGCGCTGCCTGCACCCTGCACGCCAGCCCCCCCCCCCCCCCCCCCCCCCCCCCCCGACGTTCACGACCCCCCAGAAAATTACCCCAGCCCCTGGCCCCCCCCCCCCTATCCTCTAGTCCGTTCGTCTCCCTGTTCTTATTAGACACAAATCACCCCAACTCATAAGCCCCCCCCCCCCCCAACAACAACACAACCCGGCTGCACGACCCCCACTCCAGCCTTTAAGATTATCCCAGAGGCGGCGGTCAGTAAGGGGGGGAAGCTGCAGGCTACAACAAGCCCCCTTGGGGGAGCCGCGGTGCGGTCGGTCCCTTCGAGTCCCTCTGTGAGCCCCGCCTTGGGCCCGTCGCACACTTCCAGCATGGGGGTGATCAAGAAGAAGCTGCTGGGTCTCTTCAAGAAGAAGAAGGATGCATCAGGTGTCGACCAGGGTAAGGTCGTCTTCTCTTCGGTCGATTCGCTGTCGTTAGTCAGCAGCGACTCTCGGAGCGATGTGAGTGATGCATCTGACTTTGTGTATGTTGCAGCTCCTTCAAAGTGCCTCGAAGACTACGAATGCCTCGGCCCGGTTGGGAAGGGGGCAACGGCGACCGTGTATTCCGCAAAGGATCTTGTGACGAACCGGACAGTGGCACTGAAGGTCATTAAGAAGCAGGACTGCCTCCGCAGGAAGGTCAACAAGCAGAGCGTGCTGCAGGAGCATTCTGTGATGACTGCGCTGAACAGCGTGGGGTCGCCGTATTTTGCCCGGTTGCACAACGCCTTTCAGACGAGCAACAAGATTGTGCTGTCGATGGAGTTTGTCGCGACAGGGGATTTGTCGAACTACGCGAGCCTGCTGCCGGGCAGGGTGTTCGGGGAGGACGTTGCGAAGCACATCACCTCGCAGCTGTGTGTGGCCCTGTGCACCCTGCGGGACCAGGGTGTCGTCTACCGCGACCTGAAGCTGGAGAACATTCTCATCGATGACGCGCTGCAGGTGTGCCTGGCAGACTTTGGCCTGGCCCGGTTCACCTCCGAAGAAGACAGGTGCAGCACCATCGCCGGCACCACGCGTTACATGGCCCCCGAGGTGGTGAAGGGCGAGCAGTATGGTACGGCGGTGGACTGGTGGTCGCTCGGCGTGCTGCTGTTCGTCATGCTGTCCGGGAGCAACCCGTTCCCTGGCGCTGCTCCCTCGGCGGTGATGCGCAGCATTGCCTTCAGCCAGCCCGACTACGATGCCCACTTGGCGCATGTCTCTCCCGCGTGCCTCGACTTCCTGAAGGGTCTCCTTAACAAGGATCCTGCGCAGCGGCTCACAGGCGTGTCCGCCATCCAGCACCCCTGGTTTGCAGGTGTGAACTGGCAGGATGTGCGTCGGCGGGAACTCAAGCGGCCCAGCGGCGTCCCCCGCCCCACCGTGTTCCAGCCCATCAGCCCCGTGAGCTTCAGCGACATTGCAAAGAAGGAGGCATCACAGGATCTGACGTCCGAGCAGCAGCTCCAGTTCGCCGAGTTCGATTTTATGGGTGCCCTTGCGCCAGAGTTGGCATGATGCACATGTCGCCGGGTTTCTTACTGCAGTTGTTTCGATGCTGGTGGGGCGCAGCGTCCCAGCTTGGATGAGTTATTCTGGTGGGTACTGATGTGTTGTGTATTAGGCGACGAAGCGTAGCAGAGTCGCGAAGTAACGAAGGAACTCATACGACTTGAAGCTTTAGGATTCCCACCCTCAATGTCACTTTACAGGGCCTCGACAGCCTTGAGACACAAGCGTGCGCTCAGCGAAAAAAAACAGGGTGGCCTGCCAAGCGAAAGGAGTACGAGGTTTCCCCAGCGATTCTTTCAGTTTAGATAGAATGGGCTAACAGCCTTGGGTGCGTATGCCTGGCATAATGCGCGGTTGCCCCATCGTGCCCCCTTATTTTCGCCCCACCCCCATCCCCACCCCTCTGCGAACAGCAGCGTCGAACGTGTTTTCAGATTGGACAGAGTTGAATCTGAGCAGTTTGTGTGAAAACCCCCATGTAGTCTCCTCCATCTCGGGTGGATGCTGAGTGATACCTGGCCGCTGCCGGTGCCAGTGAGACGCTCTCACCACGCTAATGGGCGCTCTCAATATTTTTTCATCTGGTGCCCAAAAGACTGTGTATGCATGTTGCCCGCATCAGAGTTCACTCGGTGCGTTCCTTCCTGCAGTGGGTTCCTATCCGACCTCTGTACCCGAGAGGTGCCGTTTCTCAGGAAGCTTCCTGATAAGCGCGCACAGGGGAGGCAGTGTGGGCATACCTGAAGAGGACACTGGGACCCCTCTGTCCATTGCCGTCTTTCACCTACACCACACGCCCTTTCGCTCTTGGCTGATTTATAGTTTCAGCACAGCGTCAACGAAAACCCATAAACCCCCCACCCCCACCCACCCCCCCTGTGAACAAAATGCGGAGAAAAGACATGGGTGGGGTTTTCAGCAGACTTTACAGCGGAAAAGGCTTGGTTCTGCTTTGTTTATTTCCGAATTGCCGCGCCAGTGCTCGCAGCAAGGAAAAAACCGGAAGATTTCCTCAAAAAAAAAGATCCTGAAAAATGGGGGTTGAGGATTTCCTCCGGAGGAAAAGTGGATTTTTCCTCCGGAGGAAACGGGGGTTTTCCTCCAGGCTGCAGTTCACAGCCCTGAGCCTGGAGGGATGGAGGGGGGGTAGTGAAATCGAATTTGAAGGGAGCACAAGAATGATCACCCTTCACTCGTTATGCAGGTTGTGTCTGAAATCCAGTGTTTTTTCCGGCCTGTGTGGGGGATGAGCATATGTCCTCCTGACACCCATCCTTTTCCCGTTTTTTTGCAGCCAACAGCCAGACGTTCACTACCGTGGCATCCGGCGGCTGGGGGGCTCCGCCCCCCAGACCCCCCTGTGGCATGTGCCTGGTCTTAGAGCACGGTCTGTGGAGTATGTCTCGTACTCAAGTCCTTCGAATCCCATCAGGTCGGGGGATCCAACCACTCCAGTCGCCTCAGGGAGAGGATGCAGCCAACTCACACAGAATCTGTACGCCCACACGAACAGATGTTCGCTACCGTGGCCTCCGGCGGCTGGGGGGCTCACGCCCCCCAGACCCCCGATGTAGCGTGTGCCCGTCTGTCCATCTCCCCCGGATACAGTGCAGCGTAGGAGGTCAGCACCACATCCATGAAGCGCTTCTTCGAAGCCTGGCTGACATCGGACAGGAGGTCGGACTTCCCCACCTGGGAGGTACACACGCCGCGTTGGCGACATGCGTGACACGCGACACGACACCTGAAACGTGAGTGTGCCTTGCTAACACGGGCATTTCAACGGTCTGCCGGCGACCGTCCCCCAAACCAGTAAACCAGCAGTTTTGGAAAATCGGAGAGGTCACCCTACTACCCTGCACGTGGGCCCTTTGAGGGGGAAAAAAACGGCCCTAAATCTGGATTCTGGTTTTCCTCCGGCACCCGGAGGATCCTGCGAGCACTGTGCCGCGCACAAAAAAAATACCGCGATATCTGCCACAGTGTTCGGGCTTTTGCAGTGGGTGATAAGCCAGTAGGGTCGGATCCTGTTCTTGGCCTGTATACTCACCCCCCCTGCAAAGCTGCTCTCCTCCCCATGGCCCTCGCTGCATATCACTCAAAGCTCTTTCCAAGCCTTTAGATACCGCTTTCCTGGACACGGCGTTCCCAAGATGCGGCAGGGGCGTATTTCAATCCAGGCAATGTGTGTGTTCTTCTTTTTCGGGCGTCATTTCACACACGCACACCTCTATGCCCCCCTCCCCGTCGCCCGGTGGCTGCACCGCAATGGGTATGGTATGCAAACCACAGGGCAGCAACTTACTGGGGAGTGAGAAGTGGCCTTGTTGCCCGCTTGAGCCACACGCACGGCAGCAGCTTGCCCCCAACTGCATAACCCGCGTCCTTCGCTCTCTTGGGAGCAGCAATCGAATCGTTGCGAGTCGATCTTAAGTCACCCCCATCGTCTCGCACTTGGCGTGCTCCCCCAGAAGCACCGCCGACTGAATCACCCGCCAGAGCAAAATGGCACACGAGAGGGGCAAACTATATCGCTGCAGTTTCGGCCCTCCCCATCCGACACCCCCTGGCAGGCCTCTCCAGGCACAGCCGGGATCAAGGGAGTCTGGGGCAGCCGAGCCTCATGTGCCTCCCCTCTCTCTCTTCAGTGCGTGTTCCTTTATCCCCCCCCGCCTCGTCTCACAGTTTGGCGCACGCACCGGTCTAATATTATGGTTTTGTCCCCCGACAATTTCGCTTCCATTCGAGGAAGGTGCCTGGGGGGTGTTTTTGTTTCAAGCTTATAAAGATGCCGCAGGGGGTTCCCCTCAAGCCGTTGTGCACGCCACTGCCACTGGGTCGTCTCTTGCACGTCAGGTTGGTGGTTGTCGGTACCAAAGAGCAAAGGGAGGAAGAGGAGGAACAGGGACACCTCCCCCCCTGTGGCTAAAAAGGCTGTTTTGGCACCCAATATTGTGTGGCGAACCACTTTTCCGCCACTCCCTTCTGAGCGAAGGGATCCAAGAGTTTCGAAAATTTCCCCTACCTTCACTCAGGCGTCCAGGTTGCTCAGCTGGGCTGTTGTGTCACTCGCCTCAGACACCTCAGAGCGGCGCCGAGCTACGGCTCGGCCTGGTTTTTGAGGGGAAAAAGAGAGACGAACACACGCCTGGGCGCTGGAATACGCCGTGTGTTAGGAGATGTGACATTGTGACATTTCCTGGAGGTTGCCAAGTTTTCCCTGTAGTTTTTTTTCTCTTTTGGGTGATTCTGTAAACTTGTTGTGTGGATACCATTCCCCCCCCCCCCCTCTCCCCCCCCCCCCCCCAGCAATTGCGAGCGCGGGCCCTGAGGCCCGTTTTTCTTTGAGAAGAGCTTTGGCGGGGTTTGTTATTCTGATTTTCTTTCGAGTTGTGCCCGGTTTTCCTCCCTGTGCCGGCGAAGCGGGGGTATTGCTCCCGGGCTCGATGCCCACTCTCGAAGCTATGTGGTCGAAAACTTCCCCCCCCTACCCCCCTACCTTCCCACCCTCTCGGTCTTCCCTCTCTCGCTGTAGTTTCGGCCCTCCCCATCCGACACCCCCTGGCAGGCCTCTCCAGGCACAGCCGGGATCAAGGGAGTCTGGGGCAGCCGAGCCTCATGTGCCTCCCCTCTCTCTCTCTCTCTCTCTCTCTCTTGGACCGCGAGTCGCGAAGCGTCGCGAATAGAACATTGTTTTTTTGCGTCACGAAAACAGCACATAATACACTGTGTGTGCCTGCAAAGGAGGAGACCTCATGCGACAACCATCAAGCAAACAAAACAAGTTCCCCCCCCCCCCTCTCTCTCTCTCTCGATCTCTTTCTTCCCTCACCAACAACCCCCTCTTTTTGTGCCAGTCCTTCTCCCTCCCCCTTCCGTTCTTTCTTCCGTTCAGTGCTCTAATTCTTAGGGTTTCTCTTCCAATTCCACCATTGCTATCGCCGTGTTTCATCATTACCTGATTCAGGGACCCCCCCCCCCCTCTATCCCCACCCTATCGAATTCTCCCAACTCACGCTGGACATGGGATGACAGGCGGTGCATCGGTCAGCCCGGCCGATCTGCCAACGCTCTCATTACAGTTCTAAGGTGAAGGTTGCCTGTCGTGACCACCCGGTTCTTCTGGCAGAGCGCCACATAATGAACAGGACCCCCCCCCGCTCCCAATTCCAGGCTTGCTTTGCTAGGGTGGGGAGCAGCTGTGGCGCATCCGGAAAAGCCATTTTTGAAAGTTGTTCGGGAAGTGGAAGGGGGGGGGGCAGGCTTGCCGTATACGTAGGATTTCTCGGCTGGAACGTATATATACGTATATATACGTACAGGCAGTATACGCCGTAACGTATATATACGCTCCTATACTTTGGTAAGGCAACCTCTCAGTGTTCACCCCCCACCAGTGGTGCCGGGAACAGGGTTCCGAGGATTCCTATATTCGCCCCAGGCAGTTCCCAAGGAACGGTGACGAGGATTCACGGGTTTTGTTTAGAGCTCTGTGTGAAGTCAGTTGTTGAGGGCTTTTCATACCCTCCTCACCCGCATCCTTGCAGCGAAGCTGCACGTTCTCCAGTCCTGAATGTCTGGCGCGTTCGCAGGTTGTGCATCAGTACCACAAAGGGAGGGGGGTCTGGGGGGCGGTGCCCCCCAGCCGCCGGAGGCCACGGTAGTAAACATCTGATGTTCCTTGCGGGCGAGAGATGTGATTCTGTACGGCTGCAACCGCCTTCCTGAGGCTGGGGTCGTCTGGTTCCATTGCCCGATGTGAATCCTAATTGTTGCGCGAGGATATGGCCCGCGACAGGCACAAGGCATGTCACAAGAGACGTCCTTCGCATCAGTGCCTGGTAGCACGGCGAAGGTTACCTAGCCCACCTAGCGTGGGTCGATGGAAATGAATCAGGGGACCAAAAAAGGTGTTGATGGTCCGATAGTTAGTAACAGGCCTGACTGTACCGGCACCCCTGGGGGTTGGGGGTCTCATCTGAACGTATATATACATATACGTCTTATACGTATATCGCAAGCCTGGGGGGGGGGCAACCTACCATGTGGCTGCAGATTGATGCCCCCCTCAGGGTGGACAAAATAAAAAGGGCTCTCCAGGATTTCCGGATGTGCATTGATCCCTTCGCCCGTGCCTCCGTGTCCTACCCCCCCTCCCCCCCTCTCCCCTCCCCATCGCCCCGATGCATGCATCCAGCATCCCCGCAGCACGTCTCCAACTGCTGCCGCCGCGCCCTTTGTGCCTTCTTTTTTTCCGAGGCAAGGGCGAAAGATTAGTCGTGATCCCTGACATGCTGTGTCTGGTGGTCTCGCCTTGGGGTACCCGATAATGCTGCGTTGACTGCTTCTGCCAGCTTGTCAGAAGAAGTCAACAAGAATCACGCTTGACCCAGGGTTGAGTGAATGGGGTCAGCTCTGGTGGGTTGTGGTGGTGACGGCTTCAGTAAAAATTCAAAGGGCCCACACACACTCACACACCACTCCCTCCCCTCCCCATGTCGATGTGCCTTCTCCCGATCTGCCTTCCAATGCATACTGTCGGCCAGTAGTTTGGTTCCGACTGCCCAACACACAAACCGGCCTTTTTTTTTGGCTGCTCATCGCAGCAGCAAACTGCGCCCAGCCCCTAACCTCTGGGCGCGCAGAGGGATTTGACTTCCTCTTGGTTGTTGCGGCTCGAAGAAGGCCTGTTCCCAGCACCCCTAACCATGCCCTAACTTCTTGCCGTTGGCTCTGTTCTAACCACCGTCCCTCCAGCCTGCGTCATGGTGAATGAGGTTCATCTGGCCAAGCGCAGTGTTGGATGATTTTTTCTTGAGAGTTTGTACGTTCGTATTCTCTCTTGATTCTCCCGAAAAAAGCAGTTGTTTTTTTTTCGCACACTCGCATGGGCAAAACGTACCACAGCAGCTCAATGAGGACCAGTGCGCTAACCCCACCCCTTCGGCAACCGAAGGGTGTGGCATCACTTCAGGGCCTCCACGACAAACGATGTACAGTTCGAGAGGGGTTGTGAGAGAGGTGCTATGGCGTTCTTGCCTGTGCGTAGTGCGATTGGAAGCGCCCTGTGACTGTTTTCGTTTTTCTTTTATTGTGCTCGTCCCACGCAAACACTCGGCACCGCCAACGCAGGTGCGTGTGGGCAGCGTTCAGCGAAGAAGGAAAGTTTGTCAGATCATTCGTCACAACATCACGGAACAGTCGGCTGTCTGGATTAACATCTTCTTCTTCATTGCCACAGCCAAATCCAAAGCGAACAGCCAGGCCGCACTAAAATGCCCTCGTCTCTCAGCTAGCCAGAGCCATAGGACACGTGCAGGCACCCCTCCGGTAGGAAGAGTGGGATTCCGGGCAGCGCTGCGGCAACAATGCTCTCGAAACTGAGAAGATACGCCAGAAGACAGCCAAAAAAAATATCCCATCGGGGGCCCTCGCTACGAGTCACTGTGAGTCACGAGTCGTCAGTTTTCAGCCAAACATGGCTGACTTCTCACTTTTTCTCACTCAGTCACACTTGGTAGCGAGGGCCCCCATCAAATACCGGGCAATTTTGCCTTGTGTGCGCTAAAGCCAACTCATCCCCGCTTGTTGGTTATCGATGCACAACAGAATTCGTCCCAAAACCAGCCAATTCCGGTCCACGTCCCCAGGCACAACGACAGGCCATCTTTCCAAGGTGCTGTTCGTGCACGCCAAAGGACATGCCACGGGGATGCGCTGGTGCACACATCCCCAGACCTTTTTTGCATTTGATCATCGGAGGGCTTGGGGAAGCGAGCTTTCCCCCCTCACCGACCTGCCCTGCCCGCTGCTGTGTCCCCACCCTCTGAATCCGATGATTTCTTCAGCGCCTTTCTCTTTGCCCCGCTGTTCCGACGGTGGGGCTGCAGCCCATCCCCTCCCCCCAGCGAGTTTTGAATGTCAACCCAAAGCCACGCAGTCCAGTTCTCTAGTTTAGTCAATCTCTCAACACAATCCCGAGGTCGATCTGTGTCTGTCCGACCTCTGGCGTGTTTTGATTTGCCCCTTGTCTCAGGGCATTGTTTTTTCAGGTCGATGTCAGCAGTTTGTTCTTCCCCCTCCAGCAGCCCAGGCAGGACGCACACAACACGGCATGCATGCATGTTGTGTGCACACCATCAGACCTGCTTCAGATTGCAGCGCCGCAAGCAAGGTGGAGGCCACAGGCGGGGGTGCCTCATCCCGTTAAAGTGCACCGTGTGTTGCGGTGCAGTGTATGCAACAAAGAACAAAATGCCCACCCTAGTGTTGTCTGCCTGGCTTGGCCAGACAGGCGACTCCCTGGTGTCCTCATTGGTCCCTGTTCATGTTTGTTAGTTTGAGTCACTAGATTCAAACAAACCCGATCATCGTCATCACCGGCTGTGAAAACTATTCAAACTGGCCCGCTCGTGCCCGCTTTGATTTTTATCATCGCTGGGGGAGGGGTAGGTATGCCAGGGAGTCGGCATATCTGCTCGTTTGTGGCTGCAACAGGAAAGGACGCGCCCTTGGTCCAAGACATGTTGTCACATGTTGTCAAGAACACCACATCAAATCGCATCTTCGGTCTGGTCCGGGAAAATCGCACACGCACCACCAACCAAAGGTCGCAGGTGCAGACCAGATCGGGTGGCAACGCTGTGACTTCGTCGCAGGCCCGGTGGCAGTGCCACGCCGCATAGTGTGCTCTGCGAACTCTGGTTTTAACCACAAACGGACATGGGGGCACGATCCGCACAGGGTGTGTCCTCTCCAAACGTGGTCATCACACACACACACACATACAAGTTTTATTTCATCGTGCTGAAATCGAGCCATCAAAAAACCACCTTGCGATAATCAATATGACACCGACCTGCACTCAACGTGTCATCGCCTGACATCAAATAGTCTCGCTTTCCCCCCCAACGAACACTGGTAGCCGTTGTGCGTCAACGGTGGGGGGGGCGGGGAGCAGAACATTGCCAGCCCCTTCTTGGAAACAACAGAAGGGGTGTGTTGAAGGCTGGCAGCCCTTCGACGGGTCGGAGCTGGGTTGGCTCCAGCACCAGAGCACAGCAAATGCAGTGGTGTGTGGAAATGAAGAGAGAACAACCAAGCCTATTGCCCCTCCGCACCCTCCCCGGAGGGGGTAATAGAATGCCGCTCTGCTGGCAACCCTCTTCCTTTTCCGCCGTCCCAAAGCTCGGTGTGTGCACATCAGCACACAGTGAGCGCAGAGCTGATCATCAATAAAGTGCCGCATTTCTGTGGTCTGCACCGGCACAGCCCTGGTGTCGTTAGAACCTGAACTATCCCTCTCGACAATACCGTTTCTATTCCTCCCGATCAATCAGGCAGCAACGTGGAAGGCGACAGCCGGCCCACCTGTGACTCACATCTGTGATTTTTTTCTCTTTTGTGCTCGTCTGATGCGAACACTCTCGCGCACAGTATTGTGCGGACAGCATTTTCAACAAAAGAGAATTGCCAGATACAATCAGTTGTCAGAGTCGCATGTATGAACCAGTTTGGTCTTTTCACGTCGCATCCGGCCGTGCCCTCCGATTCCGTTGCCACATGGGGTGGTGCTAAGTCCCGAACCCCATCTCCTTCTACGGCACTGTGAAGAAGGGCCATGCCAAGAAAAACCCACATACTTCCTTCGGCGGCACAGCCGTGTCAACAAAATGTGGATTCCTTTGGAAAAAAAACTCACCCCTCTACCCTAACATCATGAATTCGAACGATCACAGCAGACTGAGCTTCTGCAGATAGCCTGGCTCTCGTGCCGTGTGATTGTCAAACTCAACACCGCTTATACTTATTGGGCAACACGGTGCATGCGACAGGGTTGATACCCTCTTCGTTTGCATTCGCCCTGTGGATCATCATCATAACTGTTGAAAACGAACTGTGCACCTGCATTATTGTCATCACACAAGATGTGTTTTTGAACGATTTTTGAACGATTTTTGGCCGTGCTCGTCGCGTCCCCCGGTGAGGGGGGACGCTGTTTCGTGTTCTCCTTGCCGCACGGAGGCATTGCCTTACGTCGCCTCTTCCTCTTTTCCTTTATGGGCGGGTTAGTCTGGCTCAGAGGGCGGGACCGTGCTGATATGCACAGTGACGACTCTCCCTTTTTTTGTTGTGCCCGCCTCCTGCCGAGTCGTGGCTGCTGCCTCTCAGACTGGGGGCGGGCGGTCGCCGACGCTGACGCGCCTGGCGGCCCGTGGAAAGTGACGTGGGTCTGGGGGTGGGGGGGGGGGGGGTGCTATTTTGTGTGCGTTATGTCTCCCCAAGCCATCGATTCGCCCTGCCAGTCAGTCCAGCTAAACACCTCTGAACGGCAGCTCTGGCGGAAAGGCTTGTGTATTGTTGGTTATGTTTTGTTCGCATGTCAGAGAGCAAGCATTCTATCCCGTGTCAACACCCACCCCATTGGCTAGGCCACGCTCTTTGCTGCCTAGGCAACAACCACATGGCAGCTGCCTGTGTGTTTAAGTATGCCCAGCCTGGCCCCCACTAACCTGGGGGCCCACTCATATCACCCGCTCGCCCCCATCAATGCCCCACCGGGCACAAGTGTCAGAAGAAGTTGGAAGCCCTTTCCTGACTAACGAATAAACCCCTTGACTTGTTCATTTGTTCAACGAAATGAAGTTGAACCGGAACAGATATGAGCCCGCTGTGCCCTTCCTCTCTGGGGAAGGGCGGGTGTGTTGGGGGCAGGGAAGGCAGCCCCGGCAGGGGAGGAGAACAGTATTCCAGCATAAATGGTGGCGTTTTTGGCGGCAGCCAGTTATGTTATCTTCAAATCAAAACCACGTTCCTTTCCGGCCGACTTCGTCACGTGGACTGGGAATGGATTCTTGAGGCCTTTTTGCAGATTATTTTTTCTGATTCGTGGCAATGCGTTTTTTTTCGGAGACAGACGAAATGAATCGTTCAAATCGCTCAAACCATCAGGAATTTGCTGCTCTCGCAGCGGTTCGTGGATGTCCAATCTTGTGCCGTCTACTGTCATTTGTGACTGCACACCATGCCTCGGACAAGTCAGTCGTTTTTTTTTCGTAGCGGGTCAACGCTGCACTAGGACCACCAGGGACTGCGATGCCGCCCTGAGGCCTCGTGGTGGTGGCAGGCATGCCGACCCGACATCAGCCTCGGGCCAGGTGTACTACTGCTAGCCGTAGGATGTGTGGACCCCGCCCCTCCTGTTGAGAGCTTCTTGTTGTTCAGAGCCGCTTGACTTGCAGAGGTTATGCATGGCCACCATGCCACACCACCCCTCCTGTGCAGGTACGTAGTCTCACGTGCATTCTCCCGGACACAGGCCCAATCTCGGCAGGAACATGTCTGCGCAGCGGGCGTACCTTGGCTGCCTTGTGGCGGCAGCTGTGCTGGGCGGGGTGAGCGGGCACGGCTACGTCAAGTCCCCCGTGTCGCGTGCGTACGGGTGCTCGTCGGGGGGAGGCCGTCTGAACCAGGACTGCGGGCAGGTGCAGTACGAGCCACAGAGCGTGGAGGGCCCTGACGGGTGGCCGTCGAGTGGGCCTCTCGATGGGACTGTTGCGTCGGCCGGCCGCGGGGTGTTTTCCCAACTTAACGTCCAGAGCAGCATGCGCTGGGGCAAGGTGGCACTTGCTGCTGGGCCGAACACCTTCACGTGGGGGTTCACGGCTCCGCACGTGACACGCAACTTCCGGTACTACATTACGCGCGTGGGGTGGGACGCAGACGCACTGCTTGGGCGTGCCTCCTTTGAGACGGCTCCCTTCTGCACGCTGGACTACGGGCTGCAGCGCCCGCCGATGCAAATGGACCACCAGTGCACCGTGCCGTCACGCGAGGGGTACCACGTGATCCTGGCGGTGTGGGAGGTCGGCGACACTGCAGCCAGCTTCTACAACGTGATCGACGTGCTTGTGACTGCGGGGCAGGCGACACAGCCGCCTGTGACGACCGAGGCACCCACACAGGCCCCTGCTCCTGGTGCCTCCGCTGCTCCTGCTGACACGGCGTCACCCACAGTGACACCGACACCGGCACCCACACCAGTTCCAACACCGCCCCCCACACCCCTGCCATCGCCTGCCTCCCAGTGTGCGGGTGAGACGCTGCCGCTCTGGTCGGGGTGCATGCAGGCCCCTGCGTGCTGTGAGGCTGGGGCTGCATGCTTCGAACGTTCGGAGTGGTACGCCCAGTGCCGCAAGGCGTGCAGCACGGTCGATGGATGGTCCTGCCGTGTGCTGGGTGGGCAGCCACAGGCTCCCGCACCGCAGGGGTGCGGGACGGAGCGCATTGCGAAGTGGGGTGCATGCCTCGGGAAGGAGGCATGCTGTGCCACAGGGCTGACGTGCACTGGGAACCAGTGGTGGAAGGCGTGCAAAGACGAGTGACAGTGTTTATCGTGGAGCAAAGACGACCGGCATGCGAACAGCACGCACAGTCGCATGTGCACACTGGATTGTATCCAGATTCTTGTCCTTCTGTTCAGTTGATGTGTATCGTGCCGTGGTGTATATCCGTGCTGTGCGGGTGATGTGATGTGTGCGGGGGTCATGCCGATGCACGCTATTCCTTTAGTGTGCCGTTCGATAGAGCCTCGCGTGTCCTGCCGTTGCACTGATGACCACGGGTCCATATGTTGTGCGGCTGTCTCTACCAATGACCACTGCCGGTGTGCTGCGTCCCTCTCTGGTATCGCCATGGAGTGCCCAAGGCGGTGCCTTATTCTTTTAATTGATCGAAGCGGGTCAGTGAATGAAAGTGTACGACCGGAGCTTGAGAGTTTCCTCTTCATGCCTATTCAGAAGGGCCTTCACATGGCCTTGACGAAGTGTGCACAACAAGCTTAAAGCTGATGGGAGTACTCATTTATACTTGGCCGCTGCTCCGTTTTCCTACTCATGCGCCACCCTGACGGCCACAGCTGAGTCCGTCGGTACGGCCTCGCAGGGTGACAGGATGAAAATCCCTCCCACAATCAGTTGGCGTTGCACTGCACGCATCCGCTAGGGGTCAGACTAGGCCCAGGCCGATCTGACTCTGTTTCTCGCTTTCTCTCCGCTACACACACGGTGGGATCTCGCCTCGCGTGTGAAAGAAATGTTCGTACCAGTGATGCGGACAGCTACTATGGGGCCTTCGCGACCAGGTGTGGCTGAGTCAGAAAAGGTGAGGGGTGATCTATTTCCCCTCACTGCCTCACTACCCGTGACTGGCTGTGACTGGTAGCGAGGGCCCCTACAGCCGAAGTATATATTTCTCAAAAGTGTATGAGCCTGCTTCCGAATAATGTGAGACGGCCCTTTCGCTTCGAGGGAAGAACTCCCGAACTGTTTCAGGTTCGCCCATGTCTGCCGTGTGAACCCGAATACCGAGTGAAGCTTTCGCATTCTGAGTCAATACTCCCGACACTCTCGGACCCTTTTGTTTCCCCCCTTCCCCTCGAACAGGGGCACCACCCAGTACACTGCAACAAAACAACCGATGCTTCTCCACTGGACGTCATGCATGTTGCCCCCTCCGCTCTCCCCTGCCTCCCTCCCACCCCTCTCCTTGTCGCCGCACTGCCCGACACCGACCCACACCGCCCATCCCCACACACTGCTGACAGGCACACACACGCTGTGTGGATGGGTGCTGCCGGTGTGCAGGATGCCCACCCCTGTCCCGCGATATGTACACGCTGTCGATAGCCGTGCTCAGAGCGTCCCTGGTCAGGAGTATTACCCCTTCAACAGGCACCGCCAGTCGCGCGATCAGACGGGCGGGTTGCCCGAGGGGCGGAACAGGCTTGTCGTGAAGGGAGGCAAGCGGATGAAGGTCCCAATCGCGCTGGAGGAGCGCCCGGAGTGGTCTGTCGGCTCCGCGTCACGCCGCGTTCCCATGAAGGGCGACTGGTCGGATCTGCGAAATTTGGACGTCGCGTTGAAGGAGCTGGTGGATGGGAAGCATGTGGAGACTCGTCTGCACGCCGCTTTCGGCCTCGCACGGTGCTGCGAAGCAAAGGCAAACCGGGTGCCCTTGGCATCAACACCCGGGGCCATAGAGGCGCTCGGACACGTCCTGATGCATGCCGAGCCAACAGAGAGCGGGAGGAGGTATGTGGTGTTGATGGGCGTTGGGGCGTGTGTGTGCACCTGCCTGACAGAATGTGACCCGCCTTGTTTGCTGCAGCCTGGGTTTGTCTGGGCCACCCCCCACCCCCGCCCTGTGCCGTGTGTGCACCCACCATGTTTTGCTGCCACAGGTGCCAGTTCCACGCCCTCACCGTGCTGCACAACATCCTCCTGGAGTCGCCTAAGGTGGATGTGTTCATCGGGCATGACGAGACAGTCTTGCGCGGCCTGCTGCGCTGCCTGCAGGAGGTATGCCCTGTTGCTGGGCTGGGGCTGGGGATGGATGGATGATGGGTGCCCGTGTCAGAGTTCTTCTGCTTGGCGTGCGCAGCCGT
Organism: Rhynchopus euleeides; assembly: GCA_963210315.1. Taxonomy (NCBI): domain Eukaryota; phylum Euglenozoa; class Diplonemea; order Diplonemida; family Diplonemidae; genus Rhynchopus; species Rhynchopus euleeides. Next base: position 1,723,613 of record OY723243.1, read on the forward strand.
GTTGTATTGCGCGCACACACCCCCTTTTGTTTTGCAGGGCGATGCGGGTGTGCAGGAGCTGGCCATCACATGCGTGGACTTCCTCTCCATAAGCGAGCCTAACCAGAACGTGCTGTGCTTCACCAACGGGCTGCTCGATGCCCTCACCGCCCTCCTCCGCACCACGACGAATGGGTTTGCCGTCTACCACGGGCTGCACGCGCTGACGTATCTCACGACATCGCGGTCCACACATCACACCATGGCACGACACGGCGGGGTGCTGGAGGTGCTGCTGGGCACGATGAGCGAGCACAGCGATGACCCTGCACGGTGCCAGCAGGGCCTGGTGGCGATGTGCAACCTGGCATCGCAGCCGGAGAATGCGCTGGCCATCCAGACGGCCTACAATGTGGACGAGCTTGTGGACGCGATCCTCCGCCAGTCGCAGGACGAGGAGGTTCTCTCCTACTGTGAGGAGCTGCTGCAGCGCCTGCAGCCCAACCCGCTGGCAACCCCGGATGTCAGCCGCATCGAGCAGGACCCACCGTCGACACAGTCGAAGCTCAAGAGTAAGAGCGCCGCGTCGCCCGACCAGCCGAAACACCGTGTCTCCTTCAACGACGACAGCCTGCTCGGCGCCGTGGGTCCGGAGGACGCCATGCCCGTCGAGGGTGCCGATGGCGACAAGTCGTGGCGGCGGAATTGGGACGATTTCGACCGCCGCTGGCAGAGCATGCGGCAGGAGGTGATGGGGAAGGAGATGCCTGGTGTGGCGCGCCCCCCCAGCGTGGCCCGGGGGTTGAGCCTCTCGCCCCCGCGCGGGGAGGGCGGCGGGCAGCCGTCGTCCGACCCCCTCGCGCTGTTGGACCGCTATGAGGCGGAGCTGAATGCGACGATGGCGGAGATCGACAAAGACTCAAACTTCCTCGGGAAGCGATCGCCACGATCCGATGCGCTCTCCTCCGACCCTCTGGCGCACATCGCACCCATCGCTGCAACGGTGCGCGTGCCGAAGGTGGAGCCCGTGTCGCGTTTCAAGCACTTCTCCCCCCCGCGCCCCCCCGCCTTTGCGAGCCTCAACCTCGGTGACTCCGACGATGAGCGCCATGTGGTATGTTGTTGCATCTTGCAGGGCGAGTTCCTCTGAGTGGTGCACCTAATTTTTGGCAAACTCCTCATTTTTCTGCGATTCTGAGCAACAGGCCTTTCGCAAACGCCTTCGCGGGGTTTTGTTTTAGTCTTGTTTTCGCCAGGCAAGTGGTGGTGTGCGTTGCATCCTCCTGTGTGACAAGTTGTGCATCATACAGCCTGGATTTCAGCTCGTTGTGAAATGTTTTTTTTCTCTGCTCTTTAGAGAACCCCTCAGTGACCCAGTGTGGGCAGAGATACAGCCGCACCACTCCATGTCGCATCACATCACATCATACCACCTCCCCCACGTGCAGAGAGGCGGAGCAGGCGGCCGGTACGGTCTCGGAACTTTCGCAGCGTCTAGCCCACCAACGCGCAGCCTCACCAGCGATCTGTGGAGTGTGAGCGGCGAAAGTGACATTTAGAAGCTTGCCCAGCCTGTCGCTTGCCCCACCCCTTCTTCCGCTTCTATAGAGAATCGCACATCTTGCCCCCCAGCCAGTGACCCCCCCCCTTCCCCCCCCTGCGCGCTGTGCTGCTCATCACAGCGCAGAGGGCGATGTACGTAGATCTCAGACAGTTCCCCCACGCCGTGCGTCGCCCCCCTCACCCCCTGCCCTCGCCACACCCCCCCTCCTCCGCTGCATCTTAGCAGCGCAGCCAAGCCTCACCCCTTCTCACGGGCGGGGGTGCGGGAGCGTCGACGCCAAACCCAAATACCCATACCTACACCCACACCCCTGCAGGCCCTCAAGCGCACAGCGCTTTTGTTAAGCGCGGCACGATGCCTGAGGTCGAGGGGAATGTTCAGGTGCTGAGCCCTGGGGAGCAGGAGGAGGCTGTCAACTATGGGCTTGCGGCAGGCCAGGAGACCCAGGCCTTCACAGAGGCGATGGAGGCTGCCGTGTCGGCAGAGGGTTACGAGGGGAAGAAGGAGCAGGCGCAGAAGCTGAAGGAGCTGCTGGTGAAGCAGCCCGTGTGGATCAGCAACATCGCCATGCGCCTCAAGGCGCAGGCGCGTGAGGTCCTGACGTCGACGGAGAAGGCGACGAGCGACCAGGAGAACCTGATCAAGACGAAGGTGTGCTACCGAGAACATGCAGCCCACGCCACACCACCATGCCCTCCCAATGCCACCCCCAGGCACACCCCCACACCCTCACGCCATCGCCACCATGCCCACAGGACGCCATGCAGAAGGAGCTCGATGAGCTGCGGACAGAAGGGTGTGTGGCACGGGTGGAGAAGCTCCGCGCCAAGCTGGAGGAGGTGCAGGAGGAGCGGAGGGCATACGTCGAGAAGGTGGAGGACGCGGAGAAGGAGGGGCGCAAGCCGTACTCCAACACCGGGAAGGGCACGCGCTATGTGGCGTTCCTCACGCAGCGCGCGGACCTGATGACGCGTGCGGAGATGAGCAAAAAGCGCAACCAGGAGCACGTCACACTGGGGTTCCCCAAGGGCGACCTGGAGGGCCTTGTGTCTGAAATCCACAACGACGAGGAGCAGCTGCAGAAGTGGCGCATGCAGTCCGACCGCCTCACGGACCTTGCAGAGTCCCTGAAGAGCGACGGCTGGCCGCCGGAGTGCCACCTGGAGCAGCTCGACGAGGCGCTGACGGAGGCAGCGGAGGCGTTGGACACCTGGAAGGGCCACCTGCACCCGGAGGTGCAGCGCCGCCAGGACCTGCAGAAGAAGATGGAGACGCTCTTCAAGGAGCAGCTGTCGCTCCTGACGTGGTGCACCACACAGCAGCAGGCGCTGCAGCAGCTGACGAAGCAGGAGGACATCGTGGTATGCCGTTGTGCCACACGGTGGGGTACGACACCCGATGTCGGACCCTGTGGGTAACCCATTTTTTAGGTACCCTGGGTACCTAAATTCGGTACCCTAGGTACCTAAATTGGGTACCCCCACCCCCGAAAGGTACCCCAAAAACAGTGGAAATCGGGTTCAAATGTCCAAAAACGTCCAAAATAGACCCTCCCCAAAAAAAATTCGAAAGGGTCCCCCCCTTGGCGCCGTGGTTTACCAACTTTCGGGGGTGGGGGTACCTAATTTAAGTACCCTGGGTACCTAAATTAGGTACCCAGGGTACCTAAATTCGGTACCCAGGGTACCTAAATGCGTTATCGGATTTTCGGCCGATTTGGGTACCGAAAAGGGTTACCCTCTGGTTGTCGTACCCCACCGTGCATGCAGGCAGGTGGGGTGGGGGTGGTGCGTCACACAGCACTGGCACTAACCACATAAGACGGGCAACGGGTGTGTGCTGCACTAAATCCCTGGTTTCTAATTTCTAAAACAGGTGTACCGTCCGGTGCCCGTCCGGTGCACTTTGTGTGATTCATGATCCGTCCACGCCTCCACTGTCACACACGCTCCCACCTTCCCAGGAGTTCTGCACGTCCCTGCATGAGCTGGTCCCGACGATGCTTGAGAACATGACGCTGGTGCAGGACATGAGCGAGGTATGCCGGGTCAGACAGGGGTGTGGAGGGGGGTGCCGTGGTGTTCCTGTGTGTGTTGTGTGTGTGTGCCGCCCGTAATCCCAACACATCAAAACCTGTGCACAGCCGCACCTGCCCAACTCGCTGGTGACCAACTCCTCGGTGGACCTGCACAACGCGTGGGTGAAGCTGCAGGTCACGTCCTACGAGATGCTCCTCAAGACCCTGATGGAGCAGCACGCAGAGAGCGGGCTGAAGGAGGCTGTTGTGTCCTTCCAGGAGTGGCAGCGTGAGAACGTGAAGCCTGTGCTGGACGAGGTGGACGAGCTTCTGCAGTGCCCCGAGCAGAAGGACATGGTTGCCAATGCCTCCGACATGTGCAAGGAGCTGCAGCACGAGTTCCAGCCCCACCTGATCCTGATGGACCACCTGACGGACTTCGAGGTGCGCATGGAGGTGATTGAGGACCAGTACCACCCGATGCTGAAGACCGTGCTCTCCTCCCTCACCGCGCTTTCGCAGCGGATCCGCCTCGGCAACCAGGCCACCTTCAAGGGCAAGGCGGACTACGAGACGCGCATCAACGACCTCAACGACTACATCGCGGCACGCGACACCGACACAACCGCCTGGGAGTACGCCAAGGAGCGCGCATCCAACATCCAAAAACTCATCCCCCGGATTGAGACGCCGTGATGCGGCTGAGGCGAAGCGTGCTGTTGGCAACCCAGTGGCGGAGCAGTGCAGAGGCCCTGCCTGCCGACAGCAGCACCCCAAGCCATGCCGCTCCTGCGTGACTTGCCACCAGCCCGGTCCTTCCCACCTCGTCAGCGGTGGCGGTAGCTGAGGCCGCATCCAATATGGGTGTCGGCCTCGTACCGACGACACAACACACACATACAGCTTGCCCTGTCGTTCACCTCAAGATCTCATCGCGACTGTACAGAAAGGGATGTGGTAGCGGAGTGCGCGGCAGCGCGCCCCCTGGGTGGGCTATATGGAGGAGGAGGGCGGTGTTTGGTATTTTTTTTGCCGGCCCCCACACCCATGTGTTGCACGTATTTTTTGATACCGGTTATTTTTTTTCATTTTTTTGTTGTCCGCAGCAGGGGGGGGGGAGGGAGGGTGAGAGTGTAAGTTGAAGTTGCATGCGATCGAGGAACATTCACTTTGTGTGATACTGCGAAATATCTGCCCCCCCCCCACCCCCACCACCCCACATATAGGATCCAAAACCAACTGCAGAGAGCAGCCCTGGGAGGGGATTTTTTGGGATGACTATCTTCGATGCATGGATTCTACCTTGCAGACGCCGTTGTGTCGAAGGCTTCCCCCCCCCCCCCCCCTGCCCCACCCCCACAAGGATTTGTGCACATCCTGTCCCAGCGCTTCCTGTTGTTCCACACAGCACCGCCGGTTCCCTTTGTTTAGCATTTGTGTGCATCTCTTCTTCACGTTTGCCTATTTTTTCTTTTTCCAAACCGAAGGCCGTTCCCCTCGAGCAAAACCCGCCCTGAGCCTCTCACGCACGCTAAGGTCACCCCCCTCCCCCGACTTTCAAAAATTGTTGAAGAACGTAATTTTGCCGTGGCGATTCAACGGCCCTCCAACGCGTCCACCAGTTGGCCAGCACACCCCACCCCCCCTCCCCTTTCCCTTACCTTTGCCTCTTTGCCTCGGATCCTCGCTTCTCTGCCACATTTCATTTTTTTTCAAACCCACGGAATGTCGGGGGGATTGCATGCACGCACTAACCCCAGCCCCGAATTGGGCTCACCTGTGCTTGCCTGCTCCCCCTGCTTGGTTCCTTATTCGTTTTTTCTCTGCGCAGTAGGACAGGAGGGGAGGGGAGGGAAGGGGACAGGGGCGGATGACGGGTCACATTCGTGTCTCCGTTGTGTGAACAGGGAAGGGCGGAATGTGGGAGTAGGGTGTGTGGCAGCGGGTGACCCAAGCGTGCACTCACACTTTTTTTCACTGCCGAGACTTACGGGTGGGGGGGGGGGGGGCAGGGAGGGGAGGGCTTTCTATTGAGGGTGGGGGAGTGCCAGGCTCCCTGACTCTCTCTCTCTGTATCCATGTCCCCCCCCCCCCTCCACAGATGCTTTCATGGGTGTCGTGAGCTGCTCCCTTCCCCCTCGCTCCACCCCACAGTGCGACGGCAATTCGTTCGGGAGCTGCATATTTTTTTTGCATCTGGCTGAGGTGTCGCATTTTGTTGTGCGAGGGTCTGGCCTGCAAAAATCACCCCCTACCACTGTTGTCGAACCAACGGGTCGTCACAAATGCGGCCAACCTGGAAGCGCTGCAGGCTCACAAGGAAGGGGGGGGGTTTGGGCTGAGGGTGCCTAAAGTTGGAAGCAAGAGCAGGTGGGAGATGGGGGTTGTTTTAAGAAAAAAAGGCAAGAAAAAAGGGGGAGAGGGGGAAGGCTGGGGCAAGGGTTTGTGTGCCCTCTGTGTGCATGTGTCTGTCGTATGTGGGTGGCAGGCAAAAAAAATCTGCCGCGTCCCGCCCCCCCACCCCACCCCCCCCCCCCCCCAACACCGACCTGCACGGTGGGCTAATGAAAAAGTGATCACTATTTTGTGCACTATAAATTGCCACTATATAGTGACAACTTACTGAACACATAGTACTACCGTATACGTAAATATTATGGAACGTAAATATTATGGAACGGGCCCATTTTTGGCCGGTCCGTTCCATAATATTTACGTTCCAAAATATTTACAGGGCCCGTTGGGGACTCGGTGGTGAGGACGGCTTGCGTCAGGAATCGCGCGAAAAGTGCACGAGTAGGTCCCGTCAGGGACTCTGTACGCCGTCCGATCACCTGGTCCAAGTCCCCGAGTCGCAGAAAGCCCTGTAAATATTATGGAACGAAAAAAATCTGGAACGCCAACCCACCAGCGTTCCATAATATTTACGTTCCATAATATTTACGTTCCAAAATATTTACGTATACGGTATATGGAAATGGGATAGTGACTAATGTTTCCGACTCACTCGACACATACTGGACACAATCTAAATTATAGTGGACACATAGTGACAAATAGTGGACATGTCAACTATTATAGTCGACATGTAAGTAAAATAGTCGCATGTCCACTATAATAGTGACTATAATAGTGGACATGCGACTATTATACCGTATACGTAAATATTATGGAACGTAAATATTATGGAACGGGCCCATTTTTGCCTGGTCCGTTCCATAATATTTACGTTCCAAAATATTTACAGGGCCAGTTGGGGACTCGGTGGTGAGGATGGCTTGCCTCAGGAATCGCGCGAAAAGTGCACGAGTAGGCCCCGTCAGGGACTCTGTATGCCGTCCGATCACCTGGCCCAAGTCCCCGAGTCGCAGAAAGCCCTGTAAATATTATGGAACGAAAAAAATCTGGAACGCCAACCCACCAGCGTTCCAAAATATTTACGTTCCATAATATTTACGTTCCATAATATTTACGTTCCAAAATATTTACGTATACGGTATTATACTTGTAGTTATATGAATCTGCCCCGTTAACGGGTAACCGGTATTACCGGGTATTACCGGAAACCCGGTAATCGGCCTCCATTACCGGGTATTACCGGGTCAAAAACGGGTATTACCGGGTAAAATCGGGGGTATTACCGGGTCCGGTAATACCCGTTTTCGTATTACCGGGGATTTTCCGTGGGGATTTCCTTGGTACAGGGATGGTTCGTGGGGTGTCGCAGTGAATCAACTGCAGGGTTCTGGCCATCTTCCGTCTGGCAGTCCAAGGGAAGGTGCGCGGGGGGAATGTCAGGTGTTAGGTGACCCCCCTGCGTTATTCTGAAGGCCAGCCTCTGCAGCCCCTCCTGTTCCACCCCTCACAGGGGCGGCCCTGGGAACACTGGGAGTGGGAACGGCTGGGGAACACCCACGTTCAGTACAACCAAGATCTACGAGGCAGGCTTTGCGGCATGGCGGTGGGGGGATGTGTTGGCGTGGCGTGCCCCGATGATTACACAAACAAAGGTCGAGATAATGAGCCCAGGCCCTGATTCCAACACCTGTTCGTTCAACCAAGATCTATGAGGGACACACACCCCCCTGTCTGTGACTGTGTCCTCCGTGTGTTGCCTCCTCTCCCTCCCTCTTCAATGCACTTCATGGCCTCGTCCGCTTCCACGGAGGCAGAGCGTGTCGTCACACAACAGGCCGTCCACGAGGCTAAGTTCTTTGAAGCATGCATCATGACTTGTCCCGACTCGAACCAAGCTGATGATTTATCAGAGGGACCAGTAGCCAAGCAAGATGACAAGAAGCAGGCGCAACTCGTGCATATATTGAGGGCCTGGTCGAATCCACGTTTTGCTGGGACTTCTCTGGATTGCATCATATCGTAAGGGGTCGCTCAAATACCTTGCCGCACCAGCCCGGATCTTAGCTGCAGGTCCTGTACAGAGTGCCAGGTGCTCTTGTCAAGGGTGTCGCCAGAGAGGCTTCACATGGGAATGTGCGTCTTGCTGTGGAGCGTATCACAGAGAATTTCTCAAAATGGAAACGTGTCGACACCACAACTCCAGAACCAGCTCTTCCCGTCCACCTGCCCAAACCAGCCGTTGTCTGGGAGTCGTGAGGCCACCACGTGGGTCGACTGCAGGCTGGTTAGCTTCCGCTCATCATACACGGGGCGGATACTCAGCGTCCCGAAGGCAGGTGCGATTATCCACCTTGGCCCGGGGGCAGTCCAGTGGCGAGCCCGTGTTGAAGCCACCCCAGCAAATATAGCAAGTCCGCTCACCGTACTGTGACCTGCTGTGGCAGGAACCACAAGCCCGGCCACGCCAAGAAGCATCTCTCGGTACCATAATGCTCGTTGGCTGCTCGCAGGTAAGTGTTGCGACAAGCACCCAGCCAGCAGAGCGATGTGACCGAATAACGGAGCTGGCGTGACCAAGCACTCGAGCCTGGGGTAAGAGAAGATGGCTTCCCTGAACGAAGGATCGATCATTGAAAACGAGGAGCCCTTCGCTCTGTGCCACTGTGTGCCCAACTGTGCCACTTTGCAACCAGTTTGGTGACGCACCGTTTCTGCATTTCTGAGCCAAGGTCCTTAAATGATGGAAGCTACGGGAACAGTGGCTCGACTGCCTGATCTGACGACACCGCCGGCTCTGGAAGGGCTCAGGTGGTGTGTGGGCACCGTGCAGTAGTCAGCATTGCTGCGAAACTCGAAAAGTCTGCAGTGAGCCACACAAACCAGACATGAACTGCGGAACCCATCTTTCGATCACCCCATGCGCCATAGAATCCAATGTCGACCACAACACACTGCTAAGGGGAAGGGAATCAACCCAAAAACAAAGGGAAATTCCCATGGAAAATCCCCGGTAGCGCTACCGGGCTATAACCGGGTATTACCGGGCAAACGGGTATTACCGGACCCGGTAATACCCGTTTTTCGACCCGGTAATACCTGGTAATACCCGGTAGCCGTTAACGGGGCAGATTCATGGGTAGTCACTATAATAGTCGACATGTCACTAAAATAGTGACTATTATAGTGGACATGCGACTATAATAGTCACTATTATAGTCGACATGTCGACTATTCTAGTCGACATGCGACTATAATAGTCGCACGTGCCACTATGAGACCACTATAATAGTCGACATGTATAGGGGGACCCTTTTCGATTTTTTTTCGGATGGGTCCATTTTGCACGTTTGAGCCCAATTTCGAAGGAATTTTTGAGTTTTGAGCCTGTTTTGAGGCCTAAAACGCGCTAAAACGGCCCCGCGAGTTTGGCGTTTTGGCCTTGGTGAAAATTCACCTCAAAAAAAAAATCTGGCCCCAAAATCTGGTCCTTGTGGTCTGGAACCTTTCATTTTCGAAGGAAATCGTCGAAAAACTGAGACCTTCGATCCTGGCATCACACAGACGGCCCCAAAAAAGGCAATGCCTCCGTGCGGCCAGGAGAACACGAAATAGCGACCCCCTCAACGGGGAATGCTACGAGCACGGCCAAAAATCGTTCAAATCGTTCAAAAATGAAGCACACGAAGTTTGGGTCATTTCGTGGGCGAAGTACAGACGTGTGTCGAAATTGACATGTTGTTACCAGTATGTCAAAAGAGTGAATACAAAGAGCAATGTTCTTGACATTGTTCAGAACCATGGCTGATTCTTCAGCTATTTAAAATAACCCCGACCCCGACCCTGCCCGGCCCCGGCCCTTCCCTGTGCAAGCTCGTGCCCCCACCCATCGCATTGCTCCCTTGTTGCCTTGCTTTGCGCTGCTTTTCTTTTTCAGAATTTTCAGATTTTTAAAGTTCAAGACGGAGTGCTTTTTTTGCCGAAAGTTTAGGTGACCCGATGATGGGGATGCAGCACCCCGAGGGTCTTACCTACCGGGCGGTTGGGGGGCGGTGGGGCAGGGCAACTTTGGGTGCAGATTTACGTACACAAAGCGGCGTGAGACTGTGCATGTCAGCGGCCTTGCGTGGTGGCCCCCCTAGGTGACTATGTTCGGATGTCTGGGAATGGAATGAAAACCCCCATATGGCTGCCTGCGCCCTTGTGGAATTAGAGGTGGTCGGGAATCGGTCGGAAACCAGTACTCCTGCTGGCGCTCGTCGTGTGTGTGGAGCATCTGTAGACGCCCGGCAACTCAGCCATCTTGCCCCCGCGCAAGCTCTGCCTGGCCGTGGAAGAGGATGACACACGGTCTGAATCTGGACTCTCTCTCGTGGTGGCACCGAATAACTGTGACTCTAGGTGACTCCACATAAACATACTCCCACTGGTCTGTGGCAAAGGGAGAATGACTATATGCCTTGAGAGAGAGACCTCCGGCCTGAAAGGACAAGCATGAAAAGCCGGAATAGATCAGATAGAGTACAGACTCAGGTGCACGAACCGATCCTTCGGCAGCTACCTGCTTGGTTTGCTGGTGTATGGTTGAGCGCTGCTTGTGTACGTAAATTTTGCTTATATGAACACTCCGCCTTCACCAAAGGTGAAGAACTTCCCAAGACAAGCGGTGTGGCACCCCCTGTGGTGTTGCGCCCCTTTGGACATCGGCCCCAGCGGTAACCCGCAGGTTGTTGTTTCTTCAAAGAAACACGTCGATTCTGTCCCCCACAGCAGGGTTTTCCCTGCTTACCCATGGATGTTTTCTCATTATTATTATAACAGTTGATACAATACACTAGCTCGGCAAATGCCTGGAGCGCCACTGGGAAGGTGTGTGCCGGGTCTCTGCTGAAGCACTCCGCTACACAGGGGGCTTCCGGTTCCTGTCCATGCAGAGGTTCTCAAGGCAGATAATGCCGAGACTTGTGGTGCGCTCTCGTTTGTTGATCGAGGGCCAACCCAGTGACGAAAAATGTGGAACGGCATGCTGCCCGTTTCTTCATTTTTCACCTTGCGTTGCAAGGGGGTCGCCCTCACGAGGGAAAAATGTGGAACGGCATGCTGCCCGTTTACTCATTTTTACCTTGGGATCACCTCGTTCACTAGGGAAAAGCGCCAAGGCGTCTCCCAAAGGTGGAACCGCTCCACTCATATGGGGCCGTCTCCCAATTCGTGTTGGGCGGCGAGCCTTGAGAGTGCTGAGTATTGCACTTGGCATGAACTTGCAGACTGGTCACAGACAATGTCGACTATAATAGTGACTATAATAGTCGACATGTCACTAAAATAGTGACTATTATAGTGAACATGTTCACTATATCCTGGACATGTGTGCATGCGTACACTATAATAGTGGACATGTTCAGTAAATGCTGACATGTTGACTGCGCATCCACTATAATACTGACATGTTAGTTGCGTGTCAGTCAATATAGTCGCAGTTCCGGCCATATACTGGCCAAAAAAGCGTTTTACTGGACACTTAGTGACATGTCCCGGACGTTTACTCGACACTTAGTGGACTTCGATGTCCACATAGAACTAAGTGGTCACTGCATACTGAGCACTTACTGACAATATAGTCGACATGTCGACTATAATAGTCACTATTTTAGTCGCATGTCACTAAATATAGTCACTATTATAGTTGACATGTCGACTATAATAGTCACAAAATAGTCGACATGTCGACTATTTTGTGACTATTATAGTCGACATGTCGACTATATAGTGACTATTATAGTCGACATGTCGACTATTTTGTGACTATAATAGTCGACATGTCAACTATATAGTGACTATTATAGTCGACATGTCACTATTTATAGTACTATTTTTTTCATTAGCCCACCGTGTGGGAGGGCACACAGCCACCGTGGCTGTTGAGGGCCCCTGAAGGACGATACGAAAAAAACAGTAGCTCCTGGGTGTGCCACACCCCTTCCCCCATCCATTTTTCCCCGCACAAGCAATAATCACGACAAAAGTCGACTTGATCACCTTCCTTCAACACCCGCCGCCCCACTCAGCGTACACAGGCTGCCCCCCCTGCAGGGGTCGTTGGCTATGAGCATGTCGGCCTCGCGTGCGCAGGCCGACGCCAATGCGAAGCTGAAGGAATGTGCCTCTGTGTCGAAGGCCTTCTTCGAGAAGGGCATCAAGTCCCACCAGCAGGGCGACAAGGCGCAGGCGCTGCGCTGCTACGAGGCGGGGCTGGAGTCGGTCGATATCGGGATACTGTCTGGCGGTGACGACGAGGTCCTCCTGGCAGCCCTATGCAGATACCGCGACTCCGTCACTGACCAGGTCCGTGATTTGAAGCAGGAGATTGCAGCGGCAGCAGAGCTGCAGCAGCACAAGGGGGCCAGGCAGAACAGGGCCCTGCCCAGCACACCCCAGCCTGGGGATGAGGGCCGCGGGTGGTTCTCACGGATGTTCTCTTCCGGGAAGCAGGGGCCTCAGGGGCCCCAGGGGCCTGCCTCTGCACCTGCAGCTGCGCCTGTGCCGAAGGCACAGGAGAGGCGTGCCGTGGGGGGTGTGCAGGATGCTTCGCGTGCGGTGCACAGCAGATCTGCGCAGGTGAACAGCGATGGGACAAATAAACACAGCAGTGGGTACAGCTCCAACAGGGCAAGCACTTCGTCATCTGGAGGTGTGCATGGGCAGCAGCAGCAGGGGCTGCGGGGCTCGGCGCCAGGTGCAGGTGGGGCGGCGAAGTCGAGTTCTTCGATAGCGAAGGAGCTGCTGAAGAAGTTCGACCAGAAGTACGTCGATACGATCCTGAAGGATGTGATTGCCCCCGGCACGGTGCACACCTCGTGGGACTCCATCACCGGGCTGCATGAGAGCAAGCAGCACCTGATGGAGGCGGTCATCCTGCCTATGCAGCGCCCCGACCTGTTCAGCAGCAGCCTGCGCGCACCCCCGAAGGGCGTGCTCCTCTTCGGCCCCCCTGGGAACGGGAAGACGCTTCTGGCGAAGGCGGTGGCGAGCGAGAGCAACGCGACCTTCTTCAGCATCTCCGCATCCAGCCTGGTGTCGAAGTATGTCGGTGACGGGGAGAAGCTGGTGCGCACCCTGTTTGGCTGCGCGGAGGCACTTGCGCCGAGTGTCGTGTTTATCGACGAGGCAGATGCGCTGCTGACAAGCCGTGGGGAGGAGCATGACGCCATGCGGCGCCTGAAGACCGAGGTGTTGGTCCAGATGGACGGTGTGGGGACGGACAACTCCGCAGAGAAGCGCGTCCTGGTTCTTGCGGCGACAAACCGTCCGGCCGATATCGACACCGCATGCTTGCGGCGCTTCACCAAACGCCTGCACATCCCGCTGCCTGATGCTGATGCGCGGGGGCGGCACATCGCGAGTCTCATCAAGTCGCCGGATGTGAAGTTCAAGCTGTCGTCAGCAGAGGTGCGTGACATTGTCGCCAGGACTGATCTCTACAGTTTCTCGGACATGACTGCCCTGGTGCGCGAGGCAGCCATGTTTCCCCTGCGCGATCTTGGCGCGGATGCCATGCGGGCATCCGCAAGCGACATCCGGTGCGTCACACACAAAGACTTCCGCAGAGCCTGTGATGTATGTCCTGCCTCACCCTCATTGGGTCCCCTGCCTTCCGACCAGCCAGCCCCCTTTAGCATGCCGTGTTCCCATCGGAGGGTGCCCTAGTCGCAATACTGTGATTGGCAAAAGATACCTGGCCCACACACCCCACTCACCCCACCCCACAGATCGTGCGTGCGTCAGCTTCGAAGGACGAGGTGCTTGCTCTGATGAGATGGTCCCAGGAGCACGGCACATCAGGGAAGTAGGGTGTGTCGCGAGCAGATCGTGGCATGCTTACTGTGGGTCTCATCGGCGCGGCTGGCATGTCCCTACCTCCGGTGCCACCGACAGTTTCCAAAAACAAGCAATGCATATGTGTGACACTGTGTCTGTGCAGCCAAACCCGCATCAAGATCAGGACCCACTCGGTCCGGTCTACACTGCGGCAGCAAACCGAATCATGTGTTTGTGTGTGGATGGTACAGGGTGATCGTACCCGGCCGTACCCCAGAACAATGCCCCCTCCCAGCCAGTGCCCGAAAGCCCCGGGCCCCCACCCTTGGCTGGCCCCACCTCTCGTCTCAGCCTCTCCAGCCTCTCTCCAGCGCCTTCGTCGGGCGTGGGGGGGGAGGGTGTGTGCGTGTGTGTGTGCCGGGATGATCCCCGTATGCTTCTCTCGCCACTTGCTTCTCTCGCTTCTGTCTGTGGCTGGTTTGGCGGTGCCCTAGCCCTCTGCCACCCATATCTTTCTTTGTGGATTGCGACCACCCGTCCCGAGACCCCGCCCCCCCCCCCCCCTCCCCCTGCCCTCCATCCAGGCATGTCGCTAAGCGTCGACCGTCGACCCAGTGATTTTGGGTTTCCCCCCCCATAAAAAAGCGTCGACCCAGCGTCGACCCAGTGGACTGGGTTGACGCTTGGTCGAGGCTTGGAGCGTCGACCTAGTGGAACTGGGTTGCCATTCAAGCCTGGACCAAGCGTCAACCCATTTATTACACTGGGTCGACGCTAACCTAGCGTTGGCCCGGTTACACTGGGTCGACGCTCACCAAGCGTCGACCAAGCGTCAACCCACTTTCACTGGGTCGACGTCGAAGAGAGTATGGTTTTGCAGGAACAGATGCTCACTACCGTGGCCTCCGGCGGCTGGGGGGCTCCGCCCCCCAGACCCCCCTGTGGCGTATGTCTCGTACTCAAGTCATTCGATTCCCACCGGGTCAGGGAATCCACCCACTCCAGTAGCCTCAGGAGGACGCAGCCAACTCACACAGAATCTGTACGCCCACAATGAACAGATGCTCACTACCGTGACCTCCGGCGGCTGGGGGGCCCTGCCCCCCAGACCCCCCATCTCGCGTGCCCGTCTAGTAACCAAGTCCTTGCGCTTTGACGGCCGTGACATATCAGGGGGCAGCGTCGAAATCATGGTTCCGAAAGCCATTTTTTGGTTTCCTCCGGCACCCGACGGCGCGAGCGGGAGAGGAACCACGGAAGGAACCCAGCGCCTCACACCGTGCCCACCTAGTGGTCCACCGATGGGAAAATTTGGCAACAACACGAGCGCGCGCGAAGCGCGCGCGAGAAAAATTGACCCCTAGTGTTTTCCCCCCTGATCCCCCCCCAAAACAGGAGCGTCAACCCACCAAATCTCCAAAATCGAAAAGTTAGCGACAGGCCTGCCCTCCATCGGATATTCTGAGGGTTGTGCTAAAAAAACAAAGGTGGCAATGCCCAACGGATGAATGGCGCTGGCAGCGAAATTGTCAGCCACCCCCCTCCCCCATCCCCCCCCCCCCCCCCGCCTTTTATCCCAAGACTCCTGTCGAGCGACGGTGATCATGAGATCTGAGATACCGGATTTGGGGCAACCAACACCCCGATCTATTTTTGAACGATGGGGGCCCTCGCTACGAGTCACTGTGAGTCACGAGTCGTCAGTTTTTCAGCCAAACATGGCTGACTTCTCACTTTTTCTAACTCAGTCACACTTGGTAGCGGGGGCCCTCGATGTGATGCGTGTGAGTGTTGTCTGCCCCTTTGCCCCTTTTGTCCACACATCACACCCTATCCTGCCATCTGCGTGTTGCACAGGACTGACACACATTAGACACAAAGGCCATTTCTATATCCTCGTTTATATTTCCCCCCTCCCCTCATCTGTTGCCGGACAAACCAGATCTGCATTTCAGGTCTCGGGCGTTGTCTTTCTGCACCCACCCCCATTCCCCGAGTCTCTCTCTCTCTCATCCCCGTTGCCGGCGTCTGTCGCAGTCACCTTCGGCACATCTTCTCCGGAGGCGCGGTAGGAGACAAGATGGGCTGCTCTGAGTCCAAGACTGTGCCCAAGAAGGTCCAGGCCCCGCAGCGGCGGGTGAAGTCTCCCGTCAACGAGTCTTCCAACAAGCCTGCACCGGCACGCACTGGCAGCACGAGCACGACCCAGAATGAGCCCTTCGACATGGCGCAGGTCGACACGGAGGATCTGCAGACACAGAACGACCAGACGGCACAGACATCGCACAGCTCATTCAGCACTCCGGTGCAGGCGCCCTTGAGTGCCACAGCAAAGGCGGGTCCGAACGATTCCGAGGATGAAGCCCTCAGCCTGGACCACTGCGATCCGCTCGCCCCTGCTATCTGTGTTGTCGACCCCAGCGGGGGCGAGGGCAAGCTGCTGCGGAGGGCTTCGATGGGCGGGCAGTCGGTGGGTGGGCAGTCCTGCTACAGCATGGCCAGCAGCTTCGACTCCATGTCGGGGACACGCACGGGGCCTAACCCACAGGCGCTGTTCCAATACATCGATCTCGAGGAGTACCAGCTCGGACTGGATGGCATGACACGCCTGCTGGCCGCCTCTCCTGTCGACTCCTCTGACCACGTCGTGGCGTCGCTGAGCATGAGCGTTCTGCAGAGTGTGTGCAGCTGCGAGCCGCCGATGGATATCGACGCGTCGCCCAAGAGCATCCGCTCTGCCCGCAAGTGGCTCTCCAAGCAGGCCAAGGTGGGCTCTGTCACGGCACACATGGCCCTTGCGGAGTTCGCGCGTGCCATGGGCGACGCGGCCAAGGAGGTGCGCCACAGGGAGGACGCCGCCAAGACGGGGCACCCCCTTGCCAAGCTGCGCCACGCAGTGGCGAACATGCGTGACCTGCGCGAGGCGTTGGCTGGGAAGGCCATCACCATGCCGGAGTTCATCAGTTGCCGGGAGATCGTCCTCGATGACCTCAAGGCGCTTGCGAAGCTTGAAACCAAGGTGGGTGGGAAGGCTGCGCGTGTGCTGTGGCCGATCTACTACAAGGTATGTGGTTGCGGAGGGGGGCAGGGGAGGGAGGGAGGGGGGGTGGTTGCCTGTTTGAAAGAGCTGCTTTGGGCTGGCCGCGCTCCCCGCTGAATTTGCACCACCTTTCACAGGGATCGGAGGGCATCAAGAAGGATGTGCCACGCGCCAGGCAGCTGCTGGAGCGTGCCATCGCACTTGAGGATGACGACCTGCAGGCTGACAGGCTGCGCGGGCACCTCAGCAAGTTCAACAACAGGACGGGTGATGATGCCGCTGCCGCGGCAACGATGTGGCGCCGTGGAAGCACCTACAGCCAGCCGGCGGACAACCTTTCAAAGACCTACTCCTTCAACCACAATGGATCGCTGGCCTCAATCGCGCGGAAGAACTCCGTCAAGATGGACGCTGCGCGGGCCCGGGAAGACGCGCAAATCATGAAGATGCTTGGTGTCGGAGCACACATTTCGAACGGCCAATCGCAGGACGAACGCCGCCAGTCACACGCGGCCATCACTGCGCAGATGATGACCACGAGCAGGATGGGGCGCAGGAGTTCGTCGGTGCGCAGCACAGGCTCTCGTAGGTCGTCGTCGTACGGCTCCCGCAGGGGCAGCCGCAGCCACTTCTGAGGTTCCCTAGTCTCAGGAGGTCTACCCAGTGAGAGGGGGTGTGTGATGGCTTGCGCTTTCTTGTTGCGCCAGCCGCCCGTTCGTTACGTTGTGGTTTCGCCCGACAGCTTTTGGGCGACAGACTTTTTTTTCTCCACCGCACATTATGGATTCTTCCCAATTTCAGTTGTGACCCTTCATGATTTTTCACACGTCCTTTGTCTTTCGCGCGCTCCGGTCCCTCTGGTTGCTTCAGAGTGAACTGATCTTTAGCTATCTCACCCGCCCCTGGTGGAAGAAGCTGGTCCCGCTTGCACCGGCGATGCTGCTCACATCGTTCAGCACCCACCAGGAAAAGACAGTTTAAACATAGCGCATTGTGGCTTGCTGTGTTGGGACCCGCACAGTGCCACACCCTCCCTCCCTTCTTTCCCTTCAAGTCAATGATATTCTCTGGGTTGATGACGGTGTTGCCCGTCTCACTTTTCTGTATATCAGAGCGAGACACCCTCCAAGAATTCAAAAGCAACGGGTACGCGATCATCTTCTGCAGACGTATTCCGCCAGTTGGTTATGACTTGTCGCTATTTTTTTCAACACAGATGCATCCATCCACCCATCCATCTGTTATGCTCTCAGGCACACTGTCGTTTCATTTGGGCCCTCCGCCGGACCCATTCTTCTACTCTGGATTTCCACAGAATGTCGAGCCATAAACCCTGACCTGCGCTCGCAATCTGAGTTTGGCCGATTCTCTTTCTGGAAGAACGGCCAGCTGTTCGCACTCGAAAACCCCGTGACAGCGTTCGGTATCCTGCAACACATTGCACTGTCGCAGGCACCGTTCGCACAACAACGAATGTAACTCCAATCGTCTTGTTTGGGGGCAGTGAAGATTACATGGTCTGGAGGTGGCACGTGGCTTCACCCTCCAACAAGTCGAGAGATGCGTAGCGGTAGTTGAGACTCAAACAATGCCAGCGCCGTCAGAATCACCCCCCGTGTATTTGGGTGTCTATTTTGGTGACACTTCCACACGCAACCGGGAGTCATTGATTGCAACCTCATCGTGTTTGTATTTATTCCATCTCTCATCTCTACCCGCCCTGTGTGGGATCCGCAGGGATACTTCGGTGTTACGTACTTGTTTTTCTAGGGTTTGATGGAGGAAGAGCTAGGTTCTCTTTGTGCCATGGCAGTATCACTGGCGATCGCGAGAACCCTCCACGCCACCACTGTGTTGGCGTCACTGCATGATCTGCGTTCATCTGACCAAACCTAAAACAATGCCCTTATTGGCAAGACTGTCATATTTGTTCCACCCGTTGTTAAAGTTTATTGCAAATGACCTAAAAAACCCCCCCGTGTCTCAGATCCTCTGGGAATATATATCCGCAGCGCAAAACCCCTTTTTGTCCTTCGGGAGCCGAAAAACAACACACACTCTCTCTGCTTCCTCTCTTGACCTGCCTTTTGTCTACCCCCATCTCACATCTCTTCCGTTCACCCCCCCCCCCGTAATGGTTTCCTCTTCCGTATGTGGGTGTATGTCATTTTTGTTCTTCTTGGTGAACCCACGCCGGAGCTGGGTAGGAAATACAGCCCTGCCACAGGCGGGCCGCACCTGATGGCCCATGCCCCACACCCCCGACTCTCGTTGTTATTATATTTTTTTAGTCGTAGTTTGTTCGTTATCTATGGTGGTGATATTCGAATTTGTATTACACAGGAGGCAGAGTGCCATCACACGTGGCTTCAGGTGTTGTCAGGAATCCCAAGAGAGACAGCTCTGAGGGGATTTTCTGGCAAAATTTGCTGGCCATTTGGCACCCCTCCGTATTTTTATACTTCGTTTTGTATCGTTCTTCCATACCATACTATGTCGATCGGATTAATGTTATCACCCAGGTTGTATCGTAACGACTAGATATGTTGCCAATCGGGTATAGTAATCAGTTCTGTACTCTCTCTGCTTGCCCATGCTCTGAGTTACCGTGAACCATCCGCA
This sequence comes from Rhynchopus euleeides, assembly GCA_963210315.1. Classification (NCBI taxonomy): domain Eukaryota; phylum Euglenozoa; class Diplonemea; order Diplonemida; family Diplonemidae; genus Rhynchopus; species Rhynchopus euleeides. The sequence continues at coordinate 1,743,008 of OY723243.1, forward strand.
GCCGTTTTTTTTTGTACGTGGCCTGTGATTTATCTTTCATATTTCCAGCTTCTGCCATGATCCAACAGAGGCCCCTTCTGGAAAAAAAGCGATATTCATTCCTTCCTTCCGCTCCCTCCCTCCCACCGGATTTGCCTCCTGACCCACGGGGGGTGTACTGTTTTGGGTGACAGGCGTCCTTGCCTGTGGTTGAGTTGTCCTCTTCTTCTCCGGAAAGCCCGCCTTCTGGTGGGTTGTGTCAAACGTGAACCTGGTTATTTTGTGATCCAGTCTGCTGTAACTACACCATGTTGCTTGCAGGTGAAGCGGGGGTGTCAATGTGCCTAGCTCGTGATTGACACAATACCAATCAAAACCAAGAGCAGGAACTGCGTCTATATTCCGTGAGTGCAACGCCTCCGAAAAAGAGAAACATTGTGTACACCACCACTGCATCTCTCGTCAGGTCGGTGGTTGTCGGTGATTGGGGACGCCAGGAAAGAACATCTGCCATTGGGGGCACACCACTTGTGTCACATGGGAACCTCACCACGCTCCTTTGGCATGGAAGTGCCAACACAAAGGACTGCACGTCGTCAAAGCGGGGGTATCTGTTACCGCCAGGGAACTCCTGGGGGTGCGAGCGGCGGGTGGATTCTAACCACGGCTTGCAGGACCGTGCCCGTCGTCACAGCGAATGGAGGGATGCTGACGATGCCCCTCTCGCTGTTATGGACGGGTTTGGTTGGCATCCCAGTGGGCAACGCGCCCGTACTCTCCACCCCGCTTCCATTATTTTCCGCCGTCTCAGGCGTCTGGAACTGCCTCCGCGGGAGGGGGGGCAGAGACGTTGCAATGTCAACCGTCTATTTCTTTGGCCCTGGCGCTCGTTCCTCCCAGAGGTTTGCTGTGTGTTCCGCGGAAAGTAGTTCAAATGTTTGGAATTAGTTTTGTTGTAGTTGCTGGTGCTTCTAAGGGGGGGGGGGGGGGGCGACAAGAGGCACCCGTGTGGCCAGGAAGGCCCCTTCGACAGGGGCTGCGAGCAGCACAGGCCGTGAATTGTTCCAATCGGTCAAAGTGAAATGAGTATGTCTTTTTTGCTTCCCAACCCCAGCCCTGATCCCGTAGCTGTCACATAGCTTTTTATTGAAATTCAGTTGGACGTCAACGAGGGTTTCATGCCGAGTTGTCAGAAAGAAGATCAAGATAAACGAACCGGTGTCGGCAAGCCCCTTCCAGTAGTAAACACAAATCATCTTGTCCTAGTCATGAATCGCCCCTCCAGGGTTCCGAACGTTCAGCGGACGGGATGCATCGCACCTTCAACGTGTACTTCAACCATTGCAGATCATTTCAATAAAGGGGCCTTGGTGGGCGCACACCCTTCGCCCACCACCCTCCCGAGCTCCTTCATTGTACGAGGCGGGACTGGGCTTCTTTCGCACCTTTGTTAACCATGTCGTGTAGAGAACACACATCACCAAGGCTAGATGACTGCCAAAGATCTGAATTTCCTCCGAGAGAAGTATACGTTGCCTTCAGACACATGCCACGAGTAAGTAGATATTTTCACAAAGAAACGGTGCGTCTAAAAGAAGAACCACTTCTACGCGCCGGGTCTTGCATCCCCAGACAGAGTTGGCAAGGCAACCCGAGAACCACCAACCCAATGCTGCATTCACTACAAATTTTCCGTTGCAAGCCGCAAGCCATCTCCCTCGAAGCCTGCCCGGGGCTCGGGACTGCTTCCATCTGGCGCAGTTAAACCAGCCCCACCTCAGAGAGCTGAGTGGGCGGCTTGCAAATATGGCAACCCCAACCATCCTTTAGTGTCACACATCCACCTCCCTCAGCCTTGTTGTGAACGAACTAATTCGGCATGCCATCGCCCCCGTAACTTTTCTCTTTTTTTCGTGTTGTTCCTGCCGAGTGCAGGACGGGAGTGGGGGGGGGGGGGAGGGGCGCGGGTGGTGGGGGTGTGCGTATGACCTCTTCTTTTGTTGTGGAGCTCTCTACTTTATCACACACCTTTGCCCCGCACACCCTCTTGTGGTGATATGTCGGCATACATGACTCCGACCCACCCACCCACCCCCTCCCCCCCCCCCCTCTTTGGATGGAGTGTGACGTTTCGCTTGTCTCCTGCCCCCTCCCCCTCCTGTGAACCGAGTCGCAGAAGGACTTCCATTATCTGCCAGCCCTAATATGTGTGTGAGCGAGGGGGGGGGGTAATCACTTCTTCTGCACGTTGGAGTGAATGGACTCCAAAGCTGTTCTCCTTTTTGTGTTCTTCCCCCCCCCCCCCCCCTCTCTTCGGTGTTTTGTTTTTGCCGGCCCCCATTTCGAAGGAAGAAACTCGCCCGTACAAGGGAGCGAGTCTAAAATACGTGAAGATGCCAAAGAGGAGGTGTGCGTGCTGCAGTGGAGATTTGTCCTGCTCGGCGATTCTCCACCACTGTACCAAGATTCACACGCGTGTGTCCAGTTGCTATTGGCTTCCCCACAGCGGCCTCCAAAGTCCTGGGTAAGACGTTAAACTGCCTGGGGGGGCCGTCCCCGGACCATGACGGGTGCCTGCACTAGGAGTCTAGCACGGCCGTGGTCCAGGGCATGACCGAAAACTGCTTGGGTAACGAGGCTCCCCAGACCAGGATGGGTGGAGACACCCGGAGTCTAAATAGTCACACCACGTCAGGCCAGACCTTCGCATTGCACTCCGCGAAGACTGCCACACAGCCGCGGGGCAGGTGTGCAGCCTGTGGAAAACCTCGTACAGAAAAGACTGTAAGGGACGACAGCCCCGCCGAGGCGATACAGCGCCAGACGCGGCCCGAGTTTCTGGAGACCGACCGGGGAACTGGTTCGTCTTCAGGATAAGCGCCTCACAGAGGACTGATCCTCACCTGTGATCCGTGAACCTCAGCCCCATGGTGCTGGAGTGGAGCGGGTGCCTCGACCTCTTTTCGGGTTTTTTTTCTATTTCTTTATTTTCTTTTGGGTGCGTCCACCAAAGAAAACGTGGCCACCCACTCGCAGAGGCTCCCGAAAGCTCCAGCATCAGCTCGAGGTTCATGGAGTAGATCGGTGTCTCCAGAAGAAGGGGATGTCCGGTCGAAGAAGACAAACGACGAAGACAACCACACAGGCCGCACAAAAAAAAAATTGGCGGCAGCCCCATCTGCCTTTGTCGGCGCCGATCCCAAACAACTCTTACCAAAACAAGTATCGTTCAAAAAATGTGTTCAAAATATGGCGAGAGAAGTGTGGTTGGGGGGTTTGGTAATATGGCACCGTTTGCCAAACCACCACCGCAAAGAAACGCTGCCGAATCAGACCTGATTTAGACCTGCGATTGACTGTCTGCCTGCCCCGGTGCGCTGCTGATGGGTGTGTCGTTGCACATGCCCTGCTGACAACACGCCGTTTGAAAGTTTATAACCCTAGACTATATCCCGCTGGTATGCCGCTGCCAGGAGCACACGTGTGTGCATCGCACAATGTGTGTTGTCTACGAACGATACGTGTGTATTGTGCATTCCCTCCCAGCATCCGACCTCTTGTGGAATCGCTCTCTCTCTTTCTCCTCAGACCAATAAATCCTAGAGGCCGTGTCAGTGTGGAGGTGATCCGGTCTGCACAGCTTCGTGCTGATGTTTCTTTCTCTTGCTCTATCCGAAGTGAATGTGATCCGAGGGGAAAAATGTCCGCCATGCACGATTAGTCTGCAGTGGCCACGTCGTGAGTGACTGCGATGGGACAGCATTGCGTGCCAACAAGAACCCCATCACACACCCCATCCGATGGTGTGATTGTCTGTTGGTTGGCTGTCTTGTATGTTTGCCAAAGACTCACCACACATACGACGGTTGCTGTCAGTGGAATGAGTCCCCATCACCGACTCGCTTAAAAATTGCGATATTCTGGCAGCTTTTCCTCGCACAGCGTGCATCGGGTCAGGTATGTTTGCATATTACAATCAGTCTGGCCAACACAGGGTGCGGTCCTATCCGTCACACAACACTTACTCCCTCCTGCCAGGAGGGATGTCTTGTGATTCTAACGTGATCCAAAGAAATGTTCGGAACGGAAAGGCGGCATTTGGCAACGCCATGCCGCCGTGCGGCCAGAAGAACTAGCAACATCGGCCACTCCATCGGGGCTGCTATGTGCAACGGCCAAAAGTTATTTGAAATTGTTCTGAAAAATCGGTTAATGACTGCCCTCTGACCTGCTTGCAGGGGAAGGGCCGATGTGCACGATGCCAAAAAATATTCCAAAACGACGTTATTCCGCATTTGCCTATTTCGCACATCAGATTGTTTTCTGATCGCTCTCTGCTGTTTCATCTTCTGTCTGCCGACAACGCCCTCATGTCTCATCTTAGTTCTGTCTGGCTTCGATCACACATACCCTTCTGGCGGGCACGGTTGCCGTGCTCTGGTTGCCATGCCCTCATTGGTGTTGCTTCGCCCGGACATCTTCTTCTGGAGGTTGCCATGGCTTCATCACACGACACTGGAGGGCGTGTCGGATGCGTTGTGTTCACCTGTTGTGGGTGGCTCACTTGCGATTGCACGTGTTGCTTTGGAACAACATCCCTCATTTATTCCCGTCTCAGCTAAACACTTGATATTACTCCCTTTTTGTCTTGTCCACGGCGTTGGTCCATCGGTGTATACGACCGTTTTTTGCATAGCACAGTATTCACTTGCGAATTGCAAGTGCCGGCTGTACCGTTGCCACGCGATTTGAAGGGGTGCCCATCACCGACCTGCAAACCCTGTAAAACCACAAAATATACAGCGCAGAATCCACGAGAGGGGAATGCCTTTTTCCTCCGGCCAGCACGCAGTGCGGTTCGGCACACCCACACCCCCAGATCTCCATTGCGCCCAAAAATAAAAAACTTCATCAGCAGCCCAACCTCCTCTCCTGTGTGTGCCCATTATCTCTTCAAGACTCAAAACTCGGTTCCCCCCCGCCCCCCCCCCCCCCCTCACCCCCCTCCGACCACACTGCTTCTCTGGCAAATGCAGGGGGTTGCCGGAGTCGTGGTACATATTGGAAAACTGCAGCCCACTCCTCCGGTGGGTGCACGGCCAACACTGTTCAATCCGTTCACTGCGAGCCAATGAGCGGAATGGTGTGGTCTATTGTATGTCGTCATCTCAACACCATTTTCAGTAGAGATTGCACCCCTTACACCCCTCACCCTTGTCACCAAAGTCCTGGGTAAGACGTTAAACTGCCTGGGGGGGCCGTCCCCGGACCATGACGGGTGCCTGCACCAGGAGTCTAGCACGGCCGTGGTCCGGAGCATGACCTAAAACGGCTTGGGTACCGAGGCTCCCCAGACCAGGAAGGGTGGAGACACCTGGAGTCTAAATCGTCACACCACGTCAGGCCAGACCTTCGCATTGCACTCCGCGAAGACTGCCACACAGCCGCGGGGCAGGTGTGCAGCCTGTGGATGACCTCGTACAGAGAAGACTGTAAGGGACGACAGCCCCGCCGAGGCGATACAGCGCCAGATGCGGCCCGAGTTTCTGGAGACCGACTGGGGAACTGGAACGTCTTCAGGATAAGCGCCTCACAGAGGACTGAACCTCACCTGTGTGAACTGTGAACCCCCAGCCCCAAGATGCTGGTGTGGAGCGGGTGCCTCGACCTCTTTTCGGGTTCTTTATTTCTTTATTTCCTTTAGGATGCGTCCACCAAAGAAAACGTGGCCACCCACTCGCAGAGGCTCCCGAAAGCTCCAGCATCAGCTAGCGGTTCATAGTGTAGATCGGTGTCTCCAGAAGGGGATGTCCGGTCGCAGAAGAAAAACGACGAAGACAACCACACAGGCCGCAAAAAAAAAACCCCTTGCCGGGGGTGTGTCACTGGTGCCTTGGGGGTGCTGGGTGGCCTAGCCCTATTCCAGAAGAATACACACGCCGAGACCTGCAAACCCGGGTCCTCCGTACAGCGCGGGAGGCAGACGGGCCCTGGCTTCTCGGGGCAGGAGGGGTGTGTGTGTGTGTGTTGATCACTTTTGAGGTGGGTTAACCCTGCACGGGTCCCAGCCCACCACCCCTGTGTGTGTGTGTGTGGTGACCACGTTTTGTGTGGGGAGATCCTGCGCGGATCATTGCCCACCTGTGTGTGTGTGTGTGTTGTTCCGGGCCTGTGGGAGGCCACTAATTTGTCACCCCCAGCATTCCCGGCATTATTTTTACAATGTTCCGTGTGTGATTCTATCAACGCAACTCAAAACGACCCACCCGCCCCCGCCCAATTGTCCCACTCCCTCCTTTTGTCACCCGTTGCTGGGGGGGGGGGGGGGGGGAGCACATGGGCACACGACGCGCTGTCAGGAACAATGTCGACCAGTCGAAATCGACAGACGACATGCGTTTCGACCGGTCGTTCGACAGTCGAAAATCGACAGGTTACCTGTCGAAATACCTGTCGAACGACCTGTCGACGACCGGTCGTTCGACAGAGGTTTCGACAGGTCGATTTTCGACTGTCGAAATCGACTGTCGAATTCGCAGGTATACCTGTCGAAATCGACAGTCGATTTCGACAGTCGGTTTCGACAGGTATTTCTGTCGATTTCGACAGTCGATTTCGACAGGTATTTCTGTCGATTTCGACTGTCGATTTCGACAGTCGAAAATCGACAGTCGATTTCGACAGGTATTTCTGTCGATTTTCGACAGGTATTCCTGTCGAAATAGACTGTCGTCAACTTTTTTGACTCGTCACTCTCTTGGAATCGTGGAATCGGGTCGTGACTCTGGAGCCGTTCCGATTTCGTCAGCAATTCTCCCCCCCTCCCTCCCCAGCCGAGAGAACATTTTTCTTCTGGCCCTGCATCCAGTGTTGCCTGCCTATGTGTTGCCCCTGTTGTGTCTGCGCCTGTGCCTCCCTGCCCTGTATTTTTTTGCCCTCACGGGTATCACGATACAGGGCAGTCCACCCCCTCCTCCCCCCAAAAATTGTTCGCATCATCTTGGCGCCCATTCCTTCCACTTTCTGTGGATGTGTTTGGTATTTCCGAACGGAATTTTCCAGCGTCAAGACTGATACCTCGCCGTTTTAGAGTCAGTCACTTCTACCGCCGCTGCGATTTGCGATACGGTAGTTGTGCAGAAATGCTAACATTTAATTTGCTCTGTGGAACCTGGACTGCACCTTCTGGGCTGTGAGTCTGTAGATAGTTGGACAGTTGCGGAACCCATCCTTTGTGTGCCTCCGACTTGAGGAGCTGTCGACTTCAGAACCAAGGTTCAGAACGAAGATGACGACCTGCTGTGAGCTGCAAACCTTCTTGACACACCTACCGTATCTGCATTACACTCGTGGTAATTCCATACCCCTGGAAACAGGAGACCGCCGTCTGTTCACAGATGGTCTTGAGCGTGGTAGCCATCTTTGCTATGGAGTCACGATTAAGTCTTTGTGGTCACGTGGGCCCATGAGCAGCGGATACACTTGGAGTGGAGGGAGGGGGTGCGGTTCTGGAAAAGCGGGTCTGAATCTGGTCAAGGACGACTGAGGGCTTCAGTTCGAGTTCAATGTGGGTCCAAGGGTACACAGGAGATCACTGCTTCATATTCAACCTGCTTGTCATCCTCTGGTTACTGTTCAACGGCTCGAACTCCTCGACTTTCCTTGGCTGACTGAAATGAAACAATACGTAAGTGCTGCTATTGTGTTGTTCCCCTGACAGAGGAACACAAGGGAAGGGAACTGCAGCTGTCCACGAAGTGGCTCGACGTAGCCACCTCACGCTGCCTAGAGGGTCGGTTCAGGTTGAAGCAGAGCAATTAAGTGTTAGGGGGATGCCTTTGGTCAAGGCCTTTTCTAAAAAAAATTGACCCACGGCGCCTGGTTGTAGCTCGGTCTACGCCAGGTTCCACACCCCGTCATCGCAAAACGTACACATATGGGGTAATCAGGCTGGGGGAAAAAACAACAAATCACAACGAATCACACCCGATCGTCAGCTGATTGAGGGTGTGATATGAGGGTTCTATCCAACAAGGATATCAAGGCGGCACTTTCAAAGTCCTGCCAAGGACAGCGCCACGTGGGTGTGTGCTTCTGATATATGTTATGTCATCATGTGAACCCTCCCCAGCGTGTGCCAACATCCCTGACACGCTCACGAAAAGCATGACACGGAGAAAACAGGTGCCGAAACAACCTGCCGAGCACACGGGTGGTGCCACGTTGATCCACGCAGCGATCTCCCATGACAGGAATCCTTGTCGCCACGGCAGAGTCGCCGCAGACTGTGGGAGAGGTGTCGCCAGTCACCTTGAGGTTGCAGTGTGTCATCAGGCTAAGACCCGTGCCCTCTTCACCTCCCCTGTTAGGTTGCTCCCATATCGTTGCCTGCTTTGGGGCCTGAAGGACATAGGGGTCCAGCAGGCACTTGAGCATCGCAAGGCATGAGTGGCTGTTTCAAACTCCTGGTGCAAGCACCCGTCATGGTCTGGGGAAGCCCTCCCAGGTAGTTTAACGTCTTGCCCAGGACACCCGATCGTCAGCTGATTGAGGGTGTGATATGATTGAGGGTGTGATATGAGGGTTCTATCCAACAAGGATATCAAGGCGGCACTTTCAAAGTCCTGCCAAGGACAGCGCCACGTGGGTGTGTGCTTCTGATATATGTTATGTCATCATGTGAACCCTCCCCAGCGTGTGCCAACATCCCTGACACGCTCACGAAAAGCATGACACGGAGAAAACAGGTGCCGAAACAACCTGCCGAGCACACGGGTGGTGCCACGTTGATCCACGCAGCGATCTCCCATGACAGGAAGCCTTGTCGCCACGGCAGAGTCGCCGCAGACTGTGGGAGAGGTGTCGCCAGTCACCTTGAGGTTGCAGTGTGTCATCAGGCTAAGACCCGTGCCCTCTTCACCTCCCCTGTTAGGTTGCTCCCATATCGTTGCCTGCTTTGGGGCCTGAAGGACATAGGGGTCCAGCAGGCACTTGAGCATCGCAAGGCATGAGTGGCTGTTTCAAACTCCTGGTGCAAGCACCCGTCATGGTCTGGGGAAGCCCTCCCAGGTAGTTTAACGTCTTGCCCAGGACACCCGATCACAACAAATCACAACGCCAAATGTTGTGATTTGTTGTGATTTGTTGCGATTTGTTGCGATTTGTTGTGGCACAGGCAGTTGTGATTTGTTGCGACCAGTTGTGACGACTTGTGACCCTTTTGTGATGAGTTGTGATGAGGTGTGATCTGTTGTGACAGGCGCATCTGCCCTGGGGCAACGCTCCTTTAACAAGAGAAGAGTAGAACCTCAACCCCCCGTGTCCCCTGGTTCACCGATTTCAGCGTCAAGCCTTCGGCCTGACGAGGATAGTATCATGCCCCCATCAGAACTTGCTTCCCCCCTTCCTCTCTCGCCTGCACCTTCCCTTGTTGTGGATGACTCGCCGGGCTTTCAGCCCGTCGACACTCGGCTTAGTCCCCCATCAGACACTGTGTCACCCCCACCACCCTCTCCATGTCAGGAGCCCCTAGTGCCTTTAGACCCTGCAACCCCCTCTCTTCCCGACTGGCAGGCAGAAACGCCGTCTCACCAGGGGAGCGACACGCTCTCCCACGAGTGCACGTCGCCGAGCCCTTGCGTGGGGCGTCGACTTCCTTTCTCCCCTTCCTCCCCTTCTGAGTCCTCGGTTCCCCGCGCGCAGAAACGTGTAGCGCACATGCGGGAGGCAGACGAATCTGCCCTGGAGCGATGCTCGTTTCATAACAACAGAGCAGGTTTTCCTTCCTCCCGCACGATCATCAGCACAGCTAGATCAGGCGTGCCTTCCCCTTTCCCACGGGCCTCACAAGCCTTGCGCTTCTTGGAGCGCAAGACACGTGCTGTCCGTCCTTCTCGTTCACGTTTCCTCCAGAAGCGGGTGTTGCGTGCGGTTCCGAAGCGCACCCGCTGCATCCCCTCTCCCACCATCTTTCGTTCGGCGGCTATTCCGCGCTCTTTTCAACGCGTCGTCGCGAAGATTGCGCCTCAGTATCAGCAGGCGCAATCTCCGGCTTCCAGTGTGTGTGTGTCCCCCCTCCTTTACAGCGCAACGAGGAGGAGAGCGAAACCGTGTGGTGTCACGTAGAGCAAGAGTAGGATAGCGGGCCCGGCTCCTCACGGTATGGTCCTTCGGGGCCAGGCTGCGATGCCAGCACGCTAACCCAAATTGCAATACGATCTGTTGTGATCTGTTGTGATCGCGATCCAAAATTTCAAAAATTTAAAATTTTGGATCGCGATCACAACAGATCACAACAGATCGTTTGCTATGTTGGATTAGCGGATCCGCATCGTACAGAACGTCTACGAAAGACGACGCACGAGAACTGATACGCTATCCAAGTCATTTACTAAGTCACACCACACGGGCGCGATCTGCTCCTTTCTTTTGTTAAAATAGGGAAAGGCACGTGAACACTGAAGGTCGGAGGCTCCACCGAATGAAGCTCGGAGGGTGATACCTCGGCCGCGCGTTGAAAATAGCGCGGGACCTTCCACTTACTGGGAAGGAAGTCTGATGAACGCCTGATCTGGCGGGGGGGGTCAAAAGGGAAAGCCCGGGCTCGGAAACGTTTCTGCCGATGGATCTTCGACAGACGAACCTTGTGGGGAATGGGGTCAATCGCGCAAGGGGGAAGTAACCACCTCCATGCCTTGACTTTAGCTGTAGTGAGTGGCCTGCTTGGCGCATCAAACAGGAAGCCGGTAGCCACTGCTGGAGGTTTCGAGTCAGATTGCCCAACGGCCTTTGTTTTCGAAACAGGGGCGCCCAGGGGGCGGGCACAACAGATCACACCTCATCACAACTCATCACAAAAGGGTCACAAGTCGTCACAACTGGTCACAACAAATCACACCACGTCACACCTAGTCACAACAAATCACAACTGGCCGCAACAAATCGCAAAAAATCACAACAAATCACAACATTTGCCTAGCAGGCAACGATATGGGAGCAACCTAACAGGGGAGGTGAAGAGGGCACGGGTCTTAGCCTGATGACACACTGCAACCTCAAGGTGACTGGCGACACCTCTCCCACAGTCTGCGGCGACTCTGCCGTGGCGACAAGGCTTCCTGTCATGGGAGATCGCTGCGTGGATCAACGTGGCACCACCCGTGTGCTCGGCAGGTTGTTTCGGCACCTGTTTTCTCCGTGTCATGCTTTTCGTGAGCGTGTCAGGGATGTTGGCACACGCTGGGGAGGGTTCACATGATGACATAACATATATCAGAAGCACACACCCACGTGGCGCTGTCCTTGGCAGGACTTTGAAAGTGCCGCCTTGATATCCTTGTTGGATAGAACCCTCATATCACACCCTCAATCAGCTGACGATCGGGTGTGATTTGTTGTGATTTGTTGTTTTTTTCCCCAGCCTGATTACCCCAACATACACAGAGGCAACCCGCAACGGGCCTCTGTGGTACGGGAGCCTGACGGGAGGAAATTTTGCCTTTTGGTCACAAAGGCGTCTTTTTTTGGAATAAATTGACCCGCAGGGTGGCTGAGTCTTATGAGACAGGCCGACCTACGTTGAACAGTGGAACCACACAACCTGTTCAACCTGCAAACCACCGGGGTGGCGGCTGAGTCCTCATCCCTGCCGTAGCATGCGATAAGCCTACGTCGACCTCCGCTACGGTCTCTCAACAACGAAATTCACTAAACACGGAGTGTTTAGTGTTTTCAAAGGCCGGGGTCCCTCCCTCCCTCCCTCCCTCCCTCCCTCCCTCCCTCCCTCCCTCCCTCCCTCCCTCACCCCCCCCCCCCAGGGGGGTTAATACCTAAAAACAGCTGGCTCGACGGGTCTCCGACAGGTCCGTCAGATCCCGGCCTTGATTATCTGACGCTCAAACGGCGCCTGGTTGACCATGTAGATCTCGACTCTGATGAGAAGTCCATGTCTTCCGGCCTGTCTGACCAAGACCGTGTTGTGGACGAGCTTCAAACTCTTAAAAGAAACAGTAGTGCCCTTGACGCAGTGACATCCCCTGCGCCTGGAAAACGACTCCCCCTCCCCGAGGTTCTGCCTCGCCATCAGATCACGTGTCAACTGCTCCCTCGTCTTATCAAGGTAGCGGAAGACCTCATCACAAAACAACGGTTGACTATGGCGGACAGAACCCCTCGGAGCTGCAAACCGTGTGTTCATCAAATTAAGCGAAGATGCGACGGCAACCCTGTCGCTGCCTGGCTCTCCACACGCCGAGTGCCAAAGAAAACTGTGTCGGCTAAGAGGCCTTGGAGACCGCGCCCTTCGCGCGGCCGCCAAGCCCCAAAGCTCTGCCCTAAAAGCAAAAACATATACGTCTCTTCCTTTTCTTTCTTTCTGAAGGCCGCCGTCGTATCCCGGCTCACAACCGGGCTACAGGCGCAGAGTGCCTCGTTCAGACCTCCTTTTCCTTTACCGAGGAGGCGATCACGCCCTAGCGGCGTGACATAGGTTAATATACAGGACAGCGGGTACGGTTCCCTCGCCGAGGCGCGGTGCCGGCACGCTAATCCAACTTTAATAATAGTTAATACCTGAAATTTCGTGATACCGCACGAACCGATGGATTCGATATCTGTGCCGAAAAAATGGTCACCGTGAATTTTTTGGGGGGTGTAGGTATTCACAGTGATATGGGGCGTAGCTGTGCGCGGTTTGTTTGCCCTAGAGCTTTGTTGTTCGTGTAGTTCATGTTACAGTGCTAAGAGCCCGTAGAAGCAAAAGTAGAACCTGCTGCGCTAGCCCCACCAAGCAGCCACAGTACGACAGGACGCGCGCAGGCACCGGGCCCCCTCTCCTAAAAAAAAAGGGGGCGTAGCTTGCAAACCTCGGTTTAATTATTTCCCGGCCGAACCCAATTTCGATTTTTTTGGCTGAAAAATCAACATCATCAGAGAACAAGGGCTTCGGCCCGACCTCCCAGCACCCCCCCCCCCCCCCATCCCAGCCCCACGTCACTTTCCACAGGCCGCCAGGCGCGTCAGCGTCGGCGACCGCCCGCCCCCAGTCTGAGAGGCATCAGCCGAATCTCGGTGGAGGCGGGCACAAAACAAAAGGGAGAGTCGTCACTGTGCATATCAGCACGGTCCCGCCCTCTGTGCCAGACCAACACACCACCAAAGGAAAAGAGGAAGAGGCGACGTAAGGCAATGCCTCCGTGCGGCCAGGAGAACACGAAATAGCGACCCCCTCAACGGGGAATGCGGCCAAAAATCGTTCAAAATCGTTCAAAATGGGTGAATGCGGCTGGAGCAGGCCGGACCGGTCACCCGGAAATTCCCCCATTTTTGCCCTTCAGAGGTGGTTTTTTCACACCAATAATCCGGCTTCTGCTAAGGGGACCTTTTCGATTTTTTTTTTCGGAAAACCCTATTTTTCACTTTTGAGCCCGATTTCGAAGGAATTTTTGAGTTTTGAGCTCATTTTGTGCAATTAAACGCGTCACTCAGGTTTTTCCCCCGGACCCCTCTGTGACTCCTCCAGACTTGGTCGGGCTTGGAAGTTGGTTCGTAGTTTTGACCACCAATGCCTAATGTGTTGGCAGTCTTGTTTGACTGGTGCTTGCAGTACGCGGTGGCGGGAGGACCGGGCCGGAGGGGGCGCGAAGCGCCCCCGTCCGCGCGAAGCGCGGCCGGCCCGGTCCTCCCGCCACCGCGTACTGCAAGCACCAGTCAAACACGGCCGCCGCAGAGATGCAACAAAAAGCTTCCGTCGAGGTACCACCAGCGAGCTTGGCTCCAATCCCTGATGGGCCATTCATTAGTGCTTGATGGAACTGTCCCTGATGAGGCCATCATCGGATCACTAGCCGTGTTTAGTGACTTACACAGGCTATCAAATACGCTGTGACGCGGTGGCCTGCGTTTCGCCCAAACACGGACAGCAATTCTGCCGGTAGTTCTTTCGGGTTGTCGTGTTATTACTGCCACTTTCCGATCCAGCGGGGGGGGGGGGGCACAGAAAAGGGTCACCCTTTGCCGCCGGGATATCGCCTTTGAAGGTGCATGCCGTCCCTGCTGATTGTAAAACCCCATGCATCGCGACTGCCTAAATATGAGGAACGAAACCCAACACTGCCAGCACTCGACATGTCTCCCCCCCCCCCCCCCCAAGCTAACCGATAGGCCTACATGCTGCCACCGCAGCTCTCCTTTTGCAGCGCGTGTTCTGCTTTACCCCGCCCCTTCCCCCTTATTCCTGATGCCATCCTACCCAACCCAACCCCCTTCGTCTCTTGGTGTGTTCTCCACTGCAACACACACATCTCTTCGGTGTGGTTAGTTGCTCCCTGCGGAGCCGATCATCCCGGATCTGGGTTTCCTGTGTTTGCCCCTCGCACACACACGCAACAACGCACGGGCTGCAGCCTGCAGAGGTTCTCTACTCTCAAATGCTGATCAACACATATATTGAGGTGGCTATCATCCGTGAAGGATTTGCCCAACCAACAAGTACCACTCCCGTGGCTGGCCATGCTGCGGTGGCAGGTTCCCAAAAAAATATAGAAACGTTGAACGTGGAACCAGAAACGCCGATGGTATGTTTCCAGGATGGCGCCATCACAGGCGTGCCCCATATTATTGTCGACTCGCGGTCAAGATTAGGAGTAAAAACGGTAGGTGGTCGCATCATGTGCCATTCAATGGATGCGGCAGCTTTGCGTGATAGAAAATCGTTCAAGATACCAAATTCCGCAGGAGTCAGCGTGGGGCATGCGTGGTGAATGGCAATGCAAAAGGGCCATCCGAGTTTGAAGCGAATCGTCCTTTTCCAGAGCGCTGCTCACTTCCTACCCTGTTGGAACAGTACGGTTTTCAAAATGTCCAGTAATGCCATGTCCCTGTAAGGCTTTGGCGACACTGTACCGAATAACTGAACCTGAACAAGACTCGTGGCGGCGGTCGTTCCGCTCAACGTCCAGCGGGCACCGTTCGTACGAAGAAAGAAAGCCCCGATTCTTGCATCGCCTACTGTTATTTTCCAGGCAGCTATGCCACGGTTTTTCACTGCCAGATCTCTTTATGATTGATCACCCGTTCCCACCAGTGGATGATTTGTCGCCATTTGTTCACCTGAACACGCGTCGTCGCTGCTGTTGGCTTGTCACCCGTGAGTGCGTCGTTCTTCTGTTGTGCGTGTGATGTTCCTAACGACATATTTATCCAGTAAAGTTGTCAAAAACAAAAGTGTACACCAAATGTCAGCCTCCTTCGGATGGCCGCCTTTGGTTGTAACAACAATCCCTTGTGCCCCATGGCAAGGCGCCACACGCCGGCGATACGTCGCCGACGCAATCTAATACAACCCAATCCACACCACCGAGGCAACTTGCGCAGGCTTGCACTGCGTTGTCTTCTTTAGCCACCAGTTCAACACGGCAGGTCCAGATTTTCGGGCCCGGTTCAGAACCCAGAGAAATGTCAAATCGCCAAGGACGGGTGACCCACTAGGATGTCGGCCTTCTGGCGCGTTGCAAAACAACCACCTCCCCCCCCCCCCCGTAGGGTCTTCCTCCACCCCTGCAAACCTGCCCCGTTTGTTGCCTCATGAAAAATGCTGCGCTGCAGGTCCCGCCAACAGCAACCACCGCCTGTGCCATCCATACACCCCTCCTCCATACAGGGATATCTGCGCATTCTCTGCGCCCTTTCCCCCACGCAAAACAGCAGAATCCGCTGAAAAAGCAAATCACAACGCAAACCGTACACTTCCTGCGCCTCTCCCACACTCCCTCTCTCACGCTCTTGCTCTCAACCGAGCACCAATAGCCGCATATCTTCACCGCATCGAGGCAAGACACCTCCAGGCGCCGCGGCGCTGAGCATTTAGAGCCGTGGCGGCGTGAGAGCAGCTCTGGGGGAGGCCCCATACACACAACACAACACACAACACCTCTCTCGCTCTCTCTCTCTCACCCCCTTCACCCACACACAAGATGGGGTGCAACGGGTCGAAGGGTGAGGCATACAGCCACCGGCGGAGGTCCTGCGCGCCTCCCTCCCCGACCACGCCTGGGTCGGCTCTGAACTCTGCGAAGTCCGATATGGACAACTCTTCGTACTCACCGTCCACTTCAGGTTCGACGAAGTCGAGGGGTGAGACCCTCACCCCGCTGTCGAGCACGACGGGGCGGCACACGCCTGAGGTCGAGAGGCGGAGCGTCCTGCTGACGTCAGCAGGGGAGTTTCAGGCAGACGTGCTGTTTGCTAACGTAGATGTGCAGAGGTATTCTGAGGCGAGGGGCAGCTTCGAAGAGCTGCTCGTGGCAGCGGAGGACCAGTCGATGGAGCAGATCCTGGGGAAGATCGGTCTCACCGTGCTGCAGAAGTCACAGGCATGCAAGCGCCCGTGCCGCTTCAACAACACATCCACCAACGCGTATGAGGCGAAGAAGCTGCTGTCCTGCCTTGCAAAGGCAGGGTGCCCTGGGGCCATGCTGGGCCTCGCAGAGTTCTACCGCTCCTGCCGCAACCGCGACAACGAGGAGAAGTACCTCAAGAAGGCCTCGGCGACAGGGCACCCCCTGGGGCAGGTGCGGCTCCAGCTCGCCCACCTGCGCGACACGCAGAAGGGTGTGGAGCGTGGCACCATGCCACGGGAGAAGGTCCTGAAGGCGCGGGAGGCTGTGGTGCAGCAGGTTGTCCGCATGTCGCAGCAGGACAGCAAGGTGGGGATGCGGGCCGGCAAGGCTGCCAAGGCGCTGGGATCGGTGAAGATGGTATGGCCCCCTCCCTGCACCTCTCTCACGGAGAGCCTGGGAACATCACGGGATATACGATTCCTTCCACTTTTATTTCGGAAGTTTTAGGTCTACCGGAAGTACGTTTGACGCAAAAACCCTGGTTTCACAACACACCCCGCCCCACATCACATGCCTCTTTCATCCTCTGCAGGACACCCAGGGGACTGTGCGCGATCTGACCCGGGCACAGAAGCTGCTGGACAACATCATCGATCTCGAGGAGAGCCCGTTCGACATGCAGAAGGTGCGCGAGAGGACTGCGCCCGAGCAGTGCGATCCGGCAACGCTCCCCCCACCCCTGCTCCGCCGCGGTCCCCCTGAGACTCCCCTGACAATGTGGGATGTGAAGAAGCAGGTGGACAACGAAGGGAGCGAAAACTAGGAAAATCGGGCCAAATAAAATGAGAGGATGGCATGAACAGCCGAGGCGTTTGCGATTTCTTGCAGTGCAAGACCCGGCACGAAAGAGCAGGACGGGGTGGGTGTGTGCTGTATGACGTGCCCAGCGCGGGTCTTGCTTTGTCTGCAATAAAAATATTTCAGTGGGATGTTGTGTGTGGATACATGTGTCCTTTTTCCACCGCCAGCATCACCGCCTCTCACCGTCTGTCTCTCTCGATCCCCCCGCCCCCTTCCCCCCTCCCCCCCCCCAGGTTTGGCGCACAACCAACGCCTTATCTTTTCTAAAACCCCGCGTCAAGCCCCTAGGTAGACGGGTTTGCGGTAGAGCGGGTGTCTGTGTGTGTTTGGAGGAGGTAGGAGGCAGTGTTTTGTGCTGTTTTTCGCCATATAGTATCGATCTTTGTTCCTCTGGGGGAGGGGAGGTAGTGTGTAACAGTGGAGTGTCGCACCAGAGTTTGCTCGACGCGACCTGCACTAAACAACAGGCTAAACGTGTGGGTGGGTAGGGTGGGGTGGGGTGATATGCTGGATGGGTGGGTAGGGTGTGCTGAACAACCTCAGTGACACCCTCAAGGAGACAAGCCTCCTTTGCCCTCCCCCCTGTTCCGATATGCACAGCTGTGGGATGGCCTTATCTCCGATACCTCGTTGTGGGCGTGTCTCTGCCACGCAAGAGGCACGCAATACGCCACATGAGGGGATGCAGGGTGGGGTTCCAATAGCTTCCGGTGATTCGGAGCTCTACGCAGCCCAGCTGGGCAATGACGGACTCCCAAAGCAGCGCTGTGTGGTGGCCTGTGTGAGTCTGAAGGGTGGGTCACATGCCTGCCCCACCCAAACGGCATTGACTCCTTCCAAAAAGTTGCGTCTCTTTTCCCAACAAATGAGGGATGCGCAGTGTTCCTTTATTTCTGTTGGCATCTATTTCTTGTGTGCGCTCAACGAAAGGCGGTTCGGAGCTGTTTTACACAGTCGCTGGGCGTTGCTCCCCTTCTTGAGATACGCTTAGCTGAATAGTTTTCAATTTACAACCAACCTTCGACAACACGGCACGGCTTCAATTTATTTGGTTAGTTTCACTCACCCACTCTCTCTCTCTCTCTTCTCGTGTGCCTGGCAACGTTCCATGTGTTTCGTCCCTTCCCGCCCCCCTCTCCTCTCAAAAAATCTCGAACCAGCGCAAACGCTAACCAGAGTGGGGACCACCGTCGGGTATCACCGATTTCTCGTTGTAGTTTCGGCTTTCCAATTGGAGGGTATCTTTATATCCGCATCGCGCGGACAATACAAAATTCCTGGTCTTTTTGCAGCTCAGGACCCCACCCTCCCCCCCCGCCCATACGCTCTGCTCTGCTGGTGCAATACATCCACTTCAGCTGGCCCCTGGAGCGTTCTGCGGGGGGGGAAGGGGGGCCCTAGTTCTGTGGCTAGGAATTTTTCCTCAAACATGGGAAAGCCGAAAAAATCAGTGAGTCTTCACAGCCGGGCTCAGGCTGGGGTTGCACTGTGTGGCTGCCAAACAAAACAAAAAAAACATCAACCAAACACCCCCCCTCCTCCTCCTCCTCCTCCTCCTCCTCCTCCTCCTCCTCCTCCTCCTCCTCCTCCTCCTCCTCCTCCTCCTCCTCCTCCTCCTCCTCCTCCTCCTCCTCCTCCTCCTCCTCCTCCTCCTCCTCCTCCTCCTCCTCCTCCTCCTCCTCCTCCTCCTCCTCCTCCTCCCCCTCCTCCTCCTCCTCCTCCTCCTCCTCCCCCTCCTCCTCCTCCTCCTCCTCCTCCTCCTCCTCCTCCTCCTCCTCCTCCTCCTCCCCCTCCTCCTCCTCCTCCTCCTCCTCCTCCTCCTCCTCCTCCTCCTCCTCCTCCTCCTCCTCCTCCTCCTCCTCCTCCTCCTCCTCCCCCTCCTCCTCCTCCTCCTCCCCCTCCTCCTCCTCCTCCTCCTCCTCCTCCTCCTCCTCCTCCTCCTCCTCCTCCTCCTCCTCCTCCTCCTCCTCCTCCTCCTCCTCCTCCTCCTCCTCCTCCTCCTCCTCCTCCTCCTCCTCCTCCTCCTCCTCCTCCTCCTCCTCCTCCTCCTCCTCCTCCTCCTCCCCCTCCTCCTCCTCCTCCTCCCCCTCCTCCTCCTCCTCCTCCTCCTCCTCCTCCTCCTCCCCCTCCTCCTCCCCCTCCTCCTCCTCCTCCTCCTCCTCCTCCTCCTCCTCCTCCTCCTCCTCCTCCTCCTCCTCCTCCTCCCCCTCCTCCTCCTCCTCCTCCTCCTCCTCCTCCTCCTCCTCCCCCTCCTCCTCCTCCTCCTCCTCCTCCCCCTCCTCCTCCTCCCCCTCCTCCTCCTCCTCCTCCTCCTCCTCCTCCTCCTCCTCCTCCTCCTCCTCCTCCTCCTCCTCCTCCTCCTCCTCCTCCTCCCCCTCCTCCTCCTCCTCCTCCTCCTCCTCCTCCTCCCCCTCCTCCTCCTCCTCCTCCTCCTCCTCCCCCTCCTCCTCCTCCTCCTCCTCCTCCTCCTCCTCCTCCTCCCCCTCCTCCTCCTCCTCCTCCTCCTCCTCCTCCTCCTCCTCCTCCTCCTCCTCCTCCTCCTCCTCCTCCTCCTCCTCCTCCTCCCCCTCCTCCTCCTCCCCCTCCCCCTCCTCCTCCTCCTCCTCCTCCTCCTCCTCCTCCTCCTCCTCCTCCTCCTCCTCCTCCTCCTCCTCATCTTCCTGAACAGTGCGATTTTTTTCTGGCACCTGCCCCCCACCGCGAGGCAGCTAACCCGAAATACGCCAAGAAGCACCTTCAGAAGGATGATGATGCCGTGTGGTTTATTTTGGCGTTTCTTTTTTTTTTAAACGCCGCCTCGCCCAGGGTATAAGATAGACTTTTTTTCTGGCGCCGTTTCCCGGTTTTTCTGGTTTTGAAAATTTTTCGCGCGCGCCTTCGGCGCGCGCGACCCGCGCAAACCCTCCCAGAATCTGAGAGGCCCGGTGCCTGCGCGCGTCCTGTCGTACTGAGGCTGCTTGGTGGGGCAAGCGCAGCAGGTTCTACTTTTTCTTCTACGAACTCTTAGCACAAAGACATGCACAACACAAACAACAATGCTCTAAGGGGCGGGGCAAGAGGTCAGGGGAGGGGGAAGCAGAGAGGAAGGGAGGAGGACGGGGGCGGGGGGGGCGGCGGAGTGAGCCGGCGGGGAGGGGGGGGGGGGCGCACGAGCCCCCACGGTGGGATCTTGTAAATTTTACATGTATAACTACAAGTATATACATGTATTATACATGTATAATACTTGCATGTCAACTATTATACATGTATAATACATGTATATGCCTGAAATATACATGTAAAATACATGTATATCAACATACATTGGGCGTTATTCCGTTACCAGTAACGGTAATAACGTTATTTTTGCGTTATTTTTTGACCCCAAAAAAGGCAGCATTTCCCGGTGAATCTGACCCGAAACTCGGGTCCCTACCCCCCCTAAAAGAATTTTCTTGGGTAAAATATCACTCCAGGGGGCCACTCCGTGATGTCAAAAAATTGGAAAACGTTTTCTCCTAAAATAACGCGTTATTTTTCCGTTATTTTCATGAAAACTTGCGTTATTCGGACAATTTTGCGGGCGGATGGTGTAGTTTTTGGTGGAGATGGCTCCAGAATACCCCCCTGGGACCATTTTTTGGATAATAACGCACGGACATGTCGAGTTTCGTGAAAAAATCATGTTTTTTGGCTTTTTCAAGGCAAATACTGCAGAAACCCCTGCAACCTTGCAGCATCCAATGTTCCTGGAGTGAAATTTGGAGTGAAAATCACTCCAAAATCACTCAGTGTGGACGCAGAAGTGAATCCTTCAGGAATACACCCGCACACCTCACATTGGCGGTGTATAAACCACCTGATATTTTTACTCGTTACGAGCGACGAAGTAGCGCGAAGTAGCGACGTGCCCATTTTTTCCCGGTCCGTTCTAAAATAGTTACGTTCCAAAAGTCCGTTACTGGTGCTGTCAAAGACGCTTCGCACAATATACGCACGAACTACCCAAAGTACGCTCGGGCTACGCACGAAGTACGCAGGAACTACGCAATTTGAACTTTCTTGCACCCCCCAGTCATTATTTGCACGCACTCCAGGTCCCATATTTGCACCAGTGCAAATATGAGACCTGGAGTGCAAATATGAGGAATTTCCGAGTTCGTCGTGATGTGCAAAACATGACTGGGTTGTGCAAGAAACCATCATCTGCACCCCGTATCGGCCTCAATTGCACCCTCGTGCAGGTAAAAAAAGGCCTCGGGCCTCCGGCCCTCGGACCGTTTTTTACTTACGCACACGACCTTCGCGCGGAAAGTGTCATTCAGCCCTGCCAAACGTGCTCTACACACCACCCCCTTCATCAGGCAAGTGGGTTTGTAAGGGTGTGTGGAAGCGTCAACGCTCGGGTGCAGGAAATTTACATTTTGGTCGCAAATGGCGTTACACATGCACTATGCACAACGTGTGCACGATTTCGGCAGAACTACGCACAACCAACGCAATTTGGACCTTTCAACAACACCATTCACGGTACTTCGATTTTGGGTGGGAAAGATGGGGCAAGGAAGTGGCAAAAACTGCGAAGAAGGTCGAAAATTTTCTCATTTTCATCAGAAACCATATTCAACGGATTCCGATTTTCGGGTGAAATCAAGCAGGTTGGCACAATGGCTCATGTTCACCCAAAAATGCACCTACCAAACCTCTTTTGCTTGATTTTTGGGACGGCATGGGTGATCCAGAGGCCAAAAATCACGATTTTTTCACCAATTCCTTCGACAACGGACAGTTCCAGACCACAAGGACCACATTTTGGGGTCAGAATTTTCTCGGTCAAAAAATTCGAAAAATCTGAAATCTCTCGGAATTTTGAGCATTTTTTGAGATTGGCATGCCCATTTTAGACCCTTTGCGTGGCTCTAAACCCAAAAATTTGCTCGAAAATGGCCTCAAATAGCCTAAAACAGCCCATTCTGGCCACCCCGAAAAAAAAATTCGAAAAGGGTCCCCCTATAGAAGTTGCCCAAAAATACCGAAAATAACGCGGTATTACCGGTAATAACGGTAATAACGTTACCGATAACGGTATTACCGTTACCGATAACGGTAATAACGGTAATAACGTTACCGATAACGTTATTACCGTTCCTGATAACGGTAATAACGGTATTACCGTTATCGATAACGGTATAACGCGGAAAAATAACGTTACCGATTTTCGGATAACGTTATTCGGCCGTTCTGGAACGTTATTAACGGTAAGTTATTTTACCGAAAAAATAACGGTATTACCGTTACTGGTAACGCAATAACGCCCGATGTATGTATCAAGTAAAAATACATGTATAATACTTGCATGTCAACTATTATACATGTATCTTTACTTGATTTACATGTATTTTACATGTATATTTCATGCATTTACATGTATTTTACATGTATAATACTTGTCATGCAAGTATTATACATGTAAAATACTTGCATGACAAGTAAAGTACATGTATAATACTTGCATGACAAGTAAAATACTTGCATGCAAGTAAAATACATGTATTTTACTTGCATGCAAGTATTTTACTTGTCATGCAAGTATTTTACATGTATAATACTTGCATGACAAGTATTATACATGTAAAATACATGTAAATGCATGAAATATACATGTAAAATACATGTACCGTATACGTAAATATTATGGAACGTAAATATTATGGAACGGGCCCATTTTTGCCCGGTCCGTTCCATAATATTTACGTTCCAAAATATTTACAGGGCCAGTTGGGGACTCAGTGGTGAGGATGGCTTGCCTCAGGAATCGCACGAAAAGTGCACGAGTAGGTCCCGTCAGGGACTCTGTATGCCGTCCGATCACCTGGTCCAAGTCCCCGAGTCGCAGAAAGCCCTGTAAATATTATGGAACGAAAAAAATCTGGAACGCCAACCCACCAGCGTTCCAAAATATTTACGTTCCATAATATTTACGTTCCATAATATTTACGTTCCAAAATATTTACGTATACGGTATATCAAGTAAAGATACATGTATAATAGTTGACATGCAAGTATTATACATGTATTTTTACTTGATATACATGTATTTTACATGTATATTTCAGGCATATACATGTATTATACATGTATAATAGTTGACATGCAAGTATTATACATGTATAATACATGTATATACTTGTAGTTATACATGTAAAATTTACAAGATCCCACCGTGCCGGCACCAACCGACTCAGGATCACACCCACCATGGTTGTGCCAGGCTCTGCCGAACAGCAGTGGCGTGTTGCTGTGCCGCCCGCAGCTCCCCGAAGGGACAGTAGCTGAGCTTTCGTTCTTCCGATGTGAATGCGTCCACGTACTGACGGAGCGCCGCTTCCGGAATCCCGTCCGGAGTGACACTACCCTCCATACAGATGGCCAGCGTGTTCTGCAGCTTGGCGTCGCCCATACGGTTGCTGAGCCTGTTCTTGATGATGCGGAGCTTGGAGAACATCCGCTCAGCACTACTTGTCGACAAGGGGATGGTCAGCACAATCTGCAGGAGACGCGAGGTGTGCGGGAAGGCGAGACGGTTCAGCTGATTCTTCAAGAATGCTTTGATGAGAGTGCTGAATCTGCGGCTGCGGGTATCCTCCTGTGTTTGTGCGGTCTCCTTCAGCTTCATTCGCACGTTGGCCAGCTCCAACTCCAGCAGACCCCGCTCTTCGGCCGGGAAGTACGGTGCACTCGGTTCCGTCTCCTTCTGCACCCCGTCGGCATCCTCAAATGTCATCACCTTGGGCTCGCAGAAATGATCGCAAAGTGCTTTGAGCTTCTGTGCCGCTGCTGCTGCGTTGTCGAAGTCGGGGCACCAGGGATCATACACAGAGAATGCTGCAAGCACCCCGAAGTCATCCATCAGCCCCTCGATCTCCTCCTTCAGGGTACGGAGGTAGGGCTTTGCGTACTGCTCGTGATACTGTGCCACGAACTCCTCCGTGATGGGAGGGCAAGAAGGCCGGGCGTCATTGATCAGTATCCAGCAGGATGCGTAGGTCGGAGACAGGTCGGGTCGTTCTAACAGCTTTCCGATCTTGCATGCATAGTGTGTCGCGATGCGAGGGAGATCACCGAAACACAGGCTTGCATGCTGTATGCACCGCGAGAAGGCGCCAAGACAGTGCATCACCTCCCGCATCAGGAATAACCCGACGAGGGTGCTGCTCTCCTGGTACACCGCACGCAGGGCAACTGCCTTCTCATGATCCAGCTTGTTGATACACATGACCACCCCTTTGAGGCAGTCAGTCAGACTCTGCGCACAACGCTCATGCGAACACCAGCGGGTGTCTCCAACACTGCACAAGTCGCGCTCACGCCAGAACCCGAAGCCATCGATCCTCTCCAAAGCGGACATGCATTCCCGAAAGCACCGGAGTTTGCCTGTGCCATTCCCAGCACCCCTGTACAGCAAGGCAAACGTGCTGGAGACAAGGTCGTAGCTTGCGCGGATGACAGGGTGGTCCTTGGCAGTGTGCATCGCAACAAGATTGAGTGCATGCGCCCGACAAGCCGCCCAGAAGGAGTACGGTGCTTTCCGTACCTTCACCTGCAACTGAACACCCTTACGACTCCCGCCCATGGTGTTGCACGAATCCGACGCAAACGCAAGCATCTTGTTCCAGAAACCGTCGCCAAGGTCGTCGAGTTGTTGAATCAAGAAATCTGTGATGTTTGTCGCAGTCTGTGATGTGTTCAGCGGAGTCATGCGCCAGAACAGTTCGTTGGTATCAAAGGTGGTTGGGTCGATGACCCGGATCAGGATGCAAAATTGCGATTGGCGTGTCACATCCTGCGTCTCGTCCGTGATGATGGATACGAACGGGGATCTTTCAATCTTGTGATTCACTTCCGCCATGGCGTGGCTTGCCATCAGACCCACTACTTCGTCGTAGATTGTGTTCGAGGTGAGGTTGTGGTATGTAGCATTGAAAGACTTTACTTCTGGGGAAGTGTAGCTGTCACGCACGCGGAGGGATGCGAGGGTCGTCGTGAGGGCTTCGTTGTTGCTGCAACAGTACTGTACGTCGTGCAGCAGGCGGCAGAGCATCTCGGTGTTCTGAAGCTGCTTCACCTTAGAGTTGACCCAGGCCCTCTGGTGAGCTGTGGAGCGGATCTCTCCTGCAGTCCCATGTCGGCGCACCGAGTCTTCTCTTGCCAGCCACTGTGCCCACTTCTCGGTGTGCTTCTGTCTCGTTGCCTCGGTGTGCTCCTTCGCGCGGGAGGTGAAGCGGCTCTTCACCTCATTCCATGGCAGGCACCGCCCGACGAAGACACCGCGCTTGCTTGCGTCAAAGCAAGCGCGGCACGCCAGCCCCTCGGGTGTGGGTTTTGCCCACGCGTGGGATTCGCGCAGCATTCCCATCACCCGGCTGTCCCCCTGGATGTCCTCCGGGACATGCACCATCTCGCTGGCGCGGGGGAAGGGCTCGGCAGGCGCATCCAAGCCGACGGGCCCCGCGTACTGCGCCATCAACTTTGCCTCCACGTAGGCGTAGACCTCGTGCTTGTGGAGGGAAGGGTACAGGCAGTCGTTGGAGTTGCGCACGGGGGTGGTGGTGTAGCCCCTCGCGCGTTGGCGCTCATTGGCGATCGCGGCCGCCAGAGCTTCAGCTGATCTCTCCGCATTATCATCAGCTGCCATCTCGACCTCAACTTGCCGTGCAATCGCAAGATCTGCGACGAGGGCTGGGGCCTGCTGTGTCGGGGCAGGCGCCGGCACGGCCTCGCTCTCCACCAACGGCATTTCGTCTGCCTTTGTCTTTGCCAGTTTGACGAGGCTACTCAGGGGCTTCCTCATATGAGGTGCCACCTCGTCGTCCGCGCGAGCAAGAGCATCGAATGCCTTGCACAGCGCGACAAGGTGCCTGTTTGAGGCGGCTTGGTGGTTGCTGAAGCCGCGGATCGAGCACTGGTTGCAGAGGAAGGCGTGCAAGTTGGCATATCGGTCTTGCCCGGGGTACTTGCCCGCCTTCCACTGGTCATACCCAGTGTGATACTGCGGCCCGCCCACCTCCTGCACCGTCCCCCGCACCGCCCTCTGCGATGCAAAGCCAAACGCGCCCAGCTGGGCCTGATGCGCTCTCCGCTTTGACATATCTTCTTACAGTATGCCTGCAGGCGCGTGGGGGTGTGGGTGTGTCGTGGGTGCCACCAGTCAGACACCTGACATGTGAAGGCTCGGTGTGATCCCTACGGAGGACGGTTCTGTGCCAGTTCTGCGGGACCATCACACAATGGAGGATCTCGAAACTTCAAAACAGAAGAGACCTGCATGACGAGGGCATCACCACCCACCGGGCCCCACCGGGCCACCCGCTAGGTCCATTTTTTCTTCTCCGCTTCTCTGCCTTCTTTGGACTATTTGAGCTCCGTGCGGATCACGATGGGGTCACTTTCTATTTTTTTCTGGCGTTTTTTCTGACTGTTTTACTGTCCCAAAGTTACAAAAAAAACGCCAAAAATGAGACCGGCCTTTTTTTTTTTTTTCAGAAAACCGGGAACCGGGAAACCCTGGTTTTGAAAACCGGAAAACCAGACCTATCTTATCCCCTGGCCTCGCCCCCCTCATCCCCTTCCCCCCATCCGTGTGCGGGGGGAGGAGGTGGGGGGGCCCTGCTCTATGTTCTTTGATTCCGTCGATGAGCCTGGCGATCTTGCACGCCAGGTTGGGGTTTGGTGATTCCCCCCCTTTCTTTCGGGAATGGGGTGGATGATAGAGGCCGGGTATTATCTCTCATGGGTCAATCTTGTTCGAAGAATCGTTCAAAAAAACACGGTTTGCCCCCCGGCAGGATCCCGGGAAACCCCGGCCGGGCCCGGAAATTCCGGGCCCGGGACCGGGATTTTGAAATCCCGGCCGGGATCCCGGGGAAATCCCGGCCGGGTCCGGCCGGGGTCCGGCCGGGAATCCCGGGGGTTCTCAGTCTCAGGTCGCTTGGACCGAGGTCATCTCAGACCTATGGCTTTCAGTCCCCAGTTTCAGATTCAGACCTGCTGATCCAGAACCGCACCCTCTCCTTCCACACCAATTGTATCCACTGCTCATGGGTCCGAGTGACGACGATAGCAATGACGATGGCTCCATAGCAAAGATGGCTACCACTGTCAAAGCTCATCTGGAACAGAAACTGTCCCAGATGGAAGTCTCCTGTATAAATACAGGGTTCGGGGTTACCACGAGTGTAACGCAGATACGTGCAGGTGTGTCAAGAGAGTGTGCAGCTCACAGCAGTTCCGCATCCTCCTGGTTGCTGAACTCCACAGTCCTAGGACGACGAAGAGGACGACGAGGGTCGACGTAGGCTTATCTTACGCTACGGCAGGGGTGGACTCAGCCACCCCGGGGGCAGGTTGAACAGGTTGTGTGGTTCCACTGATCAACATGTAGGTCGGCCTGTCTGATAAGACTCAGCCACCCTGCGGGTCAAGTGATTACAAAAGGGTGCCTATTTGACCAAAAGGCAAAATTTCCTCCCGCCATGCTCCCGTACCACAGAGGCTGTTGTGTTTTGCCTCTGTGTATGCGTACGTTTTGCGATGACGGGGTGTGGAACCTGGCGTAGACCGAGCTACAACCAGGAACCAACGGCCCAACTCGGCGCCGTGGGTCAATTTTTGTGAAAAGGCCTTGACCAGAGGCATCCCCCTAACACTAAATTTGCTCTGTTTCACCTGAACCGACCAACCAGGCACCGTGAGGAGGCATCAGAGCCCCTCGTGGACAGCCGCAGCACCCTTCCTTGAACGATTTGAACGATTTTTGGCCGTGCTCGTAGCATTCCCCGTTGAGGGGGTCGCTATTTCGTGTTCTCCTGGCCGCACGGAGGCATTGCCTTACGTCGCCTCTTCCTCTTTTCCTTTGGTGGTGTGTTGGTCTGGCACAGAGGGCGGGACCGTGCTGATATGCACAGTGACGACTCTCCCTTTTGTTTTGTGCCCGCCTCCACCGAGATTCGGCTGATGCCTCTCAGACTGGGGGCGGGCGGTCGCCGACCCTTTTCTGTACGAGGTTTTCCACAGGCTGCACACCTGCCCCGCGGCTGTGTGGCAGTCTTCGCGGAGTGCAATGCGAAGGTCTGGCCTGACGTGGTGTGACTATTTAGACTCCAGGTGTCTCCACCCTTCCTGGTCTGGGGAGCCTCGGTACCCAAGCAGTTTTCGGTCATGCCCTGGACCACGGCCGTGCTAGACTCCTGGTGCAGGCACCCGTCATGGTCCGGGGACGGCCCCCCCAGGCAGTTTAACGTCTTACCCAGGACCTTTTTTTTTTCCCTCTTGTGTCCCATGCCTTGTTTGCAGTGATCGCATTGTTGGCCATCCTTGCTGTAGTTCGGCATGCCGCCCTTCCCACCTTCCCCCACCCCCTCCCCGGCGGTTTTGCTCTCCGTGTGGTTTGGTGGTACTGGTGAGCCATCTGGGGAAAGAACCTTGACAATCCCGGGCCGGCAGTACGTTCGTCACCCCCACGGGCTCGGCCGGTTTCTAAACCTTTAGGCAATCTACGTCCGCAGGCCAAGAACCCGGTGTGCAGATGCACGTTGGGAGCCCCCTGAAGTCCGCACACGCCCTCTCTGAGTAGTCCCCGACCAAGCGCTGGCCTCTCTGACCGACTACCATGCCGCCGCAGGCCAAGAACCCGGTGTGCCGAAGCACATTGGGAGCCCCCTGAAGTCAACACAGCACCCCGCCAGTGGCTCCAGCTGTCCCTCCCCATGTCAGAGTTGACGGAAAAAGGCGGACCCTCTTTTGTCCCAGTGCTCCGTGCTATGCACTGGGACCCCGTTGCCCAGGCGGACCAGCCTGGGGGAGCCCTCGGGGTGTGGGGTTGAGTTTTACGACTTCCCTAGGTCTTAGGTAGTTTAAGGTCGTGCCCAGGACCTGGTGCGAGGTGCCAGGAAAACGGCGAGGTATCAGTCTTGACGCTGGAAAATTCCGTTCGGAAATACCAAACACATCCACAGAAAGTGGAAGGAATGGGCGCCAAGATGATGCGAACGATTTTTGGGGGGGGGAGGGGGTGGACTGCTCTGTATCGTGATACCCGCGAGGGCAACCAAATGCAGAACAGGGAGGCACAGGCGCACACACGAAGGCAGCACACAAGTGGCAAGTGGCAGGGGCTGGGGTCTGGGGCTGGGGCGCCGCGCGATTCGCTTCTCCTGACTTTCTGATCCGGCAAACTACAAACACAAAAGCAGTACATGCACTGCAACAACAACCTCCGAAGGGAGCCACAATACCCTCGTGACTCCAAAGCAGCTGATGGCATCGGAGGGCAATCAGCATCATACGACGTCTCACAGCTGCAGAACAAGACGTCAGACACAGACAGCAAGGAATACGATATACACACACACGGACGCACACACTGTGCCGGACAAATCACTCCTCATCGTCACTCTCAGCGTCATTCACACGGAGTGACGGGAATGTCCGCCGGAAGCCACACTCCTTGCCGTACGCACCTCGCACATCTTGATTGATGGCCAAGAGCGAGAGCTTTGCGTGGGAGTCGCGGGACATAGCACTCCGGCACACGGGGATGGCTTGCATCATGACAGAGAGTGCGCTGTCAGGTGCTGTGCAGGAAGGGGGCAAGGTGAGGAGAAACAACACACGCTCAGCAAGAGGCTTGAGCGTCTCGTTGGTAAGCTGGCGTTTCCAGAATACCCTCTCTGAGCCGACCTCGTGCTCCGACACTGCCGAAGTGTACGCCTGGTACATGGGCGCGGTGACGTCGAAGCCGATGTGCTTGCCGAGGTCTTCGCGTGGCAGCAGGTCATCCAGCATCTCCAGGGTCTCGTACCCCTCCGGAGTCAGCTGGCGCACAGAGAGGTAGAACCCCCGGCCCGTTTCCGAGGATTCGCGCCACCGGCTCTGCAGACCGTTGTAGAAGGTCTTGGACACGCGGGCTGCGAGTCCATCCCCCGTGCTCGCCCTCTGGAGGATGTCGATCAGCTCCTCCACCTCCGCGTAGATCGTCGCCGATCCAACCGTCCCGGGTGCCTGCGCGTTGCTGTACCGCGACAAAGCGGCTCTTACCGGCGCCGCGGCACGGACGAACTCCGTCAGCATGTCCTGAAGCGCCTCAGAACCGACGGTCTTCAGCAGCACAGCAAGCTTCTCGAACGTGGGGGGAGTGTAGGCATTGCCAATCCCGGTAGCCATGTACGAGTACAGCATGGCGACACGCTCTTCAAAGTGCTCCGCGCAGTCGAGCATGCTGACGAAGCGTGTGTCGTAGATCCGGGGTGCACGTTTGATGGCCACCGCCTCCTGCAGAGTGCTCTTCATGTCGGCGTGTGCTGCAGACATCAAGCTGCAAAGCTCCCCAAACGTCTTTGCGTTGGCAATCGCATCCTTGTGCGCCTCGGTCACCGCGGCCTTGCAGAGGCCCTTCATCTTGTCCAGAAGTTTGTCCTGTTCCCGCGTTGTCGTCGATGCCGACTGCTTCCGCAGCTTCGCCAATAGGACACCCGCCGTGTGTGTCTGGGGGTCGCTCTGCACACTTCTTTGGTGGTCCCGCCACTTGTTCTGCTTTTTCGCGTCACCAAACACGTAGTTCGTGAGGTGGAAGAAGTCGAGCAGGGGGTCCTCGGCGGCCTTCATCATCCGACGAACATCGGAAAGGGTGTTGTTCAGCAGGTGAGCCAGGCAGGATACGTACGGGATGTGAGCCTCTCCTGCTAGGTCGCGCGACATCTTCACGTTCGACCCACCACGATCGCTGCGCACGACCCTCACCTGTTCAATCCCCACACCGACAGCAGCGAGAGATTCCTCCAGCGCGGTGCGCACCGTAAGACCTGTAAACGGGACATCCGAATACTGTAGCGGCAGCGCAACGGACGTTGTAGCGGTCTGTGCAATGAACAACACGACATTCTGACCCTGGATCGTCGAACCACAGTCGTGGACGATGCTCAGATCTTGTCCTGCGAGCATATCGGCAATCGTGTCGAGGTGGTTGTCGTAGACGGTCGCCCCGCTCCTCTGCCAGACCTTCTGCATGTTGACGTCTTCTGGGATGGTGAGCCCAGAGACGGCACGGAAGACCTGCGTCGCGCCACGAAACGAGAGCCCTGCCATCGTGCACACCTCCAGCAGCGTTTCCCGGACGTTGGAGTTTGCTGGTGCGGGTCGGTTGCTCGAAGGTGTGGATCGGTCGGCTGCTGGTGTGGATCGGTCGGCTGCTGGTGTGGATGCGTCACGGTTTGGCGTTGAGGCGTCGACTGGGGTCGTTGCATTGCGACCGTGGCCCTTCGTACCCACGTGGCTCGTGAGGTCGTGCCTGTCGACGCCGGGTGCAAACGCCCACTTGCACGGAGCACACACGGGCACCTCCTGCTCGTCGCAGCATCTCGCCGTGGCCTTCGCGAACCTGTACCCGTCGGTCGTGGCCTCCGCTTTCGTCTTGACTGAAAGCCACTTGAACTCGGAGAAGCGGGTCGACAAAGACTGGGCAGGCTGCAGCTTCGGGGGGGTCAGGTCAGCTTGGCTGCTGAGGCTCTCGGCGAGGGCGGCCTTTGCCGGGCGGCGCAACTTCCCCGTCGGCGTGCGCAAGGCCACTGCGCTGGCGGCGAGCTCCTTCTTCTTCCGTCCGAGAGCAATCAGGCGGGCGATCTTCGGCATGAGGGGGGCTTTCTCATTCTCTGTGAGGACCCCTTCAGCGACGGCCAAATCGATCAGCGGCTGCCTCTTCCGCTTCACCTCCTTCAGCACCGCCTCAATGGCGTCGTCGATGTCGTCGTCGTCGTCGTCGTCGTCGTTGTCAGTGGTGGGGTCCGGTTCCGGGGCCGCTACCTC
This sequence comes from Rhynchopus euleeides, assembly GCA_963210315.1. Taxonomy (NCBI): domain Eukaryota; phylum Euglenozoa; class Diplonemea; order Diplonemida; family Diplonemidae; genus Rhynchopus; species Rhynchopus euleeides. Next base: position 1,775,026 of record OY723243.1, read on the forward strand.
CGCCTTGCCTCGGCGAGGTTGCTTGCGGCTCTTGCCGCCGTCGCCATCGCTGTCGCCGTCATCCGCATCATCCCTCGCCCTCTTCCCTCCTTTCTGCCCTGGTGCTGCATCACCAACGAGCAGGAAGGAAAAAAAAATGAGGAGTAACAAAAGAGTACGGTGCATGTTTGCTGTTGTGGAAGGTTTCTCTGCCGGGTGTGTGTATGCGGCGCAGTTACGTGGGGGGGGGGGGGGGGCGGGGCGGGGTTGTGGGGTCCAAGTCACGTGCGGTATATGTGAGGTGAAATAGTCGGGTCCAGCAAAAACTAATGACATCGGGTGGATCGCAAAGGGGAAGGGGGCAACGGCAGCGTGCAATGTGCAATGTGCAAAACTCTCAAGTCATCTTACCACCCACCTACACCTGACCCCGGGGGGGTCCCGGGATGACCCCGGGATACCCCGGGGTCATCCCGGGATTTCCCGGCCGGGATCCCGGGATTCCCGGCCGGGAAATCCCGGGAATCCCGGAATTTCCCGGAACCCGGCCGGGCCCGCCCGGGATCCCGCCCGGGGGGCAAACCGTGAAAAAATCGTGGTGCTTGGAACCCGATGACAGACAGTGAGGTAGAGACGCGCCCACAAAACGATGTGTTGGAGATACGGCCATCCCACAGCTGTGTGTCATATCGGAACAGGGGGGGGGGGCAAAGGAGGCTTGTCTCCTTGAGGGGGGGTATATCTGAGGTTGTTCAGCACACCTACCCACCCAGCAAGACACAAACACACAACACACAAACACGTGATATTTGCCTGCAATGTGAGTGGAGGGGAGGGGGAGAAGGGGGGGGGGGGAAAGGTCGGCTGCGTGCCGCCTGTACTTTTTCTCGACATTTTAGCCCCCCCCTCCACCCTTCCCATACCTCCACCCCCCCCCCCTCCCCCCGCGCGTAGAAGTCTGTAGAGAAATGAAAAAGAAAAATGAAAAATTGCGCGTCAGTCGTGGGGGGGGGTTAATCGGTTAATCGTCTTGTGCACCACTCTCCCCCTTCCCCCCCTTTGGGAGTGGAACCACAGTATGGTGACGAAACCCAGGCTGAGATTGTGGCTATATATAGTGGTGGGTGGGCGGGGGGAGGGGGGGGGGGTGAGTGTCCTTCCCTCTGGGCGGTTGGTGGGGTCGGGGGGGGGGGGGTGGTTTTTGTTTTATGCCGGTCCTCCCCGCCCCCCGGTTGTGTGGTGTGAAACCAACATCTATCATTCCCCTATCCCTGCCCCCCCCCCCTCCGACAGCCGTGTCCGAAGTTCCGTATCGTTCTCTCCGGTTTTCCGTATCCGTTTCTGTGAATTCTTATTCCCCCCCCTTTGATTTTCTGGTCCCCCCCCCCTCCATCCATTCATCCCCCTTCTCCCCGCCCCGACCCATTTTTAGCTTTTTTTTTATAGCTTTTTCTCACGACGATGTTCTTGCACATATCTTCTTATTTCTCTCTCTCTCTCCCTCCCCCCTCCCTCTCTGAAGTGTTTGACAGCGTACTGCTGGGATGCTATTCCCTCTCAAGCTCCAGCGTGGCTGACTTTTTCAAACCATTTCTCTGTCTCTCTGTCTCTCTCTCTCTCTTAGACGCAGTAGCAAAGCGTTGTCAAAACGAAGAAGAGAACTTGTTTTGTGTGTCACGACAACCAGACCCACCCCACCACCCCTCACCCCTCCTCTGAAGCAGCATTTTTTTTGTCTTTGAACTTACCCTTGAAATACCCCGTTCACCCCTCACCCTCCCCACTGGCACTTTTGCTGTTGCTGTGGGGGGGTGGTGTCCTGATACAAAACCACATGCCCATTTCCTGTGCCCCCCTCGCCCCACCCCACCCCCTGCATTTCCTGAAGAGCATCCGGCATAAAGCCGTCCCTGCTGTCCCAGCCCACCCCTCCACTTCCCCGTATTGTTGCACACCCAGAGACGACCCCCGGATGGCCCACCCCCTTCCCCTGTCGGCTGATGTGTGGCGGTTTGCTGCTGAGAGGATGTTGTCCATTCTGCTCCATTGCGGCCAGCGCACACACAAAGGGAGGGAGAGGGGGGGGGAGGGTTGCTGGGGGGGGGGGGCACTGCCAACATGAGAGCGGCAAAATAAAGTTGCAAGAACCGGAGAACGCCCCGCCCCCGGCCGTATGGCGTTGCCTTTGTTTTCACTCTCGACAATCAAAAAAAAAACCCCCCCCCACCCCGTGCGGATTTTTAATACCGTGGAACAACCAATTCTACATTCTACACGGTGGGATCTTGTAAATTTTACATGTATAACTACAAGTATATACATGTATTATACATGTATAATACTTGCATGTCAACTATTATACATGTATAATACATGTATATGCCTGAAATATACATGTAAAATACATGTATATCAAGTAAAAATACAAGTATAATACTTGCATGTCAACTATTATACTTGTATTTTTACTTGATATACATGTATTTTACATGTATATTTCAGGCATTTACATGTATTTTACATGTATAATACTTGTCATGCAAGTATTATACATGTAAAATACTTGCATGACAAGTAAAATACTTGCATGCAAGTAAAATATATGTATTTTACTTGCATGCAAGTATTTTACTTGTCATGCAAGTATTATACATGTATTTTACTTGTCATGCAAGTATTTTACATGTATAATACTTGCATGACAAGTATTATACATGTAAAATACATGTAAATGCCTGAAATATACATGTAAAATACATGTATATCAAGTAAAAATACAAGTATAATAGTTGACATGCAAGTATTATACTTGTATTTTTACTTGATATACATGTATTTTACATGTATATTTCAGGCATATACATGTATTATACATGTATAATAGTTGACATGCAAGTATTATACATGTATAATACATGTATATACTTGTAGTTATACATGTAAAATTTACAAGATCCCACCGTGTACTCTTTACCCCCCCCCCCCTGCATAGCGAGTCAAGGGGAGATCAACCTTGTGATGCCCCCTGCCACTGCTACCTTTCGTCGATTCCCCGCATTGCATGCTGACATTGGTTCCTCCTCCCCCCCCCCCCCCCCTGCATAGCGAGTCAAGGGGAGATCAACCTTGTGATGCCCCCTGCCACTGCTACCTTTCGTCGATTCCCCGCATTGCATGCTGACATTGGTTCCTCCTCCCCCCCCCCCCCCCCTGCATAGCGAGTCAAGGGGAGATCAACCTTGTGATGCCCCCTGCCACTGCTACCTTTCGTCGATTCCCCGCATTGCATGCTGACATTGGTTCCTCCTCCCCCCCCCCCCCCCCTGCATAGCGAGTCAAGGGGAGATCAACCTTGTGATGCCCCCTGCCACTGCTACCTTTCGTCGATTCCCCGCATTGCATGCTGACATTGGTTCCTCCTCCCCCCCCCCCCCCTGCATAGCGAGTCAAGGGGAGATCAACCTTGTGATGCCCCCTGCCACTGCTACCTTTCGTCGATTCCCCGCATTGCATGCTGACATTGGTTCCTCCTCCCCCCCCCCCCCACGGGAGCTCAACGAAATCATCCCGCCTTGGGTTTTGTCACTCAAACAACGCCGTATCATTTATCAAAAGGGGTGTGTGCGCCATTGGGATCCGTTTGTCGGTCAGCGCTCCCCTCGGCCCACGACCCTTTGGTGTGCTCTATGCATACGCCCCTTTTAACAAACAAACCCCTCTTTTTTTTGCTGTCACCCGCTCGCACTCCGTTCCTTTATTTTTGACCCCCTCCTCCCCACCTCCCCCCCCCCCTATCATCAGAGGCGCCTGGCTCGAATCCTAGCCTCCCCCTGAATAGGGAATGTAACCCACTGGTATTGCACGGTTAGCCCAAACGCTCCCCAGCCTGTGCTGGGCCTGGGCCTGGTGTGCAGTCGTTCCTGAACCGCGGGAGGCATTCCGAATTTATTTTGAATCTGCGAACCACATTTTGTTTTGTGTTGACAGGTGATGTCCACCGTCCTATTGAATGAAGCGAACCCTCGCCCCACATGCAAATTCACGATCTTCGGATCCGTGTGGGGTCTCCAGAGGGGTTGGTTGTGTTTTTTCCATGTGATATGCGTCTACACATAGAACGCATAACAGTTCCATTTTATAGCCCTTTTCAGTTGATCCCGATCATACCGAAATGTAATTTTAATTCCCCACATCTTTTTTGTGAAAATCAGTCGGAAACTCAGTCGGATCAGACGCTCGCCAAATTTTGTTTTGTTTGACATCAGTATCATCGCCATACTCGCTTATGATACTTTGCTCGCAGTATATTTCTTAGCAGGGGCGCATCATGCACCTGCGTAATCTTGAGTTCATTTCCAAGGTGCCCATGCCTGGCACGGCTGGAATCTGTCACGCTTTGTAGCCCCTGAGTGGCTCTGCGCGATCAATTTTCATGCATGTGAATGTGCTCCCCATTCCCACAGAGGCAGAAATGTCTTTTTGACCCCTTTATGCCTCTCGGATGAATGGACATTCGCCAGCTCTCCATTGCCTCGCCTTGTCACCTTTCGTATAGTAACCAAGTCATCTGCGAACCTGCACTGCTCCCTCTGTATGTGTCCACACTCGGACCGTCAGGGCTTGCCGGTGTCGCAGAGACACCTCTGGACCCCCGCCCCAACCCACACGTGCACGCCCTGGTGAATTCTTCAGGGTGTGCTACTACTAGCGTACTGGAGGGGTGGTGATTTCGCCCGTTCAGGGCTGGAACACCGCCATATTTTTTTGCCCACCGCATCCCATACGCTACTGACTGCCGAGATGTATCTCAGCCTTCTCCCCCCCCCTGCACTCTTCGCATTGCGGATTACCCTCTCCACCCCTCACCTCCTCACGCAAACATGTGCATGATTAGTTCGGAACGCACCGGGGCAAAAAAATAAACCGGGGCCTTTGGATGATGAGGCAGGCGCAGATGCCCGGAGGCCCCGAGGCCCAACAGAACAGTTTCGACTTTAAAATGCCGGTTGTCGTTTGGCATGCTCGCTTTGTCTTAGTTTATTGTCAGTTGTTCTGCATTTCCTCTCCCCAAGTTTGCGGAGTTGGAGCTGTTGTAGCCAGCCCAAAAGTCTGTGTTTTTTTATGGGGGGATTTCTTTCCTCCAAGAGGACATGCAGAAAAAGAGATTCGCGTCTGCCGTCCAACAGGGCATTGTAACGTTATTGTCGTAACGTTATGTCGCTTCTCTCTGGGTGTGTTCTCGTGATCGACGAAGACCCTTCCCCCCCTCTCCATGCAACCATTCCCAAGCCTTGAAGAGGCACACTGTTACGTTCTTCGTGGCAGGTTCAAAGATATCGTTTTTCTACCCAGACTGGTCGTCCCCCGTGCATCAGCCGTTGGTAACAAAAAAAAGGTGTTCAAAAAGTTTGCCAAGAAAAAAAAGAAACCGAAAAATTCCGAATGAACGAATACAAACGAGAGTCGGTGGGGCAGGTGGGGCGGCTGGGGAAGTGTGAAGAGCCCTTCTCCTCACCCCCAACGAAAAATCAGCATGCGGTAGGAAGCCAGTCATTGTTGTGGGGACTACCCACCCCCCTCTTTGGGGCAGTGAGAACGAATAAGGGGTTTCCGAAATGATGCTGAAAAAAATGATCCTAGCTCGGCATGGCTGATTTGTGTCTCATGATAGTCTATCGTTCCGGCGTTGCCTCCATCCCATTGTTTTGGTTTTGGCTGTTCTTTAGTTGCACTCGCCAAACCTCATTCGGGGGCCATGTGTGTGGCAAATCGGGACGAAGAAAGAAGTCAGTGGCTGCTGCCAAAGCTATTTATCGTGAGCATTGCAACATTACATTCAAGTGATACCAACGAACCCGGCCCGGGAGAGAGGGCGACGGCTGCGTCCAGCCGGCATGAGTTGGAACTGGCACGGTTGCTCGAAACGTGGATATTGCACCAATTCCATTCCATGCACCCCTTGCTAGCCCCTATGATACGCCAACAAATGTCGGTTGGTGAACAGGAATATCCCAGAGAACACTGGTGCAGGTCAAGCCTGAGCGTCCCGCGTCAGGCCTTGTCCGCCGAAGCACTGTGACGAACGAATCAAAAATATCGATGGTGAGAGCTCAAGAGGTGACATGATGTGTTCGATCCGTACTGGCTCATGCGTGCAGTGTACCAACCGACCTTGATCCTTATTACAGTTTGAACCGCTCGATGTTCTGTAAAAAGGCGCTCAAAGGGGCATACTTGAGAAAACTGCAAAAAAATGCATGGGTTGGCGACGTAGAGGCGACGTAAGGCAATGCCTCCGTGCGGCAAGGAGAACACGAAACAGCGTCCCCCCTCACCGGAGGACGCGACGAGCACGGCCAAAAATCGTTCAAAATCGTTCAAAAAAATGCATGGGTTGTTCCAAAATCGTTCAAAACCCTCCTCAAAACCAGCAATCGTTTCCCCCTCCTCCCCACCCCACCCCCCCCACCCCGGTCGCCCGGGTGGAAAGTTGCTTTTCTGCCATCTTCAGCGTGTTCCCGCAAAATGCATCGCGAGCGGCCTGCCTGCATTTTTTTTGCCCTCCACTCACAAGCTTCTCAGCACCTGTCCTGATGAGGTGCAGGCTCCCTTCCCTTTCTCCGGGCACTGCATCGTTCAGCCCTTTCCCAGGAAGCTTTGAAGCCAGCCTCGAGGCGAGCATCACCGCCGGCTCCAAACGCCCCACGCAAACACTACGTGCCTAACTCGCTGAGAATATTGGTATTTTCCAACATCGCTGTGCATGTCTCCTCTTTTGGCCTGATTTGCTCCATATCGAAAGGCCAGCCTTGTCGGACGTCGCGGCGCATCGAAGTTGAAAGGTCACAACCAAACAGGTGTGGCCAGGACGAACTTGGAACGACACCTCTCGCCCCCTCTCTCACCGGGGGGGGGTGTATGAAATTTCATTACAACATTCATTATACCAGCCCCTCCTGGCCACGCCTTCCATCACTCCCCCCCGCCCCCCCCCCCCCCCGCTCCAGGTTGTTTGGCACAGGTTCAAGGCACACCCGCCACCCCCCCCCCCCCTTCCCGCAGGATTGCACGTATGTGGTCTTTTCCCCCAATTTTCCTTTTCTTCTGCCTCTCTTCTTCGGTGTCTTTCCCAGCCTTGCAGGTGCATACCACCACCTCCCCCCCTCGAGGGGGGCAGTGGCATGCCCATCAAGGCGCTCCGGGGGGAGGCCCGCACCCCTCCCCTCAACCCCAACCCCGACGCCCGACGCAGCAGCGAAGCGTTATCCCTCACGCGACAACCACCTACAAAACAAGTTCTCCCTCTTGCTCTCTCTGTCTCTCTCTTCTCGGTCTCTGGTGTTTCATGAAGCGGCCGTTTTTTTTTGTGTTTTTTCCCATACCCAAACCACCCGGAGGCTAATGTTGACTCGTGGCGTTTTGCAGCGAGAAAATGCGTTGTGTATCACATCACACTCCTGCGCGCGCAGGGTGGGTCCCAAGGACCTGCCCTCACACAGCAGCCACGTTTTTTAACCCGTTCCATGTGTGCTGCGTTGTCGTTGCGACACTTCAAACTGCGAACAGTGGTGAGAAGAACACGAAACCGAAGAACACAAAAGGTCAAAAAACATCAATCGTTCCAAAATCGTTCAATCAAGTTCTTCGCACGTTAGGGGTTCTTTTTCTCCGTGGCTGCACGAGGCTTTCGAATCGTTCAATTCACACAAGCCACCCACTTTTCTATCAAGCACCCCCCTCCCCCCCACCATCTTGAGATTGGTGGGGGCAGCGGGGTATCATTATTTTTTCGGATCATCACAAGGCCCCCCCTCCCCCTTACCGATACCCCTCTCCCGTCAGAACATCCGGCCGTAGCCCTCTGGCCAAGTGTGGTGTTTTTCGATTTCTGCGTCACAGAGCCGATGTTTCTTTGCAGCCTGTGCAGCATCCCCGTCTGAGGGAAGCGGTTCAAATCGTTCAAAAAATGTTGTCAGTGGGTCTGTTGTGGCGAATGTCCTGTTGGCGGGGCTTGCGAGATTCGCTGATCGGAGAGGACTATGCGGATTAACGGCAATGCCACCTGCTGGCTAGAAGAACCTGAAACAGCGACCCCTCTCATCGGGGAGCTGCGAAGAGCAAACATCCCCAAAAAAATAGTTCAAAACGTTCAAAGTTGGACCGCAGGTTGTGCGAGTCTTAAAAAATACTGCCTTGAACCAAAGGCTTCAACGCACTTTTCAGATAAAGAAAGTTTCACAGAGATGCAAGCGAACGCCTGCCTGGACCACATGCTTCATTCTGCCGTGCGAATGTCCTATTGCTTCCCAGCGCACTGCATCATCTGTTGTGATATTTTCGCGAGAAATATTTGTTGTACTCTCTCTCTCTCTCTCTCTCTCTCTCTCTCTCTCTCTCTCTCTCTGCGGCCTTCGTTGTCCTCAATGTGCGATGGAATAGGGAAAATATCATGGAATTTTTGACACAGACACGGTTGGCAATTGATCCAAATGTGGATCAATTGGTCCAAAATTATCAACTCGATTATCAAGGATTACCAACGAAAACAATCCTTGATCCGTTGGTAATCCTTGGTAATTGGTAATCAATTATCAATCAAATCAGTTCCCTCACAAATCCTGAGGGGAGCTGACCCAGACGGCCACCCTCAATGGGTAGCGAAAATGGGCACCACATGGGCAAAATGACACCATCACGGTTCTCACAGAGCCCAAATATGCCAGGAAACGGGTTTTCGGAGCAGCCGATTCTGGGGTCCAGCCGGGTGCTGCAGGATAGGGTCAACTGAGGAGGCTCGAGGGAATCTGACCACCTCAAACCCTGTTGGGGACCGAAAAACTCAACTCCCAGGCCAAAATGGCCCGACCACGGCCTTGTCCGTCCCATCCTTGGCGAGGTTGAGCAGAAAAACGGGCAACGAGGCGGCCGGAATTCTGCAAACCTTGCCTCCTAGCGTCTCTTCCACCACTTGATAATCGGCCAACAATCCTTGATAATCCATTATCAAATTTTGGTAATCGGCCAACAATCCTTGGTAATCTTGGTAATTTCCCGAGCATTACCAAATTTTGGTAATACTTGGTATTGGTAACCAATTGCCTACCGTGCACAGAGGTCGATTCCAACCCAACCCAACCCCCCCACAAACACACACCCTCTCTCTCTCTCTCTCCCGGTGCTGCGACGTTGCCACCATGTTCTGTGAGCCAAACCCGCTGCTAAGGGAGGGCCCCAGTGGACTTTTTTGGACTGGCCCCTCCCGCACCCCCTCTCTTCCCCCAACACCCGTAACTCCCCAACCCAGGGTCATCTGCCGTGGATAATAGAATGCTGCCCCGCCTCCCACCCACCCACCCACCCACCCACCCACTTCTTCGAAGCTCTGGCCAACCAGAGCAGAAGGAAATTGTCAGAACAATGGTCCCCCCCCCCCCCCTCCCGCCTCAAACCCGCATAACGAGTGAAGGGTGATCATTCTTGTGCTCCCTTCTACCTCTATTTATTATGTCACTACCCCCCCTCCCTCGCCTCCTCACAGGTGGGCTGTGAGGAGCACAGGCCAGAGGATCCGTTCAAAACCCCTCTTCAAGACACCGCAGAAGATTCGTTCAAAATATTCGGGCGGTGGGAGGGGAGCAATTACCCCATTGCAACCTCTCCCCCCACCCCTCTTCCGACGCAAAAAAAAATCCCCCATCGAGGAGGTGTTGGTAGAGTTGATTTGCCTTCACTCTCGATAATCGTTCCCCCCCCCTCCCCCCCGACGCCCCCGTGTGAGGGGCACTCACCTATACCCACCCACACCCCTCCCCTGAGTTGTAGCGATTAATGTACCTTCACGAGACGCATCCAGGGTAACCCCAGTTGCCTGCCCCCAGCAGTCTCTCTCTCTCCCTCTCAGTCCCACTTTCTGGTTTTCTCCCCCACACGCGCACACCACACTTTAACCTTCTTCTATTCGCAACAGCATGTCACACGCACCTTTAACGTGCTCTACTTTGCACCACTTTCTCCGATTCGCCTATTTGATATGGTGGTTCGGCAGGAAAAGCAGTGCCCTTCGGTGCTGCAGTGCGCTGGCCTAATTCCACAGGCCAACTTAAATTCACTGATGTGGGATGTTCATGTCTGACCGTGCTATTTTTTTTACTTCAAAAACACAAGGGCTGTTGCCGGGGAAGGAAGATGGGCGAGGAGTGGGGTGGGTGCTGGGGTGTACTGCTGCCGGAGTTGGTTCGAGCCTTCTTTGTATTGGAGCCGCTCTGCCTGCTGTGCTGCCTTACCGCGCCCCCTCCCAACCCATTCGCCAAAGGCTCCCTTCCCCCCCCCCCCTTTTGTATTTATTCACTCTTGACGATCAACCCCCCCCCCTTTTTTCCGTGCAAAGCAAATCATAACAACGTGCGGCTCGAAAAAAAATGCCGCTCGTGTGAGTACCGCCCTGACTGGGAGAAAGGGTAGGGCTGGTTGGGTTGGCGGAGTTGGGCGGATGGGCGAAACGGAAAAATCGACGAGGTCGCAGCGTCAGGGCGTTCTGGGCTGGCTGGTGGTGGTTGGGACAAGACCGACGAGATTAGAAGCGGCACTGGTAGACGGGTTTTGAGGCCCCCCGCCCCCAGGTTCCCCCTGCCCACCTGGACGGACCCAAGTGCCTCACACCGGATCTCTCCCCACCCGGTGGTCCACCTGACGGATACGCGAAAAAAAAAACCGAAACAGTGCCATGCTTGCTGCTAAATGATATTGGGATTGGGACTTTCGGGGTCCTCGCATTTTTTTTGGTGGCGAGATATGTGCATTTTTATTGGGGGCGAGATTGGGTGGGTGGGGGTGGGTGGGCGCAGCCCCCCCACCCACCCACCCACCCGGTGGCAGGCATGTCGCTAAGCGTCGGCCGTCGACCCGGTGATTTTGGGTTTCCACCCCCCATAAAAAAGCGGCAACCTGGCTACACTGGTTCGACGGTCGACGTCGAAGGTTTTGCAGGAACATATGCTCGCTACCGTGGCCTCCGGCGGCTGGGGGGCTCCGCCCCCCAGACCCCCCTGGAGCCCTTCGATACCCATCAAGTCAGGGAATCCAACCACTCCAGTAGCCTCAGGCCTCAGGAGGACGCAGCCAACTCACACAGAATCTACGCCCACAATGAACAGATGTTCACTACCGTGGCCTCCAGCGGCTGGGGGGCTCTGCCCCCCAGACCCCCCTTGTAGCGTGTGCCCATGGCCACCCACCAGCCACGGCACCAAAGGTGGCCAATCGCCGACACTTTGACGCACAGTAAATGGCCCCCAATAACTCAAAAAAATTTGAGTAGGGTCGCCGTGAAGAGAGTTTGAACCGTTGATGCCAAAAACGACCCTCTTGTGTGGAAGAACGACGCTGTGCCACCCCCATTTTCCTAACAAACTCGCCCCCAAAAAAAATGTATTGGGATTCCGAAATTTGGCCCAAAAATCTCACATTTAGCAGCATGCATGAACAGTGCCCCCTTCCCACAGAGGGCCTTCTCGGAGCACAGGCCGAAAATCGTTAAAAAACAAAGTGATCAAATTCTAAGTAAGATTTCTTCGTCGCCAGCGCGCTTCGGACGGGGTGGTGGGGCAGGGGGGTGGGGGGTGGGGTGTATGGGGCAGGGGATTGCGGGGGAGTCTTTTGAGCCCGAGTTACATTGTTGTGCTTCGCTCAGAATCCGCTTCTCCCACCCTTCCATCCATCTCTCTCTTTCTCTCTCTCTCTCTCTCTCTTTCACCCCCCCCCCCCCCCCCAGGCCATCCACCGCGTCCATCGCCTGACGCGCTGGTGAAAACAGGCCCTTGCCCCACCTTCCCCCCTCTCTCCATTGCAAAATACCTCCAGTGGCTCAACAGGCAGTTCTTCCCACACCGCCGGTTCTTACCCAAAAAAACCGTTCCTACCCCTGGTTTCGCCACCTTTTGAATGGTGTCTACCAGCAAGGTGATCAGGCCCAAGTGGGTGGGAGGGGAGGTGCGGATGTATGTGTGGGGTGTCTGATGGTACCGTGGTTCTGACTCAAGGAATACTCCTCAATATCCCAGAGTTCCAAAAGACCCGCTCCACTCCAGGGCATCCCCCTACAAAGGAGGGGATCGGTGAATGCCGGCTCCCTGTGTGGCAAGGTCTGCCGCATTCAAGGGGGGGAGAGGGAAAATCTGCTCCAATTGGATGATGAAAATGTTCGGCCGTTTCCCTGACGGAAGCCTATACTACACTACAAACTTCCAAAAGTGCCGAAACATGAATCATGCACAGTGGTGTATCAGAATCCCCCATATTTCGTACTACGTTCGTAGTCAAGAACCCCCTCTTCTGTTCGAACACACCAGGCCGGGGAGGGGGTTTTTTTTGAGCGTGTGCCTTTCTACAACCCCCGATACCACTGCCAGTCACCCCTTCCGCCCAGTGTTGCTGAAAATACCCTGCCCGCAGGAAGCTTCTTCGCACCATTCTCCGACACGCCTGCCGTCCCCCCCCACACCCCCCGCCCTGCTTTGTTCTCTCGTCTCACGGCTAATACACTTTCTGAGCCTTCTCTGTCCTGTTTGGCCTTTCTCGCCACACCTCGTTCCGTCCGACCGGCCCGCCCCATCCACTCCGCATCAGTTCAAAGAGTTCCTTCGGTGGAGGGGGAGGGTGTGTGCATGCCTTCGATTCGGTGTGGAAAAAAACGCCGAAATCTTTGCCGACAGCGAAAGGCCACCCCCCTCACCCCTCGCCCCTCACCGCTCTCGCTATATGCTGCTGAACAACATCACCGATAGTCCCCCTGCAAAAAAAGTTGTGTGGCCATAATCGCTTCCGTTCGGCCGCCGCCAGGCCGGACAGCACCGCTCCTTGACTTTGGGAGTTTCTCTCTCTTCTATTTTCGGACACACAGCCCCCCCCGTCCCTCTCTGCCCCTCTGAGGCGTTGAGGGGGGGGTGGGGGGGGGAGGTTTCACTATCCGAAAAGCCCATTTAACTTTTCCCATCGAATCAAGCGGGGCGGTGAACACAGCCACACATACAACGCGCAGGCGCACAAGGCATATATGGCGAGGGGGTGCCAAAAAAAATACGTTGGGTATTCATGCTGCTTGAAGAGAAATTTACACGCACACTGCGTATGCAGGTGGTGCTGTGGGAGGGCCACCATGTGGTGGCTGCACCGCCCTCAAAGCAGCAACCAACCTTGCAGAAATTGAGTTTTATTTTCCCATTTCTCTGTCTCTCTATCTATCTCTCTCTCTCTCTCTCTCTCAAGCACGCTAGCCGCTGGCGTGCTGCTTCCCCCTTCGAAGCCCCCCAGGAGGGGCAAGCGCCAAAACCAGGGCAAAAAGGCAAAACAAAATGGGGGCCCTCGCTACCAGGTGTGACTGATTGAGAAGAAGTGAGCCACGGCCCATTTCCCCTCACTGACTGACGAGCTGTGACTGGTAGCGAGGTCCCCCAACAAAAACGGAACGGAACACGCACTCTCCCTCTTGCTCTCTTCTTGCTGCGCTCACTCGCATTTCCGGTGGCGCGATCCCCCTCTTCTCCGTGTTCCGTCAATGATCTGGCCATTCCGGCCAGCAGTCGTAGTCTCTTGATCTGTCTGCAGGGTGGTCTCCCGACAGCAATATGGGGGGTGTGTGCCTGTGCCGTTTTCTTTTTGCTTAGAAGTGAAGAAAAGCGGGCTGCCTCGCAATATATACGGCAAGGCGGTGCGAAGGAACCCAATCGACTTGCTCAATGCTTCCTCGAGGGGTTCCATCACTCTTCCGTCGGATCCGCCGTTCTGTTGCATGAGGTCTGAGGGGGTCGTCGCTCTGTCACATTGTGTGGCAAGGCTGTGCCACCTTGTCTTGTGAGGCAGCTCTGCTTTCTCTCCTCTTCTCTGCATTGCTGATCGGAGGTCCCCCACGAACCGATACTGAAGAACTATTGTAACGCGATCCTCTCAGCAGGGCGCTCGGAATCACATTTTCTTGGAGAATCCATTGGTTTAACCTCTCCCCCCACTCTTGTCCATTTCATCCATTCTGTGGCGAGAGCCCTTCATCCCGGCTTGTGTTCCGCACCGAATGCAAGGGGTTCGTGTTGAGGCCGACAGAGACATGGTCCGTCGGAGTTTGCTTCCACGCCCAGCTTCAGGGGAGAGGGGTGTATCGACATTTCGCTTTTTTGCGCCCTGCATGCCCAACCCGACCCGCCCTAGTTGTTCCTTCTCTTCTACTTCACTGCCCCCCCCCCCCCCCCGGAATCCAACGTTCCGAACCCTGCCTGTCTGGGTGTGCAAAACCAAATAGCCTATCAACCCTCTTGCCTTCACCCAGCCCGTTCTGCAGCATTCTGAAGGATCCCACGCGTTTTCCGCACGGAATATTGGACATTGGCGGAGTGACATGCATGACGCCCACCTCGCCCCCAACCTCCCTTCAACACCACTCCCCCCCGAACAACACACAGGGGGAAACAGAAGGGGTCGAGAGAAAAAAAGCACCGGTTGGAGTTGGGGGGGGCTGCGAGGCCCAGAAGGCGTTCAAACCGTTCGACGTTTGCGCCCTCTCTCTTTCGATCTCTCCCTCCTGCAACCTCAACACCCACCGCCCCCCGGGCACTACGTCTCGGACACACAACACCTGCAAAACAAGTGGTGAGATGTCGATTCTGTGCAATTTTTACTACTTCACCACCTCTCCCAGGCAACGGGTATTTTCCCCTCAGGCCGGCATCATGAATATCACTAGATCTTGGACACCCACCGACCTGCAGTGTTGAGTGATCTGCTTCGAATGGAGTCGGCTCTCGCATGCTCTCTTCTCTCTCTATCTCGCTCTCACTGCACTTCGCGTTTTCTACACGACCCCCACACACCCCTCCCTGGGCAAGGGATGGCAGTGGATAAAGGCCCTCCCCGAAAATACATTCTGACACGTCCGCTTCTGAGTGGTTGCTGTCAAAACACCGTCCCGATACGGAGGGGCCTATATCGTGTACTCTATACACGGACCGGGATATTCTGTGAGCTGGTGCATTGCCCTGTCCCTTTTGTTCCGGGAGGGTGTGAAGCTGTGGCGTGTGGCTGTGCATGAAGAGGTAAGTATGAATGAGTCAACCAGCCCCCCCTGGATAGCTCATGCATGGGGTGTGTGGAGGGCAAGAAGGAAACCCCCCCCCCTCTGGTACGGCGTGGAATTTTTGTTCTTCCGTTATCGCCCCTTTCCCCTTCTTCTTCCTCCACTTCCCCTCGGCCCCGTGTTGGTCGGCTCTTTCTCGTTGCCCTCTGCCACACACCAGTGCCAGAGGGTAGTGCGTTGGGTGTTGTTCTGCAGTGCGGCAGCGCTGCACGTTCAAAAAGAGCCTGGCACCGCCTCCCCCATCTCTCAAGAAGAAGAACTTGGTATGAAGGCAACCAAAAACTCCTCAAAAACTGGAGGTGGATGGGGGCAAACCAAGTTGTGTCGATGTAGTGCCATATCACATGTTTTGTGTGTTGTTGGCACCAGACAAAACCCGCCGGATCGGATGTATTGAGCGTGCAGCTGAAAAGCCGATGGTTTCGCACATGATACATGACAGTTCTTGCCTCTCTCTCACAGAACGGCTACACGGGACGTGTCCTCGCAGCCGTTCGTATTATCCAAAAGTAGACATCTGCATCACCGCATGCAGGAAGGCTGACTCACGCCATATATGAACATATCTCGAACAATCACACTGCTTGCATCAGTTTATTATTATCCTGTACAACATTTCTATTGGTTTCGCTTCAGAACGGAATGCACGCACCCACGCACACACACTGAACTTTGAACGGAATGTATATTTCGATGACATACTGCCCATGGCATTCGAACAACTTCCAAAAAAATATTACGGCACAACGCTAGCCTCGGGGGATGCCTGGATGCCGCATGGCATGGATAACGCCCCTCCCCCCTTGGGTTTGCTAAGAGCGAAGACATAACAAAACGTTCAACCGCAGAGAAGGGTTTGCCCTCAGTGGAGTGGCGGTGCGAATGTTCGAATCAGAGGGTGCGGAGGCGAGGCCATCCAGGGGTGGGGTGGGTGGGTGGGTGTGGGATGGGAAAGGCCAGTTGTAGCTTTGGCACCGCGCCCCACCCCCCGCCCACCCCTCCCAACGTGTCACACGGGTGAAAAAAAGAGGGGAGAGTGGCAACGCCTCTTCTCTCTCTCTGTTTTGTGTTTTTTTCCCCTTTTTTGCTTTATTCTTCTGATTCGCTGCTGCCCCGCCCGCCCCCCCCCCCCCACCCCAACCCAGCAACAACACATCAAAAACACAAACCACAAAACACAACACATCACAAAAACCCAACCCCTCTGTTGTGATATTAGGTTCACCTCGGCGAGGTGGTGCCTTGCACTCTGTGTGCCAGTGTGGCCTTTACCTTGGTAGGGGCGCTCACTTTCCTGCACGTTTGAGTGGAGATCCCCCTTCACTGCTCGCCCCTCTCCCTCCAGGGGATTAGCTTTTCTTGATCACGTGCGTGGTGAGGTAAAATCATCTCTCTTTATTTCGACAGCGGTGGAGGGGGGGGGGGGCGAAGGGGTGGCTGTGGAAACCCAAACCCCCCAACCCTTTCCTTTTCGTTCAGCCTTGGCGTGTTGGATCCTGGTAGTGTTGGCCAGCATCCCCTCCCCCCCCCCCCCTGTTTGCCGTTGCCTCCCCCCACACCCCTCCGTATTTCGCAGTGAGATGAGTATCAACTTTTTTTTGTCTGCCCATATCCCAGATAGCACCGTAATCGAGCTTTATTTCCCCTGGGGTCGACCCTGTGACAGCTTGCAAAAGCCAGGAAGGGGGCGGTGGGGAAACGGGTGGGAAGGGGAAGGGGGAAGGGATCACTTCGACAGGGGGGGGGATGTGTTGGGTACCCCGACTCACCCTCCCCCACAGTGTTGTTCGAAACACACTCTTCCTCCCCCCCCCCCCTCCCTCCTTGGCTCGGTTCAAGAGGGAAAAGAACCGACAAACCGTTTTGCTTTGTGACAAATGATATATACATAAAGCCATTCCATTCCCGCCAACGTCAGCCGAGATCATACCGGAGTTGTGTCTGTATGCTAAGGATGAAAAGAGCCCACTGCGCTGCACTCCCTCTCCCCTCCAGCCTATTCCCCCACATCAGAGACAGACACACTGGTCCTCTGTAAAGTGCCGACCGGTGTGATACATAATCGGGGGAGAGGAGGGGGGGGGGGGGCGAATGCTCAAGCACATCTTCGCAGTGGGGGGCTGGCGTCGAGCTTTTGTGAGGACTGCCAACCCCTTTCTCTGTCGGTGCGTTTTCGCCCCCCATGCATGGCGCCCTCTGTTTTCACCCACCCACCCTTGTCACCAGAGTCCTGGTGCACCCCGATACACGGATCCTGCACACCCGTTGGTCTGGGTGCTGTAGTGGAGCCTCATATGCAACGGGGGTGGGTGGGTTCTGAACCAAATTGCCACCGGACGTCTCGTGTCGTGTGGGCCTGATTCGTCTTAACCGCCGCATGGTGGGGAGGCGTTCTGCCTGTGAGTTTCTTATCGTGTTCATGCGTGTGACGGGCTTCAAATATTTTTCCGGTGTGTCGTATCCGTGCATATCTTGCATGGCCCACAAACCTGATGGCCATCAAGCGCAATGGCACCACCAGCTGCTGCAGAGGGGGGCTCCTGGAAACCTTCAGCCCGAGATCTGCAGAGGAGTCTGCTTTTCATCACATCCGTGATGTCCCTTTGCCAGCTGGGTGGGTGGGTGTTGTGAACTTTATGACGTCTTTTTGTGTGTCACCGGCGCTTGGCGAAGTGCTTGTTCCGCAATAAGGCGAACTTTTTTATTTTCCAAAGTCAAAATAATGAACGTAATAACATCAGGCAAGGTGTTATTGGGCTGTTTTCACGCGTAACCAATAATGCCGTCCCAAAGAAAGGAAAAGGTGGGGTGGGTGGGTGGAGATGGGCTGGCTCACGACCAGTTCAATGAGCATCCCTGGGTAGGTACCCCGTGGAGCAATCGCTTCTGCATTCTACCTTATGCCGCCTCCTCGGAGGGTTGGTCTGGGTCTCCTCCAAAGGGAATTCGAAACGGATAGAGAAAACAGAAGAGTTACCGCAAAAAGGAATCCTGTCAAACACCACCACCCACCCCCCCCCCCCCTCGGCAGATCTGAGGCGGTGGAAAGATAAAAATGAAAACGCAGAAAACCGAATTCATAATGCATTCTGGGAGAGAGTTGGGTTAAATGTGTGTGGGGGGGGGTGGGGGGGGATGCTGCAAGACACAACAAGATCCAAATGAACAAAAGGGCATTGCCCTGAAGTGTCGGGATGCAGCTAACACCCCCCTGGTGGGCAACGTGACAAGCCTTGCAGCTGAACTTCTTTAAAATTATCTTCAACATTCCCCAACAGACGATGCTCCCAGCCACAGGTCTCCACTGGCCTTATAAGAATGAATGTATCACTGCCATGGCACAGCTCCCAGAACGTGCCTTCTTTGCAAACGAAAATACACCCCTCCTCCTCCCATGAATACCACCACACCGCCATCGCCACCGCATTCCTCCCCCCGCCCCCCGGCTTTGGCGCACACACAACAGCCCTATATTGTATTCTTCTGACGCGCAGCGCAGTTGGGAGCAGGAACAGCGACACACGCAACACCCAGGGCGTTGGACGCAAGGTTGTTGTGTGCAGGGCCACCATTCGACAAACCTGTGTGGATGGGGGGCATCTCAGCAAGCCCCGGAGTGTCACAGGGTTTAAGGCGCCTGTTTTCTTTCTCTCAGAGCCGCTGCGTTGCCTCTCTCCCTTTCTTTCTCTTCTTCTGCTCTCCATGGGGGGGAGACTTCGCTGCACTGCTGAAAAAGGGCATTTAGGTGCATTTCCTCATTCTATTCATAGGGCAATACAGGCAAACCTGCTGCGCGAGCCCCGCCAAGCACCCTCAGTCCGACAGGACGCGCGCAGGGAACTATTTACAGGTGGAAATAGTGCATGTTTCTGTGCTAAGAGCCCGAAGGAGCAAAAGTAGAACCTGCTGCGCTAGCCCCACCATGCACCCTCAGTACGACAGGGACGCGCGCAGGGAACTATTTACAGGGTGGAAAACCTCCGGAATGACTTTGCCGGAAAAAAATAATGCCGATATAGCGAAGAACCCTCCCCTTATTCTATTTTCGGGTTTGCCCCCACACCCCACCCCCCCCGCCACGGTTGCCACCACGAAAAAACAGCAGCCCCTCTCACCGGGGGAAGCCGCGAACACATCGTTCGAAACCCGGGCTCTTTTAATGCGGCTGGGGTAACCTGCTGCCAAAACGGGAGGGGGGGGGGTATGGAGGGGATGGGGCGGGGGGGCGGCCTCAATAAAGCAACCGACTGACAGACCGAGTGGCAGAAAGAGACAGACGAACCTGGGTGAAAAAATGGTGCACCCCCTCCCCTCCCTCCCTCCCCTCTCCTGAGATGGGGGGGAGGGCAGGGAGGGGTTTGCGAGAAGCACTGACCATAAAGATGGCGCCTGCTGTGCCCCCCCCCCCCCCCCGTCATCTCTCTCTCTCCCCCCCCACCTCCTCTGCATCTTTATCTGGCTGCCATTTTACTGTTTTATTTGCATTTTGTTGACCCCGTCTCTCCCAGTGCACACACGCACGCACATCTTTACTCTTCTTGTGGGGGGGGGGGGGGTAGGGGGGGTCAAATGCCACCCTTTTACGTGGACAAACACGATTTTTCAAAAAACCGGCGCAGAGGCCCCAAAGCCCCCGTAAACCCTCCAAACCCCCCCAGATCGGTCCGGAAACCCATCGAACCCCACTTTTCCACCATTCCGGGCACCTCAGGTGCCCGAATTGGGGTACCTAAATTTTGTGCCACCGTTTGGTACCGTACAGTGCCACTGTGTGGGAGGTTGGAAAAGAAAATGCCCCAACACACCACATCTGAGGGTTGCAATGCATGTTGCTTGCCAACCACGTCATCCGGTGGGTGTCAGGCGCTATGTAGGTGGCATTAGCCAGGTCTTCGATGTGTTCTGGCTTGTATATGTACCTCCCTGCCACCATGCACCGGGAGGCTGCCTGTAGGTACGGAACAAGTCCAGATGGTCGTGTGATTCCTGTGCAGCAGTGCTCCACAACCGGGATGTGTTGACAACGACTGTTGCAACACGAGCTGTACATTCCGGGAACACACGAAGTGCGCTGTCGTGGTACCCATTGTGCCAGAATTGGTAGTTGCTGCGGTCTACTTTGCCTGGCCCAAGAGCACTGGTACTGAACGGTGCAATATGCGTGGCGAGGTGAATGCAACGGAAGGGCGCAAAGTCAATACAGCTCTCGGATGGCGGGTGGTGGTGCCACTAGTGTGTGACGTTCACTCGAGGATACAACGCATCACAATGAATCAGCAACCGTGGACCGAGTACAATACGCTCTCTGTGGCTGGTGTGGGGGACAAAGGCAGTGCCTGTGCCGCAGGCAGGGAGGTACATATACAAGCCAGAACACATCGAAGACCTGGCTCATGCCACCTACATAGCGCCTGACACCCACCGGATGACGTGGTTGGCAAGCAACATGCATTGCAACCCTCAGATGTGGTGTGTTGGGGCATTTTCTTTTCCAACCTCCCACACAGTGGCACTGTCCGGTACCAAACGGTGGCACAAAATTTAGGTACCCCAATTCGGGCACCTGAGGTGCCCGGAATGGTGGAAAAGTGGGGTTCGATGGGTTTCCGGACCGATCTGGGGGGGTTTGGAGGGTTTACGGGGGCTTTGGGGCCTCTGCGCCGGTTTTTTGAAAAATCGTGTTTGTCACCCCCATTTGACCCCCCCTAGGCATAGGGTGCGGGCGATTCGCCTATCGCCCTATATTCGCCCAACCGGGTTCGAGCCCCGATTATCGCGTATCGAATCGCCTTATCGCCCATTATCGCCCAATTATCGCCCGATTATCGCCAAATTATCGCCCAGTATCGCCCGTTTTCTTTCACACTTTCTGAAGGGGTCTTCAGCTAGTGGTGAGTGGGTTACCGCTCTACTGACCCTGGGTCCCACAGGGCCCTGTGACCTCGTCAACAACTGGGCCAAGACCTAGGATTCTGCATCAGAAATCAGCTTCTGACCACTGACGTCATGCGGGTGGTCATTTCCTCGGTCAAAACCCACGTGAGGAACTGAGCATTGGCCCAGATCCTGACCTCGCTCAGGACTGTTCACTCGCCGTTACTAGGAGCACTCGTGAGCATGAAGCGGGTACACCGTAGTGTTGAAGGAGATGCGTGGTTCTAGTGTAGTCGGTCTGAATGGGAGGAGATGCACTCGTACGTTTGAGATGACTCATTGCATAGCCCACAGGAAGCTTCACGGCTGATCTGAGACCTGGGGCGGTTCTGACCCTGGTCACAGAGTCATGACCCACTGAGAACACTGGAGCAGAGGGCTTGATCTAGGTCAGGAACCGGGTCTTCACTGAGGCAATGACCCACTCACCACCTCAGCAGTGATCTGACGTCCCTGGCCGGGCCATTTTGCCCCCAAAAATACGACGGAAAAAGTATCGCCCACTTATCGCCTTGACAGAATGGGCGATAATGAGGGCGATAATTTTTGCGATTTGGGCGATAACCGAATCGCCCGCACCCTATGCCTAGGGCATAGCTTCCGATAAGCGGGGGTCGGGGGTCGCAGGGGTCGGGAGGGGGGGTCGGAGGGGGTCGCCTTACTATTTCCTAAGGAATGTGGCCTGGATGGAGACCACCAATAAGAGGTGTGAATAGGCACCCCATGTCAAAAATGACCCCACTACGATCCGCACAAACTCCAAGTATTCAAAAGAACGGGTTTTTGAAAAACCCGAGGAGGGGGTCGGGAGGGTCCCGCTGGGTGGGTGGTGGGGGTGGCCTGGTGTGCCTCCCGGTCACGTCCTCCCATGACAGTACCTGGACCAGACCCATGTTTCGTCGTTGAAGCTTGGTCCCAAGACCCACTAAATGACCCCACTACGATCCGCACAAACTCCAAATAGTCCAAAGAACGGGGTTTTGAAAACCCCATGTGGGGGGTCGGGAGGGGGGACCACCCCATATCCCAACCCCTAGTTTCCGACCCCCATCTACGACCCTCGAGAAAAAACGCGAAAATTCCGACCCGAGTTTGACCACAGTTTCAGACCCCCCATCTTCCGGATCCTGACCCCCGCAAGAATGGGGTGTCGGGATATAGCCCCGACCGGGGGGTCGGGGGGTCGGGGGTCGGATTCCGACCCCCGAGGTTCCGACCCCCCCTTTTCTCAAGGAACCACATCCGCATTTCAGAGGTGTTCTGTGGCACCTACACCAACAAAGTGACCCCACTACGATCCGCACGGAGCCCAAACAACGCAGGAGAGGGGGGAACCGCGTTTCCTCGGGAAACCCCTGAGATTTTTTGGGAGGGGGGGGTAGTTTTGCTAAGGGGGGGTCGGGGGTCGGGGGTCGGAGGGGTCCGGGGGTCGGATTCTTATCGGAAGCCAGGCCTGTCGCTAACTTTTCGATTTTGGAGATTTGGTGGGTTGACGCTCCTGTTTTGGGGGGGGGTCAGGGGGGAAAACACTAGGGGTCAATTTTTCTCGCGCGCGCTCGTGTTGCCAAATTTTGAATTTTCCCATCGGTGGACCACTAGGTGGGCACGGTGTGAGGCGCTGGGTTCCTTCCGTGGTTCCTCTCCCGCTCGCGCCGTCGGGTGCCGGAGGAAACCAAAAAATGGCTTTCGGGACCATGATTTCGACGCTGCCCCCTGATATGTCACGGCCGTCAAAGCGCAAGGACTTGGTTACTAGACAGGCACGCGAGATGGGGGGTCTGGGGGGCAGAGCCCCCCATCCGCCGGAGGCCACGGTAGTGAGCATCTGTTCATTGTGGGCGTACAGATTCTGTGTGAGTTGGCTGCGTCCTCCTGAGGCTACTGGAGTGGGTGGATTCCCTGACCCGGTGGGAATCGAATGACTTGAGTACGAGACATACGCCACAGGGGGGTCTGGGGGGCGGAGCCCCCCAGCCGCCGGAGGCCACGGTAGTGAGCATCTGTTCCTGCAAAACCATACTCTCTTCGACGTCGACCCAGTGAAAGTGGGTTGACGCTTGGTCGACGCTTGGTGAGCGTCGACCCAGTGTAACCGGGCCAACGCTAGGTTAGCGTCGACCCAGTGTAATAAATGGGTTGACGCTTGGTCCAGGCTTGAATGGCAACCCAGTTCCACTAGGTCGACGCTCCAAGCCTCGACCAAGCGTCAACCCAGTCCACTGGGTCGACGCTGGGTCGACGCTTTTTTATGGGGGGGGAAACCCAAAATCACTGGGTCGACGGTCGACGCTTAGCGACATGCCTGGGGGGGGGGGGGGGGGGAGGGGGAGAAAGGGGGGTTGGGCGCGGTTTTACTTTCTACCCGCCCCCTCCAGACGCCCCACCTCCCCCGCACGTCAAAGCAGGCCATTTTCTTGGCATATTTTTTTTAAACCTTGCGCTCCCCTCCCCGTCTCGATTTACATTTTCTCACCGGGCCTCCCTTATATTGCCCAACACATAATTCTGCCAGATCGTGCCGAGCATATCTTACGGGGGGGTGATGTCTGAAATCGATGGGATTTCCGCCGAATAACAACGGGGAGGAGCCAACGATGCGCACCCTACCCCTCACTGTAGTGCAGGGGGGGGGGGGGGTGACACCGTTGTGATCCCCGGAGGATTGAACCGAGAAGCTTCCTGAAAAAAAACGCGAGATTAGACATCCCTCTGTAGGGCTCGGACACAACCTCGCCACACCTCATTGCGTGGACTGTATTTGTCCTCTTGCTCCTCAGTTATTTGCACCCACTCTCTCTCCCATCCCCCCCCCCCCCCCACCCCCTGTTCTTTTCATCTCAGGCATGTCGCTAAGCGTCGACCGTCGACCCAGTGATTTTGGGTTTCCCCCCCCATAAAAAAGCGTCGACCCAGCGTCGACCCAGTGGACTGGGTTGACGCTTGGTCGAGGCTTGGAGCGTCGACCCAGTGGACCAACTGGGTTGCCATTCAAGCCTGGACCAAGCGTCAACCCATTTATTACACTAGGTCGACGCTAACCTGGCGTTGACCCGGTTCCACTGGGTTGACGCTCACCAAGTGCGGACCAAGCGTCAACCCACTTTCACTGGGTCGACGTCGAAGAGAGTATGGTTTTGCAGGAACAGATGATCACTACCGTGGCCTCCGGCGGCTGGGGGGCTCCGCCCCCCAGACCCCCCTGTGGCGTATGTCTCGTACTCAAGTCATTCGATTCCCACCGGGTCAGGGAATCCAACCACTCCAGTCGCCTCAGGGGGACGCAGCCAACTCACACAGAATCTGTACGCCCACAATGAACAGATGTTCACTACCGTGGCCTCCGGCGGCTGGGGGGCTCTGCCCCCCAGACCCCCCCATCTCGCGTGCCCGTCTAGTAACCAAGTCCTTGCGCTTTGACGGCCGTGGCATATCAGGGGGCAGCGTCGAAATTATGGTCCCGAAAGCCATTTTTTGGTTTCCTCCGACACCCGACGGCGCGAGCGGGAGAGGAACCACGGAAGGAACCCAGCGCCTCACACCGTGCCCACCTAGTGGTCCACCGATGGGAAAATTTGGCAACAACACGAGCGCGCGCGAAGCGCGCGCGAGAAAAATTGACCCCTAGTGGTTTCCCCCCTGATCCCCCCCCCAAAACAGGAGCGTCAACCCACCAAATCTCCAAAATCGAAAAGTTAGCGACAGGCCTGTTTTCATCTCAATAAATTCTTTGGCAGGAGTTTGGCGTGAAGAAGAGGGAAATTCTCAGGGCTGGACCGGGGGGTGGGCGTGCGTGTTGGAGGGGGGGGGGTGGATTTGTTTGGCCCCCCCATTCTCCTCAATTTCCCTTGTTCTTTCTCTCGGCGTCGTGTCTTTTTTTGCATCTCGTCCTGAGAGGAAGGGGGGGGGGTCGGGGGAAGAGGTTGTTTCAACTGCACGCCTGCTCCAAACACGAGGATTGCAGATTATCATTCATCTCCCCCCCCCCCCCCTCAGCCAAACTGGCTGAAGTGTGTAGGTAGTGGACTTGTTTGACCTGCGCCTTTTTGGCAATCGTATCCGCCCTCCCCTCAAAAAAAATCAAAGGAGGGTTGCCTCCTGGCCTCCAAACGGCACCGCCCTCTGGGGGCCTTGGCGACCAGATGTGACTGAGTGAGAAGAAGTGAGCCACGGCCCATTTTCCCCTCACTGACTGACGAGCTGTGACTGGTAGCGAGGGCCTCCTCTGAATAGC
This sequence comes from Rhynchopus euleeides, assembly GCA_963210315.1. NCBI lineage: Eukaryota > Euglenozoa > Diplonemea > Diplonemida > Diplonemidae > Rhynchopus > Rhynchopus euleeides. The sequence continues at coordinate 1,800,291 of OY723243.1, forward strand.
ATGGTTGCCGGTAGTATTGATTTTTTTAACCCAATCGGACCACCACCGCCACCCCCCACACCCCCAACAAACATTGCGAGAAGGTGCTGGGAGACTTGCCTTTGCCTTCACTCTCGTCAATTAAGCCCCACCCCCAAGGTGAAGGACGTGCGAGGCGGCGGGACGAAAGAAATCCTGCTGTGTGTGGCAAGACACACATACGAAATCTGACAAAAAAAAACGTCACGGCAGACATGGGTGAGTGGTTTTTTTTAGCGCCCCCAAATCGCCCCGACCCACCCACCCCCGCTCCCACAACTCCCAGGCGCTCTGCCCATTTTTTTGTTGCCTTTCGTCTGCTGCATTGTTGTGTCGCCGCTTTGTTTAGACCCAACATCACCACCACCACCCCTCCGCAGCAAGTAGAGATACCTGTGTCTGTGCGCGATACCACCCCGCGTGCAATGGGTTGCACCGATTCAAAGGAGGCGCCGCGCGGGGCCGCGAGGCCTCAGCCAAAGCCCCAGGCACCAAAGCCGGCAGCAGCGCCTGCTGCCGCGAAGCCACCGCCGCTGATGGCGCCGGTCGAGGCTGCGCCTTCCAACAACAACAACACGTCCGACAGCGACGAGGGGAAGCGTGATATCGACAACGACACGTTGGGGTCCACGCGGAAGGACCTCACGCTGCGCGAGCTCAACGTGACGAAGAGGGACCCGCTGAGCGCAAGCGGCAAGGGCGACCTGTCGCCCCGGGATGGCTCGCTGAACCGCCGCGCCGCCGTGAATGTGAACAGCAAGGACCGCATCAACAGGAGCCATTACCCCGCCAACGAGCGGCGGCGCGGGACCCTCGGGTTCCCCGACTCCTCCCTGGGTGCCTCCCTGGGTGCCAGCCCCCGGTCGGGGTCGCGGTCCAGCCCTACGCCGCGTGCGGCCAGCCCCACGTGTGTGCGTGCGTCGGCACGTGGTGGTGGTGGTGCTTCGCGCAGCCCCCGCAGCCAGAAGGGCAGCCCGACCTGGGAGTCGCCCTCGCGGCAGTCGCCGCGTGACCTGCGCCTCTCCCCCGAGCTCCGGTCTCTCTCGTCGCCGCCGCTGCGCTTCCAGTCGCCGTCTTCGAACTCCCTCACGCCGACGACCTTCCCCGCCAACCCCGGTTCGGGCGGCACGCTGCTTTCGGCATCGATGACAGATGGGCGCGAGATCATGCAGGGCCTGTTCGACCCCATGATTGAGGAGACCGACTCTGGGGACGACTCCGACCCGGAGGCGTGCAGGCCCACGCTGCATGTGCCGACACTCTACACCTTCATCGACCAGCAGCGCTACACCACGGCGTACCGGGGGCTGACTGAGGCTGTGAAGCGGACGAACCAGGCGTCAACGGAAAATGTGCTGTGCATCTTCGGGCTTGCGGTTCTTCACAGAATGTCGGACGACTGGGTTGCCCCGCGGTCCGTCGACCCCACGCTGACGAAGGAGATTAAGGAGGCGCAGCAGTGGCTTGCGCAGCAGCGCAGCTCCCCGGCAGCACTTCTCGCACAGTCGGAGGTCTACCGTGCGTACGGCAACCTCGACCTGTCGCTGAAGTCGCGCCAGCGGGCGGCAGAGATGGGGCACCCCCTCGCGATCCTGCGTGCTGCCATGACGAACCTGTCGGACCTGAAGGGCGCGCTGCACGACGGCACCATCGCCCAGGACCACCACGACCGCTGCCGTGTGCCTGTCATGAACGAGCTGCTGAAGCTGTCCAACCAGCCCACCAAGGTGGGCGCCAAGGCAGCCAAGACCGTCTACCCCTCCTTCATGAAGGTATGCATCGCCTGCTTTTGCAAATGACCTTTGCGTGCTGGCCGTAATGCGCTTGTGTCCCTCCCCCGCTCCACAAATGCCTCACCCCACCCCACCACCCCACACAGGGAACGGACGGGATGCCCCGCGACCTGCTGAAGGCCAAGGAGCTGATCGAGATGGCCATCGACCTGGAGCAGAACCCCAAGGCGCTTGCCTCCCTGCAGCACGACCTGCAGAAGATCCACGACAGGATGGACTCGGAGGGCGACGACCTTGCCTGGACCATGAACAGCAGCCGCCACGGCAGCATGCGCCGCAGCGTCTCTGCCCGCAACGAGTCGATGCTGCTCTCAACCCTCACGGCAGTCAACAAGAAGAAGATGGACCGCCAGGGCCTGACGACAGAGGCAGTCAGCTCGCTGAACCATTCGCATGGCTCAGCCTCGCCCCGCCCAGAGTCCTCGAGGGGGCGGTCGTCCTGCACCCACGCCACGCTGACACACCAGATGCTGGAGAAGCAGCGCTCCATGATCCGCAGCAGCAGCACTCGCCGCCAGTCCCGCCAGGCATCTCTGAACGGCAGCATGATGAGCAGCCCCCTCAGCAACCGCGGTGTCGAGACCGTCGTGGAGTTGGAGGTGGACGGGGCGGTGTTCGGGTGCCTGCGCCCGGGGAGCCCTCCCAGCTCTCGCGGGAGGAAGCGCAAGTCTGTGTCTGCGCATGACTACGACCCCCTCCGCGATGGCCTCCCCGGGAGCCCGCGCTCGATGAGCATGGATCACGATGACGACTTTGATGACTACCGCTCGCAGATGAGTGGCACGTCCCGCCTCGGCAACACACTGGTCTCCCAGCGCGGCAGCGACATCAGGCCACAGCTCCGTGATGCGGAGTTGGGCAACAGCATGAACAGCCAAAGCTACCGCAAGCACAGGCAGCACAGGAGATGATGCCCGGTCACGCGGGGCGTTTAAAAAAATACGTGGGGGAAAACAAGCAATAGGGGGAGGGAGGGGGGAACTCTTCGGGACCCGGGTAACCTCTGTGCTGCACAGCAGCACAGAGGGCGTTGTGGGTCAGGATGATTCGCCCGCGTTGCCACGCCGTGCGTACGGCGGTATGATCGTGCCGTGTGTGTGGATTGTTTTCTTTGGTGGTGCAGGCCGCTCGATGTGGCCTCCACTTTACAAAGGAGCCCTAACGTGGAGGTGTGGTTGGGGGGTGGGGGGTGGGGGGTGGGGGAGGCAGTACTGTTTGTTGGAGGGTGTTCAGCATTCGAAGAACACCAGCTGGCATTGCTCCCCTTCTCTTTTGGGATTTGCCCCCGCCCCACCCCACCCCACCCCCCGGTTTTGCATCGGTTTGTCGGCAGAACAGCTTCCTTTGCGCCGTTCGGACAAACAAAAGACGTGGCATCCATCCCCCCTTTCTTTTGCGTGATGATCGGTTCAGGTGAGATACATGTCAGCAATCCGGAATGAATGTGTGTGAATTACTTACTTGCATGCTCTCCTGCTTTTCCGAAAGCCACTCCACCCACCTTCACCCCTTTCGGACATGATAAAATCTTCATGCGTCCAATCTACGTGGGGCAGATTGCCTATTGTGGCCGGTCTGCCCCCCCAACCCCCTTCCGTGATTCTCACAACATAAAAAGTATGTTCTAATCCAAACAATTGGTGTGTGGCGGTCGAAACCAAGCCACCACAGCCACCCTCCCCTCACCCACCCCACTCACCCCCTGACCCAACTGGGGTGTGCGGACCGGAAAACGGCCCCTACCCCTCCGCCCCCATTCACCCCACCCCCCACCCCCCCTTCAAATTTCATTTTCCCAGTTTAAATCAGGGATATATTTAAATCATGATTGAGATTGAGGATTTCGGCCCCAGGAAAAAAACCCCCAAAAAAAACCCCTGTTTTTTCTTGGGGGTTTTCCCCCCCCTTTTTGGGGGTCCCAGTCTCGGGAAATCTGCAGAGAAAGAAAAACTGTGAGGATGGGAACTACCTTGGTGTGAATAAATGAGAGACCTGCTGCGCTAGCCCCACTAATCAGCCACAGCACGACAGGACTTTCCAGTCATTTCCCCATCACCCACCAGCTCCACACACAACTCACAACAGTTGAAACAGCAAAACCCCACCCACGACAGGAAAGGCCTCACAAATGAGAGTCTCGGCAAAAGTCGAAGGCACATTCTGGTGCCACCTTGCTTTGGGGTACTCACGCAAACCCGCAAACCCGGGTTTCCACCCCCCATACAAACGCTTCGACCAGTTTTACTGGGTCGACGATTGGTAAGCCCCGACAAAGCGTCAACCCGGCTACACTGGTTCGACGGTCGACGTCGAAGAGAGTATGGTTTTGCAGGAACATATGCTCACTACCGTGGCCTCCGGCGGCTGGGGATCTCCGCCCCCCTGGAGCCCTTCGATACCCATCAGGTCAGGGAGTCCAACCACTCCAGTAGCCTCAGGCCTCAGGAGGACGCAGCCAACTCGCACAGAAGCTACGCCCACAATGAACAGATGTTTACTACCGTGGCCTCCGGCGGCTGGGGGGCACTGCCCCCCAGACCCCCCAGCTAGCGTGTGCCCATGGCCACCCACCAGCCACGGCACCAAAAAGGTGGCCAATCGTCGACACTTTGACGCACAGTAAATGGCCCCCAGTGACTCAAAAAAATTTGAGTAGGGTCACCGTGACAGGCCTCTGGCTAATTCTGGGGCCGGACTTAACGTTGGGCCGGAGGGGGGGGGGGGGGGCCCTACCCTACCCTACCCTACCCTACCCTACAGCACGTCGGGGGTACCCACAACCCGACCCAACCCTACCCTAGGGTGAGGGTTGGGTACCCATAACCCGACCCAACACGACCCTACCCAACCCAGGGGTCAGGGCCAGGGTTGATCCTAGACCCAACCCAACCCAAGGGTTAGGGTCAGGGTTGACCCCAGACCCTACCCAACCCTAGGGTAAGGGTCAGGGTTGACCCTAGACCCTACCCAACCCTAGGGTTAGGGTTAACCCTTGACCCAACCCTAGGGATAGGGTTAGGGTTGACCCTAGACCCTACCCTAACCCTAGGGTTAGGGTCAGGGTTAACCCTAGACCCTACCCTAACCCTAGGGTTAGGGTTAGGGTTAACCCTAGACCCTACCCAACCCTCGGGTTAGGGTCAGGGTTGACCCTAGACCCTACCCTAACCCTAGGGTTAGGGTTAACCCTAACCCTAGGGTTAGGGTTAGGGTTAACCCTAGACCCTACCCAACCCTCGGGTTAGGGTCAGGGTTGACCCTAGACCCTACCCAACCCTAGGGTTAGGGTCAGGGTTGACCCTAGACCCTACCCTGACCCTAGGGTTAGGGTTAACCCTGACCCTAACCCGAGGGTTGGGTAGGGTCTAGGGTTAACCCTAACCCTAACCCTAGGGTTAGGGTCAGGGTTAACCCTAGACCCTACCCTAACCCTAGGGTTAGGGTTAGGGTTAACCCTAGACCCTACCCAACCCTCGGGTTAGGGTCAGGGTTGACCCTAGACCCTACCCAACCCTAGGGTTAGGGTCAGGGTTGACCCTAGACCCTACCCTAACCCTAGGGTTAGGGTTAACCCTGACCCTAACCCGAGGGTTGGGTAGGGTCTAGGGTTAACCCTAACCCTAACCCTAGGGTTAGGGTTAGGGTTAACCCTAGACCCTACCCAACCCTCGGGTTAGGGTCAGGGTTGACCCTAGACCCTACCCAACCCTAGGGTTAGGGTCAGGGTTGACCCTAGACCCTACCCTAACCCTAGGGTTAGGGTTAACCCTTGACCCAACCCTAGGGTTAGGGTTAGGGTTGACCCTAGACCCTACCCTAACCCTAGGGTTAGGGTTAGGGTTAACCCTAGACCCTACCCAACCCTCGGGTTAGGGTCAGGGTTGACCCTAGACCCTACCCAACCCTAGGGTTAGGGTCAGGGTTGACCCTAGACCCTACCCTAACCCTAGGGTTAGGGTTAACCCTGACCCTAACCCGAGGGTTGGGTAGGGTCTAGGGTTAACCCTAACCCTAACCCTAGGGTTAGGGTTAGGGTTAACCCTAGACCCTACCCAACCCTCGGGTTAGGGTCAGGGTTGACCCTAGACCCTACCCAACCCTAGGGTTAGGGTCAGGGTTGACCCTAGACCCTACCCTAACCCTAGGGTTAGGGTTAACCCTTGACCCAACCCTAGGGTTAGGGTTAGGGTTGACCCTAGACCCTACCCTAACCCTAGGGTTAGGGTCAGGGTTAACCCTAGACCCTACCCTAACCCTAGGGTTAGGGTTAGGGTTAACCCTAGACCCTACCCAACCCTCGGGTTAGGGTCAGGGTTGACCCTAGACCCTACCCAACCCTAGGGTAAGGGTCAGGGTTGACCCTAGACCCTACCCAACCCTAGGGTTAGGGTTAGGGTTAACCCTTGACCCAACCCTAGGGATAGGGTTAGGGTTGACCCTAGACCCTACCCTAACCCTAGGGTTAGGGTCAGGGTTAACCCTAGACCCTACCCTAACCCTAGGGTTAGGGTTAGGGTTAACCCTAGACCCTACCCAACCCTCGGGTTAGGGTCAGGGTTGACCCTAGACCCTACCCTAACCCTAGGGTTAGGGTCAGGGTTGACCCCAGATCCTACCCAACCCTAGGGTTAGGGTTAGGTTTAACCCTTGACCCAACCCTAGGGTTAGGGTTAGGGTTGACCCTAGACCCTACCCTAACCCTAGGGTTAGGGTCAGGGTTAACCCTAGACCCTACCCTAACCCTAGGGTTAGGGTTAGGGTTAACCCTTGACCCAACCCTAGGGTTAGGGTTAGGGTTAACCCTAGACCCTACCCAACCCTCGGGTTAGGGTCAGGGTTGACCCTAGACCCTACCCAACCCTCGGGTTAGGGTTAGGGTTAACCCTGGACCCTACCCAACCCTAGGGTTAGGGTCAGGGTTGACCCTAGACCCTACCCTAACCCTAGGGTTAGGGTCAGGGTTAACCCTAGACCCTACCCAACCCTAGGGTTAGGGTTAACCCTTGACCCAACCCTAGGGTTAGGGTCAGGGTTGACCCTAGACCCTACCCTAACCCTAGGGTTAGGGTCAGGGTTAACCCTAGACCCTACCCAACCCTCGGGTTAGGGTCAGGGTTGACCCTAGACCCTACCCAACCCTAGGGTAAGGGTCAGGGTTGACCCTAGACCCTACCCAACCCTAGGGTTAGGGTTAGGGTTAACCCTTGACCCAACCCTAGGGATAGGGTTAGGGTTGACCCTAGACCCTACCCTAACCCTAGGGTTAGGGTCAGGGTTAACCCTAGACCCTACCCTAACCCTAGGGTTAGGGTTAGGGTTAACCCTAGACCCTACCCAACCCTCGGGTTAGGGTCAGGGTTGACCCTAGACCCTACCCTAACCCTAGGGTTAGGGTCAGGGTTGACCCCAGATCCTACCCAACCCTAGGGTTAGGGTTAGGTTTAACCCTTGACCCAACCCTAGGGTTAGGGTTAGGGTTGACCCTAGACCCTACCCTAACCCTAGGGTTAGGGTTAGGGTTAACCCTTGACCCAACCCTAGGGTTAGGGTTAGGGTTAACCCTAGACCCTACCCAACCCTCGGGTTAGGGTCAGGGTTGACCCTAGACCCTACCCAACCCTCGGGTTAGGGTTAGGGTTAACCCTGGACCCTACCCAACCCTAGGGTTAGGGTCAGGGTTGACCCTAGACCCTACCCTAACCCTAGGGTTAGGGTCAGGGTTAACCCTAGACCCTACCCAACCCTAGGGTTAGGGTTAACCCTTGACCCAACCCTAGGGTTAGGGTCAGGGTTGACCCTAGACCCTACCCTAGGGTTAGGGTAGGGTATAGGGTTAACCCCAACCCTGATCCGAGGGTTGGGTCGGGTCTAGGGTTCACCCTGACCCAAACCCGAACCCTAGGGTAGGGTTGGGTCTAGGGTGAACCCTAACCCTAGGGTCGGGCAGGGTCTTGGGTTAACCCCCAACCCTAACCCTCGGGTTGGGTAGGGTATAGGGTTAACCCCAACCCTAACCCTAGGGTTGGGTTGGGTCTAGGGTTAACCCGAACCCTAACCCTAGGGTTGGGTTGGGTCTAGGGTTAACCCTAACCCTAACCCTAGGGTAGGGTTGGGTGTAGGGTTGGGTTGGGTATAGGGTTAACCCTGACCCTAACCCTAGGGTAGGGTCTAGGGTTAACCCTAACCCTAACCCTAGGGTTGGGTAGGGTGTAGGGTTAACCCTAACCCTAGGGTAGGGTTGGGTCTAGGGTTAACCCTGACCCTAACCCTAGGGTAGGGTCTAGGGTTAACCCCAACCCCAACCCTAGGGTTGGGTAGGGTGTAGGGTTAACCCTCACCCTAACCCTAGGGTTGGGTTGGGTCTAGGGTTAACCCTGACCCTAACCCTAGGGTTGGGTAGGGTATAGGGTTAACCCCAACCCTAACCCTAGGGTTGGGTTGGGTCTAGGGTTAACCCTAACCCTAACCCTAGGGTAGGGTTGGGTGTAGGGTTGGGTTGGGTATAGGGTTAACCCTGACCCTAACCCTAGGGTAGGGTCTAGGGTTAACCCTAACCCTAACCCTAGGGTTGGGTAGGGTGTAGGGTTAACCCTAACCCTAGGGTAGGGTTGGGTCTAGGGTTAACCCTGACCCTAACCCTAGGGTAGGGTCTAGGGTTAACCCCAACCCTAACCCTAGGGTTGGGTAGGGTATAGGGTTAACCCTGACCCTAACCCTAGGGTAGGGTCTAGGGTTAACCCCAACCCCAACCCTAGGGTAGGGTTGGGTATAGGGTTAACCCTGACCCTAACCCTAGGGTAGGGTTGGGTATAGGGTTAACCCTGACCCTAACCCTAGGGTAGGGTCTAGGGTTAACCCTAACCCTAACCCTAGGGTTGGGTAGGGTGTAGGGTTAACCCTAACCCTAGGGTAGGGTCTAGGGTTAACCCCAACCCTAACCCTAGGGTTGGGTAGGGTGTAGGGTTAACCCTCACCCTAACCCTAGGGTTGGGTAGGGTATAGGGTTAACCCTAACCCTAGGGTGAGGGTAGGGTCTGGAGTTAACCCCAACCCCAACCCTAGGGTTGGGTAGGGTCTAGGGTCACCCGTAACCCTCGAAATCGGGCCCAAATCGCCAAAATGGGCACCCCTCGAAAAAAAAAATTCGAAAAGGTCCCCCTACCCACACCTGGAAATTACCAAAAAATCTGGGACCCCGGCGGCCCCAACCCTAGGGTAGGGTAGGGTAGCCCCCCCCCCCCCCCCCCTAGGCATACAGTGCAAACGATAATTATTATCGCATACGATAATTATTATCGTATTCCCATTATCGTATATTATCGTATACGATAATATACGATAATGGTGCGATAATTTTTTTGAGATTTTCGGAAAACCAGAAATCAGCCCAGAGCACATTGAAAAAGTGGTAAAAGTGGAGCCGGAAGCTGCCATTTTTGCTTCTTTGAATTATTGGTGACGGGGGGCTTCACTCAGAAGTGTAGAATGTCCCTCACAAATGGGTAGCAGAGACACAACACACATAGTGCCATGACATGCACATCACTATGTCTGTCTGAAGAAGTTTCAGGCACAGTGGGGCGGAGAGGACTCTGGGGATTGGGCAGTGGCCGTTCCACATGCCCTTCCCCTCGTGACTTACACCCTGTCGCCACCCCACTTCATGGAAAACATGACTACGCAGCAACAGGGTCATACTTGCGGCGGTATGCAACCACCAGTACAGCCTGTTGCGGGTTCGCAAAGCCGACTGGTACGCTGCCTTGCCGTCGGGACCCAGATACTGAGGACACCGAGACAGAGCACCCTGCCCAGAACATGAACAAGAAAGACTGTTCGACTGATGGGGAAGAACCTGATAGGCAGGTGTGGTCTTCGGTGCAATGTTTGGAGAGATCAGGAGATTTCTCTTCAAGGCTACCACTTATGTTGGACTTGGCCTTCGCTCCCGTGAGCAGTGAAAAAGTGAGGAACACCGTTCTTCCCCTCTGACTGACGACCAGTGATGACATAGCGAAGGACCTTGAATGGGGTTTGAACCTGAGAGAGGCAATACTCAACCAAAGGTATTCTTCAGGACCTGGCACGGAACGGGCGATACGAACGCTCCCACCGTGCGCACGGACCTGTCTGCAACTCTACAAGGAACCACGGGGTGGCGCGCGCACATCACCTCGGAGGCCTCAAGGAGCCTGCCTGACCTGCACGACTCCGCTGCGCTACAAGGCGGAGCTCGGGCGCCATCCTCACCGACAGCAAGGCAAGGGGTGATGATCATCTGGAGACACCTGAGCCCATGCAGGATTGGAGAGACGCGATCCACCTGAGGGAGACCACCATCCACCTCCTTCGGACAGACCACACAGCCTTGTCGATGACCACAGCAGCCCGGACACAGACCAGTACGCGTACCCTGCCTGCAGCACCGGACCCCACAGGCTCATCTTACCCTTCCTGGGGCTGGGAGAATGGTAGTGATCTCTATTTTGTGGCTGATTGTGGCCCTTGGCGGGGTTTGGTGGCGTTTGGCGGTGGTAAACTGGAGATTTCGGTGATTGGTTTCGGGCAAAATCAGGTGGGTATCGCATACGATAATGGGATTATCGTATGTTATCGCATACGATAATAATTATCGTATCCGGTCGTATACGATAATGGGATTATCGCATCATACGATAATGGATTATCGTATGCGATAATAAATTATCGTATGCGATAATTTTCCGAAAATTATCGTATCTGGTATATGTGCGATAATAATTATCGTTTGCACTGTATGCCTAGGGGGGGTCAAATGCCACCCTTTTACGTGGATAAACACGATTTTTCAAAAAACCGGCGCAGAGGCCCCAAAGCCCCCGTAAACCCTCCAAACCCCCCCAGATCGGTCCGGAAACCCATCGAACCCCACTTTTCCACCATTCCGGGCACCTCAGGTGCCCGAATTGGGGTACCTAAATTTTGTGCCACCGTTTGGTACCGTACAGTGCCACTGTGTGGGAGGTTGGAAAAGAAAATGCCCCAACACACCACATCTGAGGGTTGCAATGCATGTTGCTTGCCAACCACGTCATCCGGTGGGTGTCAGGCGCTATGTAGGTGGCATTAGCCAGGTCTTCGATGAGTTCTGGCTTGTATATGTACCTCCCTGCCACCATGCACCGGGAGGCTGCCTGTAGGTACGGAACAAGTCCAGATGGTCGTGTGATTCCTGTGCAGCAGTGCTCCACAACCGGGATGTGTTGACAACGACTGTTGCAACACGAGCTGTACATTCCGGGAACACACGAAGTGCGCTGTCGTGGTACCCATTGTGCCAGAATTGGTAGTTGCTGCGGTCTACTTTGCCTGGCCCAAGAGCACTGGTACTGAACGGTGCAATATGCGTGGCGAGGTGAATGCAACGGAAGGGCGCAAAGTCAATACAGCTCTCGGATGGCGGGTGGTGGTGCCACTAGTGTGTGACGTTCACTCGAGGATACAACGCATCACAATGAATCAGCAACCGTGGACCGAGTACAATACGCTCTCTGTGGCTGGTGTGGGGGACAAAGGCAGTGCCTGTGCCGCAGGCAGGGAGGTACATATACAAGCCAGAACACATCGAAGACCTGGCTCATGCCACCTACATAGCGCCTGACACCCACCGGATGACGTGGTTGGCAAGCAACATGCATTGCAACCCTCAGATGTGGTGTGTTGGGGCATTTTCTTTTCCAACCTCCCACACAGTGGCACTGTCCGGTACCAAACGGTGGCACAAAATTTAGGTACCCCAATTCGGGCACCTGAGGTGCCCGGAATGGTGGAAAAGTGGGGTTCGATGGGTTTCCGGACCGATCTGGGGGGGTTTGGAGGGTTTACGGGGGCTTTGGGGCCTCTGCGCCGGTTTTTTGAAAAATCGTGTTTGTCACCCCCATTTGACCCCCCCTACCCCCCCCCCCCCCCCCGGCACGGAGAAACTTAACGTTCGACCCGAATTAGCCAGAGGCCTGCACCGTGAAGAGGGTTTGATCCGTTGATGCCAAAAACGACCCGCTCGTGTGGTAGAACGACGCTGTGCCACCCCCATTTTAGAGGGGGAAAAACAGGGGTTTTTTACGATTGAGAATCTGAAAATCTGCCGAAAACCCCATGATTTAAAGACATCCCTGGTTTAAATCCTTCCACCTACAGCATCAGGTGGTTCATTTTTACCACAGCACACAGGATGCCTCCCCCTTGTCAGTGTCAGAAAGATAGCAAAAAAAAACAGCGCTTTGTTGGGCAACAAAACAGAGGGGAAACACCTCGACGCGTTTGCTTTGCCCGAATTTATTTTTTGGCGCATGCAAACAACAATCCCCCCCCATCTATTTTTTTCTGTGAGCCATTCTCTGACCCGCGTCCCCCACACACACCCGACCCCCCCCCCCTCTCTTCCCGTGATTTATACCCCCCCCCTCCCCACAAAACAGAGATGGTGTATTTTCTGTTTATTTTTCATCTACTACCCTCTACATCACTACTCCCCACACCCCCCCCCCCCCCGCCCTGATGTACCGAGCCACAATATTGGCGCTCAATGCAGACATCATCTCCCCCCCCCCCCCATCCCCCCGGGAAAGGCAATTGTACGAAGGGTGAGAGGGTCGGCTGCACGCCTTTACTCAACTCTGAACATGCCCCTTTCCCCCCCGCCCCCCTTCCGCGTCTTGGAAACACAGCGTAGAGTCATGTGGGCTATGGTGCCCACAGGCTTGCGTTGCCGGACAGTAACGGTACGGGCAGTGTAGTCAGGCCTGCCCAAACAGGTAGTGCATGGTTTGGGCTGAATTAATTTCGAAAAAATGGGAAGGTAGTGCCGGCACGACCTGCCGGCACTACCTGGATTATTTTTCAAGTGGGGGATGAGGATGGGTCCTCTGGAACCACCCCCTTCTTCCTGTTTTTTTCAGCCCAAACCTGGGGTTTTCCAGCCAAAACCCGGATATTGTCCCCGCTCAGAGCCAGATGTTCGCTACCGTGGCCTCCGGCGGCTGGGGGGCTCCGCCCCCCAGACCCCCCTGTGCCGTATGCCTGCCTCGTAGATAGTCCTTTGGGTGCACAGCGAATGGAATTCAGACCACCCTCGTAGGCTCAGCAAGACGGCAGCTCACACAGAACAGTTACACCGCAAGGGACAACTCCGGCGGCTGGGGGGCTCCGGGTCTACCGGTAGCTGTGGACACTAGTCGGCAAGTTCATGGTCCACCCCCATGGGTGGCGCAAACGGCCCCCTCCAGCACTCGGGGGGTTTTTTATTTTTTCTTGAAAAATTTTGGCTGGCACTACCTTGGTTTGGGCAGATTATTTTTTTCTGGAGATTCCATTGACCTCACTGGCTCCCACACGCGAGCCCCTGGCAGGCTGTGTGGGGATGCTCCGCGTTTGAAGAAGGCCAGATTTTGTTGATTTCCTTCTCCCTTGATGTTCACTCCGTTCCATAGGTTTTCAACACGGGATGAAGAGTCCTGAGGATCTTTCACACGGAGGGCTTGGAATCAGCCGACAAAAAGATACAATTCGTTCAAAATCGTTGAAGAAATCAGTCAATAATCTTCCCAGCCAGAGGCCAGAAACCTGCCTCCCGCAAAGAACGGGGGAAAACAAAGAAGGAAAAAAAACCGTTCAAATCGTTGTGCATTTGTCGTGGTTTTTTTTTGCTTTCCCTAAAGAAGTTTGCCTTCCCTTACAGCCAGCTTGCCCTGCCTGGTGGGCTAGAGCTGTGGCGTTGTGTTGCTGCACCCACCACCCCAACCCCCCAACCTGGAGCTGGGATAGGGTTTTCTCTCTCTCTTCTGTCTGTTCACCACCCCACACCCCACACACCCCTCCTCTCCGTAGTTCTCCAAGATTAAGACCCCTTCCAGTTCGGCCGCACACACACACACACACACACACACACACGCATGGCCGACACCGCCTTAAAGCCTATCGCCACACATCACACGCACACACACCCACCCCTTCTCTGGGATGCAAATTGCGTACTCTGTCTTAACACTGGTTCGCCCCCCCCTCCCTCCGATCCAGCCCCCCCCCCCCCAACCCCACTGTGCCTGCATAAAGAGTGAAGGAAGGTCAGCTCTGTTGCGCCTTGCCTTTCTTTTCTCCGCGTCACTACCCCCTCACCCACCTCCAACAACATGTCGTTCTTTCCGCCCCCCCCCCCCCCCGCCCCCTCCTATCACCTGCCACCCTCCCATATGTGCTGCCAGTTGCGGCAAAGGAAAAAAATACACCACTCTGTGCGTCAGGGGCTGTGGTCGTCGATGCTGAAACAAAAAAAACATCTCAAAAGAAGCGGGGGGCATGCTTTGTTACCCCCATCCCCCCTCCCCTCCCCCCCCCCCCCATGCCAGAAACCTTGCAGCCAGTGTTGTGAGGCGGTTCGCTTTTTTTCTCACTTTTCTGCAGTTCTGAACGAAGACCTCCATGCGGTGTTATTCGTTCTGAGATGGCGTGCGCCCGTCTGTCTCTTCTCTCCCTCCCTCTATCTTTATCTCTCGTGTACTCAAAAGTGTGAATATTCCCGTGACGAGAATAGCCGCACCCTAAAGGTGTCTCTCCGACCGGGCGTCATGACGCACAGTATGCCTCCCCTCAAAAGAAAACAATGTGGTTCCCAGACACATGCAGACGCATAAAATAAGCAAACCATGCAAAGTTTCTTTTTATTTTCCCGGCCCTTTTCTGGGCTGATGGGATGACGTACTGTCGATTTTTATTCTCTCTTTTTTTTGCAACTGACACACATGACAGGTCCTGACCAGCCAAGGGTGTTAGGGGAAATACACCACCGCGAAGACAGATCCACGACACGAATGAATATGTTTCTGATGTTTTCTTCTTTTGTGCTCCGCCACTGACACCCCCATTTTCTGTACTTCAGGCAAAGTTCTTCACACACCGACACAATCCGCGTGTGCTGGAAAAAAAAAGTGGAAGCGTGCAATGCAACAACTGTCGGAAAGGATCGAGCGGAATGGATGTATTTCTTATCCCGCAATCAGTCCGTTGTCCAGACGATACGCCTTGAGGCGTGGCGGTTTGCTTTGCGACCTGGAGGGGTCAGGAGGGTGGGATGCAGTCCGAAGAAGAAACAGAACCCAGTCACCTTTCGGACTATCTTTGTGCTGTTTATCGGAAGTGTGCGTGTGGAGGGGACAGGCAGAGGGGTGTAGCTGATACGACTGTGTGTTATTCATTTCCCGGAGGCTACGAACCTGTCTGGTGCCCAAGGCATGGCCATCTTGCTGTGTGCGTACCACCACAGCCCCCTCTCCCCATCTCAAGTGTCTTGACGATGTGCGGCTGGAATGCTGCGAACCCGAGGCCCCAGCCGACGCAAGGGCTCCACAGGCTTCTCATAACCTGCCCGCCCTGCGCAGAGCGGGCATGGGTCAGTGGGTCGGTAGCACTTCCATCGCATGTCCCGATTTGCTCTGCTTTACGACCCCCCTCCCCAGGGCGTGTTGGGAGACTTGCTTTCCCTTCACTCTCGACGACCACATTCCCCCCAGCAGGGAGTGGAAAGTAGTTAAGGCCGGTTTGCCCCACCTCTCCAAATTGAAACTGTTGGTTAAAAAAAAATCTCCGTGCCATTTGTTAGGTGTCTTGTTACTACGATTAGCGTAATATGATGTTGTTAGGTATGGGATGTTGCCCTATCTTGAACTTTTTGTGTGTTTTCCGTTGCCCTTTGCGCGTGGGGGCCGGGGTGGGTGGGTGGAAGTGAACACCCACTCCACCCAGTTTTCTGTTTCGGGTTTGGTTTGTTTTGAGTTGTTTTTTCTTCTTTGCACCTGGATGGGACTGTTGTTCCGCAATAGTTCGGCGGGTGCATGTGGCCCAAATTCGCCCGGTCGGCATCGCCAAAGCCTGAATGGGAGCTGGTCAGAACAATTTGAGGTTGGCATCGTCGACACAACTCGATATGCTGCGAACCCCATCCCCTTCCTGCTTCGATGCTGAAAAGATACGGCAGACGGAACCCTGGATCACCCTACGTTGACGATTACATCGTGCCAGTCTATTTTTCTTATCTAGTCATTGCCTGCAACCCAATGTTACTGCGATGTTCATTTCAAATTAATTTCACCCCACTGTACGGGTGTTGTAATCGTGTTGGGTATGTTGCAGAAGCGAAATATCAGTTCCCTCTCACACGTCTGCCGGGATCAAACGACAAACTCCTTCAAATCTGGCAGCACACACCAAGATGATGACCGCGTATGGTGCCTACCCGACATGCTTTGACGGCATTCTTCTGTCGCTGTATCAGAGCTGCTGTCCGAAGAAAGAAAGGGCCTTACCTTTGCAGGAGAGTAATGAGCGTCTCTGGGGCAGATCAAGCCGACCTTCGTATTGTTGCCACCAAAGAAAACACAGATCCGAGTTTCGGAAATGTGACAAAGTACGTAGCGTGGTTGGCAGGGTAGTGGCCCGTGCTTCAGGTGCGGGATTTCTACTTTTTCGTTCCTCGCCCGCAGAAATGCGGGTTGGGTTTCTATCGGACAAATAGTTCGAACTGCCTCAAAACGCGTTTCTTTTGAACTGGTTGTCTCTCTGTCGGGACACAACCTGGCGAGAGCTACACCTCTTCTTCTTCCAAGTCTGGCACCTACCTCTGTGCCAGTCTGGGTGTTCCCAGGCGCAGCTGACCCCTCTTCTTTTCTTACACACAGACCCCTCAGAGCATAGCCGCCCCCAGGCACACCGCCCCCCTCACCCCCGCTCGTGCTCACATATCCCGGATTTCTTTGCTTGATTCGGCGGAGCCAACTGTGGAAACTTTCTGCGCAATTTACTGGATCTTGCGCACCCCACTCACCACATCACAACTCATCACAAAAGGGTCACAAGTCGTCACAACTGGTCACAACAAATCACACCACGTCGTATTGCAATTTGGGTTAGCGTGCTGGCATCGCAGCCTGGCCCCGAAGGACCATACCGTGAGGAACCGGGCCCGCTATCCTACTTTTGCTCTACGTGACACCACACGGTTTCGCTCTCCTCCTCGTTGCGCTGTAAAGGAGGGGGGACACACACACACTGGAAGCCGGAGATTGCGCCTGCTGGTACTGAGGCGCAATCGTCGCGACGACGCGTTGAAAAGAGCGCGGAATAGCCGCCGAACGAAAGATGGTGGGAGAGGGGATGCAGCGGGTGCGCTTCGGAACCGCACGCAACACCTGCTTCCGGAGGAAACGAGAACGAGAAGGACGGACAGCACGAGTCTTGCGCTCCAAGAAGCGCAAGGCCTGTGAGGCCCGTGGGAAAGGGGAAGGCACGCCTGATTTAGCTGTGCTGATGATCGTGCGGGAGGAAGGAAAACCTGCTCTGTTGTTATGAAACGAGCATCGCTCCAGGGCAGATTCGTCTGCCTCCCGCATGTGCGCTACACGTTTCTGCGCGCGGGGAACCGAGGACTCAGAAGGGGAGGAAGGGGAGAAAGGAAGTCGACGCCCCACGCAAGGGCTCGGCGACGTGCACTCGGGGGAGAGCGTGTCGCTCCCCTGGTGAGACGGCGTTTCAGCCTGATAATCGGGAAGAGAGGGGGTTGCAGAGTCTAAAGGCACTAGGGGCTCCTGACATGGAGAGGGTGGTGGGGGTGACACAGTGTCTGATGGGGGACTAAGCCGAGTGTCGGCGGGCTGAAAGCCCGGCGAGTCATCCACAACAAGAGAGGGTGCAGGCGAGAGAGGAAGGGGGGAAGCAAGTTCTGATGGGGACATGATACTATCCTCGTCAGGCCGAAGGCTTGGCGCTGAAACCGGTGAGCCAGGGGACACGGGAGGTTGAGGCTCTGCTCCTCTGTTGTGAAAGGAGCGTCTCCCCAGGGCGGATTCGTCTGCCTCCTGTATGGGTGCCACTCGCTTCTGCGCGCGGGGTATCGAAGACACAGATGGGGGAGAGGGAGAGAAAGGGAGGCGGCGCCCCACGTAAGGGCTCTGAAAGCCCCGCTGTGAGGCGCACTCTCGAAGGGTCGGTGAGCCCGTCTGCGGGGTCTGTAGTCCGTCCAGCAGGTCTGTGTGCAGCACGAGCTCCGGAGCCGGAGAGGGCGCCGGAGGCGGTGCTGCATCTGCTGGTGGAACGCGGCAAGCATCACCGGGTTGGGAGCCCGGCGAGTCTTCCGCAACAAGCGCAACGTGCTCCACACCCATCTGACGCGGGGTAGGGGAAGCAGGGGTATTCATTCGAGGGGAAGGCGAGAAAAGAAAACCAGGAAATTCGCGTGGGGTCAACGCAGATGACTCCGCAGAAGAACCCAACTCGCCCTCACTGGGCTGATCGTCGGGGCAGTGAAGAGCCAAATGCTCAATCACGCCCGGCCAAAGAAGAAGAAGAGACGCACACATGTCCCACTCTGGCTGACGCACACACACTATCCCAGCCCCCCAGAGGGACGGGCCCTCGTCCGAGTGATCCAAACAAATGGCGGTGCGTTTCACGGCATCCTGCCCCATCGAGTCCTCTTCAGAGGCGTCCAGAACGATAGCGGTGCGTTTCACCGCAGCCGCAGCCGTCGTGTCGCTATCCATCTCAGACGAGGGAGGGACTTCCTCGCTGGCGGAGCCCGCATCTTCAGCGTCGTCTCCATCATGCTCAGTGGCACCAGAGCTGCCCTCCTCTCCCTCGCTGTCGGAGTCGTCATCGCAGCTGCTGCTGTCGTCATCCGTGCTCGCAACTTGGTCGACCCTGGGGGCGCGCCCATGGTGGCCGGCCGCGCAGCATGTCTTCACATTGGCGCAGGTGCCGCATCGCGTCATGTGGTGTGTCTCACAACACATCACCTTCAGGCCGTCCGCGTGGTGGTGGTGGACGCGGCAACACGCAGCTATCGTCAGTGCGTAATTCCGCTTGGCACTATCGCACTCGTCGCATTTCGGTTTCGAATGCGCGTTGCACACTTTCCGGGGGCCCAGAGACGTGCTCGCGAGCGACCGCGGCACTGGTACGGGTATAGCGCTGCGCGGCGGGGGCGGGCGTGGCCCATCCCATTGTGAGGCTCGCGTGGTCCGGGGGATCCCAGTGTAGTCTGGGAACACGTTTGTTCCCCACCTCACGATATTGCCGTCTGCATCGACGTCTGCGGCCGCACATGCCTGTTCTGCACTCGCCTCTAATGCTGCGATCGTCTCTGCCCCACCTGCGAACACGGGCCGGGGTGTCATCCCGCCCCAGACCTCTCCAGCGCCTACCGAGCAGAGGGAGCCGACCCGGTCCTCGCGTCGCGCAGGCCACGGGGTAGGAAGGCTTAGCTGGTCGCATAGCCTCTTCAGGCAGCCCATCATCGTCCAGAGGAGGTTGCCACGCTCGGCCATCGCGGGGTTGGAGGTTCGTGCCGAGCGCTCCGAGGGCTGTAACGCCTTCCCTGTGAAGATTTCGAAGTCAAGGGCGAGCTCGATGTTCGACACCGTGCCTTGCTTCGTCCATTGGAGCGCTGCGAGCCACGCAAGTATCGCCCTGAGAGACGCAGCGCTATACGGCCACAGCCGCGCTGCTGGCTTCTCTGGGATACTGGATACGTCGAAGTCAAAAGCCTCTGCCGGCCAGGAGAGAGCAGCCGTCCAGGGGTGCACGAGGGGTCCAGCGCGCCGCATCTTCGCCTCGAGCTCCCACCGCTTCAGCACGATGCGCCCCATCAGCGTGTGCAGCAAGGTCTCGTCTACCTGGAATCCCTCTGGCACCACGCCGTATCTCGCAAGGCACGGGGGCCACCCTGAGCGGTCCAGCTGCAGCAGGGGTTCGTACTGAGGTTGAGACCTGACGGAGTCAAACGCACTGCAAGCCCACCAAAGGTGATCGGGCGTGTCACTGTCCGCACCATCGCAGTGTACACACAGCTTGGGGTCCCGTACGTCTGCCTCTTCAGCCGCCGGATCGGACACGATATCCCAGTCGAAGAAATCCTGAGAACCTAGCAGATCGGCGTCTCCCTGCTCCTCGTCCTCCTCCTCTTCGTACTCGCACTCCTCCTCTTCCTCAGCTTCTTCATCCTCTTCGTCCCCTTCCATAGCCGCGTCAGCAGCCGGTGAGGGAGATGGGGCATGGGATGAGGAGTCCGACGTCTCGTCTGTCGTCGCACGCCTGCCAGAGACGTAGGCGCCGTTGCGCCCCCATCGTGTCGCGAAGAAGACACCACCAGCAAGCACCACCGTCAGCGCCCGTGAGAGGTTCCCGTCCTTCGTCTCCAGGCGGAGCGCGTTCGTCCTGTCGTAGTCCACACCGTTTTCGATCCCCGAGAAGGAAGGACGGTGCTTCGCCAGCGCCTTCCAGCCCTGCCGCCGTAGATTGTCGCGCAGCGCATGGTTCCGGGAGGACCGTGGTTCACCAGCGAGACACATATCCCCGATGGCACAGTCACGGATGTCGTCGCCCCACTCTAGTCCAGCAGCAGGGAGGGCGACCGAGATCGCGATGCCCACAGGGCCGAGGGCGTCAGCAGAGGATAGGGTCGGGTGTTCCTCGTACAGCACAGCGATTCGGTTTATCCTGTCCACCATGTGTGGGATGCGCACACACGTGTCGAAGAGATTGCACAGAATCCGGTAAGAGTTGGCTATCGCCGGATCTACACGGTGGGCTTTGTGCAGGATGGTGAGCATCGCGCCTACACTGCGGGAGGGGTGCTTGACGCCGAGGATGCCTGTCGTTAAACGGCTTCGAAGACGCTGCGTCGCCGTCTTCGACAGAGGGGCAAACGCTCCGCCCGACACCGTGCTCGACACGACATTCGACGCCACAATTTCCGCCCGTTGTCGTGTGCTCAGCGGAGAGGTCGGAAGTCGCATGAGCAGGGGTTTGTGGCTCTCGAGTCGCGCGTCGTTGCGGCGCACCTGCACCTTGTCAGAGACGCAGGCCTTTGCACCGAGGATCTTCGACGCTGTCTCAGTCGGGAGGATGTTGTCCTGAACACGCACCTGTCCCACGTATGGGTGTCGTCTCCTGAAACCCGACGAGCCCCTCGGGATCCCCATCGCCACCGTCTTCTTGACGTTGAGGGCCATGCCGGTGATGTTGCAGAAGCCTACCACGACATCGACAGCCTGCTGCACCGACGCCTCATCCTCCTGAGATACGAGCGTCCCGTCGTCGGCGAAGGACTGCGAAGACACTGATGGCACGCGCACGTCGACGGCCTTGAACATGACCGAGAGGAGGGCGTTATAATCAGGTTTTTAATCGGGTTTGAGTCAGACTCCAAGGAGAGAGGTGTGGAGGCCGCACCAGAGGTTCGCTCGGTGCGGCCTACACTACAAACTAAAAAGATTAACGCGTGTGTGTCTGGTGTGGTGTCGCACAAAACAAAACTACTCTCTGCACAACAACACCCCCCAAAGCCTATTCACCCATGCCACTCCCTTCCCCCCTCCTCCATCACCTCACCTCTAAGGTTGCCGCCTGCTTTCCCCCTTCGCTGTAGTTATGTGACCGACGCCTGCCTCCCAACCGATGGCACGTGTCGTTTTCTTCTGAGCTGAGGAGGGTCATTCCCCGCCTCCCCCCCCCCCTCCCCTTTCCACCCCACAAAATGCGAGGATTATTCTGGTTTCTTTTGTCTCTCTCTGGGATGGGAGAAGAGGGGTGGTGGAGAGGAGGGGACAGCACAAGAGGAGAATGGTGTCAGAAGTGACAGATGGTGCCTGTGCAGTGGCATCGCTCTCGTCATTTCTCTTTTCGCGGTTGCGGGGGTGTCAAGATAAAAACGCAGCGGGAGTGCACTTCGTTAGCTCTCTTTTTGTAGGGTTGCAGTGGCTCTCTGCAGATCGATGCAGTGAAAGAAAAGGTCCGCACACACAACACCACACGACCCTTCGGTATCGCGGGAGGCAGTCAAAGTGACAGACCGCAGAGACGCTCACTGGCACTGGGTTCCCCCCGACCGAGGAGGCTCCCACAGGGTCTTGCCTCTGTGTGCGGCCTTGCCTATCGTATTTTCTTCTTAGAGTTCGTCGAAATCGATCATCGCCTCCGGGTTGCAAATCGGTAGGTTGCAATAGCACTCCCGAGCCCAACCGCCAGCCGTCGTGTCAGTGGATAACGCGGGCAGGTGGTCCATCCGTACAACCCCCCCCCCCCCCCAAAAAAAAAAATCCCCCCGATCTGGTTTCTCAATGGGTGGGTCGAGGACCCCAATGGTCTGTCGCGCCCGCTCATGAGTGTCATGGCCAACGCAAGAACCGCAAAGCCCCCCCCACCCCCCCGCCGGAGGAGGAGGCGGGAAACATTCAAAATTGTCGCGAGATTCATCTGGGTTCCTCCATTTATTTTACTCTGCAATTGCAACCCCAACCCCCACCTGTTTTCCCCAGCCTGTTTCGCTGCTTGTTTGGGACACAGGGGGGGGGGGAGGTGTTATTTTTTCATTAACCATGAATCTGCCCCGTTAACGGCTACCGGGTATTACCGGGTATTACCGGGTCGAAAAACGGGTATTACCGGGTCCGGTAATACCCGTTTGCCCGGTAATACCCGGTTATAGCCCGGTAGCGCTACCGGGTATTTTCCATGGGAATTTCCCTTTGTTTTGTGGGTTGATTCCCTTCCCCTTAGCAGTGTGTTGTGGTCGACGTTGGATTCTATGGCGCATGGGGTGATCGAAAGCCGGGTTCCGCAGTTCACGTCTGGTTTGTGTGGCTCACTGCAGACTTTTCGAGTTTCCGTCGCAGCAGTGCTGACTACTGCACGGTGCCCACACACCACCCGAGCCCTTCCAGAGCCGGCAGTGTCGTCAGATCAGGCAGTCGATCACACACACGCATAACATGAGACAGGCGTGATCGTAGGGCTACCTTCCTCTCCCAAAGTCTGCGAGCACCATTCCATTGGGGGCAGTGACTGCCTGGGCCAACAGGGTCTTGGGGCAGGCACATTCTGAACCAATGAAGGTTCCATCACAGAGAGGCACTGTTCCCATAGCTTCCATCATTTAAGGACCTTGGCTCAGAAATGCAGAAACGGTGCGTCACCAAACTGGTTGCAAAGTGGCACAGTTGGGCACACAGTGGCACAGAGCGAAGGGCTCCTCGTTTCCAATTATCGATCCTTCGTTCAGGGAAACCTCCTAGGCGTGCATCTTCTCCTACTCCAGGCTCGAGTGATTGGTCACGCCAGATCCGTTATTCGGTTACATCGCTCTGCTGGCTGGGTGCTTGTCGCAACACTTACCTGCGAGCAGCCAACGAGCATTATGGTACCGAGAGGTGCTTCTTGGCGTGGCCGGGCTTGTGGTTCCTGCCACAGCAGGTCACAGTACGGTGAGCGGACTTGTATTTGCTGGGGTGGCTTCAACACGGGCCCGCCACTGGACTGCCCCCGGGCCAAGGTGGATAATCGCACCTGCCTTCGGGACGCTGAGGGTATCCGCCCCGTGTATGATGAGCGGAAGCTAACCAGCCTGCAGTCGACCCACGTGGTGGCCTCACGACTCCCAGACAACGGCTGGTTTGGGCAGGTGGACGGGAAGAGCTGGTTCTGGAGTTGTGGTGTCGACACGTTTCCATTTTGAGAAATCCTCTGTGATACGCTCCACAGCAAGACGCCCATTCCCATGTGAAGCCTCTCTGGCGACACCCTTGACAAGAGCACCTGGCACTCTGTACCGGACCTGCAGCTAAGATCCGGGCTAGTGCGGCAAGGTATTTGAGCGACCCCTTACGATATGATGCAATCCAGAGAAGTCCCAGCAAAACGTGGATTCGACCAGGCCCTCAATATATGCACGAGTTGCGCCTGCTTCTTGTCATCTTGCTTGGCTACTGGTCCCTCTGATAAATCATCAGCTTGGTTCGAGTCGGGACAAGTCATGATGCATGTTTCAAAGAACTTAGCCTCGTGGACGGCCTGTTGTGTGACGACACGCTCTGCCTCCGTGGAAGCGGACCAGGCCATGAAGTGCATTGAAGAGGGAGGGAGAGGAGGCAACACACGGAGGACACAGGCACAGACAGGGGTGTGTCCCTCATAGATCTTGGTTGAACGAACAGGTGTTGGAATCAGGGCCTGGGCTCATTATCTCGACCTTTGTTTGTGTATCATCGGGGCATGCCACGCCAACACAGCCCCCCACCGCCATGCCGCAAAGCCTGCCTCATAGATCTTGGTTGTACTGAACGTGGGTGTTCCCCAGCCGTTCCCACTCCCAGTGTTCCCAGGGCCGCCCCTGTGAGGGGTGGGCCAGGAGGGGCTGCAGAGGCTGGCCTTCAGAATAACGCAGGGGGGTCACCTAACACCTGACATTCCCCCCGCGCACCTTCCCTTGGACTGCCAGACGGAAGATCACCAGAACCCTGCAGTTGATTCACTGCGACACCCCACGAACCATCCCTGTACCAAGGAAATCCCCACGGAAAATCCCCGGTAATACAAAAACGGGTATTACCGGACCCGGTAATACCCCCGATTTTACCCGGTAATACCCGTTTTTGACCCGGTAATACCCGGTAATGGAGGCCGATTACCGGGTTTCCGGTAATACCCGGTAATACCGGTTACCCGTTAACGGGGCAGATTCATGAATTTAACTATTGCGCGCCACAGCTTTGTATCGCCCCCCTCCCCCCCCCCCCCCCCGGCAATACAAAGGCCGATAGCCCGCCAAGAGTTTATTCCTTCGTGCGACTTCCTCCTCACCACCCCTCCCCCCACCCCTCCTGGCTGGGATTGAAAATACATACGATTGGCGGCGGTGGGTGTTGTCGCCCCCTCCCCCCACCCCCACCCCCCCCCCCCTACCCCTCCTGGCTGTTGCGTGTCGTATGCAGTGCCTTGCTGATGCTGTGCACATATCAGCAAGGCAGGGGGGGTGCCCCATGGCCAGGTCCAGTCAACACCTTGAGGATAGCGGGCTCGGTCTGCACAAATTAGGCGTAGCACTATCGCAGAGCGGCCTTCCATCTGCCATGCACGCAGAACAAGGTCTCAAGGAAAACCTGGTGGTGGAGCGGAATAATTTTCGTTATTCGCAGGTCTGTGCATCCACGCAAAGTCAACAAAATGTATGAACGGGTGCCTTGTGTCCCAGGCACGCAAAAAGTTGACAGTGGTTGTCGGGTGGTTCAAAACAGAAAATCGCAACACTGCTTGCGGGGAGACGTGGCGTCATTGCATACGCCGCTGCCCTGGCAGTCACTTCGCGCCAGGCCAGTTCGTCAAAACGAATGAAAACAACCCCTTGCACTCTGTTTCCAGCTTGGCAGCATCAGCGCTGCCTCCTTGGGTGCAGATGGGGCAACCCACCCATCCATCTGAGTATTTCTTGCGGTGGCTTTTCCTGTTTGCCCCGTGCCCCCACCCACCCCCTCCCCATTCCCAACACCTCCCGGGTATTTTGTTCGTTGCCACGTCCTTTACTGTCCTCCTTACTGCCGGTCTGGATTTGTTTGTTTTATTCTTCTTCTTCATTCCTTTTTTTTTCACACACACCCTCATTCACCCAGCCCAACCCAAAACATCTCCCCCCACACACACACGCGCCTGCATACCGAGTGAAGGGAGTAGCTTTGTGATTCCTTCTGCTTCGTTACCCCCCCCCCCTCCCCCCACACACACGGTGGGATCTTGTAAATTATACATGTATAACTACAAGTATAATACATGTATTATACATGTATAATACTTGCATGTCAACTATTATGCATGTATAATACATGTATATGCCTGAAATATACATGTAAAATACATGTACCGTAAACGGAAATATTGTGGACCGTAATAAAGGTGAACCGTACTATAGGTGGACCGTAAAAAAGATGGAACAAATGGGATTTTTCCGGAACTTGGAACATTTTTACGGTCCACCTATTTTACGGTTGGGATCGTGGACTTGGCGGTTTTTTTTACGAGTTCCTTCGCGACGAAGTCGCGAAGGAACCAAGGAAATCGTACGACTGAAGCTGCAGGATTAACACCACAGGGCCTCAGCACAGAGTGTGCGCTCACCATCGTCCGGGAACTGTTCTCCCACAGTTACTGCAGGGTGTACTACACTAAAGGAGTACGATTTCCCTTAATTTTCCGGGCACTGATTCACGAATTTACATCTGGAGGGAGCCCGGTGGTCTCAGCTTCTGTCTGCGCGCCCTGCCGTACTGTGGCTGCTTTTGTGGGCTCGTGCAGCAGGTTCTACTTTTACTTCTACCGGAATGCTCCTTGCATGGTACTACACTTCTCGAGGTGTGGTGGTGGGTGAGTCTCGAGGTGAGTGGTGGTGATCGTGCCTTTTCCACACGCAGGGAGGACTTGCTTCTCTTGCTGGTGTTGGTTGCGGTGGTGGAGGGAGGGTCCAAAGCTGGGAGGTCGGGAGGCCTACGTGTGGGTGTCTGCGGCGTGGAGGCCGCAGTCCGCGCCCCGCAACCCACCAGCCCGCGGGCGAAAAACGCATTGTCTTTTCCATATTCAGTCCCAATAAATGGTGGACCGTAAAAAAGATGGAACGTTTGGCCTTTTTTTGGGAACTTGGAACATTTTTACGGTCCACCCTTTTTCCGTTTACGGTATATCAAGTAAAAATACATGTATAATACTTGCATGTCAACTATTATACATGTATTTTTACTTGATATACATGTATTTTACATGTATATTTCAGGCATTTACATGTATTTTACATGTATAATACTTGTCATGCAAGTATTATACATGTAAAATACTTGCATGACAAGTAAAATACTTGCATGCAAGTAAAATACATGTATTTTACTTGCATGCAAGTATTTTACTTGTCATGCAAGTATTATACATGTATTTTACTTGTCATGCAAGTATTTTCCATGTATAATACTTGCATGACAAGTATTATACATGTAAAATACATGTAAATGCCTGAAATATACATGTAAAATACATGTATATCAAGTAAAAATACAAGTATAATAGTTGACATGCAAGTATTATACTTGTATTTTTACTTGATATGGTGCCCCTGACGACCCCATATTGCGTAGTTTGTGCGTAGTGAAAAGGGGGGGGGGGGGGTCTCATTTTTTGATTTACTCAGCCATTCTCTGTCTCTATGCCGGGACCCCAAACTCAAGGAGTTCTTGCTGTTCCGGGGTCAGTGAGGGTGCAGGCGCTTCAGGTGCTGCAGCGCTGGCAGCCTTCGGTGCGGGTTTCGACGCAGTCTTTGCAGGTCTCTTTGGGGGTGCCCTTTGGCGCGGTGCCTGCTTCAGCTCGTCGGGTGGAAGCATCAACGCATCGTTAAGCGGTGCCTGCTTCAGCTCCTCCGGGTGGAAGCGTCAACGCATCATTAAGGAAGAAGGAAGCACAGTTGCTACGCTTTTTTGCAGCTGCAGGAAACGACACCATACCCAACAACAATCCCCAGACCGTCGAGGGAGAGTGGGCGCCTGGATCCCGTGACACAGATCTCTAGTGCCGTTGTGATCCCCTCGGATAACGTCTCCTGGACGTTGTCAGCGGAGGTTGCCTGTGTGGCGGTGACCTCCGTATACCCCGCGGGATCCAGTGCCAGTAGCGCCTTCTTCAGCTTTTCGTCGACCCCTCGGCCGACGCTCTCCTTGATGTCAAGGGCCACCTTCAGGGTGGCACCTCGCAGCGCCCTGAAGGCTGTGATCGTATCATCATTCACAATCTCGAGGGTGTTCTACGCGGCTCCTGGAACTCACTTCCTTCTCAGGTGTTTCTGGGCATGGGGCAACCTTGCCCAGGTGTTTCTGGAGTCCCGCCCCACATGTCGTGCGTTCTTTCGTACGGTGTATAGTGAGTTCTGGCAATAATTTTTTGCTCGGTCAGCGCAGTGCCTCCAGTCCTGTCTCAGTAGCCACACAGAAAGGGGGACCAAAAAAAACTGGGGGGGGACCAAAAAGCGAGACCCCCCCCCCAGATTGCGTAGTTTGTGCGTAGTGAAAAAGGGGTAAATCAGGGGCACCATGATATACATGTATTTTACATGTATATTTCAGGCATATACATGTATTATACATGTATAATAGTTGACATGCAAGTATTATACATGTATAATACATGTATATACTTGTAGTTATACATGTAAAATTTACAAGATCCCACCGTGCAGACACCCTGACTACAAAAAATGACTCACACTGCTGAAGGGTGTGAACGGGCCTGTTTTCCCTTCACATTCGACAATGATGACCCCCCCCCCCTCCCCCTCGAAGTCCCCCTCACCTCGTGGATTTCATTCTTCCTTATCCCCGTCCTCTCTCTCTCTCTCTCTCTCTCCCTCCCCCCCCCCCTCACCCACACAGCCCACATGTCCTTCCGCTGTTTCACGGCTGCCAGATGCAACGTGGGTCTGCCGGAGGCGGTCAGGGTGGGGTGGGGTGGGGAGGGGTGTGTGTGGAAACAGCCAATGCCGATTGCCATGGGCACGTCAGACAAAAAAAACGGATTGGTTGCCTATGCGATGCCGTTTCAGCCGAGCGGAAGTGGGGTGTTCGTTTGGCTGATTGAGTTGATCCCGTCCCCCCATCGCCCCCCCCCCCCTTCCCCATTTGAAAAAAATGCTGCTGGGCCCACACTCTCGCTGGGCAACGAAAGCTTTGGAATGTCGCCGCCACTGCACCACCACCCACCTCCTCAGGTAAACGAGCAGCACACCCAGTCAGCACAATGGCCGCCCTCACCGACGAGCAGATCAAGGAGGCGTTCAACCTGTTCGACGCGGATGGCTCCGGCGCGATCGACGCTGAGGAGATGGCGCTGGCCATGAAGGGTCTCGGGTTCGGTGACCAGCCCCGTGAGGAGATCGAGAAGATGATCCGCTCGATCGACACCGACGCCAACGGTCTGATCGAGTACCCCGAGTTCGAGAAGATGATGAAGGCGAAGATGGCGCAGAAGGACTCCCCCGAGGAGATCTTCAAGGCCTTCCAGCTGTTCGACATGGACAAGACGGGCAAGGTGTCCTTCGCCAACCTGAAGGAGGTGGCGAAGCTGCTGGGCGAGAACCCCGGTGACGACGTCCTGCAGGAGATGATCGCCGAGGCGGACGAGGACCGTGACGGTGAGATCAGCTTCGAGGAGTTCAAGAACGTGATGATCCAGATGAAGGGCAAGTAGAAGGAAAATATCGACCCAAAAGAGGCCCAGTGAAAAACCTGGCTCCCCTCCCTGGGTTGGGTAGGGATGGGCTGTTTCACGCTGATGTCCAGGGAGCATTCGGGGGGGAGGGGGGGGGGGGAAGAAGTAGAACAGAGAGAGAGAGAGAGAAGGCACAGGAGGAGAAAATCTTGTTTTGTAGGCGGTTGGTGTGTAGGTAAACCTCCCATCCCCCCCCCCCTTCACCTACTCTCAGGGAGAGAGATTTTTGGCGTTTTTTTTGGCGTGTCGGGTTCCAACACGCTTGGGTGTGGTGGGGGATACTTAAACTGTGCGTGAGGGGGGGGGGATGTGTGTCTGCGGGAGGTGGGGTATTTCTGAATTAGCATTCTGTGCGTGCCGGTGGGGGGTGGGGGGGTGTTCTGTTTTGGGCGCCTTCTTCCTTCTCCGCCCACACTGGCGGAAGCATCCGATGCGACCCTGTGAGTCCACAGGGGGGTCAAACAGTATCTCGTAGTATTCTTTGTGCAGCAATTGGAAAGCTTTTTCTCCACACCCACACCCACACCCACCTCGCCCCTCCCCTCCCCTCCCCGCACACACCCCCACAGCATCCCCGTTCTCGCACAACCCATCAGCCCCACCCCACCCCACACTAACGATTTTCTTATCGAATCGTGCCCGGATCGCTTGCCACTCTCATCAGGGAGGAGAAGATTTTCCCTGCTGCCCCAGTAAGGGCGTTGTGGGAGCGTGCTGAAGTGGTTCAACTGGCATTCGGCGGAGCAGGAGGGAGTGTGTGGTAGTGGCAGTTGAATCCGGCGTGTCCAGAAAGCTGTGAGTCCCCCACCCCCACCCCACACCCCCAGACTTCTCTCTTTGCCTGCGGGTGGAACGGTCACGTATGGTCGCAGCTGTGGAACGGAGAGGGTGGGGTGGCGTCCCAAAGTGTTTCGGCGTGTTGGGGCTGTGTGCAGCAACAAGCTTAAGCTTGTTTTGCTGGTTGTGCACACCCTCCTCGTTTGGCCCTCGTTAGCACATGATGACACACTATATGATTTGGCAATTTGCGTATGACAGCACCACGCTGCCTGATTACACACATATAGAAGACGAGACTGACACACAGCGAGGTGCACTGCTGCGGCGCTGCTGTTCAGAGCATATCCTATGCCTTAGACGCACAGGCGCTTTGGTCGCCTGTGCGTCACATGGAGTGCGAGACGTGCACAGTGTGCCGCTGTTTTGGGCTGTGCTGTTTGGCCCAGCCCTGCCGCCCGACCTGTGAGTGCATGCCGCCCCCAGATGGGCGGCATACAGCGTATCAACACTGCCTTGTGTGGCAGCACGACACGCCTTGTCTGCTCCAGACTCTCTTGCCTTCTGCACATGATGACACACTATATGATTTGGCAATTTGCGTATGACAGCACCACGCTGCTTGATTACACACATATAGAAGACGAGACTGACACACAGCGAGGTGCACCGCTGCGGCGCTGCTGTTCAGAGCATATCCTATGCCTTAGACGCACAGGCGCTTTGGTCGCCTGTGCGTCACATGGAGTGCGAGACGTGCACAGTGTGTCGCTGCTTTGGGCAGTGCTGTTCCACAGCGCTGTCATAGACCCAGGCGCACCCAGCCCAACCGCACTATTCTGAGTAAGTGCACACAACCCCCAGAGTGGCGCACGCACAACGTATCAACATACGCACATCGCCTTGTCTGCCCCAGACACCCTCGCCTTCTGCACATGATGACACACTATATGATTTGGCAATTTGCGTATGACAGCACCACGCTGCCTGATTACACACATATAGAAGACGAGACTGACACCCTGGCCTTGTCACGCTTGGAACCAACACCCGCAAATATCAAAACAGAACCCCCCCACCCCCTGTCGCAGGACCTGGGGCACCACACCTGGGGTACACAACACAGAAACACCCTGTGTTTTGGGGCAGCAGCCAGCGCGCTGCAGCTGAATTCACCCACCCGCGCCCCCCCTCCCCCCCCCCCCCCCCCACTCTCCAACCTCCCCCCCGTTGTTTCTTCTTCTTCGATCCATCGGGGCGAGGGAGGTTCTGGGGACTGCGCGGGTGCGGGAGGGGGCTCTTGTCTGCCGCACAGCGAGAGACCTCTCTCTCGACTTCCATACACACTCCCCCCGCCCCCCCCCCCTCACCGCCCCCCTGCGCCACAATGGGGTGCTCCGATAGCAAGCCGACGCCGCAGCAGAGCAATGCCAATGGGGGGAAGAAGTCTGTTGCGCCTGCGAGCAAGACGAAGGAGGAGGACCGGATGAACAGGAGAGACATGCCGGATTTGGACAACGCTGCGGCGAGGCGGAAGTCGCTTGCTCCCGACAGGCGGACCGTGGAGGCGGGTAGGCGGTCGCCCTCACCGGTGCCGAAGGAGGTGAAGGAGAAGGAGACCCCTGACAACGCCAGCGCACCCACGAGCCAGAGCACCGACAAGTCGGATTTGAAACCCGAGCCTCTCAAGCCCGAACCCGAGGAAGGGGAGAAGGCGAAGGCAGAGGAGAAGCTCTCGATGGCCTCGAAGCCCGACAGCCGGACCAGCGGGAACGACGACAAGACGAACGGGCCTGACGATTCCTTCGCCTCCAAGTCAGACCCCTCGGATGCCCAGGGGGGCAGCCCGAGGAATGTCGCAAATGAGAGCCTGAAATTCTCCCCCCGCGGGAGGCCCGATGACTCTGTGAAGTTCACGCCTCCAACGGAGTCTGTCAAGCCGGTTGTCCCGGATGCGTCGTATGACGATGCGCATGCTGGGTATGATTTGATAGATGCGTATGACTACGACGGGGCTTTTAAGAAGCTGATGGAATTGGTGAAGCGGCGCGATGGCGGGCAGCTCAACCTCGTGGCGCTTGCGGGTGTCTCGTCACTTCACGGCCTGGGCGGCGACGCCTGGGCACGCGTTGCCAACACATGCTCCAACGAGGTGACGGATGAACAGAAGGCGGGAGCCGAGGCGTGGCTGCGGAACAGGCACCTCGGCAAGCGGCTCACCCCATCGTGCGGGTCTCCCGCATCGCTGCTCGCCCTTGTCGAGCTGCACCGGATGCTTGATAAAGAGGCACCGGAAGACTTCGTGCTGCAGTGCATCTACCTCCCCACCCCGCACCCGCTGGCCCTGCTGCGCCAGGCCACCGACACGCTTGCCTGCCTGAAGAAGGAGCGCACCAAGGACATGGACTCCCTGAAGCTGAAGGAGATGGAGATCGAGAAGAAGGTCCTGCTCCGCAACTTCGACAGCCTCAGCGGGCCCAACACGCGTGTCGGGGCGAAGGCGGGGAAGTATCTCTGGATGTCTTACTACAAGGTATGTGGCATGGGGTGAGGGGAGGGGTGGTGTGTCCCGTTGTATGAATCAGTCTCGTATGGCACTGCATCCACCACACACAGGGCGCTGATGGGTATCAGCGGGATCTGGAGCGCGCGAAGCTGATGCTGGAGCGTGCCATCCACTATGAGATGGGGAGTGTGAAGGAGATGGAGCAGTACCTCGCCAAGGTGCAGGAGAAGCTGGGCAACTCGCGCGGCGCCATCTCCGACAAGTCGCGCGACTCGGGGAACCTGCCGCGCGCGGCACGCCACGGTGGGATCTCCGCAAGGGGCCTGTCGAGGCGCGAGAGCAACTCCAGCATGAACGGGCGGCAGTCCCCCAACTCACGCAGCATCTCCCCGCGGCGCGGTTCCTTCACACCGCGGTGCACCACACCCGAGACGCCGCTGGGGCGCCAGCGGTCCAACTCCGTTATCTCCGAGGTTGCCACGACCGTCGCCTACATGAACGGCATGGAAGTGTGCACAGTCAAGGAGGTTGGCCGTGTGGCCAGCGAGTCGCCCCGTCGCGGCAAGGTCTCCTCGCACGACCGTGACATCCTCGCCGATGATGACGCCCCCGGCCCCACCACGCCGCGCTCTGCGCGCCGCCGTATTAACGAGCGGGGGCATGACATCCAAGAGATGATCCGGCGCGAGTCGGTGATGGCTGACCATCAGAGCCTCTCTACGCAGGTATGCCCTACGACCCGGGGCGTGTGTAGTGTGTGCACAGTTGATCCACGTCAAGAGCAGCTGCTCGGTGTGCTCTACACTGTAAAAGATTCACGTGCGTGTATGTGTGGCAGTGGAGGGTATCGAGAGTTCGCTCGGTGCGACCTACACTAAAACCATCCGATGAAGTGTGCGGGTGGGTAGGGATGCAACGAGTAGACCCCTTCTGCCCTCCTGCCCTGTCCGCTGCAAACACATCTCACACCCCATTGCACTGCAGGGCCGCAGCTCACCAGCACCGCGCTAAAGGTTAGGGCGCCGTGACTCTACGGCTGCATCTCCGGTGCAATCCCGTGCTGTACCTGCTACGAAGAAAATGCACATGCCTTTGCAGAGAGAACACGGCGGTGGTTTAGCAGGCACACATGACGATCTTGGTTAATGTTCGGAGGGCAGGAGACCAGACTCTCGCCCCGTGCCGTTCAGAGCTTTTCCTGAAAAACAAAAGGCACGGGCTACTCGCTGGTGTTCCCCCCTCCACCCCAAAAAATAAACAAGCGCAGGGAAGGTGTTACGGGGGATGGGGGTGGGGGCGTTATGTTGTTTTGTTTGCCACTCTCTATTTGTGTGTGTATTTCCTCTTGCTTTTCCTTTGTTTTTTTGTTGGGATAGAACCGAAGAAGAAACAAACAAACAAAAATGATATCTAGCGAACAGAACGGTTTCGGCGTGGGCTTGCTGGCCCACGCCACATTGATGGCGATACGAAACCAAAACGTGAACCGAGGGCGGGCCACACCCGCAAAAGGGGTGGTGGGCGGGTGGAAGTACGCCAGTGCAGAGCACACTAAGAGCAGGTGCTCGGTGTGCTCGACACTCCTATAAAGATTTCATGTGAATTGCCCGAGGCCGAAACCAATATCTACTTGAGGGGTGCCTCGGAGGTGATCAGTTGGACAGGGAGTGGCAGTGCGTGCGAGCTAAGTCGGCTCAAGGATGTGCCAAGTTGCCAGGAAGGGGGTCTCCATTTGCTTGATTCCACACCCCCGGTGGTAGTCTGCGGTGTGAGCGTGTGTGCGCTGCGTTGGATGTAATCCATGGTAGGTTAGGAAGAGTCAACCCACATGGGGGTGGGGGTGTGACGGCCTTCGCTCGGAATATTGCAGAAAAGGCGAAAGAGAGAAGAGGCGAGTGTGTGTGAATGTGTCAAATCATGCCTCGCCAAACAAAAAGAGGTGACACAGAGACGAAGGCTATCCCAAACCCCCCTCATGATTTTGTTTGCTCCCGGGGGTTGACGCTGTGATTTTTTTCCAGCAATACCTTGCTCTACCCAAAGTGTTCCAAGTCCTACCGAAGAACCAGTCACGCCGAAAGCAGAAAACAGCGCGGCAATAAATAAAACTGATCAAATCGTGTTGCTGCTGTGTGATTGCGTACAATGTAAAATCAGCGACTGCACGCATCTCGCTCAGCCTGGGTTGCGAACACGACGCGGTCTCCACCTTTCCGGGTACCCGGATCCGGGTACCCGGCCGGGTACCCGGGAGGTCCCGGTTACCGGCCCGGGTACCCGGCGGATACCCGGGTACCCGGGCCGGATACCCAGCCGGGTACCCGGCCGGATACCCCGGGTGCCCGGGTAGCCGCCCACCCACGACGGGAGGAAAAAAGAGTGAACGGGCAGCATGCCGTTCCTCTTTTTCCCCCCGTGAGGGTGGGCCCCCCCCTGCCAGGCAAGGTGAAAAAATGAAGAAACGGGCAGCATGCCGTTCTACATTTTCCCTTGCAAGGCAGGGAGGGCGCCCCCCATGCCAGACAGCAGCCACCCCTGGAGGGGCAACAACTGACGGGCATGGGGAACGAGGTGGGTCTGGACCCGACACCGCCACCACACGCGCAGTGCACCTTTCGGATACGCTGTCGTGAGTGGGGTGTGGGCAGTTCCCCTATCCTGTGAGCTCCTTTCGGACGAAGAGGTGCAGCGGTTATCTGCAACCTTCGTCCTGGACTTGCCTCGGGGGGAACGCCACGGTTTACCGCGGGTCCCGACGAGGGCACTCAGGCAGGATCTTCACGCCACCCCGCACCGAGGTCCCTTCTCACGCGGCGTGTCTCCCAGGTTCATGGCGGCGTCATCAGGTCAGGCTTTGTAGTCTCTACACCATCAGTAATAAGGGAAATCCTAAAACCATACATGAAATCCACCTTTTGGGCCGCTGGTGTACGAGGCTTGTTCCTCCAATTGAATCATGTTTGCTGTGTCAGGCAATATCAATACAGCCGCTGAAAGAAGTCGAGGTGTTGTGGATCTGCTGCTCACAGGAAGGATTCAGGGTGGATTACAAGACTGACCACCCTCTTTCCTTTGTCAAGTACCCTGTAAAACATCAGAACACCAAGTATCTTTCAACACTACATGTTCAAGAGTGGAATCAGTGGAATCGGAAGGGGTCACCTACCACACGGACACAGTTCCCGCGACTAATAAATGCCGAGAGTTCCGGTGTCCGACCACCTGGTATTACTTGGCTCCATCCACCCAGTCATTACGAGGGGGCGTCCCTTGAAGCCAGTTCCGCAGAACTCAGACCCCCCTTAAAACCAATGTCCTGTGTAGACAACTACTTAGCCTGCCTGATGACGACACCAATTCGCTGGGAGAGACGCCGCGGTCCAGGACCCCAATGGGGATGACGTGGCATTGTTTGACCGAATCGGTTGTGTAAGTGTGTAGCCCCCTCCGCCCTCTGTCCCTCCCCCCAGGGTGGTGTGTGGAGGCGAGAAGCGCAAACAGCAGCAATGCAGGCATAGCAAAAAGTGGATCCCTGCAGGTAGACCCTCGGGGTACATCCCTATCATCGGGTCACCTGAAATTTCCCAATTTGAAAATCTGCAACAAGGCAACACGGGATGGGATGGGGCACATGACCTGCACAGGGGTGGGGGGCAGAGGGCAGGGGGTGGGGTTGTGGTTGGGGTCATGGCATTTGATTACTTGAGCTTTATTGCTCGAATTTCGCACAAGAAACCTCCTCACTTGGCCGATTTTCTCCCACAACAAGGTCCGGCTTCCACAACTCGGATTTGGAGTTGTGTAAGCCGGAGCAAACCTCATTTGCTTGATTTTTGGGGTCACATGAGTGAGAATTCGGGGCGAAACGTCGCGATTTTCTCACGACTGCCTTCGAAAATGGACAGTTCCAGACCACCAGGACCCGATTATGGGCCCAGACAAGTTTGGGTCAATAGTTTGGGCGAAATTTCGCCAAGGCCAAAAAACAGCCATTTTCCGGAAATTCCGGGACCCGTTTTAACGCGTTTTAGGGCCCAAAATAGGCTCAAAACTCAAAAATTCCTTCGAAATCGGGCTCAAACGTCCAAAATAGGACCCCCCCGAAAAAAAAATTTGAAAAGGGTCCCCCTATACACTCTGGGTTATGGACAATAATTCACGGGTTCCCGGGCCGGGTACCCGCCGGGTACCCGGATCCGGGTACCCGCCCGGGTACCCGGCCGGATACCGGGATCCGGGTACCCGGATCCCGGTATCCGGTGGTATCCGGGGGGTACCCCCGGGTACCCGGCGGACCACCCGGCCGGGTACCCGGAGGCGGGAACCCGGGTACCCGGCCGGGTACCCGCCGGGAGGTGAAGACCGCGTCGTGAATGTATTGAAGGGGGGGGGGGGCACACGTGAACATAAAGACGCAATTGGTGGGACAGATCAGCACTGGATCATTCATGGTGCGGAGTCCAGACTGTAAACGCAAATATGTCCATGCCGTGTGCTGGGGTGCAGGGGGGGAGGGGCACATCATACGTACCACACAGCTCCCCTGCACTATGCCCTGTGGGACAGATGCCCCTTTCTATTGGTGTGGGGGTGGGAGAGATGTCTCCACAGCTCGGTTTCTTCAAAAGTGAGGGGGGGGGGAGAGGGGGGGGGGGTTCCCCTCGAAGGAAAAAGGAAATGAAAAGGAGGGGTGGGTGGGTGGGTGGGGGATCGTTGGGGTTATTTCGGCAACAGCGAATTTGTTTTTTTCAAAAACCATTTGAAGTCGGAAAAAGATCGTTCAAAATGAAGTCCACAAAATCCTTCACTTCCCCCTCTCCACCCCCCGTCCCCGTCCCCCGATACGTCAAAACCACCCCACCCGCACTCTGTATCCTGTCAGGGATTTCTTCAATCTGTTGCGTACATTCTCTTCAGCAAAAAATATTTCAAAATCGTTCAAAAATACTCCCAACAAAAGGAAAGGGATCTTTTGACAGCCAGGCAAAGCCATCCCCCCTTTTCATTCCGCACATTCTTTGGTATTTTTTGCCTGAAGCATGCCCCCCCCCCTCCCCCCCCCCCCCCTAGGCTGTGCTATACGTTCCACCCCCCCAGCGTATAACGTATTATACGTATTATACGTTGAGCGTATTATACGTTAAAATACGTATTATACGTTCAGGCAATATTGCACAGGCATCCACGATGCGACTCACACCGGACTTTGGGTTCGTGGCGTCGTTCGTCAGCACTTCGACAGCGTCCCACGCCTTGTCGGTGCGGTTGCGCTTCTCACCTGACATCGTTATACACCCACAGGCACTTCAGCTGACTGGGGATGCAGTGAGAGTCACACTCAACAAGGATATCAAGGTCACACTCCAAGTCCAGCCACGGACATCCACTCTGTACGGTGTATGCAAAAATGGGGTGAAAATCCGGAGCGTATAATACGTATAATACGTATAATACGTATAATACGTATTATACGTATTATACGTATTATACGTATAGCGTATTATACGTATAGTGCAGCCTAGCCCCCCCCCCCAACCCCCTCCCCCCACCCCCTTTCATTACATTTCTTTGCTATGACCCACCACCACCTCCCCCACCCCCCTCCCCGAGTTCGCGCTTTTTTGCGTGTCTTTTCCCCCCTTTTTACGACAGAGTCACACACCCTCCCTCCCCCACCCCACCCCACCCCAACCCCCCCCCCCTTTCTTGGAAGAAACGTGTTGCCCGCCCCCCCACCCACCGATCTTCAGCTCACCCCGCCCCTCCCCTGTGGGTGCTCCTTGTTAGGTGTGTGTCTGTGGAATGGCGGGCTCCCGAACACCCAAATGGTGGTTGTCAAAGTAGAGGGCAGTGTGGGGCTGCTCCGTGCCCAGCCTACATGACTGCCGGGGTTGCGAGCTTGCAACAAAACTTTCACGCGTGTGTGGAATGACATGACTCCTGAAGCAGAGTGGAAGGAACCGTGTCGTATACCGGATGCCGGCTGTTGGGACCACAGAATAGGCCACGTCCAGGAGGAGGGTTGTGCCTGCCTCGGCACTAGACTGATAAAGATGAAGGGGCAGTGATTTGGGTGACAAACGACAAGAGAATCTATTCTGCCTGAGCTTTGTCTGTGGTGCACCCCGCCCGCTCGCAATAGATACCTCGCTTGTTTGGAGCAAATCGCGGTTGCAGCTGCTGCATTTTTCAAATAAAAAAAACACATGCAAACTGCTGCACAGCCAAATCTATCCTCTCTCATCATTCACCATTCCCTCCAGTGTGCCCCCGTCTGCTCCACCAGCAACATCCGGCTGACGACATAAATTTTGAGCTTTGCGATAAAGAACAACCGAGCTTCTCTCGCGTCCCTTCTGCCCGCAAATCACCTCCCCCCCTCTTTCGTCACACGAGTCTCCTCCACCCGTGAATGCAAGCCCCAACAAGCAGTGGTCGCGCTAAATATTGGAAAAATCTCCCAAAATTTGGAAATCGGGAGCGAAAAAACGTACCTGAAAAAGGGGCTCGTTTTTGGGCGGGGAAACCGCGTTTCGTTGCATTTCCGAGCCTCGCCCGGATCGTAGTGGGGTCATTTTGAAAAAATGGGCTTGTTTGAAGACACTCAAATTTTCCGTCCTGGTTGTCTCTACAGCATGTGATCAGTAACAACCCGGGCTAGGGGTCAGGCACCTGCTCGGAAAGCAGGGACGGGAGTTCCCCACTCAGCTCAACTGCCAACAACGCCACCAAGTAGGCAAACATGTGCCAGCTTGAGTGCCACCCCTGATACGGCGAGGGTGTAGCCTGTTCAAGACACTGATGCCAGCACTGGACGTGGGGACCCCACGAAGCATGTTGTATGTGAAACCTCGTGCACACGCTATACAGGGGGGTCTGGGGGGCGGAGCCCCCCAGCCGCCGGAGGCCACGGTAGTGAGTATCTGTTCCTTGCGCCGTAGTGGGAGCGCGTGGGAGTTGGATGCGTCCTCCTGAGGCTACTGAGAGTGGTCTGGGTCCCATTCGCTGATGTGAACCCAAAGGACTTGGCTACAAGACAGGCACACGCTGCAGCCTAGTGATACAGGGGGGTCTGGGGGGCGGAGCCCCCCAGCCGCCGGAGGCCACGGTAGTGAACATCTGTTCCGAGCTGAACTCGTGTGGTCGGAGCCCAGTGCTGCGCGGGAAGCAGTCACTCGGTAGGGAAGGCAAAAGGGGTGCTGAGAGGGTCATGCAAAGCGATGCTTGTGGAAGTTTGGGGAACGGCGAAAGTCAGGGCGTGAAGAGCAGCAGCCATCAAGGCCACCCACCCACCCACCCCCGCCCCGCGGGGCCCATTTTTTTCTCTCCCCGTCTCTGCCTTCTTTTGAATATTTGAGATCCGTGCGAAACGCCATGGGGTCACTTTCATTTTTTTGGTGCACTTTTTTCATACTGAATTGGGGTACCAAAACTTTTCGAGTTGTGGACAAATCCCTGTTTGCAAATAAAAAACGTACCTCAAAAAATCGTCGAAAATGCCGGGAGTAGGGAGTGAAGTTAGCGCGACCACTGCCAACAAGGCATATTTTCTTTTCTCTAGGCCCGGCCTGTGCACAGCCCTCCGCCACCCCTACCCCTACCCCCATCCGGGCCCTGAGTCCCGCGTGTGCTGTTCATCCCTTCACATATTGTAGTCTGCTTTGTGCGTAATGTTGTTATATCTTCAGAGCTTGGACAATGGGGCTCTGAACGACTATGCGGTGTGGGTGCACCGCTAGAGGGGAGTGGGGGGGTATTCCCCCTGTGGGGTGTGTCAAGGATGGGGCAAAGGGGAGGTTTGAGGGAGGATAGAACCACCGCGTGTCCCGTGCGGCCAGGATGGATAAGAGAGAGACGCGTCCTGTCTCTTTGTATGGTTCAAC
The DNA here is from genome assembly GCA_963210315.1 of Rhynchopus euleeides. NCBI lineage: Eukaryota > Euglenozoa > Diplonemea > Diplonemida > Diplonemidae > Rhynchopus > Rhynchopus euleeides. The sequence goes on from OY723243.1 coordinate 1,840,361, forward strand.
CCGGATCCAAATCACGGCCGCACTTGGGTTTGCAACCCTCTGTGGCAACAGGTCCACCAAAAGGTGCACAGCTGCCATAAACTGAAAGGTGGCAAGCCAGCATGACTGTCACAAAACCAGAGCCACGGCAGTGCCCCACAGGGGGGGGTGGCAATTGGCTTGGCTGCCCCCTTCGAGCTGTTGTCTCTACTTCGATGTGACAGCGTGCCGAAGGATGAGTGGGGGGGGGGGGGGGTTTGGGGGGTGGTGGGTCTGTGCGACAAATGGAATATTCCTCCTCCCACACCCCCCGTTCAAAATTGGCCAAGGTATCGATGGAAGCCTTGCCTGGAAACTCCTCCACCTATTCTTGTCTTTCCGCCGACCCGAAATGGTAGGGACTGGGGGAACTGTGCGCGGGTGGCCACATGGCCCCGATGCATGCCTTCCCGCCCTGCCCTATTGATCTCTGCATCGTGGGGGTGGTGGGGGAACTGGCCTTGGCCCAACTGTCCAGTATCGTTGCATTCGATCCCCCCCCCCCCCCCAGCGACCCTGCCTCTGCACTTATTTTTACTTTGGCGGTGCATTTTGTCCACCACCCACCACCTCCCCACGGCCTGTATGTCTAGAACAATGCCTCCCGACCCCTCCCCAGTGGGTGAGCCTTGCCCCTTCCGTTCTCCAGCAACGCAGGGTTTTTGGGCTATACCCCAGCATTGCCCATCTGCCTGGATCTTGCTTTCTCAATAGCTGATTTTCCACCGGTGTGTACTGCTATCAACAGCACAAGGCACGAGCCACGAGCTGCAGAGTTCATGTGGCGTATTTGCCTGCCCCTTCCCGGCCTTCCTTCCTTCCTTCCTTCCTGATTGGCTTGTTAATCCATGCCAGGTCGTTCCAATTCGAGACCACTGGCTCACCCTGGGTCAGTGGGCTGATTGGCCTGGAACCTTTCTTGCACCAAGAGCCTAAGCCTTATGACTGACCCAAGTACCGACATGGCACACAGAATAATGTAGTTGCAGCAATGCATGAAGGAGTCTTGGCGCTGGGTTCCTCCAATAAAAGCTGTCTTGGTGCTTGTCGAAAGAACTGGTGGAAGGAATGCGTATCGTAGTAGGGTCGAAAAGGTGGTGGCATGAATAGCGGTGCATGTGGTGTGTTCGTACTGACCATTTGCTGCTAAAACAAGATCTGCGGGGCCACACAAACGCCCTGTCCTGTGGCAAGAAGGTACACCAACAGCACGGCAGCAAAATCACACGGGGCACGCGAGAAAATGCAAAATTTTACTTCCCGCGCTGCACCGCTACCCCCCCCCCCCCTTTCCCCCGACTCTCGTTTCCATGCTCCTGCCCGTCTCCACTTTAAGCGCTCCTGACCTTCTGCCGAGCGCAGTGCGAACTTTCGGGGGATGGGGAGCCCAGAAACACCTGCAGTGCAGCGAGTGCAGGCTTCAGGATCGGTGTGCTGCACACCGAACCTAACCCGAGCCCAACCACAGCCCACCTAGCTCTGCAGGGAGGGAGGGAATGAGGCACAGCGAAGGAAGGACGACACAGACCCTTCGTTCGGGGATAGGCGATGTGTGCACCAAAACTGGTTCCCATAGCTGATGTTGTCTTGTCATGGGGGTGGAGGGGGCGGGGGTATGACACACTCAGCGTGAATGGAGGGAGGAAGCTTGCCCTTCCTTTCTCCTGTTTTTTTACTAGTTACGAGCGACGAAGCGTAGCGAAGTCGCGAAGTAACGAAGGAAATCGTACGACTGAAGCTTTATAAGGATCACCTTCATGCCACTTCACAGGGGCTTACACAGCCTTTGACACAGGAGTGTGCGCTCAACAAAAAGTAGCCCGGATCTGCCTTTTTGCAGTTGCTGGGCAGGGTGTTTCTCTTATTATAGCGAAAGGAGTACGATTTTTGGCCCCCCCGTTTTTTTTCCCCCTCACTCTCTCCACCCGATATCTCCCAGTGCCCGGGCGAAAGCCCGTGGTCATCCACTCTAAATGCTATTGCGCCGCCGAGCCCCTACCTCGCCCCTCCCCCGTGGCACTGCTTATTTTCTTCATTATTCTTTGTCTTGCGCGCGGGATGTGGGGTGGGGCTTTGCCCACCCACGCCCGGCGTGCGCGTGAATTCTTTGAGCAGAGGGCGTGATGTTGTGTAGGAGAAAAGTGGCGTGAGTGGTAAGACGGTCACTTGCAAAACGTGACCTTTATTTCTATTGATAGTGCGGGTGATAGGCCGGCTTGGGGAACTTTCTGTGTCTTTAGCTGGATCTTGCGACCCCACTCACACCACTTCATCAGACTGAGGGAGTGGTGTGAGTCCAGGCAAAAATGCTCAACATACAGCCGTGGCTGGATGGAGCAGTTCATGCAAGAGGATCAATTCCATACGTTGTTGCTTCTGTGTGCACTGCGGCCTGCACGGCCTGCTTGCAAGCGATCCTGATTCTGACAGGGTGTAAGAAAAGTTACGCCGGTCGGCAGCAGTCGTGTGGCATCTGTGAATTCCTTCTATTCTGCACGACGGGGCCTGCCCAAACAATAAACATGCCCCACCACACGCACGTTTTGCATGGGTCCCACCTCACCCCCCGCCCCACCCCACCCACACCCCCCCGACTACATCTTTGCTGTTTCCACATACCCACCCCCCCCCCCCCCCCCCCTAGGGGGGGTCATAAGCCCCCCTAAAAACGTACAAATACCAAAAAATTCAACATACCATCAGAACCGCCCTAATACCTGATCTGACCCGAAAATCCGACCCATACCCCCCCGGAAACCGTCTGGAGCCCACTTGTGACACCTGATGCGCACTTTTGTGATGATTTTTTGGGGTCCTAAAAAATGTACCTCAGTTTCGTACCTTGCCTTTGTACCTGAACCACTCCCGACCGCAATATTTCGTTCTTTGCCTTTTCTGCGGTGGTTCCGGCTCAGGTGGCACGATGTTGCCTCCCCAGTGCCTCGGCAAGGTCTTTCTTGTACCTGATTAGTGGGAATGTTGTGTTGTTGCGCCAGCTGAATGAGTTCAGCCACCTTCTGGGTGTAGTACTTCGATCGCAGATGGGTCATTGTGAGTACTTCGTACGCCTGCGAGGCTGCATCGGCATTAGGCAGCGTTGCAGATGTGTCTTTGCTTCGTCGATCTCAGCCTGTGAAGGCACGATTGGGATATTGGACGACCTGAGAGTCGAAATGATTATGTTTGTGCTGTGTAATTTGCGCCCCCCGCAGGATATGCACACCACGCAGTCTCAACAGCACGTATGAGAGTGTACCATGTGAGGACTCAACAAAGTCATTGGATAGGCATCTGCCTGCCGACTCAACCCCCACAGTGCGACCGCAAGATCGTCAGGGATGTCTCAACGCCAGGGGAATACTCTCCCCTGGCGTTGTACAACCCTACTCTTAATCCTCGGGTCCTCTCCTGGAGGCGGTGGTGGCGGGCCCGCAACGCTTCGTACTTCCGGTACGGACTGGGGTAGTCTGCCCGGCTGACCCGCTCATCGCTTCCTAGATCATCTGCTGCTCTGGAGCTGCCATCACTCACTGCCCACATCAGTTGGTGTAGGGGTAGGAGCAGGAGGAGTGGGAGGAGTAGGAGTGCAGGTGACATCTTTCTTGGCCAGCAAGGAACGCCGCTTTTCGCACGTGCGTGCAGTTGATGCACCACTGCATATATCTGTCGTCACCACGTCCCACTCGCTCTCCTATGTACCCAGCCCGACGGAGCGCCCGAAATAATGTCGCCTCACGGATGTCGTGTGCCGTTTTCTTCTGACGCAGGTCTGCCACAACGCTCTCTGCCGGGACCCCGCACATCTCCCGTTTGGCGAGCGTCTTTCGAGCAAGGTACCCCTCTGCAGCAGCATCTGACACCTCTGCGAGGCCCTAGGCACACGGCATGTGTTGCTCGGCGTGCTGGGTGAGCGTAGTGATACCCTTTCCTTGCAAAGAACGAAATACTGCGGTCGGGAGTGGTTCAGGTACAAAGGCAAGGTACGAAACTGAGGTACATTTTTTAGGACCCCAAAAAATCATCACAAAAGTGCGCATCAGGTGTCACAAGTGGGCTCCAGACGGTTTCCGGGGGGGTATGGGTCGGATTTTCGGGTCAGATCAGGTATTAGGGCGGTTCTGATGGTATGTTGAAAAATGTGGTTTTGTACGGGCTTATGACCCCCCCTACCCCCCCCCCCCCCCCCCAACTCTTGTGAAATAGCCGGTTAAAACACGCTCTCTCCTGATCTCCAGAAACGTTCTCTGTCTGGTTCAGTCTTCAGCTCGTTTGGTTGTCACACCCCCCGGTGCCCCCACTTCCGGCAGGTGCGACACCTTTGCCATATTTTCTTGCGGGGCGGTACTTATGCACTGCAGTGTTCGCTATGTCTGCAGACATGAAGACTGCGAGCTGTGAGGTCGGAGAGCCACAAAGTGGCGTGTAATATGTGCGCTGAATAAAGACTTTGTGCGGCGGAAGAGATCAGCGTTGTGTTTTCTTTGTTGTATTTTTGTTGAGTTGGTGAGTGGGAGCTTCTTGCGTTCTAAGAAGCGCCAGCGTCTCGTTTTGTTGCACCGGTGTTGCACTTACTTCAAGTCTTTCAGGGGGTTCTGTTGATTATATATTCTTGAGATGTCCTCGGTGTGAACTACAAGTCGGGCATTCGCACCTGCACACATGAATGTTAATTATTCGAGTGTCCGCTCTTGATGCGATCTCAACCCAATGGTTTGAAACTGTTTTGTTTTGTTTGCCTCTACAGTTCTTGCTGCATAGCAGCCACGCTGCTTATTCGTGATGTCGTTCCTTCGCCAGAAGTGAACATATTGCATCTTTCCTTATCGGCTCCTCCTAACTCGATTGGGCCAAGCTGGTGTGCCCTCTGCAACCTTCTGCAGGGTGGTTCTGCCATATGAACCGAACACAGAGAAACCTTGTTCCATCTTGTACCACTTGCTCGAGTTCCCCTTCCCAGCAGGCTGACCCGGTGATTTCTGTGACGGTGTTCCTCCAGTCGTTTTCGATTTGGTTTGTTCATTTTTCGCAGCTTTTATGACCTAATCCGCCTCGCCTCCACTAATTCGCCCAGGGTCGCCCACCACTCGCCCACACTCGCCCACACTCGCCCACATTCGCCCACACTCGCCCACACTCGCCCACGTTCGCCCACATTCGCCCACACTCGCCCACACATGCATTCGCCCACATTCGCCCACACTCGCCCACATTCGCCCACACTCGCCCATTACTAAGCACTTTAGTGAAGGGGCTTTGCCCCGCTTAGGGGGATTCCAAAGAAGACGTGCAGTTTCCTTTGGTGTTCTGAGCGTTTTTTGTGTTCCAGGCAGATACCCCACTGGCTGAATTGGCCAGGTTGGCGAGGCTGTCACGGCGTGTTTGGGCACTACACACGGACCTCCTTCATCAGGTTTTTGGTTCCCCACACGGCCGCGACACCCTCTTCGTCTAGAGTGAGTCCGCGATTTGTAGTACAGAGCCGGCTCCCCCCCCCCACTTCCCAAGTTTGGCGTTTCGCTGTTAATTGAGGCCCCGTTTCGGTGGCTTCCTCTTCTTGCCTGCAGTCTTCTGATTAGGAATCCCCCATTCGCCCACACTCGCCCACATTCGCCCACACTCGACCACCACTCGCCTACATTCGCCCACACTCGCCCACACTCGACCACCCTCGCCCACCCTCTTCCGCACTCTTGCACTTTCGCCCACGTTCGCCCACACTCGCCCACCTTCGACCACCCTCGCCCGGAGGCGAGGTGGATTAGGTCATTTTATTCGCCCTTTTTCTTGGTGATATTTGAAAGGAATGCCTAACTACGTCGCTTGATTGTTCAAAATCACCACGCCAACTATACAGTAGACAAATGCACGGTGGACTCCAGCGGCCCTAGCGGGAGTCTGGGAGCGGGAGTCTGAGCGGGTGTCAAAGACTCCCGCTAGCGGGAGTCTTTTCACCTATTTTCATCCATTTTTCCCATGATATAGTTACAGTCTACTGGCGTGGGGGGTAAAATCATGGTGGAAGAGGGATGGGGAGGGGCTTGTTTTGCTTCTGTCAGTTTCCCCGGACTCTGGACTACCTACCTATCCTCCTGGTAGCGGCTGCACCTGCGGAGGTGAGCGGTTAGAATTTGAGGTGTCAAAGTGCGGCCATCGCCTGTCGTAGTTGTGTTACACCTTGGGCAAGACAAGCCATCCTGCAGGCCTCATCTTCTTCGTCAGAACTGTCATCCCCCTCCTGCTGTGCGCGTTGGTCAAGCGTGCTCAAAGTCGCCTCGGATGACACGAATGGTGTGAAAGTCGCCCCCAGCGGGATTGGCATTTTGCACAAGCAGAGCGATAATTTGCGGTGTCCTTCGGGGAACCGGAACAGGAAGTAGGGCGCGCTGATGGGTTCAACGAAGTCCTGTGTGTTGCAGTGCACAAACCCCTTCTGCAGCTGTGTCAACTGTGTGCAAAGAACATACACAGCCAATCTATGAGCGTGTCGGGTGTGCAGACACGGACACAGAATGACTTCTCTATACCCGAGGATCCCGTCCTGCGACAGGTGCGCAACCTTCCAAGGCATGCCCGATGCGCTCTCTTCTGCCATTGCAAGATCTCTCTCGTAAGTTGCGGAGCTGGCGATTGTAACGGCATCTTTCTTGCGATGTCCGTTCTCTGCTTCTTCAAATTCGTCGTTGTTCTGCAGAGGCACTGCATCTTCTGGAGCCCACCAATGATGGAGACTGTGTACGTAGGCATTGCGCGTTGATCCCTTTTCGGCATGCTCCATCAACCAGTGAAATATATGCCCTGAGATCCGAGCACGCAAGAAGGGAATCCGGGCTGACTCATCCTTGCATCCCCAGAAGCGCCAGGGGATGTCTGCATACCGGAAATGCATGAGGTCTGCAAGGGAGACAAAGAGGTAGCGGAACAAGCCCTTGTAGGTGTGTCCTGTGACAGGCAAGCACGACCTTCCGGAACTGAGCACCTGTCCCATGCTGCGACACATTCAGTGCAAGGTTTGTACAGGTCTTGTCGAATATTTTTTTGTTGTCTCATCCAGTACCCTGATCAGCCGCATGGCGAGCCCCTTGCAGTCATGGAGTGCTGGGGTGACGTAGCGGGCATTGGGAAGCACACCTGCCAAGAGGGAGGGGTAGCCAGCCTCTTTCATCTCAGAGAGAGTCAGGTGCGGGTATCGATGCACCTGTTGATACCAGCGTTCTTCTGGGATGTCGCACAGTGAGCATCGGTGCCCTCGCCCCCCGCATCGCCTCATTGTTGCCCACTGCTGATCTATACTCCCGCTAGCGGGAGTTGGACTCCCCCTAGTTGAGACTCCCGAAAAGGGTTAAACCCGGTAGTGGTACCCTACCCCCGCTGGAGTCCACCGTGCAAGGCCGGATCAGCCCACGGGTGGGTTTGAGGAAGAAATCTGGGGGGGCAAATTTTGCTGCGACTTCCGGTTTCACCCGGCCGAACTCCAGCATCTATCCAGACCCACGGTGCCAAGCCGTTCGCCCGTGTCGCGATCATTCGCGGCTTCAGGCTGCCCCCGACGACACGTTTGTATCCTGCACCTTGCCATACTTCGCCTCCACCTTGTATATGACGGAGAGCGCCCTCCTTCCGCATCGTTGCGACTTCCCTGACAGCGAACTTATCCATGTCAGGGAAGACATGGCGATGATTGCGTTGGCCACCTGGGTGCTGTGCTTGTGGAGCTCCTTGCTCAACACCGTTGCTAGGAGCCTTCTAATGGATCCCAGTGTCAGCACACTGCCCCCTTTTTTAACAGGGAAGGCCAGCCATCCGGTTAAATAGTGCCCATTTCCAGGTTTTGGCCAATTCTAAATAGTACAAATTTACCCACTTTTTTGGTCCAGGAGTTCCTTCACTCACACCGTTTTTTTGCCGCGGTTTCCCGTCTTCCCAGCTTCCGACAGTTGTTTGCGACCCCCCCCTGCCCTCCTCCCACACCATGAATCTAGAAAAAATCAAAAAGTCTGAACGGTCTTCATACCCAACACCTCCCCGGCACCACGAATCTAGTTCTAGTCGTGCAGCACCGATCACCAGGAGAACACGCAGGCTGTGCAGACTCAGGCTGCGCCTGAGTCTGCACAGCCTGCGTGTTCTCCTCGTCACAATCAAAATCGCTGTCGTAGTCGGTGTCGTTGCCAACACCGAGTGACCTCTCGTCATTTTCCCGAACGTACATTGCAAAGTGCACCTTCTGTGAGGGTCTTGCAGACGGGTTGTTGGTGGTGGTGCTGCGGCAGGACGTGGGAAGCAAACAGGACGAGACATTTGCGCTGGATGGGCTGAAGGACCTCGCGGATCTCACCACGACCAAAAAGGTGAAGTGCAACACCTGCGGCGGGGAGGCCACTTCAAAGCTCGCTGCTTGCCGCTTCGCAGAAGTTCTCTTCGGGGTTGTCGATCGCTTCGATAGTGCCGGCAAGAAGGTCAAGACGGCAAGCAGCATCCCCAACGAGCTTGAGCTGTTGGAGGTGGTCCCCGGGGAGATCGCTAGCGCGCAGCCGACCACGGTGACGTACCGGCTGACAGCCTCGTCTAGTGCTGCGAAGGGGCCCGATCAGCAGTCCGCAAAGTACGAGACGCAAGCCGCTCGGTTCCATGGCAGTCGCGTGCTGAAGTGGGTCGTGACAGGGACGACATTTCTGGCAGGTTGGGCCAGCTCCTGCGCGGGCTCAGGGAGGAAGGCACTCACGTGGATGCCCCTTCCTGGCTAGGGCTGGCTCGTGTGCTTCGCCCTCTGGACTGTATCCAGCAGCTTGCTCGTCGCTACCCATCCGGTCGGGCGTGGTGGTAGACTGTGACACGCAATGACCGTCGTTGCGAGGCACTGCAGCACAGCAGCAACAGCAGGCGGACATCCGGTGAGGGCACGTGACGCACCTTCCTTCAGGTGTGCCCAGTACTCCCCTGCCACCTTTGCACTCCTTTTTGGCATTGTCTCGTCTCCGAGACTCCTGGTGGGTGATGCTATGTCTCGGGACAATATGAAGGCAAAGACAACTATTCCTGTAATATTCCCATTCTGGGGTGGTGGGGAAGGGGTCGCCCCCCCCTCTCCCTCTGGGGTTTTTCCCTTCAAAAACCGCATTCTCGCATTGTTTGAGTGCATCCGGACCTCATACTTTTTCTCTCGCCAAAAATAGTGGGAAAAAAACCCCATTACTCCTTGGACCACTGAAGGAAAAAGGTGGGTAAATTTATTTTCCCCCCTCTTGATAACTTTTGAGTAAATTTTTTCGGGATCCTGGATCCCTCAATAGTCAATAGTATTTAGCCTACCGGCTGGGGAAGGCCGTGCAAAAATCATGCACAATGTTCGTCGCCTCCGCAGCCTCGGGACTCTCTGCGCTCTTCTTCTTCTTAATCGACTTTGCCGCCGGCTTCGCTGCCGGCTTCGTTGTCGTCTTCCCCATTTTTGTGAATCAGGTCTGCGAGCTGGGATGGGTGGAAACGTCCGTTTCGTTTGGTGTGGCTGTACTTCAGTGACGAGTGCCACATTGCATAGGTATCATGGGAAAAATGAGTGAAAATAGGTGAAAAGACTCCCGCTAGGGGGAGTCAGACTCCCCCTAGTTGAGACTCCCGAAAAGGGTTACCCTACCCCCGCTGGAGTCCACCGTGTGGTATTGCAGCAGCATTACGTCGTCTTGCGGGACCGAACCGCGTGCCCTGTCGACACACCTGCGACTGACATGATGTAGAGGCAGGCTGAGTAGAACGCCGCCTGCCCCTCATCAGGCAGCTCCATACCTGCAGTATTCACATTTCTCAAAAAAATCCACGCCCAGTCTGGCATTGGGTGGGGAGTCCCTTTCAGTATTCCAAATTGTGTTTTCCACCTCCCCCCGGATACCCGGTTCTTTTCCTCCGCCCCCTTCACATCACACCATCTCTGTCTCTATCTATCTCTCTCTCTCCACACTCTTGCTCTCTGCTTGCGCATCACACGCACAAGGGTTCAGGTGTAGTTTCCCTTTTTGCTTGAAACCTGCCTCAGGTCACGGTGAATAATGGCTGTGCATCTGGCAGCGCATGTATGGACACTCATACACCGCCAAGGCGCGCACACAAAATATTTTCCCTCCTTCTTGCTTGCAGGCAGACGGCAGACGAGGGTGTCGTTGGGGCAGATCGAGCCACTCTCGTGATTGTCGATACCAAACATAAGGAGCACGGTCAAAAGCGAGCACCCGTCCAACCGTCAATAAACAAGTGTTTCGGGAATTTTCACCGCATCACGCGAAGTGCATCGGCGTGAGGGTGAGGCCCTCATTAGATGTCACCACCAGTTCACCAAGTTTGCTCTTGTGAAACTCTCAGATATTGGGGGGGCGGGGGGCGGGTGGCTTTCCACGGGGGTCCACCAGGACAACGGCGGTGTGTTCCTGGTTGCGTTGGCAGAAGGCTTTGTGTTCTCATTCGCGGTTTATTTACCAGTGCTACCCGGGGATCCCACCATCACCACCACCACAGCCACCACCCCACGACACCGGGCAAAGCCACCTTTTTGTGCGTGCACAGGGCGGATAACTGTGAGGGGGACAGGGGGGGAGGGTGTGGTGGTGGTGGTGGTGGGGAGGGGGGTAAGGAGGATGGACAAACCCATCCCCCACCTCCGTGCACCCTACCCCACCCCCCCACCCCCAGTACCATTATGCCAAGGCCACGCTTCACCCCCCCTTGCTCTTTAGGGTTGTTTTTTTTTTGCGTTTTGATCATCACGCTCCGCCGCCCACTCACACTCTACTCTTTTTCTGCTTGTGCGCACAGTAGCGAACACCAAGTCTTCTTTGGGCAACGCACACCGAAATGCGCCGGTCGAAACCACGTTGCCAGGGAGGAAGTGGAGTGCCGAAATATCCGAGGGAAAGTGAAGCGCCCTCTGAGGGGGTGAAGGTGGGAGTAGTACTGCAAGATGCGGAGGGGGGGGGGGGGCGGGGGGGGGGCAGACTCCGGATTGGCAACAGGCATGTAGCTTGGGGGGTCCAGCTGGTCTCGAGACCAGCAGTTGCCTATGTTGCTGGTCTGGGGGAAAAAAAAAAGTATAAATCCGATGGTGCCCCTGATTTACCCCTTTTTCACTACGCACAAACTACGCAATCTGGGGGGGGGGTCTCGCTTTTTGGTCCCCCCCCAGTTTTTTTTGGTCCCCCTTTCTGTGTGGCTACTGAGACAGGTCTGGAGGCACTGCGCTGACCGAGCAAAAAATTATTGCCAGAACTCACTATACACCGTACGAAAGAACGCACGACATGTGGGGCGGGACTCCAGAAACACCTGGGCAAGGTTGCCCCATGCCCAGAAACACCTGAGAAGGAAGTGAGTTCCAGGAGCCGCGTAGAACACCCTCGAGATTGTGAATGATGATACGATCACAGCCTTCAGGGCGATGCGAGGTGCCACCCTGAAGGTGGCCCTTGACATCAAGGAGAGCGTCGGCCGAGGGGTCGACGAAAAGCTGAAGAAGGCGCTACTGGCACTGGATCCCGCGGGGTATACGGAGGTCACCGCCACACAGGCAACCTCCGCTGACAACGTCCAGGAGACGTTATCCGAGGGGATCACAACGGCACTAGAGATCTGTGTCACGGGATCCAGGCGCCCACTCTCCCTCGACGGTCTGGGGATTGTTGTTGGGTATGGTGTCGTTTCCTGCAGCTGCAAAAAAGCGTAGCAACTGTGCTTCCTTCTTCCTTAATGATGCGTTGACGCTTCCACCCGGAGGAGCTGAAGCAGGCACCGCTTAATGATGCGTTGATGCTTCCACCCGACGAGCTGAAGCAGGCACCGCGCCAAAGGGCACCCCCAAAGAGACCTGCAAAGACTGCGTCGAAACCCGCACCGAAGGCTGCCAGCGCTGCAGCACCTGAAGAACCTGCAGCACCTGCAGCACCTGAAGCGCCTGCACCCTCACTGACCCCGGAACAGCAAGAACTCCTTGAGTTTGGGGTCCCGGCATAGAGACAGAGAATGGCTGAGTAAATCAAAAAATGAGACCCCCCCCCCCCTTTTCACTACGCACAAACTACGCAATATGGGGTCGTCAGGGGCACCAAATCCGGGAAACCCCAGAATTTTTTTTGGTGGGGGGGTTTTCCCTCACACCAGGCCGAAGATGTACCCTGCAGCAGGCCCGAACCACGAGGATTTCGGCTCCCGATGACTGCTTCCCGCGCAGGACTGGGTTCCGACCTGATGTCGGAGAGATCCACACCGTATTCAGCCCGGAAGGAACAGATGTTCACTACCGTGGCCTCCGGCGGCTGGGGGGCTCCGCCCCCCAGACCCCCCTGTGGCCTGTGCTTGTCAATATGCGACTGTGGGGTTCTTCGCTACCGGCAAGTTTTCGTCAAAGTTCGGCGATTTCTCCCGATGCATACACATAGGAAATGCACCAACACATCGTTGGTCGGCACCGTAGCGAAGACCCACGGTGGCGCTGTCTACTCCTGCCTCCGGACGCGCCCCGGAGAACCCGGTGTTCGGTCAGGACGGGATTTTTGGGGGAAGCGCCGGAAAATACCCCAGACCAGCAGAACCAGCAAAAATCTGAAAATCCAATTTCAAGCTACGTGCCTGATTGGCAAGTCCACACCAAAAAAAATAAAAAAACGGGTCACATGTAGACTGGCGTACCGCCCCAAGAGGGGGTGTGACGAAAAATATTTTTTTTTGAGAGTTGTGCAACAACGCAGGAAACTGTGCCAGTGCAGATCCTTGCAGAACTTCCCACACACTTCATGACAGGCGTGTGGGGTGTTCTCGCGATCGACGAATATTATCGGCTCTTCTACACAACACCCCACCCGCTCCCCCTCTTCCCCATCCCCGACAATGCCGACGCAGACCCAGAAGAAGAAGGCGGAAAGGGAAGCTGCCCTGAAACAGGCGGCTGAGGAGGAAGCAGCTGCTTTGAAGGGGGGGGATGAGGACGACGGCGAGGAGGAGGCGGAGGATGATGAGTCGGATGAGGGGCAGGATGGGAAGCAGATCGTAGAGGAGCGGGAGGCGCCGGCAGTGGCAGGCTCCCCTACGGGGAAGAACCACTCCCCTCTCCGGAAGAAGCGGCGCAGGGCCCCGGCCGGGATGTCCCCGAGCCTCCAGGCCCTTATTGCGGCGGAGGTGGGGGCGGCGGTGGCGAAGGCGACTGCCGTCCCTCAAACGCAGATCCCCCAGCCGATCCCTCCCCCAGTGTTGGGGGGTGTGCCCTCTCTGTCCTTGGCAGCATCGGCGGCGGCGTCATCTTCGGCGGCAGCGACGGCGGGGTGTTCTCGGGACGGCGGGGTGTTCTCGCGATCGACGAATACCCTTCGGCTCTTCTATTGTTTCCCTTTCAGATTTGCACTAAAACACAGTTTTCCCTTTGTGTTTTCTAGGTCCGCAAGGTCCCAAAAATCACTTTTTGGGCACATTTTTCAGAGGTCGCCAGAGGTCGCCACCCGGGAAATGCCATTTTTGGGGTTAAAAAACGGTTTTTCACCTTGCCCTCGTGAACTAGGTGGGGAAGGCGACGGTCAGACGCAAAATAAATGGAGGACCCCAAAGGAGGGTCCGCATCAGGCGGAAATCAGCAGAACCTCGCTCCAGACCACATTGTGGGCCAGGACAGGGTCGGGAAGAGCATAAAACACCAGAAAACCGGTCCAGGAGGTCTCTCTGGGGCTCAAATCCCCTGAAAAGGGGTCTGAACAGGTGGCGACCGAAGGGCGACCAATGGTACCCACGGAGTTCCTCATCCCAAACTTGGGACCTACCGAAAAATGGACCAGATGGTGGTCCCAAATTAGGGACCGACCAACAAAGCGACCAGATGGCGGTCCCAAATTTGGGACCGACCGATAAAGCGACCAGATGGTGGTCCCAAATTTGGGACCGACCGAAAAATTGGCCAGATGGCGGTCCCAAATTTGGGACCGACCCGTAAAGCGACCAGATGGTGGTCCCAATTTTGGGACCGACCCATAAAGCGACCAGATGGCGGTCCCAAATTTGGGACCGACCCGTAAAGCGACCAGATGGTGGTCCCAAATTTGGGACCGACCAATAAAGCGACCAGATGGTGGTCCCAAATTTGGGACCGACCGAAAAATTGACCAGATGGCGGTCCCAAATTTGGGACCGACCAATAAAGCGACCAGATGGCGGTCCCAAATTTGGGACCGACCCATAAAGCGACCAGATGGCGGTCCCAAATTTGGGACCGGCCGAGAAAGCGACCAGATGGTGGTCCCAAATTTGGGACCGACCCATAAAGCGACCAGATGGCGGTCCCAAAATTGGGACCGACCAATAAAGCGACCAGATGGCGGTCCCAAATTTGGGACCGACCGAGAAAGCGACCAGATGGTGGTCCCAAATTTGGGACCGACCGAGAAAGCGACCAGATGGTGGTCCCAAATTTGGGACCGACCGAAAAATTGACCAGATGGCGGTCCCAAATTTGGGACCGACCCATAAAGCGACCAGATGGCGGTCCCAAAATTGGGACCGACCAATAAAGCGACCAGATGGCGGTCCCAAATTTGGGACCGACCGAGAAAGCGACCAGATGGTGGTCCCAAATTTGGGACCGACCGAGAAAGCGACCAGATGGTGGTCCCAAATTTGGGACCGACCGAAAAATTGACCAGATGGCGGTCCCAAATTTGGGACCGACCGAGAAAGCGACCAGATGGCGGTCCCAAATTTGGGACCGCCATCTGGTCGCTTTATGGGTCGGTCCCAAATTTGGGACCGCCATCTGGTCGCTTTATTGGTCGGTCCCAAATTTGGGACCACCATCTGGTCGCTTTCTCGGTCGGTCCCAAATTTGGGACCGCCATCTGGTCGCTTTCTCGGTCGGTCCCAATTTTGGGACCGCCATCTGGTCGCTTTTTTGGTCGGTCCCAATTGTGGGACCACCATCTGGTCGCTTTGTTGGTCGGTCCCAAATTTGGGACCACCATCTGGTCGCTTTCTCGGTCGGTCCCAAATTTGGGACCACCATCTGGTCGCTTTATGGGTCGGTCCCAAATTTGGGACCACCATCTGGTCGCTTTATGGGTCGGTCCCAAATTTGGGACCGCCATCTGGTCGCTTTATTGGTCGGTGATCATCCTTCAGGATTTTGAAGGCACGTCTCACACCGGTTGGTGCTGTGTCGCATTCCAGGGGATAGTCCTTCACTTGGGTACGATTCGGCGCGACTGAGTCATCAAGCTTCATCCACCTGCCTCTCATGGTGGCGTTGGATTTTCGCACGCTGCGCCGCATTTTCA
This sequence comes from Rhynchopus euleeides, assembly GCA_963210315.1. Lineage (NCBI taxonomy): Eukaryota > Euglenozoa > Diplonemea > Diplonemida > Diplonemidae > Rhynchopus > Rhynchopus euleeides. Next base: position 1,855,666 of record OY723243.1, read on the forward strand.
CCCGGCCGAACTCAAAAACCCAAAGTCTACTGAAGATAGTCTGGCCTCTCCACAACATGTGATGGGAAAATGTTGAGGTCGGGCCATGCCAGCCCTGGCACGAGATCACTGCTCGTACCTGGGACCACCCGTGTAAAAGTCCCCCCAGGGGGGACTTAAGCACAGGTGGACCTAAACACGGGAGTGGGCTGGTCTGGAGGGTCATCAGGTGGCCGCGAGGCCACCTGCACGGTGGCCAGGATTCTGTGGGATATGAAAACGGGATATGCCGGTGGGATATCCCACGTCTCAAAGTGACATATCCCGCGTTTTGGAAAATCCATATCCCGCGTTTTGGAAAAACCATATCCCGCCAGGTAGGGGGTCATATCCCCCCCGGGAGATGGGGGCATCTCCCGCGGGATATGGGGTCATCTCCCGCGGGATATGGGGTCATCTCCCGCGGGATATGGGGTCATCTCCCGTGGGATATGAGGTCATCTCCCGTGGGATATGAGGTCATCTCCCGCGGGATATGGGGTCATCTCTCCCCCGGGAGATGCCCACATCTCCCGCGGGAGATGCCCCCATCTCCCGGGGGGGAGATGACCCCCCACCCTGGCGGGATACCAAACCCGCGAGGGAGACCTCCCCCGCGGGATATCCCACCGGGATATCCCGTTTCCATATCCCACAAAATCCTGGCCACCGTGTGGTGCCCTCCAGGTGCTGTCAGAGTCGAAAAGTGGGGTGCCAAAAGTCCATCCGGACCGGAATCACCCCCATACGACGGAAGCGGAAGAGGTCTTCTTGGTCTCCACCGTGCCACCCCCGTGTTTAAGCCCCCCCCTGGCCGAAAGTCGCCTCCAGGGGGGGGACTTAAACACGGGGGGTCCCAGGTACCCCCGAAAAGTCACATTGTGTCTACAGTGTGGGGCCCGAAAATCGAGTTTTCGGTGTTGCTTTTCCACATTTGGGGTTCCCAACTTCAGGACTGTCGCGCAATTACCTCAAAAGTGGCCGAGAAACCCAGGAATTTCTTTTTTTGAAGCCAATATTTTTTGTCACAGTAGCTTAGCTGAAAAGTTGGGCGAGTCGTCCACCCTATCACATGCCAGGCGTGTATCTATTTCACGGAATGAAAATAGGAATTTGGGGAAAAAATATTTTTTTGCACTATTTTTTTTGCACTTTTTTCCTTTGGATTTTATTGTGACCCTACTTGGTATTGGCAGAAAATTTTTATGTTCCCGGTCTTGGATGTGCTCAAACATTCAAAAGAACACATTTTCCGTGGCCAAAAAATTTTTTGCACCCGGAGGTGGGGATGGGGGTGGTGGTCACTACTTTTTTGCACCATTTTCCTTTGGGTTTTCAGCAGAATTCTTCTATGTTCCCGGTCTTGGATGTGCTCAAACAGTCAAAAGAACACATTTTCCGGGTGCAAAAAAATGTTGCACCTGGGGGGTGGAGAGGGGGGTCGGAGGGCGGTGGTGTGAGAGGCTTGCTCTCGAGCTCAAACCAACAGATGTTCACTACCGTGGCCTCCGGCGGCTGGGGGGCTCCGCCCCCCAGACCCCCCTGTGGCGTGTCTTTGCGCGACAATTTATCGTCCCCCCATGCGACATGTGCTATCTGTCAGTTGTGTTGTACTTGAGCGTATGCGACTATGGAGCCAGGCCAACAGACGTTCGCTACCGTGGCCTCCGGCGGCTGGGGGGCTCCGCCCCCCACACCCCCCTGTGGCATGTGCCTGGTCTTGGAGCCAAGTCCTTGCGCGTACGGGGCTGCGGCATGTCGGTTCCAGCACCCTCGCGGAAGGCTGGGCCCGAGCACTGATCTCTAAGAGACGAACCACCTTGCGAATGCGATCGGGTTTGCGGGCTTGCGGCCATGACATCTCGAAAGGGTCGTCATGTTTCGGGTTCGACTTGGTGGGCATCCGTGGCATGCAAGAGATGGCACACCAGGAGCCACGCAGCACCAGGTCGACCTGGATCTGATCGAGCTCAGGGGGAAGGAAGCACAGTCACCAAAGTGATATCACCGCCGGCCTCAACCACCAAACTGCAACCGCAGAAGTTCCGCTATTCTCACAAGGGAAGGCGCCCTGGGATGTAGCAGTGATTTGTGTGCAGCGCCATCAAGTGACACTGACCGCCTTGAACAGAGAGGTAGTGTACAGATGGCGATCAGTGAGAGGGCGTGCTGTGTCCTCCCACTTCCCCATCTACCTCCATTCGTTCACCGTTGTTGATAGCGATTTTTTCGCCATTTTTTCGAATCGTATGCATCGGTCAGGCCGAGTGAATCAAAATAGCGCAAAAATCACACCAAAATCTGTGTCTGAGGCACAGAAATCGTGCAAAAAAGCACCCAAAAAAAGTGCAAAAAACCCAAAATAGGATTTCGAAAATTGGCCAAAATACCCCCAAAATAGAGCCACACCTGTCACATGGGTGTACAACAAAGGCGGTTCTTCTGATTGTGGGTATTTTGCCAGAAAAAAAATACCACGCGCGCACACACACCCTTGATCCCATCCTACCCCGACTGGGTATAGTGGGTGTTAGGGTAGAACCCGTTTCCACACATGCACCATGGTGCGACACACGGGGGCAGCATGCTCCATGTGTGCCTTCATCTGGCTTCCTTCGTCCTTGGGACTCCTTTGCCTGATACTAACTTTTTTTGCAGCAGAAGAACCCGAATAATCCGCCCGTTTTCTCACGTCTTTCTGACAGTTCCGTACGGTACGTTGTGTCTTTTCTGTCATGCGAGTGTTCGGGTTTTTGGGGCTGGGGGCAAAGGGTTGATTCCGCCCGTACCCTCGTCGTCTCATACTACCAGGTTGCTGACCGAAAACGATCCCCCTTTCGTCCAGTATTCATATTATTTCTCTTCAACGACCCCACCCCACCCCCCCACCCACACACACCCCCACCCCCCCACCTCCCAGCAATCCCTTTTATCTACCCGCCCCTCTTGCCCCAGAGTTAAAAACAGAAAAAAATCAAACAAATACCCACACCCCCCCCCCCTCCCTCACACTCCCTACGTGCTTTCTTCTTCATCTCCAAAGTTCCTAATTGCTCCCGAAAAATGGGGGTGATGTCGGTGGGTGGGGGGGGGCGGGGGGGGAGAGCAGGGGAGGGACCGCGCAATTTGTTAGGCCCTCGTCAGTAAAAAACAATATTCCACATATCAAATCACTCAGCAAGCCTTTTTTTTTTTCGTCCCCCAGGTAAACCATAGACATTTGTCCGAAAAAAAAAAACAAAGGGGGGGGGGTGTGTGTGTGCGTGCCTTCATCTGACGTCACAATCACCGCCATCGCCACCACCACCCCCCCACCCCCCCCCCCCCCCACTTCACCCCCCCCCCCCTCCCTCTCTCTCTCTCTCTCTCTCTCTCCTCTCTCTCTCTCTCTCCTCTCTCTCTCTCTCTCTCTCTACTCTCTCTCTCCTCTCTCTCTCTCTCTCTCTCTCCTCTCTCTCTCTCTCCTCATCTCTCTCTCTACTCTCTCTCTCTCTCCTCTCTCTCTCTCTCTCTCTCTCTCTCTCTCTCTCTCTCTCTCTCTCTCTCTCTCTCTCTCTCTCTCTCTCTCTCTCTCTCTCTCTCTCTCTCTCTCTCTCTCTCTCTCTCTCTCTCTCTCTCTCTCTCTCTCTCTCTCTCTCTCTCGACCACCCACCCACCCCCACTGGCACACTGGTCACAGATGAGCCATTCTCGCCAAGTCCTGACGGCACTTGTGGGGGGGGGGGGAGTGAGGTGAGGTGGGGTGGGGGTAGGGAGTAAGGTTGGCTCAGACCCATCCATCCCTCTCTGTATTATTCATCGCCCACACTGAGCGACCACCTCTGAGCACCTCTGCGGCTGAGGGAGCCGTTGCAGTTTCGGGAAAGAGCGGCCCACGCAACGAAAAAGGGAGGGGCGTGGGAGAGGGGGGGGGGGGGGGGGAGGTGCAATGCGGCAAGGCAAAGAGGGGGGGTTTATGTGTATCCAGCCAGCAGAACAGAATACAGAACAGGGGGAGGCGGGCAAAAGGGGGGCACTAGTTAACAGGTTATAGCTCCATCAGCCAGGGCCACGGGCTGTGCTGGCCCTTCCAACTCGGACCTCCCTCTATCGTCGTAAAGTGGTGGAGGGGGTGTGCGTGTAGGGGTCATCTGTTTTAGCTGGCTTGAGGGTTACCTGGTTTCTGCTAACTCGTGGCAATGCAGTGTTCGTCTGGGCGGTGCTGGTATCCGTTACTACTGTTGGGTCTAGCCTCAGGGGCTGGACCTCGCAGCGTGATGAGGGGGGGGGGTGTGCGGTGGGCAGGAGAGCGAAGGCAGCTCAGGCAGCATGGGGTGGATGTGGCAACACATCGCGCCAGAGGGGGGATGGGTGTGCAAAACCGAGACAAAAGGGATTCGCCCACCAAGAAGGGGGTGGGGTGGGGTCAATAGAATTCGCCAAACGGGCGGTTGCGGCGTTCTTTCTTCTTCTTTCACATGGGGTTTTTTTTTCAAATTTTCTTTTTACTAGTTACGAGCGACGAAGCGTAGCGAAGTCGCGAAGTAACGAAGGAAATCGTACGACTGAAGCTTTGGATTAGCGCCTCATGCCACTTCACAGGGCCTCAACAAAAAGTAGTCCGGAACTGTTCTCCCACAGTTGCTGGACAGGGTGTCTATAATCAAGCGAAAGGAGTACGATTTTGCCGCAACCCTGCCCCCCAGGTCACGGATCCTTTGGGGGAAAAAAAAGCCGGGAGTTCTGCCGGCGCTGCCTTTTATTTCCTGACATACTTTCGTCTCTTTTGGGACTCTGACGAGGGGACATTCCGGAAAATCCGAGAAAAAAATCCGAACTTCTGAGTACTCCCTCCTTTCGATGCAAGCGCGCCTGCTTCTCGGTGGTGGTTTCTATTTCCGCGCGTGTTGATGGGTCTCTTTGATATAACACGCAGAACTGACCATCTTCATAGTTCAAATGTGTTAGTGACACATATTTCTGTGTCAGAGAGAGACCGAAGTTCCACACACCTGCCGTTTCTATCGTTCTTGAGTATTCTTGAGTATACTTTTTCGGGACGCAGAAGAACGCATTTTCAAAGTTTAACTGTCAAACAGTCAAACAGGGGGTCTTCGCTCCATCCGCCAAAAAAAACCAAAAAAAACCGGAAAAAACCCGTGAAAAAGTCGGAAAAAAAGAGTGTGGGGAGTTGGGTCCAGTTTAGCAAAGTGAGCTTATTTTTCGAAAATTGAAAAATTGGGGACACCAAAAGTCCCCAGAAAAATCTTCGACTTGGCCCGCAGAGTGATTTTTTTGGTGAAAAACGATTTCAACAGTTGTCCAACAGTTGCTGTACAAGACGGCACACCGTTCTCTGCGCATGGGCTGCTGCACGTGAATCATTTGGATGTCCGAGGGGCTATCCGGAACGAGGAGGGCCACGAGCCTGAACTACCCGCCAGCAGCGATCCCGTGCCAGGGCTGGCAGGGGGCCGCGGCCCCACCTCCCTTTTTCTGTAATTGTTTGGGAGGGTGGGCCGCCAGGGGTGGCATGGCCCTACCCTCGGCCCTACCTCCCGGGTCAGATTTTGGGGCTTTTGGGTTCGGCCTTGTGGCCGAGTTTTCATGCGCCGCAGCGTATGAAAACCCAACGGCATGCTGGGGGCTTGATGGTGTTCATCGAAGCGCACCTCATCATGCCCCAAGCGAAGGACCATCCCCGCCTGGAATGTGCAACAGCACCAACCGGTGTGGGGACTAGCCTTCGAAGACTTTCAGGATGTTCACTACCGTGGCCTCCGGCGGCTGGGGGGCTGGATTCCTGATTTTTGATCCAGCAGGACGACCAAAGGCAGCAACATCCGGTGCTTCTCGAATTGGGTGAAAATGTTCTGTGGCCGTGCATTCGATCCTGTTTGCATCATACCACGGGAAGTCGGGGCGGGGTTGGGCTGCACTTTTTTTCTCGCGAGCTCGGCCACCCTGTGCCCGACCTCTTTTTTGGTTTGCCCGACCCCCAGCGAGATCACTGGCAGCCAGACCTTGTTCAACATAAACAGCAGACAAGAGAGCAGAATGGAGTGTGGGGCAGCTGCCGTGCTCCCACACATAAACAGCGCACCTCTCGCGCTGCCTGCACGAAAGGGACGGGTAACCTGCAGGTCACCCACAGCAGCCTACTGCCTACGTTCTATACAAGATCAGCGCCGACCACACGAAAGGCTGTTCGACCTGCGGCGCAACAAGAAGCTCCGGTGGGAACAGAACTGAGCGGCAACAGGATGCAATGCAGGCCCACATCCGATGCCCTGCGGCAAGAGCAGTCACATCGATATCTTTGACAGGGCCTGCCCACTGGTGTGTGACGGGGTGACCTGCAGATGGTGACCTGGCCCACGGCAGAACACCTGGGTCGGGGGATGGCTGCGACTGGGCATTACCTAACTCTTCATGATGCAGGACTGCGGTCAATTGGTCCAAAAGAGCAAGTATGGCTCCCGCTCAGCTCTCACTGAAGCTGAACCAGATGCAAGTGGTGGGAGGAGGAGGGTGTCCCGGGGGAGGACACACCGGCCGGCAACCCACGAGGACTGGCCCGTCCCAGTCGACAGAAGAACAAAGCAGGAACACGGACTCACCTGAAACGACATACTGAAGTGAGGGAGGAGGAGGCGAGCACAAAAGGGCGTCGGCTACCGCACGCCCTTTGAGCGCAGCCGACGACGACCGAACCGGCCACCGGCCGGGAGGTGCGTGTGGCGTGGGGGGCGAAGCCCCCCACGCAAGGGGGGTCCGGGGGGCGAAGCCCCCCGGAAAAAAATTTGGGGTTTTTTGGCCTATTTTTGGCCATTTTCCGCTGCATTTGTTTGATTTTGGGTCGGGAAAGGTATGGCCAGGAAGTGGGAAAAATTGAGGAAAAAGTCGGAAATTTTCAGGTTTGCCCATATAAACCATGGGTCACAGATTCCGATTTTTGGGTCAGACTCCAAGTTTGACACAAGGGAACATAGGCAAAAATTTTCACCTATTTTTGGTCACCTAAGGGGGGGGGCTTCGCTCCGGGTCACTGACCCAAGCTGACCCAGATTGACCCGGAGCGAAGCCCCCCATTTTCCTAAGGTGAAAAGCCCCAGGGTGACCCAAATTGACCCAAATTGACCCGGAGCGAAGACCCCCATGTTCGTTCCCATAGGAAAAAATTTGGGGTTTTTTGGCCTATTTTTGGCCATTTTCCGCTGCATTTGTTTGATTTTGGGTCGGGAAAGGTATGGCCAGGAAGTGGGAAAAATTGAGGAAAAAGTCGGAAATTTTCAGGTTTGCCCATATAAACCATGGGTCACAGATTCCGATTTTTGGGTCAGACTCCAAGTTTGACACAAGGGAACATAGGCAAAAATTTTCACCTATTTTTGGTCACCTAAGGGGGGGGGCTTCGCTCCGGGTCACTGACCCAAGCTGACCCAGATTGACCCGGAGCGAAGCCCCCCATTTTCCTAAGGTGAAAAGCCCCAGGGTGACCCAAATTGACCCAAGTTGACCCAAATTGACCCGGAGCGAAGACCCCCACAGACTTATTATTCAACCTTCGCCTCTCCTCTCGGCGATCTGTTACATTGTTATTGTTTGAACGGCAGTAGTTTTGGTTTCGTGCAGTCAGGTTGGTGGGGAGGTGGGTGGGAGAGTGAGAGAGAGAGGGAGGGTCTTCCCTCAGTGGTGCAGCAGAAGGTGCATCTTCCCTTTTTTTATTTCAAGCCCCATCCTGATTTGCCAACACCTGGTTTTCCGGCCCAGCACAACACTGCCCCACCCCCCACCCCCCTAACCCAGGCCAATCAAATCAGGTGGGTATCGAAGTAAAAACCATACAACGAAGATAGCCGAAGCTTACCTATCCAGTGAAGAATCCATCTCCCTCTCCTCTCCCCCCCCTCCCTCCCAGAGCCCCGCCTTCCCCCCCCCCCCCCCCCCCCTCACACTTGATTTTTCTTTATATTTTCTCTTCTTCTCTTCTCATCATCTCCCCTCCATATACTTTAGGTCTAGTCAGTACAAGCACGGTGCTGCTGGGGTGTGGTGGGATGGGTGTGTCGTGTACCGTGTGAGGGGTCGAACCGGCGATTGTCTTTGTTGCTCCTGAAGGCAGAAGAAGGCGTGAGAACGGGAAGGGGATGGGGTGGGGAGGGGGGGGGGGGCAAGGTCGCACCCCCCACCCTTTCCCCAGCGTCCTTCCCCCCCTCCTTCACCCACCCAACCCCAGCGCTCACTCCCCCACTCCCCCCTCCCCCCCTCAACCCCACACCTCATCCTCGACTCTCGCCCCCCCGACTCTCTTCCGAAAAAATGATCTGACACCTGGCGAGACCAGCACAGCCACTCCTGGAGGGGCGGAAGTGCGAGAGGAGTTGTCAGAGGTCGGGTGGGTGAGCAAAAGGGGTGTGGGGGTGGAGTCCATACAGTGGGTGTTCCTGGTGGAAAGAGAGAGAGAGATAGAGAGAGTGTGAATGAGTGAGCGACGTGCCAAAGGCACGTCAAGATGATGTCCGGTGGGGGGGGGGGTTCCCAGCAGAACGAACGCCGCAGGGAATCCGTTGTAGGGAGGGGTGGGGGGGGGAGGAGGTGGTGGTGGTGGTGCAAGGGGGGAGGAGCGAGAGGTGATGCTCGCGCTACTGAAAGGCCTATTTGCCCCCCCCCCCTCCCCCCCATCCATGGGTGCCCAGGCCCCAGACCCCAGACCCCCCTCCTCTTGTCCAGCCCTTCGTCTAGACCACCCCTTCCCCCACCTTCCACCCACCCACACCCCTTCTCAGGTGCGGTTTCTGCGTTGTGGGGGTTTTTGCGTGACGCGTCCCCACCAGGCTGCACGCCAGAGGGCCTACACGCCTGTTTTTGGCACCCCCTTGGCTGGACCAGGGCGATGCGTCCCTCCCCTAATGTGAAGCACCAGCGGTGCTACCGGGAGTACACACGGCTCGCAGAGTGGGTGTGTGTGCTGTCTGCTTTGCACATCGCCATCTGCTTCGGCTGCACGAAGAAGGGAACAGCAAAGCAGCAGCGCGTGATGAGCGACATCGACGCCTCCACATTCTACGGCACCCTCCGGACTGTCAGGCCGGAAGACCTGGCGACAGAGGAGGTTGCCACACGGGGCGGGGTCCCGCTGCTCCTCCACCAGTCGCACAAATCGCTGGACGCAATCCCGAACCGGCTCAAGCAATGGATGCACTCCTGGGAGAAATCCTACGAGAAGACACCTGGGTGGCGCCATGTCTTCTGGACTGACGCAGACAACGAAGAGCTGATCCGGTCGGAACTTCCCTGGATGCTCGACACCTACAAGCGGTACCCCCATTACATCCAGAGAGCGGACATCGCAAGGATGGCTGTGCTTCTGAAGTACGGCGGCGTCTATGCCGATGGGGACTACGAGTGTCTGAAACCGGAGTGCATGGGTATTGTGCATCGGGCGAACTGCAGCGTCTACCTCGTTGGCTCAAGCAACATCACGATCAACGGCTTCTTTATGAACAGCCTGATGGCCTCCAGGACAGACGCCCCTGCGAAGGCGTATTGGAGGAAGGCCCTGTCCATCGCACACCACAGCGCAGAGAGCAGGGCGGTGTCCTCCTGGCTGGGCATGGTGGGGCAGTGGGCGGTGCTGACCACCACAGGGCCCGGTCTGCTCTCACTGGCCTACGGCGGGCAGCACGGGTTGGATGTGGATTCGGCGAAGGGGAAATACTTCAACTTCGACGAGCCGCTCTTTGTGGACCTCTTCCAGAAGGCAGGGCTCCTCCCCAAGGAGTCTAACGCAGAGGTGTGCTCGCTGGAGGAGGCTGTGTATAACGGGCAGGGCCTCGACGTCCCGGCGGAAACCCAGATGACCCACCACCACAACGCGGGGACATGGGTGAAAAACGTCTACTACACCAGCACCCACATGCCGCGCCTCCTCCCTGTGTTGGTGTCCTTTGTCCCGCCGGTGCTGCTCTCACCCGCTCTGGGGTATGCCGCGGTGTCCGCTGTCTTCTGCCTGGTGGCCAGCTACCCAGGGTCGCCTCTCGAGATTCTGGTGGGGGTGGTGTTTGTCGGGGCACTGCTTGCGCTCGATGCATATGTCCCTCAGATCCGCACAGCACGCACGGTTTATGCCAACCGTGTGCTTCCTTGTGTCTACGTCTATGCCTTCCTCACATTCGCGTATCTCAAGTGGGTGCTGTAGGTGTGTGTGGCAAGGAGAGGGGCATGGGGGGAGTTGACCCATTTCCCTCTTTTGGACTGAGGTGAGCGATGTGGTGTCTGTTGCGCCGGAGCACCCTAGACAGCCACACACGCACTCCCCCCCCGCCCTCCCTCAGGCTCGAGCCAACATTCTTTGCGTTTCGTTGTGTGTGCACACAGGGCCTTAGGCACACCCGAGGTTGGAGTGGTGGAGGCTGTGCTGCAGCCGTGGTTTGTAGATTTTCGGGGCGGGTGGAGTCGGCCCTCCTGGTTAGGTGAACCTAGAATGAGTAAACACTGTACCACACACACGCCTTTCTTTTTGTTGTTGCGCTGTTGCTTTGGGGCGCTGGGGGCGCTGGGCGACACGGTTTGCTGAATCGCTCCGGATAGTGGGAGAGACGGGGAGAAGGTATACCGTAAACGGAAAAAGGGTGGACCGTAAAAATGTTCCAAGTTCCCAAAAAAAGGCCAAACGTTCCATCTTTTTTACGGTCCACCATTTATTGGGACTGAATATGGAAAAGACAATGCGTTTTTCGCCCGCGGGCTGGTGGGTTGCGGGGCGCGGACTGCGGCCTCCACGCCGCAGACACCCACACGTAGGCCTCCCGACCTCCCAGCTTTGGACCCTCCCTCCACCACCGCAACCAACACCAGCAAGAGAAGCAAGTCCTCCCTGCGTGTGGAAAAGGCACGATCTCACCTCGAGACTCACCCACCACCACACCTCGAGAAGTGTAGTACCATGCAAGGAGCATTCCGGTAGAAGTAAAAGTAGAACCTGCTGCACGAGCCCACAAAAGCAGCCACAGTACGGCAGGGCGCGCAGACAGAAGCTGAGACCACCGGGCTCCCTCCAGATGTAAATTCGTGAATCAGTGCCCGAAAAATTCAGGGAAATCGTACTCCTTTAGTGTAGTACACCCTGCAGTAACTGTGGGAGAACAGTTCCCGGACGATGGTGAGTGCACACTCTGTGCTGAGGCCCTGTGGTGTTAATCCTGCAGCTTCAGCCGTACGATTTCCTTGGTTCCTTCGCGACTTCGTCGCGAAGGAACTCGTAAAAAAAACCGCCAAGTCCACGATCCCAACCGTAAAATAGGTGGACCGTAAAAATGTTCCAAGTTCCGGAAAAATCCCATTTGTTCCATCTTTTTTACGGTCCACCTATAGTACGGTTCACCTTTATTACGGTCCACAATATTTCCGTTTACGGTATTCCATTTCTGGAAGGAGACGCTCCTGCCACAGATTCCACAGAAATTAACGAAAATTCTGGACAAAAAAAAATGATCCGAAATTAATTCTTCTCCAGAAGAATCTGGCCTCCGCGGATAAGATGGAATGGCAGACGAGCTGTGTGGAGAGAGCCTCACTACCCCTCACCCCACCCCACCCCCCCTCCCTGTGAGCGCTGAGATGCATCGTTTCAACCGGGTTGGTCATTTCCTTACAGAGGCCTGTCTACCCACCACAGCAGTGGGGAAACCACCATCGCCAACCGACCACAACCAAACCCCACAGGGCGGGATCAAGGAGGTGGGTGGGTGGGGGTATATACACAATGTCCACACAGCTGAAGCTCCTGTCGGCAACCCTGCGGCAGGGGACACAGCGGGAACGGGTATGTCGTGACCACCTGCGCCTGCATGCGACAATACACACCTCTCGGCACTACAGATGGCAATTCTCGGGGTGATATCGTTCGGTCTTGGCATGGGAATCGAGGCCTTCATGCTTGTCACCGGATTCTATGATATCAACGCACAGATTACAGCACGTCGCTGGCACGAGATGGAGGAACGGCGGAAACTTCTGGATGCATCTGTGGAAGACCAGGTGCAGGAGCGCTTCAAGCAGGAGCTGCAGCGGAGGCAGAGGCTGACAGGGAACTCCGACATCCCGGAGGAGGAAATCCCGAAAATCCCCAACCTGTACAACGCGTTCCGCGAGAAGCTGTACCCAACCGAGAAGGGTTGGGGAGGTTTCGCGCCGGACGGAAGCCGTGCGTCATAAAGGCCAAAAAAATCAGTTCAACTCTCCCTCCTTTCCCCCTGCCGGGGGCGACGCTGGGAGGAGGGGGGCTGGGTGCAGAATTGCCGCATCCCCCCCCACCCCACACCCTGTCTATCAATAATTATATGAATGGTCGAGCGGTGGTGGTGGTGGTGCGGCTGGGGCGGTGTATGTGGGGTACCCTGGCTTCCCGGTGCGTCGCATATCGCACTGCGCGTCACAGCAAGCCCGAAACTCTAACCAAAAATGTCAAGTTGCTGGGGGATGTTTTTCTTTTGGCTGCAAAGGGTTGGGATGAATGGGTGGGCAGATTGGCGATGCCATAACCACACCCCGCTTGGCGAGTGTTGCGTGGCGGTATGGATGCATCAGCACACACAAAAGACAAGGTTATATATTTCTCAGAAAACACGCGCACAGTTTTTTTTTATTTGACGGAGAAGGGAAGAGAGCGGGATGTGACCCTCCCCTGGTTTGGCCTTAGAACCCAGGGGAGTTGGCAAACCAGCTGGGTTATCGGGCATAACTAAATGCCACGCCAAATGCCTGCGCCCCCCTCTGCCCCCCCCCCCCCCACCTTCACCTTCGACGAGGCATGCGTTGCGGTGATCTGCAGCGAGAACGCCCTCTTGGGGAATGCTGCTGGTTGGAGGTGTGGGTGTGTTGCCGTGTGGATCCCCCGTGTCGGTCCTCTATTCACTGATCTCAGCTTTCGTCGGGGTGCCGTATATATTTTTTGCCCCAGGGGGCGGAACGTTGCATTCCCGGGAGGACCTCCCGCGCCGAACCTGCGGCGAATTGGGGTTGGGGGGTGGTGGTGGTGATGTGTGTGTCAAACCTGTGTACGGTGCCCAGTCAGCTCGCCTGTCCAACCCTGCCCCACCCCACCACCCATCCCCCCCTCCCCCTTTGATTCTCCAAGCCAAACCCAGTCAGCGCAGCCCTATTATCATCCGGTGCCTTCACACTACTGCACGGAAACACACGCTCTTTGTGGTCAATTTTTGACCACAAAGAGGATGGCATGATATACCCCATCCTACATCCACAGGCAACTATGAAGATCATAGTTGTTGCGGATGACTTTGGCGTCAACGCCTCCCGGAGCGATGGGATCATCGAAGCCATGCTTGCGGGCGCAGTGCACTCCGTGTCCATCCTCGCCAACGGGCTCTGCTCTGCCGAGAAGCTCCGCTGCTTGAAGAAGGCATTCCCGCCCCTCTCCCCGGGCCACGTTGGCCTCCACCTCAACTTCACAGAAGGGAGGGCCCTCGCAGGCCCCTCCTCGCTGACAGACGCAGAGGGCTTCTTCGTCGGCAAGGCTCCCCTCCGCCAGCGTGTGACGGCTGGCGAGGTGCCGGTGCCACACATCCAGGCTGAGGCCACTGCGCAGGTGCAGTGGATCAACACCCTGTTCGGCGAGGTGTTTGGAAGCGGTGCGCAGGCCCGCCACTTCGATGGGCACAACCACTTCCATACGCAGCAGGAGCTTGTGGCCCCGCTGGCGCTGGCCATGTCGCAGCTCGGCTTTGGCAGCGTGCGCATCCCGAAGGATTTCCAATACCCCGAGGCGGGGGTGGAGGTGTGCCGGCGGAGCTTTGCCAGCTTTGCCGGGCAGCCTGCGTTCCACCTGCGGGTGGCAGCTGAGGCCTGGGAGGCCGAGCCAGTCTACCGCAGTCATGGCTTGTCCTGCTCCGATGTGTTCTGCGGGCTGAAGGCTCTCGAGTCGTGCACCCTGCCTGGCGTGTCCGCCATGCTCCGCGAAGCTGCAGCGGCAGCTGGCAAAGAAGGGGAAGGGGGAGGCATCGCGGAGGTGATGACACATGTGGGCCGTGCCCTGCCGGAGGGCAGCGCCACGGAGGTGCCCTTCCACTCCGACTGGTTCTCGAGCTCCCGCGATCGTGACGGGGAGCTCGCTATATGGACCAGCGGCGAGGTCCTGTCGGCCCTGGCCCTGTTTTCGCCAGCCAGCTTCGGCGCTCTTTCCGGACACCGCTGACCCAACGTACGGAGGGGCCGCGCCCCACAGGGCAGGACACATGCACATGCACGCCCCCATCCGTTGCAGCCGCAATCCCTCCCGGTCCCCAGCCTCTCTTTTCATGGGTGGTGGGGGTGGTTTTTGCAGGTTTTTTGCTCGTGCTGTCCCCTGTGCTGTTGTCTCTTCTTCTTTTCCGCGCACAGATCATCCACCCTCCCACCCCAGCAGGCTGACACCTGGGGCCTCAGGGCGCCGAGCAGGATGGACGATGGCGACTTCATGGATGAGGACACCCATCAGGTGACGATCGGGCAGGACCTCGCCCAGATGACCGCAGAGGAGTGGAAGGAGGAGCGTCGGAAACGCGCGCGCGCAAAGATTTATGGGCTGGCGGAGGTGGAGGCGGCAGCGGCGAAGCCGCTGCCCCCCTCCTCGGCGGGCGGGCTGCTGCCGCCGCCGCCACCCCCGCCGCCGCCGCCGCCGTCTGGGGGGCCGGGGCAGGCTTACCGGCCGATGCGCTTCATCCAGGAGGGCCGCAACACCGAGGTGGCGGAGCAGTTTGCGCAGCTGCAGGAGAAGATGGCGGGGTTTGGTGAAGAGCGGTCGGAGGAGATCGAGGCGCTGGAGGAGATCGTGACCACCAGCGGGACGCTGACGAAGCAGCGTGCGACGCAGCTCATCGATGCGCTGCGGGAGAGGCTCCCGAAGGATCACCCGCTGCGGGGGATATCTGCGACAGAGTCTGCGCAGCTGCAGGATACGAAGGCGGGGAAGCTGCTTGTCAACCTGTCCTCGCTGCATTAACGTGCCAGCGTTGGCTTTGCCTGGCCCGGGCGGAGGTGGCTCGTCACCTCCGGTCTTCTGTGGAGGTGCTGCAATCTCCCCGTGGTGTCGAGAGCGCGCATCCCTTGCTTTGCAGCTTTTGCTTTCTTGCAAATAAAGGGGAAGGGGGGGTAGGTGGGTGGAGGGGGGGGGTTTTTGGTTTGGCGAATCTGGGCGGGGGGGGGGGGGGCATCCCCTGACCCCTTTTGGCCCCCCCCCCCCCCACCCCACTCCCCCTTGCCACGCACAATGCAGGCACACCGCCCAGCCCCCACCCTCCCTCGTCGCCCAGCCCCCCCGCCCCCCTGCCTTTGTCTGTGTGTTTTTTGTTCTCAGGCACAACAAGGTGGTGTGCCACGGAGGGCACACCGGTGTGGGGTAGTGAAGTGCTCGGGCTGCCTGTTGCAAGCACACACCCCCACCCTGCAGGGGGGTGATCTGCCTCGATGCGTCGTGTCGTGTGAGGGGGGCATCGGCATCGGCAGCTTGCTTGATGGAGGACGCGCTGGAGGAGGGAGGAGGGGCGATGACGGAAGCCCTGCTGCGACGCGATCTTGACCAGGTCTCGCTGGAGAGGATCCGCCTTGTGTCGGAGGTGCGGCGCAAGGAGCAAGACCTCCACGAGCGGGATGCAGAGATCACACGGCTGCGGAACCTCGTTGAGTCGATGCAGGATCAGCACCGTGAGCGTGTTCAGACGCACCTTGTGGAGAAGGAGAAACTGTCGAAGAAGGTGCGCATCTCAGAGGATGCTGCGCAGTACGCAGAGCGTGCGCTACAGCAGTCAAACGAAGAGCTGGAGCGATCGCTTGCAGAGCGTGAGGAGCTGTCGAATATGGTGAACGCGTTGATGCGTGACAAGGAGAATCGCATGTATCAGATGCACCAGGCGCAGGACGAGGCAGATGAGTGGCAGACCAAGGCGGAGTGCCTGGGGGCTGAGCGGAGGCACGACGGCGAGGAGCTGCAGGCGCTGCGGGCCACAGCTGAGTTCAATGAGGAGTACATCCGCACCATCAAGCAGGGGAACCAGCGCCTGCAGGAGCTTGTGCATAAGCTGCAGTCGGAGCTGGCGGTGAACCGCCTGGCCAGCGACACCACAGAGCCCGCGCAGGTGATGGATTCGGTGTGTGAGGAGCAGACACGCCATCATCACCACCACCACCACCACCCTCACCACACGCAAAGCGCCGTGGGGTATGACATGCCGCAAGGTCCGGCGTATGATTCATACGACGAGCCCCCGAGGGAGGGGCCACGTCACGGCGAGCAGGCATCGGAGGACTACTACCTGGTGGACGATCCGATGTCGCCGATGCGGGAGCAGCGGCACTACTTTGGGAGCCCGCAGCAGCACAGCCCGCCGCCTGAGCAGGAGGCAGGGTATCCCCCTGTGTACCCGTCGGAGTCGCCGCGCAACAGGGACTACGAGGCTGAGATGCAGCGCATGAGCATGAAGCTGGAGAAGATGCAGACAGACCTCCACACGACACGCGTGGAAGAGTCGTATGTCCAGAAGGAGTATATGATTGAGGCTGGCACGCGGCTCAACGGAGCGCTGGCTGCACTGGAGACGCTATGTGCCGTCATCGCCGATTGGAAGGCTTCCATCTCCTGCGGGCGTGACCCGTGGGGCAAGCTGGCGTCCCGTGAGGACGAGCTGGCCCTGCGGCGCCTGCGTGACATCGAGAAGCGGGCGACGATGAAGAAGGAGGTGACACGCACGCTGCAGCTGACAGGCATGGCGGAGGATGCTGTCGCCGTGCTGGAGGTGTTCTTTGCCTCGGGGCGCGTCAGGGATGCCGTGACGTATGTCGTCGAATCCTTCCAAGCTTCGAAGGAGGCTGCCGACGCCTGCATGGGGCACGCCAAGCGCACCATCGAGGAGTCAGTGTCGTCTGCCAAGGCACAGCAGGATTCCATGTCTGGTATGTTGTTGTGTTGTGCTGTTGTGGCGTTCTTCCCACACCCATGCCATCACCCCGCAGCCATGCAAGGTGACGCTGGCCAGCTCGATGCAGAACTGCGTAACCTCACCCAAGCGAAGTTCGCAGCAGAGAATGAGATTGAGAAGCTGAAGCGGCAAGTCGAGTATGCGCGTGTGCTCTGGCTGCCTGTGCACATGCATCCCATGCCCGTCGCCCGATACGCACAGACCACACTCCACACGCCACAGGGAGCGCGACAGCTACCAGAAGGAGGTGGAGCGCCTCAGCAAGCTGATGAAGGACGAGGCGCAGGATGAGCGGAAGAAGATGAGTGAGATCGCCATCGGGATGACGGAGAAGCAGCAGGAGGAGATCTCGCGCCTGAGGGAGAAGCAGCGTGAGGAGCTGGACAGCCTCGACACGCGGCACATGCAGCAGGTGCAGGAAATACACAGCGCGCACAGCAGCGAGGTGGCGCGTGCCGCAGCTGAGACACAGCAGCTGAAGGACCACCTCGCTGACCTGCAGCGCCAGATCGAGGAAAAAGACCGGCAACTCGAGTCCGAGATTGCCAAAAAGCGGGCTGCAAAGAACGCACGGGAACGGGTTGTAGGAGAGGCCACCGGGCTGAAGCAAGCCATGGCCACCGTCGGGCAGGAAAACCGCGAATTGCGCGGCATGCTGAAGACGCTCGATAAGGAGAACATGGTCCTCAAAGACCTCAGCACGAAGCTCGAGAGTGATGTGCGCCGCGGGCGGATCATCATTGAAGGCGAGACAACACGGTCCTCCTTCGATGCCTGGCAGCACTCCCGGCTGGCACAGCCTCTGGACCGTGTCTCTGCAGGAGGACCCTCCCCTGCACGTTCGGACCAACGCTCACACACAACCGTGCCTGACAAACGGGCATGGTCACGCGAGGCGGTATGTCTCCCCAAGCCTGGTTGGAGGTAGACGCTTCCTCGCTGTGTTCCATGATTTACGGAGGGGGGGTGGTGGTGTCGGAAAGTGCCTTGCCTTGCCTTGCCTTGCCTGCCAGCAAGGTGTGTCGCAATACTGTGCCGTACGAATGGTGTGACGCCACTCTCACATCCACATTACGCACAGGCGCTACGTGGCGGCAGCCCACCTTACCCGCACCTACGCCCGACCTCCCTGCGCCCCTACGCGTAGCTAGCCCTAGCCCAGCTGTACTTAGACCTAGAGTTATAGATAGCAGCCGACCCACAACCCCCCCCCCCCTCCCCCTGCGCCAACACCCTTTGCATGCTCTGCCGTGGTTTTCCCCATCTCCCCCCCTCCCCTGCAGCGAAGCAGAAGGTTCATGCATCCCCCCTTCCCCCCCCCCCCTTGCTCCACCAACGCCACGCACAGCACCCACCCCCACCCCACCCACCCCCACCATCATTTACACGGGGGAGTGCCCCTCTGCCCTCTGCGAGGAAGGGTGCTGGGATGAATGCGGTGCGCAACAAGCGTGCGATAACATGTGGGAAGGATGCAGATGACTTCTTCAGCCAGGTGTTCATGGCGTGGCTGAAGGACACACGCGAGGCTCTGACGGTTGACAAGGCGAAGCGGTTCCGCGAGGTGTTCGACAAGGGCGTGAGCGATAAAGACTTTGTGCTGCGAGGGCTGCGCCTGGGCGTCAACACCGCGCTGGCCATCAGCCAGGGCATGCAGCGCCCGCCCCTGCAGCGCTTGGACCTTTATGAAAACCTTGTGCGCGATGCGGGTGCCGAAGCCCTTGCCACCCTCATCCACGACACCGTTGATCTCATCCACCTCAACCTCGGAGGGAATGACATCGGCCCTGCCGGCGCGCTCCACCTCGCCCCTGTGATCCACTCACACAAGCGCCTGCAGGTCCTCCTGCTGGGAAGCGACGATGGGGACATGCATGCCAACCGCATCGACTCTGCCAGCGGGAAGGTGCTGGCCGAGGCTGTGAAGGCCAGCAAGTCTCTCAAGATCCTCGACCTCAACCGCAACCCCCTGGGGCTGACCGACCAGGAGTCCTTCAGGGAGGTGGCCTGTGCCCTGGAGAAGCAGTCCCCCCTCCAGGTGCTGCGGCTGGGCGACACAGGGATGAGCACGGAGAGCGCGGTGGAGATTGTGTCGAAGCTGGCGAAGAACGGCTTCATGCAGGAGCTCGACTTCCAGGGGAACGACCTCAACCACCAGGCTGCAGAGGCCTTCGCAAAGGTGTTTCAGGAGCGCAGCTCGCGGGGGCAGTATACGCCGTTGCAGCGCCTCTTTTTGCAGAACAACCCGAGGCTGGGGGAGCGGGGCACATCGCCTCTGTTTAACTCGCTGTCCTTCTCCAAGAGTGCCGTGATGGTGTTGAATGTCAGCAACACAGGTGTGACGGATGACGCCGTGCTCTGCCTGGCAAACGCGTTGAAGTCTGCCACCACGCTGCAGACGCTGAACCTGTCGCGGAACCACATCACGGAGCTGGGCTGTATGGCGCTAGCGCAGCAGCTGGAGGTGGCGCAGTCCGTCACCTTCCTGTCGCTGAGCCACAACAAGGTGCGCTGCGAGGGTGCTGTGGCCCTCGCCTCCATGATTGAGTGCAACACATGCGTCACAACGCTGGAGCTCGATGAAGGCCGTGTGGGGGACCAGGGGTGCATTGCGCTGGGTGTTGCGCTGACAAGCAACACTGCGCTGAAGCACCTGCGGCTATCCTGCAACCACATCTCCGACGAGGCGGGGCGTGCCTTCAGCAGTCTGGTGGAGAAGAACCGCACCATCCAGGGCATGTCGGTGAAGGGCAACCAGGTGGACCACGCCACCATGACAAAGCTGAAGCGGATCCTCAAGCGCAACAAGGGGCTGAAGGACAACGAGATTCCCAACAAGCTGCATAAGGAGGTGGTGCGGCTGCACTACCAGCAGTGCAAGCTGCAGGAGGCGCACAACGAACTGCTGCACCACCAGCGGGCCCGCATGAAGCTGCAGGAAGAGATGGACCGGCACGACGCGGGGCTGATGCAGGAGCGTGAAGAGAATGACAAGAAGTCCCACGAGCTGCTGGAGAAGATGCGGCGAGAAGAGCAGGATATCGATGACATCGATCACAAGATGCGTACCAAGGAGCGCGACTACACTAAGTTTGAGGCAGATCTGAAGCTCGATGTGGAGCGGCTGAACGAGCGGCTCGACGAGGAGACGCGCCGTCGGGAGGAGGTGGAAAAAAAGCTCGCTGAGAAGAAGTCCGTTCTCGACTCCTGCATGCGTGAGCGCGATGTCGAAAAGACTCAAATCGAGGAGGAGATTACAAAGGTGCGGCTCGATACTGAAAAATATCAGCAGCAGGCTGTCGAGATGTCCGAAAAGCTCCAAAACCTGCATGGCCACCTCGCAAAGCTGGAGCAGATGGATGCCGACGCCACTTCGAAGGAGCAGATGAGCAAGGGGGCTGCCGATGCTGCTAAGGAGGCGAAGCGGGACAGGGCGAGGAAGAAGAAGGATGAGGAGCAGGCAGCGAACGCGATTCTCTTCGACTCGTAGGCCTGTCCCGCTTTGCCCCCCCCCCCCCCAACCACCCACCCACCTCCCGCCTTTTTAACCTTGTCATGTTATCAGTCGTCCGGAGACATGCAAATCTCCATAACCAGTATCGGCTCTGCTTCTTGCAAAATAGTGGTTCTCCAGTCGTGCATGCCAGCCTAGCCCCCTGCCGTGCGTACACGGTGCTGTCATGACGCTGTCCACTCCCGTCGGAGGCTTTCGTCTCGCAGATGCAAAGTGCTGCCCTTCCTTGATTTTGACCTGTCCTGTTGCTGGGCCTACCATGTCTGTGTGTCACCATGTCAACGCGCCTCCTGCAACATCACCCTGCAGGAGCAGCAGCACACACGGCACCATGGTGACAGCCGAGCAGCTGGAGCAGAAGATCAAGGAGAAGGTCGGCGGCATGATCGTCGAGGTGAAGTCCATGGATGGCGGCTGCAGCGACAAGTTCGAGGTATGGCTTGCAAGGGTTGTGCCACGCCCCCACCCACTGTGTTGTGACGACCGGCATATCGAGTGAAGGGAGGCCAACTCTGCGTTGTCCTTTTTCTTCCACTTTGCTACCCACTTTGTGCCCACCCTCGACACGACCCCCACCGTTCCACCTTCCACAGGCCTTCATCGTTTCGGAAGCCTTCGTTGGAGTGAAGCTGCTGCAGCGCCAGCGCCTTGTCAACGAAGCCATTGCTGAAGAGATGAAGGAGATCCATGCCTTCACCTACAAGAAGTGCATGACACCCGAGCAGTACGAGGATTGGAAGGCAAAGCAGTGATCGCACCAGCATTGCTGTGATGATGAAGGCACACAGGACGTGACTGATGTGCTGTTTCCTTTGGAATTGTCTCAGGTCCGACTAGCCCCTTTATTTCTGCTGCACACCCGGCGACCCGGGGATGGCGTGCTGAGGACGGCTGTAGATTTACCGTCCCAAAACACGCCCTGTTGGCAGAGCCTGTGCAAGCAGCGGATGCTCTCCGTCCCCCGACCCTTCAACCCATCCCCCTGCCGACTTTGACAGATGTTCTGCCAAAGGGCGATGCCGCCTCACTGTTCGCATTGCTCGCATCCTGTGCTCAACCCACACCCACCCTTACACCCACGACACCTCACAACATCTGCAGGCGTCCAGCCGTATTGACATTTCGTACCTTTATTGGGACAGCGCGACACACACACACCCTCTCCACCCGAGATGTCTGTCTACGACAGGGTCGACCCCACGGTGCCTGACGAGGCATGGGAGGTGCTGGCAGCCGACCCCGAAGGGACGGTGGAGGAGGTGGACGTGGGAGGGCTTGCGCCCAGCGAGCAGCCACCGGACACACTGCGGCTGGTGTGTGTGAGTGACACGCATCATCGTGAAGGGGATATTTCTGTGCCGCCAGGTGACGTGCTGGTGCATGCGGGTGACTTCACCGACACTGGGGAGCTGCATCAGTGCAAGCGCTTCAACGACTGGCTCGGGACACTCCCACACAAGCATAAGATTGTGATTGCGGGCAACCATGAGACCACTTTTGATCTCGAGAATTACGACAAGATCAAGAGGCGTTTCCATGGCGCTCATCCATACGACCCGAGCGAATGCCGTGCGACGTTGACAAATGCGACGCACTACCTTGAAAACTCGTCTGTGGAGATCGATGGTGTCAAGTTCTGGGGCTCGCCCTGGAGTGCGTGGTTCCACGAATGGGGCTTCAACGTGCGGCGCGGGGAGGACAGCAACAAGCTGTGGGAGCAGATACCCGACGACACAGACGTGCTGATCACCCATGGCCCGCCCATCGGGCACGGCGACCTGTGCTTCGGTGGGCACCGTGCGGGGTGTGTGGACCTGCTGCGGCACGTCAACCAGCGGGTGCGCCCCATGGTGCACATCTTCGGGCACATCCATGAGGCTTATGGCGCGACGCGGAACCAGAACACGACGTTTATCAACGCGTCGACGTGCACCCTGCGGTACCGCCCCGACAACGCCCCGGTTGTTTTTGACGTGCCACTGAGAAAGATAAAGTCAGTTGCGAAGCGCGTCTGAAATAAGGACACAGGAAAGACTGCGAAATAAGAACCCCCATTCGGACCGTCGACCAAACCATCTCCCCTCAATTCGCAGCCTGGGGTGGTTGGGCTTTGTGCTTGCTCCCTGTGCCCGAGCTGTGCCTGCGAGGGTGTGTGTATTTCAGCACATCACAGCCCCGGTGCGCCGGGCACTGAACAGGTGACGGACCACATATTTGCAAAGCTTTGCGTGCGTGAGTGTGGGTGTTGCTGTGGTTACACAGCAGCCTCCTGGTGCATCGCCAGAGTTTACTTGGCGCACCCCAGCAAATCACGTAAACGCGAGAGAGGGTGTGCTGTGCGTTGGGCATAGTCTGCTAGCCTCCCAACGCCTGTGCAACATCCTGGTACACACTGCAGGGGATCTCTCGAGGGCACGCTCTTGGCGACCTCCTTGCAACCTTCCACCTCCCCCCTCGTGCGACCCTCTGACTTGCGGGGCGAGAGCAAGTGAGCGGGTCTGTTGTGTGTGCGTGTGATAACACCACCTGCTGTGATAGCCCAGCCGTGTTGCCTGCCCTGCTGTCCCTAGCCTTGCAGCAGGGGGAGAGTTGACCGTGTGGCGTAGAGCGGCAATGCGTCATCCCCCACGTGCCCCCACCCCGCACTCCCCCAAAGTTGCGCCTGTCCCACTTGTGTGTTTGCGGAAGATCTGCCTCATACTCACACCCCCACACCCACACCCCGCCACCTCGCAGGGACTTGCTTCCCCTCCGCAGCCCTGTTCATATTTGGCAGCGCTTCTCGCTCGCTCCCCTCCCTGGGACCGCTCACACCTTACACAATGCTGGACATCGACCGACTTGTCGACGGGGTCGTGGACCGCATTGCTGATGTCGATTCAGGCATTGCCCTGGAGTACGCCGCCTTCTCCGCTGCCGGTGCTGTCGCTGCAACACTATTCGGCGCCGTTGCCGGGAAGGGTGCCAGCGAACACGTCCCAGGCCTGCAGTGCCTCTGCGTGCTCTTCGGGATTGCAGCAGCCGCTGCTCGCCACCACACGGAGTTCGCCCTCTTTGCCATCAACCCTTGGGACGTCCCGCTGGGCATCTGGTTCGCCGGCTACGCCGCAAAGCTGATCTCCATCCATGTGATGGACGCAGGCATCGCATGGGGCGCTGCGCGCTTCAACAACGGCAGGCTGCGCTACCGCATCAACACCTCCGACGGGAAGCCCACCGACCACCCCCTGATCTGGATCGACTACCTCTACATGTCTCTCAACAGCTTCGTGGAGACGGCGTTCCTCTTCCACCTGACGTACTTCACGTGGCACACGGAGGGGCTGGCGTGGCAGCCGTCGGAGATGAACCTGCTCAATGTCCTGCCTGCCCTCTGGGTGTGCCTGTTTGTCAACGACATGCTGTACGCACCGATGCATCTCGCGATGCACCACCGCTGGATCTACGCCTTCATCCACAAGCACCACCACCGCTCCCTGCTGCCCAGCAGGTACTACACTGATGCTGGGAACGACCACCCCCTGGAGCAGGTTGGTGGGCTGCTGTGCCTGATGGCGGCGCTGAACACCACGCTGTGCACGACGGGGTTGCACATTGCGGTGCTCGGTGTGTTCTTCCCCATCTACCTTGTGATGCAGATCCTGAACCACTCGCCCTTCGACTGCCGCTTCAACCTGCTGGGCATCAGCTACGAGTCTGGCCTGCACGAGATGCACCACCGCATCCCAAGCTGCAACATGGCACAGTACTGCATGACCTTCGACAAGTTTATCGGCACCTACCGCCCTTACCAGGAGAGCTAAACGATCGCATCACGGGGTGGTGGTGGTGGTGGTGATGCCATTCTTCCCACCCTGCCGGAAAGGGCCGTAAACCCCTGGCCCTAAGAAAGGGACTGGGACCGGCAGATGTGCGGGGTGTGTGGGTGTGTAGTTTTTCTGCGCCTGTTCGTACAACAGAGAAGCGCGCCTGGGGACAACTCTTTCTGTGTGATGCCCCAGCCTTTCTGGGGGACGCCATCTGGTGCTGGATGGGAGCAGCCCCTTCTGGCAAGGGGATGTGTCTTGAGCTCGGATACATCCGGATATGCCCCCCTTTGGAAAACATGCCCCCCTGTCGGCAGGGGGCGCTCCAGGCTGCACCGCACACCCTCTGTTTTTGTTGAGAATAATCACCGAGACATGTCCCCCCCGGGGGGGCAGCAATATCACACCAGTGTTTTTCCCTCCTTGTTTTTGCCGGCTTCATGCCCCGCATTGGAAACAAGGAAGGGCACTGTGTTGGGGTGGTGGTGTGCGGGGTGAGCTTACCACCCCCACACGCCGTTGCCCTCACGCCCCCTCATGCGCCCAGAATGTGCATCCGAACAATTGTTGATCAGATCGGTGGCGCTGTGTGTGTGGGAGAGTGGGACGGCCCCACTCTGCAGGCGGCGGAGCAGCACACACAGGGCGTTATTGCAAAAACCGTTGCACCGTGCCACTGCTGTCTCTCATCAGGGCGACGACCGCCAGGCTTTGACAGCTGATATCCCAAACCTTCAACCTTAATCGACACCACCCCACAGCCAGCAATGCTGCATTACTCCACTAGCCCTGGGGATATTTCACCTCTCTGACAGTGAGTCTCTGTGCCTTATTTTGGGTATTTTTTTGAGGTGTACCGCCGCGGGTGCTTGTCACGTTGCGACTTGCATTCCCCAGGCGGGCCCGGGACAGACGAATGTGTCCCGGAAGGGTCACTCGTCCTGCAAGGCAGTGCCCAGTCTCCCATCAGCCGCCCCTCTGGGTGGCTGCAAGGGTCAACCCCCAGCCCCTTCTCCCTACAGTTCCTCCTGATGCAGACGCCCGCCAACGCTGTGCAACAGGGCTTCATGCCATGCACTGCTCGGAAGGGAAGCCTATCCATACCCCTCCCCCTCTTCGGAACAGCACGGAACCCCGTTCACAAATTAGCAGAGGGAGGAACAGCCAGGCGGGAGGCGTGACTGTGTGCCTTGTGTGTTGTCGGGAGGGTGTGCGGTTCCCCGCTCTGTGGGGGGCCCTGAGCACCTCCTGTCGCCCTGCCCCCGCCCCCCACGGTCTTGTTCTTCTTCACGGCCTCCCCGTCCGTTCTCCTCCTGCTCAGATTCGAATATAGCTGTGTTCCCCAGCGGGATGAAGTGTGAGGGTTGTTGCGCCCCGCCCCTCCCCATCCCACCCCACCGTGCATCCCCTCGCGTGATTTTGGTGCGATTCCCATTCGTTGGGTGGAGGTGAAGTGGTGTGGAGCACAGTGAAGCATATCACATGATGTCGTGTCAGCGACCTCTCGCATCTTGCAAAACCC
Organism: Rhynchopus euleeides; assembly: GCA_963210315.1. Taxonomy (NCBI): domain Eukaryota; phylum Euglenozoa; class Diplonemea; order Diplonemida; family Diplonemidae; genus Rhynchopus; species Rhynchopus euleeides. Next base: position 1,881,481 of record OY723243.1, read on the forward strand.
TCACATCCCCCGCCACGCAAGGAGGTGAGCACACAGCCTCACAGACACAGCCATGCCGCCGAAGATGACCCCGGAGGAGCTCGAGGCGAAGCGGGCGGAGATCGCGGCGCAGGTGGAGGAGGCGCGGAGGCAGCAGGACGCTGCCCTGAAGGCGGAGGAGAAGAGGCTGCACGACATGAAGCTGAAGTTCGGCACCCACTACGGCATCACGTGTGACGGGTGTGAGGCGGCGCCCGTTGTGGGGTACCGCTGGAGGTGCACCAAGTGCAAGAACCACGACGTCTGCGAGGCGTGCCACGAGAAGTTCCAGCAGGGGACCTTTGTGCACACCAACCGTCTCAACACCATCTCCACCAAGATCGAGGACCACGAGTTCGTCGTGGAGGCGCAGATGGGTGGCGGCTTCAAGCCGATGCACAAGGAGGCGTACGCAAAAACCGAGAAGCGTGTCAAGCCCAACGAGCCGTGCACCTGCAAGAGCGGGAAGAAGTACAAGAAGTGCTGCGGTGACCCGGCCAAGGCGGGCAGCAACTGAGCTTCGCCGCGATAGTGCTAGCCTCCCTGTGTGTGGTGGGGTGGGGGTGTGTCCCTGGGCACCCTGCTGCCTCTGGCCCCGTCTTGTCGGGGGCTGCTTCTTCACAGCGCAGCGTGCGCTGTGCAGAGGGTTTGCGAGAAGGCGTGGTTGTTGAATTGCCACCCACCCCCGCCGGAAGGCACGGGCTCTGCAAGTGTGGTAGTGGAAAACCATCATGAACAGCAGGTGATCCTGGTCCGTTCTCCACTGCAAAAAAGAAAGTCATGTGACACTGCGCGCCCCTGCCCTGTTCGTCTCAAACATCAGGACTGCGGCCGTCGAGATGCCCAAAAAATCTTCACGTGTCTGGGCAGGGTGGGGGGTTTGGTCGTGTGCACCCCCCACCCCCACCCCCTTGTTTTGAATGCAAGTTGTGATCCCCTGCTGACTCGGAGGTAGGATAGAGCAAAGAAATGAAGAGTGCTGGGAAGGAGGGATGTGAAGTTCATTTTCAGTACGAATATTCAACTGGAAAGCGTGTGAGAATGGATGTGTGGTGACCACGTTTTTGAGTGATTGGCCCTTGCACAGGTCACGGGCAACCTCCGTGATAGCAGGTACCCTCTCATAGTGGGCCGGAAAAAGAAAACGTGCCATCAATTTTTTTTGATGGCCATTTCATGGCAGAAATCAAGAAAACGAGTTGTTGTTGGTGGTGGTGGCTATGGGCCTTCGCTCAGAAGTGCAGAAAACACAAGACATATCGGTGTCACGCACTGGCGATGTTTTGACACAGAGCGGGAGGCTCAGGTGGATCTGATTCCCAAGAGGAGGTTCTCTCAAATATATGCAAAGAATGTCAGCGGGGGGTGGGGGTAAGACGCGTTTCTCTCTGTGTGTGTGCCCTGTGTGTGAAAACAAAGAAGAAGGAAGGTGCCGAAAAAAAAACAAATCAAAATGAACATGCCAAAACAAATCAAAACAAAAAACCCACAGCAAAAAAAAGGGTTCGGTGTGTCCAGAACCCCATGTCATGAAATATATATGTCGTTCCATCTCGTCAACTCTCGTCCGTGAAACCCCACCCCTACCCCCCCCCTCCCACGCTCCGTGGGGAAGGGGGGGCAGGTGGGCCGCGTCCATAGCCAGGCTAACGGCCGATGAGTCTCTCGAGGGCAACGAGTAGTGGTGTTTGCCCCCCGCCAGATGGTTTCGGGGGGCTTCTCTGTGCGCAATGAAAAAAAAACACCCCCCACCCCCCCCCCATCCCTGCAGCACCCACCCCCCCCCCCCTATCGTCCCCCCTTTGCAGTTTCTCTCAACTTTCAACTCGCCTTCCAAGCAGCTCTTCCACCACTCAACACCACCACCACCACCAACAACACCAGAGGGCCCGGGTGGTGGGACGTGCAGTCCCAATGAACCTCTCTGTGTCCTCCGAGCTCTTCGGGAAGCAGGTCAAAGTCGACGTATGGCTGACCCACAACGTCGGGCTCCCTGACCTGCGCACGGAGATCGAGCGGTCCCTGCAGACCAAGGCGGTGCTGCAGAGGCCGCGGGGTCACACCAGCTCGCTCGCCATCCAGCTCGGCGACCTGCAGGTCTACGACGTGGCGTCCTACCGATGGGTACCCCTTGTCGATGCGGAGCAGGTGGGGCACCAGTCACAGCTCTATGCTGAGGTACGGGAGTGCACCCCTTCGACGATGCACATCTCGCGGGAATCAGAGCGGCGCGAGGCGCCCCCACCATCACCCCTGACACGACTCCCGCAGCCGAAGGAGCTGCCGAAACGTGCCGGATCGCCTGCACCCTCGGGCATGCCCAGCCGTCCCGGCTCCCCGGCGCGGCACGGGTCGCCGCTGCGGTCCTCCTCACCGTCGAAGATGAACTCGACACCCCGCTTCGTCCCCCCCGCCGTGCATGTCTTCCAGCCGGTGTCCGGGGGGCCACCCGCCACCGCCGCGTCCTCCCCACGCCCCAGCCGGGCCTCGAGGGGCCCTGAGGTCGGCACCGCGTGGCAGCCGGAGGCACCGCGATCCTCATTCCGGGGGTACCACATATCCGACGCCATGTCGCGCACCTCCACACCGCAGCAGCAGCAGCACCACACCCGCAGCCACATGGGGTCGCCCGCGCGCACCGCCTCCCCTGTGAACTGCCGGGAGGAGAGCGTGCAGTTCCCCCTGGGCGCAGAGGTGTTGGTGCAGGGCGAGAGGGAGCCACTGCGTGGGCAGCGGTGCCGCGTGGTGGGGCATGCCGCCTTCGGGAAGGTGGATGTGGAGCTCGGCACCGGCACCACCGTCAGCATCTCGGCGACGAAGCTGCGCGTAGTGGAGGAGGGGATGTGCGCGCTGCAGGGGACAAAACACGACTGCGAGCTGTCGCCATACCGCAGCAGGAGTATCGCCACTACGGCGTATACAACAGATCCGGAGGGGTTCTTGCGGGATTCGCTGTCGTCCCAAGCGAGGGTGTACAGCCACACCCTGGCAAAGCATCAGACGATGCTCACCGAGGAGCGTGACAAGCGTGAGACTGCGGAGCGGAAGGTGACAAAGCTGAGCTATTCTGCGGCCTCTGCCCTCCGCTCCCTCAACTCGCACCGCATCATGCGGCGGACGTGGGTTGCCTGGCGTGACTGGCTTGGGCATGACAGGTGGACCCTCCACAAAGGCCACGTCTCGCCGCGGAGCAGCAGGCAGTCGGTGTCGCCGCGGGGCTCCCCGACGCAGAGGGCGGATATCGAGCTGCAGCTTGCCGAGCTGCGCGCGGTGGACCAGCAGATGCTGGCGGAGGAGAAGAAAGACTTTGAACGCCGCTTCAACGACAAGGCGGAGAAGCTGCTGCAGAAGCTGGAGGAGGTGAAGGTTGAGATGGAGAATAAGGAGGCGGAGATATACAGGGAACGCCTGGTGTCGACATCGCTGCGGCAGAAGCTGAAGGACGCCACCGCGTCGGGGCAGGTCAGCGAAGCAGGGACACAGGTCGAGGAACCCACGCCACCCGGCACGCCGGGGCAGATCGAGACCTCGCAGGCCAACGCCGATGAACCGGTGGAGGACTTGGAGGCTTCGCAAGAGAGCCCTGCGACACGGCCTGCTTCCCCTCTCGCCTATGAGATGAGCGAGATACAGCGCCAGCTTGCGGCGGCGAAGCTTGAGAATGCTGCGGTGAAGGCGGAGAACGAGAGGCTGCGTGAGACCGACTCAGAGACACGCGCGGCAGAGGGCCTCCGCGAAGCGGAGGCAGAGGCTGCAGAGAAGAGCCACGAGCTGCACCGGGTGGAGGAGCAGCTGCGGGCTGCGGAGGTGAAGATCCTGGGGCTCATGGAGGCCTTGGATCACAGGAGCCTGCTGGGGTCGACGCAGCACACGCAGGGCACGTCGGAGGGGTATGCGCACAGCAGTGCTACGGCGCAGCAGCAGGGGAAGACGCCGCCGTCGGTGCCGGTTCAGAAAGGTGACAGCGTTGTGTCGACGAGCAGAGGTAGCCGCACCGGCACGGCTCCCGACAAGAAGGGATCGAAGAGGAAGGAGAAGGAGAAGGAGAAGGAGAAGGAGGTTGTTGCGGAGCGTGGGCGTACCGCGCAGCTGCGCGGCAAGCACTCCAATTCGCCTGCGAAGCAGAGGCGGCGGTCGGCATCGATTGCGGATGATGGGAAGCCGCTGCAGGCGTATCAGTTCCCCATAGGGGCGGCTGTGTCGTTCAAGGATCTGTCGGGGCAGCACAACGACGGGTGGGTGACGAACCATATCGGAGGGCGTGTGGAGGTGCAGGGGGCGGATGGGAAGAAGCATGCGGTGCTTCCGGGGAGGATTCGGGAGAGGCAGGCTGCGTCGCAGACACCTGTGTCGCAGCCGGTGTCGCATGCCGTGTCGCAGTCTGTTTCGCACACCCCGATGTCGCACCCCGTGTCGCAGTCCGTGTCACATACGCCGATGTCGCATCCCGTGTCGCAGTCTGTTTCCCACACCCCGATGTCGCACCCCGTGTCACACACACCGATGTCGCTGCCTGTGTCTGAGGGGGATGTGCTGCACAAGGATCTCGTGGAGTCCTATTCGCAGATCCCGAAGGCGCACACCCCCAGCACCGCTGCAGACATGGCGCACGACACGCCTGTGTCTGACATGCCCCTGCCGGTATGCACCTTTTCCTGTTGCTGGTGCAGAAAGACGTGCAGGGCAGAACAGGGTTGTTTGCACTCAATGTTGCATTTCCACGCACACCGCACCCACCTGCCCAACAGGTATCCGCACACGAGGAAGCTGCGAACAGCAGTTCCGCCAGCATGACGCCCGGAGAGGAGGATGTTGTGCTCATCCACATGGGTCCGCCTATCAACGTGCTGCCTCAGCTCAATGTATGTCGGGAATCTCTTCGCTGTGTCTTCGCACCGGCGTGCGATTTGTTGATCAATTTCGGCGCAGTCTTCAGTGCAGCCTTCGGTGCAGTCTTTGTTGCTGCTTTGTTCGCTCGCTTCGCCGCACGCTGGGCCTCGTTGTCCTCCACCTTTCCGCTTGCTCGCTGCAGCAGAGTCCTTTGTCCACTCAACATGGGTGGGCACCCTTCAGTGCCTCGGCCGCCATGGCAAAGGGATTCTCCAGAGTGCGCGGACGGCGACGGCGCTTTCCCCCGCCACAACCTTCGCCTTCAATTCGCCGCTGAGGCTACCCGCGGTCACTGGGCTTATCACGTCGAGCCGCTGCCCTGCCCACCTGTCGGTCGGCAGACGACGTTGCACCAAGCCCACTTCGACCCCGAGGCGGATAGCGGAGGCACTCTCTGTCAGCGTCACACCCCTCCATGAGGGAGCTCGCTTCCACGTCAAACCACTCGTCCCCTGCTTCACCTGCATCGCGTGGTCTCGCGATTGACGATTACTCGCTGTAGTGTCTCCTTTTGATTTGCAGGTCACGTTTGTTTTTTTTGCCAAACTCACACCCCGCACACAGCTTGAGAACGCGCGAAAGCGCGGGAATAGCTCCGGAAGCAGAGGGCAGAAGAGACGGTAACCGGGGGATGGGGTGGGCGTGGCGGAAACGGGGGTCGGGGGGCGAGGTCCGATAACCCCCTGAGCTGTTCGCACCACCCCCCTCCCTCCCGCCCCCACCCCCTGCGGAGCCGTGCGTCAGGCCGTCATCTGAAGCGGCGGAACCCGATGGCCCTACCCTACCTGGGTTCTGTAGTGTATTTGTTGTAGGCACTCGCCTTTTTCAGACCCCCCTCGCTGTTTTTGCTGTTTTGTTGCCCCCCCCCCCCCCCCCCCCCCTGGCATACGTACTCCCCATGTGTGGTGTGTACCTTTTCTTCCATGTCACAAAACCGACGGCGCGCATCCAATCCACCAAAGGGATTGCGATTAGGCAGTGAACCCCCCCCCCCCCCCACCCCGCGCCATTCGGTCAGAAATGCTTAAACTTTCTCTCGCCTCTTACGGTATGCGGGGTCCATACGACCCTCAGGGACTCAGCGCCCTTGCCATGCATAGCTGAAGTTGGGGACCCCCCCCCCCCCCCCCTAGGGCAGTGAAGATACTATTCGCGAATAATTCGTGATCTCCGATTTTCAGAGTTACATATTCGAATAATATTCGTATTCGAATACGAATAATGGCATTATTCGCGAATAAATGGCCATGTGTTATTCGGTCATTATTCGTGAAGTTTCTGTGGGTTTGTGTAGGGGCAGAGGCGTCAGATAACGTGTATTCCAGTGCAAACCGAGGGAAAGCGCCGCAGAGCGCCTCAGGCTTTGCTTTCCTCATGAATCATCACACGTATGTCTGACCGTACGGTACACAGGTGTGGTGATCCCTTTGCATCGGCAGCACCTCACTCACGCGTGGAGGTCTCCACCACAGGGATCTTGAAGGAGGCAGTTGCTATCCTGCCAGTCACCAACTGCACAACAGGAACAGCATAAAGCACGCACAATGTATCCCAGGTTCGGGCACCGGGGTAGTGCTTCCACCTTTGAGTGCCCCAGGTGGCTCCGCTCCCTCCACGCAAGTTCGGTAGGGATCGCGGATGACGATTTCCCCATCAGGTACAGCCCCGTGGTGCAACAGCGGCCGCCTGGCACCATAATGGTCCCACCAGCGCGACGGTGCCCACTCCCCTTAGCGCTTGTTGTCTTCAATGCACGGTGCAGCGTACTCCTCCAGGCACTGCAGATGATGATTCTCGGCGTCGCATCATCACAATGTAGTGATTGCACGCCTCCTCAGGGCACACTGGGGTCGTGGGCCACGACCACGACCCGAGTGTGGGCAGTAGGTCCCTATTCCTAGCAGAGAAACCCCAGTAAAACCCCACGAATAATTCGCGAATTATTCGTGGCGAAAATTTTTCGAGAAATTATTCGAATAATATTCGTATTCGAATAACACGAATTTTTAATCACTGCCCTAGGGGGGGTCAAATGCCACCCTTTTACGTGGACAAACACGATTTTTCAAAAAACCGGCGCAGAGGCCCCAAAGCCCCCGTAAACCCTCCAAACCCCCCCAGATCGGTCCGGAAACCCATCGAACCCCACTTTTCCACCATTCCGGGCACCTCAGGTGCCCGAATTGGGGTACCTAAATTTTGTGCCACCGTTTGGTACCGGACAGTGCCACTGTGTGGGAGGTTGGAAAAGAAAATGCCCCAACACACCACATCTGAGGGTTGCAATGCATGTTGCTTGCCAACCACGTCATCCGGTGGGTGTCAGGCGCTATGTAGGTGGCATTAGCCAGGTCTTCGATGAGTTCTGGCTTGTATATGTACCTCCCTGCCACCATGCACCGGGAGGCTGCCTGTAGGTACGGAACAAGTCCAGATGGTCGTGTGATTCCTGTGCAGCAGTGCTCCACAACCGGGATGTGTTGACAACGACTGTTGCAACACGAGCTGTACATTCCGGGAACACACGAAGTGCGCTGTCGTGGTACCCATTGTGCCAGAATTGGTAGTTGCTGCGGTCTACTTTGCCTGGCCCAAGAGCACTGGTACTGAACGGTGCAATATGCGTGGCGAGGTGAATGCAACGGAAGGGCGCAAAGTCAATACAGCTCTCGGATGGCGGGTGGTGGTGCCACTAGTGTGTGACGTTCACTCGAGGATACAACGCATCACAATGAATCAGCAACCGTGGACCGAGTACAATACGCTCTCTGTGGCTGGTGTGGGGGACAAAGGCAGTGCCTGTGCCGCAGGCAGGGAGGTACATATACAAGCCAGAACACATCGAAGACCTGGCTCATGCCACCTACATAGCGCCTGACACCCACCGGATGACGTGGTTGGCAAGCAACATGCATTGCAACCCTCAGATGTGGTGTGTTGGGGCATTTTCTTTTCCAACCTCCCACACAGTGGCACTGTCCGGTACCAAACGGTGGCACAAAATTTAGGTACCCCAATTCGGGCACCTGAGGTGCCCGGAATGGTGGAAAAGTGGGGTTCGATGGGTTTCCGGACCGATCTGGGGGGGGTTTGGAGGGTTTTACGGGGGCTTTGGGGCCTCTGCGCCGGTTTTTTGAAAAATCGTGTTTGTCACCCCCATTTGACCCCCCCTAACCCCCCCCCCCGATGAGTTTCCCCCCCCCCCCCGCCGTTATACGGCAGGATGCCTCTGCTCTTGCCGTGACCCGTGGAGCCGGGCTACGATCCACACTTTTTTATCCTTTTCTTTTCTTTTCTTTTTCTTTTCTCCTTTTATCTTTTTACGTCAATACTTTTTCTCCCCCCTACCCCCCCTACTCTCCCACCCCCCCCCCACCCTGCGTCCTCCACTGGGTCTTCTACCCACCTGACGAAAGGTACTCGATACCGGGCTGCCGGAGTCCAGTGGTTCACGCACTACTGCACAGTCGTGGGTTGGCAGCCGAAACTGCGTAGTAGATATACCCCGCTACGAAACACACCTGCTTTCCCTTCCCCTCCTTCCCTTCCGCCATTTATTCGTACAAAAAAAACAACGATACAGGGGCACAAAGTATATGGTGTCAAGGAGAGACTACGTATTACGGACAGACACCTGGTTGTGTTTTAGTAATAAACGGGGGTCACAGCTATTGTTTACCTAGCTTTATGTAAATAGTAAATGTGCATGTAAATAATAGCTGTAAATAATATTCCATGTAAACAATACATGTAAATAATTTTTTACACACATATTGTTTACGTATTTATGCGTTTTTTTTGCACCTTTACCTACCACCAGGGGCTTAGCTTGGATTTTGGGGTTGGGGCCGAAACTCGGTCAGACTCGGTCACAGTACACACGCAGTTGATTTGCCCCGTTGATTTGCTCCCCACCACCTGGTTCACCCAGAATTCGACGTTGCTGCCTTCCCGGTTCCCCCCCTTCTTATCTGGAACACCAGCTCAGCAACCAGGTTTGCAGCCTCAACCTGGGGTTGCTTTGTTGCCTTTGTAGGTGTGCATTGGCAGCTTCCCGCCAGGCAGTGGCGGATGCAGTCTCAGCAGCGCAGATAGTCCTGAAGTGGGCTGAAAAAGAGCTTTGTTGGTGCTTCCGTGAAATTTTCCATATGGCCTCGTCCCAAAACCCCCCCCCCCAAAGTGGCCTTTTTGGGGGTTTTTGCTGAAAACCTGAAAAATACAGGACATAACCGGTCCTGACCCCCAAACCTGGCCCAAAAGTGATATCTGGGGCTATCCGGGGGTTTCCTGGGGCAAATGAGGGTGCAGGGGGGTCTGATTCTGGTGGTGATTTCCTCTCCCACGGCCTTTCTTCGAGGGGGCTCCTCCCCCCCTGAAACCACCTCTTCTGGGCCTTGACTGAAGATTCAGAAACACTTGAGGCGAGGGTCCTCGACAGTGTTGGCAATCGCCAGAACTGTCCAGCAACATCAAGTCCTGTCATCAAGTTACCGAAAGCCGCAAAGCACGAACAGAAGAAACACTATCATTCTGCCCGTTGCTACAAGCACAGGGCGGCAGATCAGCGCTGGCATACTCTCAGACTCTCCGAGATAGTCAGATTGTTCAAGCTCAAACCCCACGACAAGGGTGTGCAAGTTTCCTGGCATAAAACAAAGAACTCTGAACAGCACACGCAACCCGCTTGAGAACGTGTGTCCGGATGAGAGGGCTTCAGTCAAGGCCCGGAAGAGGTGGTTTCAGGGGGGGAGGAGCCCCCTCGAAGAAAGGCCGTGGGAGAGGAAATCACCACCAGAATCAGACCCCCCTGCACCCTCACTTGCCCCAGGAAACCCCCGGATAGCCCCAGATATCACTTTTGGGCCAGGTTTGGGGGTCAGGACCGGTTTTGTCCTGGATCTTTCAGGTTTTCAGCGAAAAATCCCAAAAAGGCCACTTTGGGGGGGGGTTATGGGACGAGCCCTTATTATACCTATTATTATACCTCGGGTACCCGGAGAGAATGTCACCCCCCCTCGGCCTCCGCTTGGGCTCCAACGGCCACCCTGTACAGAGGGGGTGACGTTCTTCAATGGTTGCCCTGTGTAGCGGCTGGGAAGAATGTCACCCCCCCTCGGCCCTGGGCCCTCGAGGGGGGTGACATTCTCTCGGGGTACCCTAGGACCTCGCAAGAGTGGCTTCGGGGATACCCTGTGAATCTTCGCGACATTCCACTCCACAAAGTACATTTGCAAGGCTTTCGCTGCTCAGTTGGCGAAGCCTGGTGGAGACAAGGCGGAGCTTGGAAAACAAGCGTTCAACAGAAGCAGTGCCCAGCCGAGGCATAGATGCAAGCTGGGGTAGCCTGCATGTTGCTGGGTACGTGAGAGCGAGGTTTGCCGAGGTAAACCGCTGAATAACCTCCTGCAGATCACGCAGGCCCAACCTCCGAATCTCGGAACAGACACCCGGGCACCTTGCAGAAGGGCAGTCTTGTGCGCCTGTGCCCACTTCAGTGGGTGTGCTGGGGCATTGAAGTCCGGGCAAGGGTACGCGCCAGTGATCCCCGGGAGAGGTGCCAGGTAATGGTCAGCGATGTAGCCTCCTGCACCTGCGTGCCCACCATGTTGCCGGGAGACGGAATTCGAGACTTCTGACGTTATTCTTACGCTAGCGACGAATACGGGACAGAAGGAGAATGGGGTGTTCGCGTTCGCTCGCACGCGTGCTTCACCTCCTGTGCTGCTGCACCCCAAGAAAAATCCGCTTTTTTCCCCGAAAATTTATACTTTTTTTTTTGTCTTTTGAGCTGACCGAGTTTTTTTCCGGGTTTGGCTGAAACTCGGTCAGCTGACCGAGTTTACCCCCCCAAGCTAAGCCTCTGCCTACCACCCCAGGGGTGGAGCTTGAAATATGGGGTTGCGGGCTGGATCGGGTCAGCCAATTTTTTCTCACTGAATGGGTTCCCCCCCGGTTCGTCTCAGAGATCAGTGCTCGGGCCCAGCCTCCCGCGAGGGTACCGGACTGATATGCAGCCCCGGACGCGCAAGGACTTGGTTACAAGACAAACACATGCCATAGGGGGGGTCTGGGGGGCGGAGCCCCCAGCCGCCGGAGGCCACGGTAGTGAACATCTGTGACTTGCGGGCGTACGGATTCTGTGTGAGTTGGCTGCGTCCTCCTGAGGATATCCGGTCTGTACTCCATTCCCTGATGTAAAGGGCTTGGGTACAAGACAGGCACATGCCACAGGGGGGTCTGGGGGGCGGAGCCCCCAGCCGCCGGAGGCCACGGTAGTAAACGTCTGTTGCACGGTACGGGTTGGGCAGCTTCATTTGTCCTCTATTGTGACTGTTTGAGGCCTGTGCTCATGTCGCTGGGGTCACTTTGCTCACGAAACGCCTCCTGGTCACCTTGAGACCCCAAGGCGAGGAGCCAACTTTTCCGGTTTCCCGAAAATCTATATTTTTTTTCTTTTTACCCCTGACCAGGGCATTTTATAGGGGCGAAATCTACGCTCATTTGGGCTTAAATGTGAGGCGTTCCCCGATTTTTTGGCGGACCCCCCAGCAAGCGAGTCTTGTGGTGAATGGGTCACCTCCCGGTTCCTCTCTCAGGGATCCGTGCTCGGGTCCAGCCTCGGGTGCCGGAGGTTAGTCCAAAAAATGGATTTCGGGACCGATCTGCCGCAGACCCGGACGTGCAAGGACTTACATACAGGCACATGCCACAGGGGGGTCTGGGGGGCGGAGCCCCCCAGCCGCCGGAGGCCACGGTAGTGAACATCTGTTCCTTGCAGGTGTACAGATTCTGCATGAGCTGGCTGCGTCCTCCTGAGGCTACTGAGGGTCTGATGGTCTGCATTCCATTCTCTGACGTAACCTCAAAGGGTTTGGGTACAAGACAGGAAGACAGCACAGGGGGGTCTGGGGGGCGGAGCCCCCCAGCCGCCGGAGGCCACGGTAGTGAACGTCCGTCCCTTCGCGGCCTGCGTTTTCTCGGGGTTTGACAAAGAAACTGGACAGAAAAACGGTCGGGTAAGTTGCTCGCAGTCTGTGGGCATGAGTCCACTCTCATCTGCGAGGCTGCCCAGCCGCCACCAGTTTTCCACCCCCGGATTTTTCCCGGAAATCTTTTTTTTAACCCTTTCTGTCCGGGGGGTATTTTTTCGATTTTTGGGAAAATTCGCCTTCCCAAGTAAATTGTCTTCTACTCCACCTTTTTCAACATTTTTTTTTATCGGGAACTGCGTTTGCGCAGAACGTTGCATTGTTCCGGATTTTTTCCCGAAAAAAAATTTCACATGTGGGCCTCGCCCAAGAAACCAAAAATCGAGGTGCAAAAAATCCAGAAAAAAATTCGGGGCGGTGTGTGACCGCCCAAAAAATTCGGGTTCTATGGCGTTCTCGAACAGTTCTGCTCCAGCGCAGTTCCCGATAAAAAAAATGTTGAAAAAGGTGGAGCGGAAGACAATTTACTTGGGAAGGCAGTGGTTTACACAAGGCAAATAAATCAACAGGTGCAAAAACACCTGTTCTGAGGGACCTGACTGTGAGCCACCCCAGCGACCCCGTTAGCCCGTTGGGCACCTGGATCGAGGTAGAACACCCTTCCCTGCCCCTCTGGGGCCATGGAGGATGTCCGCCCGATGACTGACGGCATCAAATCTCCATCAGAGAATTCCACCATATTTCACTGATGGGTGGCTGGAGGCCGAAATCGGGTGGTGCATCGGCACAGCCCGTTGGGGCGGATATTCGAGATGCAGAGGTCTGAAAACTGATTTCCCAGATGACATCTGTCGGAAACCTTTCCCTTATCGAAGGAATCGGGCAAAAAGATGCCTGGGAAAGCTCGATACCTCCCACGCAGGTTCAGGAGGCGGTTTCAAGGGCAAAACCACCGAAAATTCCACCTTGTGATGCAATTTTGTTACAGAGCCAAGTTGGTCGGAGTTTCGCTTTTCCGACCAACTCTTGTTGCATTTGAAAGATTCGTCCACCCCGTTTCCACCATAAAAAGAAATCTTGAAAAATTCGAAATTCAAATAACTTTGCCTGCATAGGCAAAGTGAAAGCCACTGTAGTGGCCATACCTGCCCAAGACCCTCTGATACCCACCCAGCCCCCCCAGCTCTCGCGCCTGTGATGGGTCGAAATGTGTTCTGTGGGTCTGCATATCGATGTGTTTTTGCGGAGAATAACCCCAGAGCTTTCCACGATCGGGGGAGTCGAGCGAAATGGGGCACAAGAACACCTGATATGGTTGACCCGTAAATAGGGGCCGTGAGGGACTACCCAAACCCGAAAATCTCATCTGAGGGTGCAATTGTCCTCCGGCAGTACGTTGGACGGATCTCCACCTTTCCCATGAACCCTTGCTGCATTTGAAAGGATTGAGCTCCCCCTTTTTACCATACAAAAAAATCTTGAAAAATTCGAAGTGCATAATTATTTACTTACGTAAGCAAAGTGCAAAGCCACTGTAGTGGCTTCCCGGACAGAAAGGGTTAAATGTGAGGATTGGCCTCACTTTAGACCCCCTATAAAATGCTCTGCCCCTGACCTGATTTTTTGTGAGGGCCTGCAGAAAATCAGGTCAGCTGACCCGAAAAAACCCCCAAGCTCCACCCCTGTACCACCCCCCCCGTGTATATGTCACCCCACAGGTGCAAAAATCGGGAGGGGGTGACATAAACACACCTTTTTTAGGTGACATAGCCACGGGGTGGTAGTTAGTGTAGGTCACACCCCTCCAGGGCCGCCTGGGGGGGGTGACATTGGATTCCAGTGCCTGCGCCTCATGCAGCGAAGGTCCCATTCCGCCGTGTTCAGTGACATGTGTCGATAGTGTTGGCAGTTCTACGGGCTCTGAGCAACAATGCTCTAAGGAAAACAAGCCACTTGGCCGAGGGGGGCCGGGAGGCAGTTGGCTGCCGACAAAAAAAAACTCTCCATTGCATTGTTTGGAATCCATGCGGATCGTGGTGGGGTCACTTTGGTGACCGAGGTACCAAGTCTGGCCCTTTAGAACACCTTCAAAAAATTTTCGAAAAACCAAAACTTTGTGTCTGCAAATCAGAAAGGGGAGAGAAGAACCAGCGGGTATTCGTCGATCGCGAGAACACCCCACACGCCTGCTGCGGGTGTGGTGTGTCCTGCATGATCTGCATAGCAAAGTTTCCTGCGTTGTTAGCACAACTCCAAAAAAAAAATAATTACATGTAAATAATAATCGTATGTAAACAATACATGTAAATAATTTTATGTAAACAATAGCTGTAGGTAAACAATAGGTGTGAGGGGGGTTTACTGTATTGCGGTCCAACCACCAAGCCACTGACAGACAACTGCTACACACCCTCCCGTTGTGCATTGATCTGCCTTGTACAACATATCTGGTGTAGTGACTACAAAAAGGACTAACATTGCGAGAAGGTGCTGGGAGATTTACTTTTCCATTCCCTCTCGACGATCAAACCCCCCCCCCCCCACCCCACCCCACCTCCCTCAGAAGCTGTAGTACAGTTCCTCACTCTGCCCAGTTGTAGGCCCTGTGAGAAGACCTCTACTGCACGTGCCATTGAGTCATTCTCCTTGGCAAAACCTTCTGATCGTGGCAGGCGTGATTGGTTATGGGGTTTGGGTATGGGTGTAGGTTGGGGTGGGGTGTATTTTTTTCCATGTTATTGGGGGTTTGGCTCTGTGTTAAAACCGGACCAACCTGCCCGCTATATCTTGTTGGAGAGGGGGTGGGGGGGTTTTTTTTTGTTTTGATGTTTTCTGCACCCATTCTTTTTAGAGCGAATACACTCCCCTTTCCCCCCCCCCCTCCCCTACCCACCCAATTGTTGAATGTTGGCGTTTCCCCCCCCCCTTTTTTGTGTGTACCTTGCTTCCCCCCCACCACACCTCTCTCACAAAACCCAAACCCCTCCCCCCCCTCCAGCTTCCTCTACATCTCAGATTTCGAGGTCTTTTTCTCTCTGAGGGGGGATGCAAAAAATATGCCTATTCGTGATGATCCATCACAGTGTCGTAGATGCCCGGTTCGAGCCACTCCACATACATAACAGGCGTGGGGATGACTTCTCCAATGCCTGTTTGTTTGTTTTGCCTTGTTGTATAACTGACCCCCCACACACACCCACCCCCATGCCTACAAAAAATGACTCGCATTGCTGGAGGGGGTGTCGGCAGGCTGCCTTCAGAAAAATCACGCCCCCCCCCCATCTCTTCTTCCTTGTGTGGCGAATCCTGCACGCCTCGAAGCCCTTCTCATTTCTTTTGGAAATATGGGGCTAACGCGTCCTGGGGGGCGTTTGGAGTACCGCGTGTCCCAACGGAGAGACTGGGCCCCCTTTCGGTCAAATCGATTCCCACAAAACTTTGTGGGAATGAAAGGGGGTCAAAAATGGGTCCGATCACATGCATGCAATCAGGTTCTCTAAGAGTTCTGCCGAGTGGTGTTGGTGCACACTGCCTATGTGTGGCTTTGGCACGTTGTCAAACGGTAGTCAGCACACAAGCCATGATGCATGTGTCCGGCTATCCCACTACACAGTGCTCCGTTTGTTGAGCAGGGCCTAGCACATAGGCGCAGGGTTTCAGCAATGTGTCCCTCTTGCTCTGGATTCGCACCCTTCTTTGTGTGCCATCACCGTGTGCTCATTCAGTTGCTCAGTTGTCTGAAGCAAACCTGCCCAGTAGGATATTCATTAAAGATTTATCTTTAATGTTTTTACTCTAACCCACCCGCTGTCATAACCCACCCACCCCCCCCCCCCTCCCCCCCCCGCCCCCCCCCTCTCGACCCACCCTTCCACACCGTAACCTGCTGCTTCCATCCGTCCCCTGCTGGGGGCTCTGCTGGGGTACACCGGGTAAAAGTGTGTTTGCTATTTTAAAACGCAAGCTCCCGACATGTTAGGTGTATAGGATTTCATGTTTTGGGACATCTGAGTCCACGGTGACCATGCTCCATCCAACGTAAAGTTCTAGGAATTATTTAAATGGCAAACAGAAAAACCGGGTTTTTGGTCATTTTTGGCCTTTTCGCTGGTTGGGGGGGTCAAAACCGCCCGGCCCCAGGTGGTCCCTGGAGGGGGGTCTGGTCCCGGATTCTCGGTTTCTGGGTCCAATAATCCTACTTCTGCTAAGGGGACCCTTTCGATTTTTTTTTCGGAAAGTCCTATTTTTCACTTTTGAGCCCGTTTTCGAAGGAATTCTTGGGTTTTGAGCTTGTTTTGGGCAATTAAACGCGTCACTCAGTTTTCTGCCTGGGCAGCCCTTCCTGATAGGCGTACCTGTACTGAGAATGACCGCCTGTGAGAGAGTCCTCTTGTACTGAGAAAGTCTTCCTGGACTGAGAGGAGTGCTGTGCTGCGAGGAGTCCTGTCCTGAGAAGGTCCTCCTGTACTGAGAGGAGTCCTGTACTACGCAGAAAACCCGGTTTTTTGGCCATTTTTGGTCTTTTCGCTGGTTGGAGGAGGTAATCTTGCAAATGCTATGTGACTTCTGGGGGGGCAGATTCTCGGTTTTTCAGGAGTCCTGTACTGAGAAGGTCCTCCTGGACTGTAAGGAGTCCTGTACTGAGAGGAGTCCCGTACTGAGAAAGTCCTCCTGTACTGAGAGGAGTCCTGTACTGAGTAAGTCCTCCTGTACTAAGAGGAGTGCTGTCCTGAGAGGAGTCCTGTACTGAGAAAGTCCTCCTGTACTGAGAGGAGTGCTGTGCTGCGAGGAGTCCTGTCCTGAGAAGGTCCTCCTGTACTGAGAGGAGTCCTGTCCTGAGAAGGTCCTCCTGTCCTGAGAGGAGTCCTGTACTACGCAGAAAAACCGGTTTTTTGGCCATTTTTGGTCTTTTCGCTGGTTGGAGGAGGAAATCTTGCAAATGCTATGTGACTTCTGGGGGGGCAGATTCTCGGTTTTTCAGGAGTCCTGTACTGAGAAGGTCCTCCTGGACTGTAAGGAGTCCTGTACTGAGAAAGTCCTCCTGTACTAAGAGGAGTCCTGCCCTGAGAAAGTCCTCCTGGACTGAAAGGAGGTCCTGTACTGAGTACGTCCTCCTGTACTAAGAGGAGTGCTGTCCTGAGAGGAGTCCTGTACTGAGAAAGTCCTCCTGTACTGACACTGCCCTCTTGTACTGAGACCTCCTGGAGTGGTAGAATAGTTAGCAACGTGGAGCGAGGGGGCGGGGAAATCTTTAATGACCTTCCCCCAAATTCAACGTACAACCCCGCTCCCACCCCCCCCACCCCACTCGACTCCGCCGGAAACTTCTCGTGCCACATGATCAAAGTGTCCTAGGGGAACCTGTGTGTGGCGCTGGGTGAGTTAACCTCGGTGTGAGTTCAACCCGGGGGCGCTATGTCTTCTCGTTGTTCGGGCAGCTTTTTTGGTACGTTTGTCTGATGCGACTCGCCGATTGCTGTTGAATCGGCAGCATCGCATCGTAGCCTCCTCCTGCCGCTGTCGAAGAAACATCTTCCACCGATTCTGAGGTGCCCGCCCAATCCCCCACCCTCCCCCCCACCCCCACTCCCAAGGGGAGTCTCAAAGGAAACCCATCCCGGTGGGGATGCGAGCCTTGTTGAGCCATTCCCAATGTTAGATTTGCAGGAGTGGTGCATTGTATGGGCAGTGTGCTGTGTGGCAGGTCGGTATGTATGGGTGTCTTGGGAACCGGTTCGGGGGGTGGTTGGGTGGCAGGGGGGGTGAAGGGGTGAGGTTGAAGCGGAGGGGAAGGAATCTCGCCTCGGAGAGAAAGGCCTGGGCGGTGAGGAAGGCTACAGCTGCAGGATGGACGGGGGGCTAGGCACCGGGATCCTTCTCAGAAATGAAGTCTGTCTCGGGGCGGGGGGAGAATGCGGCACGGTGGGAAAACCCTCCCAGACCCACACCCTTTAGGCATCCAATTGTTATGCGCGGAACGAACAGTATTCGCAGAACTGTTTTATTACAGCTGCTGGAACAGGGTGTGTTTTCCCAACACACATCTAGAAGAGGTGCCCGACGTCTCCCGAATTCTTGACTGTCTCTCGTCCATCCCGTTTTGTTTTTTTTTTTGGGTCTGTACAAATCACACATCCACACACACGCACATGCCAACACTTCGTCCCATCACCATACACACACCCACTCCCCTGCAGGCAGATTTGCACCCCACCCCCTCCACCAAGCGGCATCTCCCGTCTCGTGGATCCAACCATGGCACACCGCCCTGACGGCACGTATGAGCTGCAGATGACACCCTACGACACGGTGAAGAGAGGCTTCCCCACCCACGGGTGCCACATCCTCGCCTCTTACACCGAGCGTGCCGTGCTTGTGTATCAGGCGTTTAACCACAACATCGCGGACTATGCGGTGGCGAATCAGAGGTTTTTGGGGTGCCCGCACTACAACCCAACCCGGATGACTTGGGTGAAGACCAACTTCCTGTGGATGATGTACCGCTGCGGGTTTGCGAAGAAGGATAAAAACCAGGAGCGCGTGCTGGGGATCTGGGTGAAGCGCGCATCGTTTGACGACATTCTCTCCAGGGCCTCAAAGAAGGGCGGTTCGATCCGAATCCAGTGGGACCCCGACTACACGCCTGGCCTGCAGAAGATCGGCGACCGCCGTGCGATCCAGCTGGGGCTGAAGGACCGCCCCACCTGGGCCAGCGGAGAGGACATCATCCGCATCGAAGACGTGACACACCTCGCCGCCCGCTGCGAGATGGAGGGTCTGATTCCCATGGAATCGGTCTACACGCCGGAGGACCCTGCCATCCGTGCCAACATCCGTTTGACAGATCTGGCAGGCCTTGGCGCGGGTGCCCCCAGCCCAGACGATATTGAGCGCGTACCCGTTGAAGCCGAGACGGAACCAGTCGAGGCGGAACCCGCAGGCGAAGCAAGCAAAGACGTGAGTTGTGAGCCTGAAGTTGGTGCCGCTCCAAGCGGCGAGGGGGTGTCCAGTAGCTAGGGTCCCGTCGAATTTCTTTGACGCATAAACAACAAACATTGTGTCGCAGCGTACTTGTTATGGGGGGTGGTGGGGGTGGGGGGGGTCTGTGGGGTGTTTCCCACCGCCCCTCCCCCCCCCCCCCCTCCTCCGCGCACGATCTTGACCCAGGGTCACGGCAAGAATGGTCACGAGCCCAGCCCGACTGCTAGCCAACCTTACCCGGGCTGGCTGTGATTATTTCTTTCACGCGATTCGGACAGAGCAGGGCAATTCTGATGTATTTCCGTGTTCTGCAGGTGGCATCTCACCGACCTTTCAACTCACATGCGTGGTGTGACTGACCCTATGGAGTGCAGACGGGAGGTCATGTGTGTGCTGCCGTGGTGGTGGTGTGTCTTATTCTTCTGAGGTTGTGGTGTGGCCCACTTTCCCCCTCCCTACCTCCCTGGGAAGCCCCTCGGCCCAACACACCCTCGCTTCTCAGACAGGCTTTTTGGATATACCCACACGGGAGAACGAACCGCACTCTCCGCTCCTCCTCCACCACCCCCCCCCCCCCGCCCCCCCTTCGCCATACCAGCTTGCCCCCCATTTACCCCCCACGCCTTCCCACCCAACACTACCCAACCAGCAGGGGGTTCCGCTGAGTCTTACACCCCCCCCCCCCCCCCCCGCACCATTGCACCTTTATACGTTGCATCCGCAGCTCCAGGCAATTTGTCTGGCCTTCCCGGCGCCCCCTCCGCCCCGCCGCGATGGGGCGGGCCGGGAGGAAGCGTTCGACGCTGCGCCGCTTCAGGGATGTAGGGCTGAGCCACACCCCGCAGGCCTCAGCCGCACTCGCCGCGGCGCGGGGGACACACCACCAACACCACCACCGCCACCCCACGCCGCATCCGCCACAACCTCTCGGCAGCCGCCACCACCACGCCCACCCCGTTGTGACATGGCCACCGCCACCACCACCACCTGCAGTGCAAACCACCACCACCCCGCACCTTCCGCCATACGATCTTGCGACACGCTACCCCCTTGCCTCCACCCGCAGCCCCTCGGCCTCCACACGCAACTCCCCTGGCTCCACCCGCAGCCCCCCGCCTCCGCCACACGGGGGGGCAGGCAGTGCCACCACCCCGACCAACCTTGGCGCCACGACACCCCCCCAGGGCAACCAGGCGGGGAGGGTGTCACCCGCCTGCGAGTCGCCACCGCCCTCCTCCGCCTTCTACCAGGCGATGATCGCCTCCCACTCGCCGCGGCAGCACGGGGGGCATCGGGGCGCGCTGCTGGAGTGCTCCACCTCCAGCGACTCCTCCACCCTGCCGGACGACAGCGACAGCGGCAGCGACGGCCCCTCTGCGCCACTCTCCCGCGCTGGGTCGGCCTTCCTCCCTGCCGTGGTGACAGCGAGGCTTCGGCGGTCCTCCCGCAAGCTGCGAGGGGAGGGCGCTTCGCGGAGGAACCGCGGCAGGGGCTCGCAGATCCTCGACGGGGTGCGGCACCGGGTGAAGCAGGACCTGAAGATGGCACGGAGGCTGTCGCAGCTGCATCAGGATGCCCAGGAGGCGAAGACGAGCTTCCGCCAGAAGAAGACGAACAAGAAGAATCAGCCCGCCCCGACAGGGCTGGGTGCCGCACTCGCTCTTTTTGTCCCTGTGGTGGAGCAGGCCTCGTCAGCAGACGAGGTGTTGGGTAGGGTGGGGCTGACGGAGTGCGGTGAGGATGCGCAGCTGAACCACGCAGATTTGGCGGAGTTGATGTTTGAAAGGGAGCTGGAGGAGGCAGCGCGCCTCGGCCTGGAGGTGCCGGCGGGTGACGGGGATGACCTGTTTGAGGAGGAGGAGGAGGTGGTGGTGGTGGTGTCGCCGCGGGGGCAGAACCGGCGGGTGACATTCCAGGACCCGCAGAGCATCAACAAGTTCAGGCAGAGGTCGCAGCGGGTAAAGATTGCGCTGGATAAGCTGCGCCTCACAGTCGCGCTGTTCAAACACTCCCGCACCGACCCCGACACCATACGCAGCGCCCTGCGGTGGAACAACAAGCCGACCTGGCTCGAGGAGTTCCAGGTGGCTGTGATGCACCTGCCACACCAGGCGTTCATCCGGCTGATGATGTGCTGTGCAGATGTGTCGAGCCGCTTGCAGCTGGACATCCTCATCGACAAGGGGCAGACGGGCCCCGACATCGTCGTGGAGCTGCGCGGGGAGGCGGACGCGGTCCGCATGGGCGAGCTGCTCCTGCGGCAGAAAGCGGAGGCGGTTGGGACGGTGACGACAGACATGTTCCTGAAGCGGCGCTCGCTGCACAGCCGGATCGACTTCACCATGGATGACACGGAACTCAGCCAGACGGAGGTGGAGGCGCAGGAGAGCGCCCCTCACACACAGCAGGGGCAGACCAGCAGCATCCTTGTGACGGAGCCAGACGGGGTCACCCTGACACGCGAGGAGCTGACGTACATCGCCTGCACCATCGACAAGGAGCGCAACGAGGAGCTCCGCACACCCCCCGTTGATGCCGCGGAGGAGCGGCGGGGCAGCGTGCGCCTTTCATCTCCACACTCCATGTCGTCCTTCAAGCCGCTGCGCGAGCGCGCGGTCAGCGCGCTGGATGACGACTGGGATCCTTTGGAGGACGACAGGCGCCTGTCTGCCCTCTCCTCCCGCTCGGGAGGGTCTATGCAGGACGACACAGCCTCCTTCGCCGTCGAGGCTGTGTCTGTCGCCCCGGCGGCAGACACGGCACCCCTTGAGGAGCAGGCGGAGGCGGAGGCGGAGGCTGCGTCGTCTGCTGGCAATTCCAACAACGAGATGGATTCGACGAATGGGCTCAGCGGGGCTGCTGACGTCGACGATGCAAAGTCAGACCAGTCGCATGCATCCGGCATGCAGGCGCAGGATGATGCCGCAGACGAGCAGAACGAGTCCATCGCCGAATCGAGTGCCGATGCCGATGGCAGGTCGGAGGATGAGGTGGGGAGCGAGCATCACATCATCCCTATGCACTCTATGGGTGTCACCTCGTCGCAGGCCAGCGAGTCCGACGACGGCACGCTGCCGGACGGCCTGTCGCAGAGCGAGGCGGGATCCCGCGCGAGCGGATCTCACGCGGAGGAGGAGGAGGAGGACGTGCCCTCTGCACGGCACACCCCCACACCCCCCGAATCCGTCTGCCCTGCGGAGTCTGTGGGCAGGCCCGAGTCGCGCTGCTCTGCCGGGAGCAGCCCCACCGCCCCTGCGACCCCCGCTGCAGCGGCGGTAGCCGTGGGCGAGGTGCCCTGCGAGGTGGTGATGCACATACCCTACGACAGCATGGTGGAGATCCGCCACCTCATCCTGCCCCCAGGCCCCGAGCGCCGCCAGGTGGTGCAGGACATGCTGCTGCTGTTCGGGGGCGTGACAAGCGTCATGTTTGATGACGTGTCGAGCGTGCCCCCCGAGGTGGTGCTGTGGCGCGACGCGCTGAAGCTCGGCTGCACCAAGGCTGTGCAGGAGCTGCCTGTGCCCGACGTCATCCGGGCAACCTTCGACACGAAGGAGGAGGCGGAAGCCGCCGTGCGCCACCTGCATGCGGTGAGCATCATCCCAGGCCTCCCGCTGCTGCACGTCAGACACGTCACTGCGGACGCCCACCCCAACCACGCCCCCTTCCGCTGCAAGCGCAAGCCCAAATGGGGCCCCGGAGACCTGCACACTGCGCCCCTGCCCGAGGGGTCATGGGAGGTGGCGCTGGGTGCGCTGCACGCATCGGGCTATGCCGACTACGCGCCGCCCCCCCGGCAGACTGTGAAGCCTCTGGAGGAGTCGCTCGGGATGTACCGCGAGCGGGTGCTGCGCAGCAAGCGCATGCAGCAGGTTATCGGCATATATGCAACGTCGCTGCGGAGGCAGGCCAGCAAGGAGAGCGTGTGTGCCGCACCCAAGACCTGGTTCCAGATGAAGAATAGCTGCGGGGGGATGATGCCGTCGCTGCGGCAGTTTGCCATCTCGACGACTGCGATAGGGCGCACGGATCTTGAGAAGCCTCCTCGGTTTGCGGCGACGATGCCCGTCCCGCCGACGCAGAAGAAGCCTGTGAGGAGGCACCGGCATGACCCCTATCTGATGCACCCCACGCAGTGCTTCTCGCGGTCGGAGCAGCAGGCGAGTCGGGCGTTCGTCAAGTCGTATAAGTTTAAGTCTGCTGCTCCGCCCGCGTCTGCCTGCCAAGACATGGGGAGCCCCCGTTCGCCCATCCCGCCTGAGTGGATGCGCATCGGAGACACGCAAACCATGCCTCCGTCGCTGGGCACGCCGCTGCTGCCTTCGCCCGAGATGTGCTCGCTGAGGATTGCTGCCGCAGGGTACAGCGGGGCTGACACGGTGCGGCTTCCGCAGCTGAAGCTGCGGAAGAGTATTGTGACGGAGAGCTTCGGAACCCAGACGATGCCGGCGCGGATCATACCGCAGACCATGTGACCGATGCTGTGCCTTGTGGGGCGCCTTGGGTTTCCTGTTTGGTTTTTTCGATCTCACCCTTCGCACTTCGATGTGTGCGGGGAAAAGGGTGCCGCGCTTCGTTGTGCCGAATACCAGCCATGCATACCTGCATCAGGCTACTTTTGGGCAGCATCAGCGATGCTCGCCTCTGGAGCTCTGTGAATCTGTTCCGTCGACACATCGCCGTGGCTGTGGCTTCCTTGCTTGTTTCACAACGCTATTCTCGCCTGTGCATTTGTTTGCTCGGGCACCTGTTCTGACTGTATGCTTCATGCGCGGTGTTGCCACTCTCGCGCCAGCGGATTATGTGTATGTCTGCCACCTATACCTGATCAATTGCTACGGGGTGCCTGCCTGGCTGCTTATGCAGCCCTTCCTGCATCCAGGCCTCTCCACCTCAAGCAAGGCCCCATTTCTTCATTGTTTCGGACTATTGTGCCCATCAGTCGCCTTCTCACCCTTCGCGTTCGGCGTGTGTCCCGACGATATCACCAGACCTCGGGCACACCACCTACAGAACGAATGAATGGAAAGAAAGAGCGAGGGGGTGTCGAACCACCCAGGTCACAGCCTGTTGGGGGGGGGGGGGCACACATGATTTGAAACCCCCGCCTTGCGAACCAAACCTGGGAACATCATCCCCCATCCCCCCACACCCCCTCCATCACTCCCCCCCCCCCCGCCATTTCTAGATCTCTCGGCTGCCACCCTGCATGACGTGTGGAGGGGTAGAGGGCCAATCCTCTGAGATGTCCTTCCTAGTCGCCGACTCCACCACCCTTCCACTAGCCACACCCACACACCCGTCCCCCAGGCAGGGCAGGGCAGGGGCCACCTGCCGCAACAATGATCTTCACCGGGATCCTTCTGGTGGCAAAGCTGCTGGGGGAGATTGCACGCCACTTCCACGTGCTGCCATGCGCGTCGCTTCTCGGCTGGGCCGCAGAGGGGAGCTGGGTGCAGTTCGCCCTTGCGGTGTGGGGCGTGTGGACCCTGGTGCGCGGGGTCGAGCGGAGGGACGGGACCTGCGTTGCCGCGGTCTCCCTCATCTTCTTCCAGGGCAGCACCTCGATGCTGACGGAGGCTGTGACCTTCACCCTCGACAAGGTTGTTGTCTCGCCCGACACGCCCCTGCTGTCACACTGCAAATACGGCTGCCTCGGGGCCCTCTACGTCCTCCTCCTGGAAGCATGTGAGGAACGCCAGACGCGCCGCCACACGCTCCTTCCCTTCCTGCTGCTCGTCCCCTTCGCGCTGTTCAGCCCCATCTACCTCCCGCTCTTCGCCTCTGCGTATCTCATGTTCAAGCTGGTGCCGCCGCGGGAGTTCCGCATCATCTGCGACCCCCTTGCGACCCAGTACCTCGACCCCTACCTCTCGCCACGCTTCCCTGCGGGGTGGTACCGCAGCATCTTCGAGGGGACTGGTGAAGAGTCTGCTTCGCTTCTCCACAACCACGCCGACGTGTGTTATAGCTATAGCAACGTCTGAAAGGATTGTCGGATTTGTCGCGGGTTTGATGGGGTGGTGGGGAGGAGGGGATGTGGTGTGTGTGGTGTCGGGTAATGTGTGTTGGGGGGGTCGGGGCGAGGGTTGCCACCTGCATTTGTGGGGGGGTGTCAATTGAGCAAAGGGAACGGGGGTGCCCGGGCCCAAGGCTGTTGTTAAAACGTGATAAGGTAGTGCGTCAAGCGAGTAAGCGGGCCCGTGTTCCGCATCAAACGGTGATAGGCCCCACAAGGCCTCACAGCGAAAGGGGTGTGTGTTTGGTGGGTTTGGGTGGCGGCGAGGCATGCCTGGATTTTTTATGGCGCGCCCTCCTGGCCGAGCCTGCGTGTTCCACAGAACAGATCCGTGGTGCGTGTTGCCTTCCCCACACACCCACCACACCCCACCCCTGCTCCACGCAAATTCCACCCTCCTCTCTGGGTGCTCCACGTGTGTTTACGGGCACACCTCGGGCTGTCGCATGGTCGTCTTGCCCGCCTACATCCCGCATCTCACGTGGGGCGCAACTGCTTCCCAACACCGTAAATCGGGGCCGTCCGTAACATGTGGTAATGCACGGCTGATGGCATTTCGTTCCCTTCATCCTCTGTGCCAAACTGTGACGGTGTGCACACAACAGAGTCCTACTCTGCTGGGGCGTTCACTGTTCTACACTTTAGAGCGGATGTCCTTCCCTCCCCCCTTATGTGAGAATGAGCTCGCGACGTGCGAAGGCTCCTTAGAGCGAAGGTCCGTGTGTCTGGCGGTATTGTGTGTTGCCACTTCCTTTGGTTGTCTCGCGGCATATCTGCATCACTGTCGAGTGCATAGCCCATAGCCTCCAGCATGCCGCAGTGGGGATGAGGGGCCCGTGGTTGTGCGGCCTTTCCAGCGACACCGCCCACACCAAGGGGAGGGGGGGGTGGGGCTGCGGCCCCCGCGCCAGCACCAGCACATGTCTGGTTTTGTTGGAGACCTTCCCCTTCACGCCCGCACCGCCCCCACCAGCCCCCTTCTCGATTTGCCTGGGGCCAGAACCCCCACCCCCAACCGACGCTCCAATGCGATCACACCACCCTGCACCCGTCTAGGCGCAGCCGCATTGCTGCAAGGGAGGCTGGGCTGTGGCACCACAATGCCCTCAGATGAGCCGGAGCAGGTGCCCTTGATGTGGGACACGGTGCAGGTGGAGCGGTGCACCAACGCAGATGCGCTGCAGTGGCAGGCGATGCCAGGGCAGCAGAACCAGTCGCTGAAGCTGCCCTCCAGGTGCCAGGGCTTCTTCGGGCGCCTGCTGGGGCTGTACTTCGACACGCTGCCGATGCAGCGCGAGATGGCAAAGCTGGAGCAGGAGGAGCACGACTGGGGCTACGGAGGGGTGCACGAAGGGGCGCAGCGGTGGGCGGAACGCCCTTCCCCGCCGTCACCTCCGCAGGGCACCGAGGCGCCTGCGACAGTCGAGTTCGTCACCAGCAGTGGTTCGGTTGTCTCGAGCAACCTGCCTTCAGCATGACGATGCCGCGCTTTCCCTGAATAGCATTCTCGTGCTGTTGGGATCCGGAGCGAAAGGGAGTTGTTGCCGCTGCCCAAGCCAGCGGAATAGCCCTGCCCCCGTCAGGAAATGGGAGGGACGAAATCCGTGCGGCGCGGGTCTGTCGGGTTGGTGGCTCTGCCACGTTGCTGTGGGCAACGGAAGCAGGGATGGGGTGGTGGCGGTGGTGTGCAGCTCGTTCGTCTAGCCTGTGTGAGAAGTTGGGATGGTATCATTGTCTTGGTTCCGCTCATGTGTGGGTGTTCTTTCGTGCCGTGCGGTTGGCACATTCCGGCGGGCCATTCCGCTGAGCCCTCGTGCTGTGTTCCTGTTCCTAGCCCCTGCAGCAGTGCATCACCCCCACCTGCTGATGCAGGCGGGTTTGAAAGAGTCAGATGGACCCCCACCCATGAACTCACCTCACCCCCCTGCCCTGCGCCTTCGTCGACTGGTGCTTGTCGGAAAAGCAGCCGATCTCGGCCAATCTCGAACTGCACCTCGTGCATGAGCTCGAGGCGCCGGGTTGCGGGCGCCTCGGGCGTGCAGTCGTCTGCTGCAGGGTCAGGTGTCGCAGCGGCGAGGCCATCGTATTTCTCCAAGTCAGACGCACACTCCTCATGTCCCGGCTCAGGCACAAAGACCCTGTCGTCTACGCTGGCAGATCGTGTCCCGTCGCGGTTGACGCCCTCTTGCAGAGGACTGGCAGAAGCGTCCGCCAGTTCGCCATCACACGCGGCCGTCGTGCACGACGGGAGAGACGGCATCGCCCACACCTTCAGATTTGCCTTCATCACATCACCACACCCTCACACCACAGGCAGCACACGGGACTGCCTCTTTCACCGTTAGGGCCGTACCTTTGTGCTACGAGCTCTCGGCAAGATGATTGACGAATTCACCGTGATGCACAAGGGGGGCCTTGTGCTGTTCAAAGAGAAGTTTCAGCAGGTCAGCGGGAACCCTGTCAACCAGGTGATCAAGAAGGTCTTGATCGAAGACCGCGCTGGGAAGGGCGGGTTCCAGCAGGATGCCTACAAGGTGGAGTGGCTCCTGGACAACGAGCGTGACCTGATCTACGTCATCGTCTACAAGCACCTGCTGTCGTTGGGGTACATCTCTGAGCTGCTGGAGGCGGCACGCGACAGCTTTCTCTCCCAGTTCGGGGGCGACCTGAACAGCCGCACTTTCCTGAAGAACCCGACCGCCTTCAGCGAGACGGTGAAGGGCTACACCACGGAGTTCCGCAAGCTTGTGAGGGATGTGGAGGCTGCGACCGATGCGCTGCGGAAAGAGGCACGCAAGAGCGAGCGCGTTGCCTCCCCGTCGCGCACCGCCGTCAAGGAGGAGCAGAAGGGCGAGGAGGCAGGGCCTGTGGAGGACGAGCCGTCCCCGACACCTTCCAGCCCCGAGCAGCTGACGGGGCGGGCGGCGCTTCTGGAGAAGATGCGGAAGAAGAAGGACCAGCAGAGCAACATCGGGGGCAAGGCGAAGCCGAAGCCGGCGAAAAAACCAGCCCCGAAGAAGGAAATGCGACAGGCGGGATTCCTGCGGGACAACGGGGGCACCAGCACCGCGTCCTATACGCCGTCGGCAGAAGACAAGGACCGGGTGATCGAGCAGACGCACGACCCCACCACAGACAGGACGGATGTCGACGGGTGGTCTGCCGAGGAGAAGACAGAGAAGCCGCGTTCCCGCTTCACAACCTTCCTCAGGGAGCGCTTCGGGAACAGGTCTATCGATGTGCAGGACCTCGACGAGATCCTGCCTGCACTGCGGGACACGATGACCTCCAAGAACGTGGCACAGGAGATCGCCGAAGGGCTTATTAGCTCTGCACGTGCAGAGCTGACGGGCAAGAGCATCCCGAACCTGACGTCACTGTCGCAGTGCATCAAGGAGTCGCTGACGCACTCCCTGATGAGGTATGTGTGGGGCAGGGCGGAGTGGTTTGCGTGTTTTGCGTTTTGAACACTGTGCACCACCACACCCTGCCTACAGGATCCTGACGCCGAAGAAGGATGTCAACATTCTGCGCGATGTCGCCAAGGCGAAGGAGCAGGGTATGCCTGGGTGTTTGACATTTCTGCCTTGCTCATCGGCATCCCTCCTGGAAATTGCAAGAACCAGTGTGCGCGAATGATACACCATTGCCTTCAGCGCACTGCCGCACTGCACTACTCACACGTCATGCGATACACCCCTCCCACACAGGCCGCCCGTACACCATTGCATTCTGTGGCGTGAACGGCGTTGGGAAGAGCACCAACCTGAGCAAAATCGCATACTGGCTGCGGGGGAACAACCAGTCTGTCCTGATCGCGGCGTGCGACACCTTCAGAAGCGGTGCTGTGGAGCAGCTCAAGGTGCACAGCGGGCGCATCGGTGTTCCGGTGTTCGACAAGGGCTATGCAAAGGACGCAGCGGATGTCGCACAGTCCGCCATCGTGCGGGCAAAGAAGGACAACACCGATGTGGTGCTTATCGACACTGCAGGGCGTATGCAGGACAACGAGCCGCTGATGCGCTCGCTTGCCAAGCTGATTCACATCAACAAGCCGGACCTGGTCCTCTTCGTCGGGGAGGCGCTTGTCGGCAACGACGGTGTCGACCAGCTGCGGAAGTTCAACAGCTCTTTGGAGAACTTCACGCCGCCTGGCCTCGCCCCCCGTGGCATTGACGGCATCATCCTCACGAAGTTCGACACCATCGACGACAAGGTTGGCGCTGCCATCTCCATGGTGTACGAGTCTGGGCAGCCGATCGTGTTCGTGGGTGTGGGCCAGTCCTACCAGGATCTCCGCACCCTGAACCCCCAGGTCGTGGTCAGCTCTCTCCTGAACTAGGCTGCCTCCCGCTCCGGAGGAAGGCTGTGCTGCAGCGTGTAGCAGCGCAGGAAAATGGCACAGCAGCGGTTGGCAAGTCGGTGGGGCGTGTTGGTTGGATTTCTTTGTGCCCGTTCACCCCATAGTTTTGATTGCTGGGAGAAGTGCGTGTGGTGCCTTTTTTTTTGGGAATGGTTTTCCCCTGACAAGAAGAGAGGCGGTGCGAAACCAATCGAATCAGGGTGAATGATGCCTCCCCCTTGCTCACTTCTCTCACGCTAGCAGCACACGAGACCATGTGCCTGGGCATCGGGGCACACAAGGCACAGCAACGTTTCCTACCCCACCACCACCCCCGCCCCCCCCGCCCCATTTTCTCGCGGTTGCCATACGGGTGGGAAGGAGAAACAGCCGTGCACGCCAAAGGACATGCTCGGTTCAAATACCGGCAGAAAAAAATCAGCCTCCAGCACAGCACGCTTTGCAATTAGCATGTCCTGGCCCACACTCTCCTTTTTCTCTGCGACCCCCCACCCCCCCACGACCAGGCTCGCCCGTGTGTGCACGCCAGAATGAGGTTATGCTGCAGCCCCGTCTCGCGATAACCCCGTGAGTGCCGAGTGGGGGCAGGTTTTTTTGCCCCATTTTCATGTCCCCCCCCATCCCCCCCGTTTGTAGTCCACACCCCCAGGCAATGAGCCCCATTCTAGCCTCGCGGGCCCTTGCGTCTGCCCATAGGGCAGCAGAGCAGGCCGTTCGCTCGGGGCGAAGTTGGGCCCAACTTCGCTAAAAAAATAAATCTTCAGATTTACTTCGTCCCAACTTCGCCCAACAACTTCGCCCAAGGGGACGAAGTTGGGATAAAAAAATTCTGGGCTCGGCCCCCACCCACCGAAGGGGGGGTGGGTGGTGAAAGAGCCCACGGGATCACGAGGCTCAGGGGATGGGGAATGCACGAGGAAGGAAGTGTCAGAAGGAGACCACAACGACCTTCCCCAAAGTACGATGTATTGCTCCGCCCAGACCCCCCCCTGTGGCGTATGTCTGGTGCCCAATTCCTTTCAAGTTACATGAATCTGTCCATCCGCAATGAACAGATGTTCACTACCGTGGCCTCCGGCGGCTGGGGCTCCGCCCCCCAGACCCCCCTGGCAGCCGAACTGCGTGGCACAGCGTTCCCCGCCAATCTACGGGCGTTTCGCTCATAAGCAAGGTTATTAGTGCCTCCGGAGGTACTAACAGCCTTGCCAGAAGTGTAGCGACCTGCTCTCTCAAGGAAAGGTAGCCAATGTGTACCTCCCGAGGGGGCGCGAAGCGCCCCCGAGGGGCGCCTCCCTGTGGTTAAAAAAAATCTCAAAATCCCAAAAATCCCAAATAAAACTTCGTCCACCCCACACGGGATCTGTGGACGATAGCGAACGGCCTGCAGCAGAGGGGAAAAAATATACCACAAAGTTTTGTGCAGGTTTTCAGGCAAGTTTTCTCAGTGAGCTCTACCCCACTCCGGGCTTGAGTGCGTGTGTATTGTTTTAGCATGGCCGCCCTTCTTTGTTCGTGTGTGTGTTGCAGTCAGGGTAAGGCTTTGGTGTTGTGGGCCAGACGTGGGCGGGTGTGCCGGGAGGTGGTAGCATTCGGGAGCGAATAGTTTGACACAGAGCAGATGCACATCCATTCCCCCAAGAAGGAAACGATGCAGCATCGCGGGGGAGGGGAGGGGTTTTTTTCCCGCTTGTGCGCACAGTAGCGAACACTAAGTCTTCTTTGCACTGAGTGGATTGGGCATAGGCAAGGTTCCCCTGCAAATCGCCCAAAGAGATACAATCACGGCGATGTTTGAACCGGGAGTAGAGGGGGGTGGCGGTGAGGAGGGTGTCGTCATATCTGTTGCTTGCCTTCACTCAGCCCCAAACGGTCTCTGCCCCTTGCGTATTCTTCGAGGTCCTCCCCCTCCCCAAATGTCTGCGTGCCTTCTGCCCCTGCCTCATTCCCTCACTGCAGCAATCAGCGCGCCAGTGGCAGCGGCCGTGGATCTCGGGCAGGGCACTGGAGAGGAAGGACGGGGTGGGGAGGGAAAGAAACAACAGAGGAAAGGGGGAGTCGGCTCTCGGTGAGGCTATCCCCACGCCCCCCCTCCACCCCCCCCCCCCCCCGGTTCCAAACCCGCGACGCACACAACACAGCAAGTTCAGAACCTCCACACCACCTCTCTCTCTCTCACAACAGGCCAGTTTGACCTGTTGGCTGTCCCACTGGCCTCCCTGTTCGCGTGCCAGTCCGCCAGGTACTGCACGTACGGCCGGCAGCCCGGGCGCACCACTGCCTCCAGCCGGACCCAGGTCAGCTTGGTCAGGGCCGCGGCCACCTGGGTCCACGTTGTGTATGTCTGGGGTTGGTGATTTGGCCAGTCCAGCTCGGTAACCTCCCTGGAAGTTGGGCGGGTCCCGAACCCCGACGCACGTAGCAGATTGTTCAGAAGTTCTACCTCCCACCTCTCTGCCAATTAAGTGAAGAGCAATGCCACCACCACCACTACCACTGCCAACAGGGTGATGGTGCACTTTGCCACACAGCGTGCCACCCCTCCTGCCGAGGGGGTGACTCTATAGAGCAAGCTGTGTGTGTGCAGACCGCTACCCCCACACCGACACACGGGTTGAGGGCCTTGCCTGGCTGACAGGGCGGCAGGGAGGGAGGCCAGGGCAGAGGAGGGCATCCGCCCTGCGGCGCGATGGGCGGTGTTGCGAAGGACGATGAGAAGCTGAACCGTTCGCTCTGCCAGCCAGGGGCGCGGGTGTTCTACTGGGAGCCGCGGCACGCCTGGGCGCTGGGTGTGGTGGAGAAGGATGACGGGAAGTTTTTTACCGTGAAGGGGCACGACTACAGCTGCTCCAAGGTGGCGGACCTCTCCACAGAGAAGGTGGGCGACACCAAGATCTGGCCGGCGAACCGCGACGACGTGCTGGATGAGGATGTCCGTGATTTGCTAGACCTGACAATCCTCCACGATGCTACCATCCAGCGCTGCCTTTATCTGCGCTATATGCGTGACATGGTGTACACCAACATCGGCGCCATTGTTGTTGCGCTCAACCCTTGGAACTTTAAGATCGCATGGTATATGGATGACAACATGCCGAAGTACCTTGCAGAGGGGGAGGTCATCAAGGAGAATGTGCCCCATTCGTGGGCACAGGCGCACAATACATACAACGACATGAGGCGTGAGTCGGAGAATCAGACCATCCTGATCTCAGGCGAGTCGGGGGCAGGGAAGACCGAAGCTGCAAAGATTGTGATGAAGTACCTCGGCGCCGTGTCCTGCCTGCGGGGTGCCGACGCGATGAAGGAGAGTGCGAAGAAGGTGGCGTTTAACATCAACCAGGCTTCGCCCATCCTCGAGGGGTTCGGGAATGCGAAGACGGTGCGGAACGACAACTCATCGCGCTTCGGGAAGTTCATGAAGGTGCAGTTCGATGCGGAGGGCTTCCTGGTTGGGGCATACACCATCAAATACCTTTTGGAAAAGTCGCGGATTGTCACCGCAAACCCCAACGAGCGGGTATACCACAGCTTCTACCTGCTGCTCAAGGGGAAGGATGCCGGGAAGTATCAGCTGAAATCTTCTGACAACTACCACGTCAATGCTGGAGGGTGCATCGACATCCCTGGGGTGGATGACGGGGATGACTACAACCTGTGCCTGACTGCGATGGACAACTGTGGGTTTGACCAGGCCCAGAAGGAAGGCGTGTGGGCCTGTGTGGGCGGGATGCTCCACCTGCTCCAGGTGGGGTTCACAAAGGTGGATGACGACTCCTGCAGTGTCGATTCGGCGAAGATGGGGCTGCTGGAGCTTACCGCGGGTATCTGGAAGGTTGACAAGAAGACTCTCGCAGAAGAGCTGGTGACCACCACCATAGACACGCGTGACGGACCTGTGACGAAGACGCATACCATTGCTAAGGCTGATGACGCCCGGGATGCTGTGGTGAAGGCGACGTATGACCAGCTCTTCGCCTGGCAGGTTCAGAAGATTAACGGGATGACCGACAGCGGGACGGGGCAGAACTTCATCGGGCTGCTCGACATCTTCGGGTTTGAGGACTTTGAGTACAACTCATTCGAGCAGCTGTGCATCAACCTGGCGAACGAGACGCTGCAGAACCACTACAACACATTCATCTTCGACAAGGACATGGCGGAGTGCCTGGCAGAGGGGGTCGACGTCACCGAGGTGAAGTGCCCCGACAACATGCCCTGCCTTGTGATGATGAACGCTAAGAGCGGCATCTTCTCCATGCTTGACGACGAGTGTTCTCTCGGCCAGTCCGGGACAAATGAAGGCTTCCTCTCCAAGGTTATCGACACGCATTCTTCAAACGTCTTCTTTGGGCAGAAGAAGCTTGCAAAGAACAGCTTCATCGTACACCACTACGCAGCCAGCGTGAACTACACGGTGGAGGGGTGGCTGGAGAAGAACCGAGACACGCTAAAACCTGCGATGAAGCTCCTCATGCGTTCCTCTGAAGTGCCCCTCATCTCCCAGCTGATCGACCCTCCTGACGAGAATGCGAAGAACGTCACCACCGGGGGGTTCTTCAAACAGCAGCTGATCGAGCTGATGGACCTCATCAACAGCACACAGCCCCACTGGATCCGCTGCGTCAAACCCCACCCCGCGAAGAAGCCCCTGATGGTCGACGGCATCCAGAGCATGACCCAGCTGGAGTCCTCCGGCGTGCTGGGCACCGTGAAGATCCGCAAGGCGGGGTTCCCCGTCCGCCCGACGTACGCCAAATTCATCGCCCGGTTCAAATGCATCGTGGGGTCCGCCCCCGCGCTGGACAGCGAGGTGGGCGTGCTGAAGGCATACTGCCAGCAGCTTATTGAGAAGGCGGGGCTCGAATCCAAGAAGGCGCAGTGCGGGAAGACAAAGGTCTTCCTGAAGAACGAAGCAAACCAGGAACTCGAGGCCGTCCGCGAGAAATCCCTCGCCATCCACGTCAGACGCCTTGTCGCCTCCGGCCTCAGTATCGTCGCACAGATGGAACGCCGCCGCAAGCTGTGGCAACAAAGCGCCCTCCACATCCAAGCCGAGACCCGCGAGTGGCTCCTCCGCAGCGTCGCGGAACGCCAGGAGCGCGAGAGGGAGCGTGCTGCCCTGCTGGAGCAGATGCGTGCCGTGCTGGGCCCCTTCGATGCTGAGCACGAGGCTGCAACACAGGCCATCCTCGACGAGGAGGATGCAGAGTTCGCCGCCCTGCTCCTGGGGCACCGCGAGGGCCTCGGCGGGATGCTTGCCGAGGTGATGGGCGTCGTGACCAACGCAGAGGAGGAGGCGCGCTTCGTGCTGAAGTCTGAAGAGGACGACGAGTGGGAGGCCCTGGCGGGCATCCTCGCGCAGGAGAAGGTCGGCCTGATGTTCGGCGAGCTCGACGCTGCGGAGCAGCGCCTGCGCAACGAGATAGAGGAGGAGTGGTGGCTGGGCCCACAGCGCCGGCAGGAGTGGACCCTCGCAGAGGATGTGACGGATCACGTGATGTGCGATCGCCCCACCATCTGCACCAGGCAGGGGCTGGCGGGGGCGCTGGCGGAGTTCTTTTCAAAGGAGACCAGCATCCTGGAGGACAACGTCTGCGAGTGGTCTGAGCCGTACAACCGCAACGTGCTGCTGAAGGAGGAGTTGCGGAGGAGGCAGGCGCTGCAGCGGTGCTTCGTTATCGACTACACAGAGGCCCGGCTGGCGGAGGAGCAGCTGTTTGAGTTCATCTGGAGGGAGGCTGCGAAGGACCAGGAGGCGACGCAGTTCAGCTATATGATGCAGAACTTCTACGCGGTGACGCGGCAGCGGATGGAGGACCCGGCCACTCTGAAGGGCATGAGCTCGGAGCCCAGCTGCAGGAAGCTGGTGGAGAAGGAGCGGCGTGACGACGTGCGGAGGCTGCACCGCGTCTGGCGGCAGATCGGCCTGCTCGCTGAGGAGGAGCGTGCGCGTGTCGCTGCGGAGGGGCAGTGCTACTTCGAGCTGCATGAGCTGGAGAAGCGCGCCCTCCTGGAGGTGCAGGAGATCGAACTCCGCACAGGGGTATGCGTACCCCTCCCCTCCCACACCCGCATGCCGCCAGAGGTGCCACTCCGATCTTGCAGGGATCCGAGGGGTGTTCCCCACGCCCTTCTTTGCACGTTGTGTCCTGTTTGTTTCAAAAGTAACTCACGCCAAACACCCCCACCCTTTTGTTCATGCCTTCTTCTCCTCCCGCAGTGCTATGAGGCGATCGAGCCCATCGTGCAGGCTGTCAGGGAGAAGCGTGAGGCGCGCGATGCACGCATGCAGAGGCGGAACCGCAAGATCCATGCCCTGCACATGCTGTGGGAGCAGGAGGCGGACCGCATCGAGAAGGAGCGCTTCGGCGGCGTGTCGGACGACGAGTGGAAGGAGGGCGTGCTGAACGACGTGGCGCACCACCAGCAGCAGCTGATCAACGCCCTGCAGCGCTATGAGGAGGTGGCGGCCCCGCTCGGCGCACCCCCACCCAAGGCAGGCACGCACCTGACACAGCAGCGCCGCCGCATCCGCGACTTCGAAGAATACATGCAGCGTGTCGAGGCAGGGGAGGACGTCGACCTCGACTTAGGCGATGGGGCACCTCTCTGGCAGCACCTGGTGCGTGCCGGGGACGAGCTCAGCCCGCTGCGCGGGGAGGAGCGCACCGCGGTGTATCCCTACAACACGCTGGACCACCCGTCGCCCCTGCCCGACCCATACGCAATGCCGGCGGAGGCACACCACCGCGCCCCGGCCTACACATCGCCGTATGACTCCAGGGGGCCGACGCCGCCAGTGGGGTACACAGCTGTGCCGCCGCCAGCACCCCCGCCGCCGCTGCCTGCGGCTCCGGCGTATGATCCGAACGTGCCCTTCCTCGAGCAGGTGCGCATGAGTGTGCGGCAGGTCAACGATGCTGCTGCCGATGCGGACCACTTCATGCGCACGATGCAGCATGCTGGGGAGCGGATTGCTGTCGACAGTGCCGCAGCGATGCCGTATGGAGGGGGGCGGTCGCCGTCTCCTCTGCGTGACCCGTCGCTGCCGGTCAATTATGACGCCTTCGGCCTCCGCCCCGAGGTGTTGGCTCGGCTGACAGACTCCCAGATCCTCGAGGGGAACACGGGGCGTCTGTCGTCATACCACAGCGCGAGATAGTGGGGGGTGGGGGGTGTGGGTGGGGCAGAGGGCCCGTTGTCTAGCCTGTGTATATTCCCCTCGCGCGTCGTTGCGCCGAGATGTTTCTATTGGAGGATGTATTGCTGTTTTGTGTAAGGAGGGGTGAGTGCCCTGCACGGTGGCCCGTAGAAACCCCTCCTGTGTAAGCATGCGGCGGTGCCCCCTCATCACCCGGTATTGTGTTGTTCGGGGCGCGTGTGTTGGCATCCGTGCGTCTGTTGTGTATCCCCAGACCTGTGGGGTGACGTCCCATAGCACCACACCACCCCTGCAGGAAGGAAGAAGTGCCGCAATGCCGCTCACCAAGGAGCAGGTGCAGGAGGCATTTGACCTCTTTGACAATGACATGTATGTGGCAGTCTGTGACACGTCTGTTTGTTTTGGCAGATCTGGATTTTCAAGGGCTCGCAGCAGCATCCGGTTCTGAACGCACATGCACTTGCAGGTGCCGTTTGGACTGACAACATACGCAAGTGCGTTCGCCCTCTGGGCCCCGATCTCACATGTGTGCAAGACAGTAAACCAAGCCAATTTGCTGCACCCTGCCATGCCTGCTGTGCCCCTTCACAGGAGCGGGTTCATCACCGCGGATGAGATCAAGCTGGTGTTCAAGGGGATCGGCATTAAGGTGGACGAGGATGAGATCCTGGAGCAGTTCGACGAGGACGGCGACAACAAGATCTCGTTCGAGGAGTTCTGGAAGCTGATGCAGAAGCAGCAGAAGGAGGCGGAGGGGCCGCGCGAGATCCTGGCGGCATTCCAGGCGTTCAACCCCAGCGGGTCGGGCGAGATCTCGAAGGACGACCTGCGCGAGGTGGCGATGAGCATTTGCGAGACCGTGACGGAGCAGGACATCAACGAGATCTGGCAGTACTGCGCCGACAACGACGTGGATGACGAGGGGACAAGCCACTTCTCCTTCATGGCGTGGCGTTCTGTGATGGACCAGATGTACGACCGCCGCACCTCGCGCGGGAACGACGAGATCTACAACGCGGAAAACATCAAGAAGGGCCTGCCCGACCGTGAGGACGCCATCTGGGAGGAGCTCGAGCAGGAGGAGATGGAGACCCGCGAGGACCGCATCGAGCAGCGCGAGCAGAAGGCGATGGAGAAGCTGACCCGGAAATCCAACATCCAGGCAGCGCAACTCGCACGCGAGCGCCACGACGAGGAGGAGGCGAACAAGCCTGAGACGGGGGTATGGTGTTTTGTTCTTAGCTATGAGCGACGGAGTAATCCATGCTTCCACTTCACGGGGCCTCACAGCCTTGAGACAAAGTGTTCATTCAAAATAATCACAGCAGCAGTCCGGATCGTGTGGCCACCCTATTTTACTGTTAGGCCCGTTTCTCAAAAACACGCCGTATCGCATTGTGTCGCCCACACTCACTCACTACACATCTGTTCCCCCTCACAGCCGACGAAGACATCAAAATGGCGTCAGACGCAGTCGATGCAGGATGTCGTGAAGGAGCAGATGGCGAAGCGCAAGGAGGTGCTGCAGAAGCAGCTGGAGCAGGAGCGTGTCGCAGCGGAGCAGGAGGCAGAGGAGGAGGCGCGCGTGCTGGCGAAGATCGAGGAGAAGCGGAAGAGGTATGGCGCGTGCCTTGGTGGTGGTGGCGGTGGGTTGGCCAGACCCCACTCCAGCTGGCCCCCGTGTTATAGCAGCGCCTGTCCCACCCCACACACCCCCACACCCGTCCAACAGGGTTCAGGCGAAGGAGGCTGAGGGGCAGCCGGTGGAGGAGGAGGAGGCGTAGTCGGGTGTTTTTAACGTTTTTTTAGAAATGCCCAATTGTATCCCGCCCTCCCCTCCCCATCCCTTTGTGCCTCCCCCCCTCCCCCCCCCCCCCCCCCCGCACCTGCCGTTCCTTTTTTTTTGAAAAAAAACTGCTGTCCCCCCCATGCCCTTCCACACCGCGCTTCAGTTCGTATCTGCAGTTTTTTTTCTGATAGTATTGGAGTATTGGACCACACGCATGATTTTGACCGGTTCGGTTGCGACGGAGGTGTCGTTCCAGCCGAGGCATTGCCGAGGCTGTCGAACAACAACAGCAAAGCCGCCCCCCCCCCGATACGGTGTGTGGGGGGAGGGGGTTTCTGGCACACGGGTGGGGGAACTGGTAGTCCACCTCAAGCCCACCCATCTCCCCACCCCCCCCTCGCAGCCGAAAAAAAAGTAGCATCCGGCGCTTGGGTAGGGTTCAACGAAACGGAGACAGCAACCGTATTGGCGCAAAATTGCCACATCCTCCCCGTACCTAGTCTCTTCAAAGAAGTCCGGGGTGAGGCAGAGCAAGGGCGGTAAGCCTGAGGCCAGCCCAGGTTGCTGCCGTCTCAAGGAGATGCGATGCAGCAAGGTGGTGACACAGCGGACGTGCACGGTGAATGCTGTGACACCGTCCGCCGGCGTCCACCGGATTGGTGGACGCTACACCCTACATAAAAAAGGTTCCCAACTACGGGGGGTGGAACACTATTGGTGGGTTGAGGGGCTCAAGGGTGGGGATGGGGGGGGGGGGGCGGGTAGGACGGGTGATGGAGTATGAGGCTTGGGTGTGAATCCTGCTAGCCCCTGCCACCACCCCCCCCCCCTTCCCCAGGACACACCGCACGCATGCATAGGCACAGCGCCTTTCTGTCCCATCACACCGCGCGGTCAGACGAAGGTGCCGTTCCTCGTACGGTTACCTGCGTTTTTTCCGCGTCTTGTGTCGCAGGTGCTGCTGTTCACCCTCTCGGGGGCTTCTTTTCAGCATTATTGTTAGCGTGCCTTCGGGTGTGTGTGTGTGTCTATGTAGTGGACGAGATGTTCCTTATTTTTCGCACCGTCCCCATAAATACACACCAAACCCTTTTTTTTGCTGCCGATTAGATTTGATTGGCTGAGCTTGCGTTGCAAGAGGGGTGTGTGTTTGTGCGTAGGGAAATGCCGGCGCTGGAAGGGGGAGGGAGTGAGGGAGGGGGGGGGGGGGAGAAAACAATCGTGCGAAAAAAGGGCCCAAAAAATGTGCTGCTGGGGCCGAGAAGACATACAAAATCGGCAACCGCACCCCGACCCGAAGCTTTATTTTTTGCCGTGTATGGAAACGAACATACCGGGAGCCTGACGGATTCTCTCGCCCCCCCCCCCCCCTAGGGGGGGTCAAATGGGGGTGACAAACACGATTTTTCAAAAAACCGGCGCAGAGGCCCCAAAGCCCCCGTAAACCCTCCAAACCCCCCCAGATCGGTCCGGAAACCCATCGAACCCCACTTTTCCACCATTCCGGGCACCTCAGGTGCCCGAATTGGGGTACCTAAATTTTGTG
Organism: Rhynchopus euleeides; assembly: GCA_963210315.1. Lineage (NCBI taxonomy): Eukaryota > Euglenozoa > Diplonemea > Diplonemida > Diplonemidae > Rhynchopus > Rhynchopus euleeides. The sequence goes on from OY723243.1 coordinate 1,921,178, forward strand.
CCACCGTTTGGTACCGTACAGTGCCACTGTGTGGGAGGTTGGAAAAGAAAATGCCCCAACACACCACATCTGAGGGTTGCAATGCATGTTGCTTGCCAACCACGTCATCCGGTGGGTGTCAGGCGCTATGTAGGTGGCATTAGCCAGGTCTTCGATGTGTTCTGGCTTGTATATATACCTCCCTGCCTGCGGCACAGGCACTGCCTTTGTCCCCCACACCAGCCACAGAGAGCGTATTGTACTCGGTCCACGGTTGCTGATTCATTGTGATGCGTTGTATCCTCGAGTGAACGTCACACACTAGTGGCACCACCACCCGCCATCCGAGAGCTGTATTGACTTTGCGCGCTTCCGTTGTATTCACCTCGCCACGCATATTGCACCGTTCAGTACCAGTGCTCTTGGGCCAGGCAAAGTAGACCGCAGCAACTACCAATTCTGGCACAATGGGTACCACGACAGCGCACTTCATGTGTTCCCGGAATGTACAGCTCGTGTTGCAACAGTCGTTGTCAACACATCCCGGTTGTGGAGCACTGCTGCACAGGAATCACACGACCATCTGGACTGTTCCGTACCTACAGGCAGCCTCCCGGTGCATGGTGGCAGGGAGGTATATATACAAGCCAGAACACATCGAAGACCTGGCTAATGCCACCTACATAGCGCCTGACACCCACCGGATGACGTGGTTGGCAAGCAACATGCATTGCAACCCTCAGATGTGGTGTGTTGGGGCATTTTCTTTTCCAACCTCCCACACAGTGGCACTGTACGGTACCAAACGGTGGCACAAAATTTAGGTACCCCAATTCGGGCACCTGAGGTGCCCGGAATGGTGGAAAAGTGGGGTTCGATGGGTTTCCGGACCGATCTGGGGGGGTTTGGAGGGTTTACGGGGGCTTTGGGGCCTCTGCGCCGGTTTTTTGAAAAATCGTGTTTGTCCACGTAAAAGGGTGGCATTTGACCCCCCCTACCCCCCCCCCCCCGTCTCTCTCTCTCAATCGACAGGCTCATTTGTGGGGCGTCGTGATTTGCGTCGTTGCCGGCGCGCGGACAGGAGGCGCACTCGAGTCTGCGGAGGATAAAAAGCGCCTGTCCTTCCCTTCCCACAAACGAAGGCCATGCAGCACAAACCGCCGCAGAAGCGTAGCACACTTGAGGAGGTGTCTGGCGTCCGACAGCAACACTTCGTCCTTGAAAACGTCAATGCTCAACAGCGAACGACGCTCCCCGAGCCTCAGCTTCATGGGGCTGAACGCCCGTTCGCAAGGGTTGCTGGACACAACCGCGTGAACACACGCCTTCCCAAGTTGCTCTGCCAGAACTGAACCCCCACACTTCTGCAAGTCAGGGAGAACGCGGAGAAACAGCTGTTCGGTGGAGGTGAAGGATGTGCCAGAGGCGATCGCATGCCTCACCAACAGAACAAACTGTTGCCATGACGCGCGGATGGCCTGATGAAGGCTCTCGGGCGCAATCACGAGCACGTCATCGAGCCCAGCCGCACTTCCGGGGAGAGTGGCACCCAGCCTGCCGAGGTCCGTGACACCCCGCACTGCGCCCATGTGCGATGTTGACAACCACTTGCTACATACAATACACAAGCGGAACATACTCTGAAGGCGTTACATCACATCACCACGGATTTCATTCATTGTGGCTCGGATCTACACTACTTGCCCTGGTTGCTCACTTCTGTAGAACCTTGCCCACCCACCCACACGATGCAGGGACTGGTTACACAAGATGGCCTTCGACGAGGTGAAAGTAGAGGATGCGGTGCGGCGCCTGAAGAGCATTGTCCGTGCGATCATCGAGCCGGACGACGTGTCCCCTTTGGAGGACACCTACTGCAACATCGAGCGTGTGACACAGCTGGTGCGTGAGGACAGCGCCTTCCTACACCCCAACGAGTGCGGCAACGCTGTGGCGGATTGCAACCGCGTTGACAGCAAGGAGGTTGTGGCTGGCGACCTCCTCAAGCGCGTGGCACGCGGTGCCCGTGAGCGCAAGGTGCTGCGGATGCGATACTCCCTCAAGCGCCTCGCCAAAAGGCTGGAGGCCCGCCCCGCCCGTGCAGCCGTGTTCGAGACGATGGAGCGCGAGGCAGCCGCAGACTTCATGATGCAGCAGGCCACGCGCATCGAGAAGCTGCAGCAGGAGCTCTCCGCGGCACGCAACGCCCTCGGGCACTACGGCGGTGCCGCCCTGTCCCGTGCAGGCTCATCCAACTCCTCCGTGATGCGCACCTCGTCCCCCCGCAGCCTGGACCGCTCCTCCTCGCGCGCAGGGTCGCCGCCCCGCATCCCCGACACCGCCGCAACCGGCAGCAGTCGCAGCCAGCCGCGCCCCGGGCTGCTGCTGGTGAAGACACCGAGCAAGGGGGCGGTGTACACACCCAACCAGCGCCCCATCTCCCCCCCGAGGGATGGTTACGTGGCAGCGCCGCGGAACCTGGCGCGGGCCAGCTCTGCCGGGCTGAGCGTTTTTAAAACACCCCCTCGGGCAGTCACGCCGGGGCGTGTCGGCACGCCCAAGCTGGTGACGTCCTCCCGGTCCCGCACCCCACCGCGGCAGCAGGCGGACGGCCTCCGGTCCCGCTCGCCCCCCTCGCGCGGGGTGCTAGCCTACACCTCGACCTCGCCCTCCATGCCTGCCCTGCAGCTCGCCCGCCGCCTGTCGGCACCTTCGATGTCTCCCCAGCCGGGCAGGCGTCTTGGTGTCGCTCCTGTCAACCGCAAGGCCTGCCCGATCTAAGCCCTCCCCTGTCCCTCAGCAGAGTCAGGGACGGCTGTGTGTTGGAGTGGAATAATAGTTAGTGGCATGCACAGGGAACGTTCCAGGCGCATTCTGCCCCAAGAACTGTTGCCTGTCAAGCACGAAGGAGAAGTCAGCGGGTGGGGGGTGCGATGCGTTCGTGTATTGAATAGAAATAAACACCTGTTGCGGTCGCAGGGCTGCAAAGTAAAACACTGTCCCATGCAAAGAATCCTGCTTGGGAGACGGGGCGTCATTGTGTACGCCACTGCCTGGTCGGCCTTGCGTCAGGTAGTTGAGTTGTCGGCACCAAAGAAAAGTAACCTGGGTTTTTCTTTTTGGGGGTTTCCCCATCTCTCAGCCGAACCAGAACACTTAAAGAAAATACAAACCACACACAACCTCCTCTCTTATATCCTCAGGAACAAAATGTAGGGAACAGCCGCGCCTGCCCACACGACGGAGCAGTCGGAATCCCCGACGAGTCGATTTTCGTCTCGTTGTCCGACTTGTCGAACCGGAGTTTCGCGGCCCAATATAGCCCCCCAAACACACACGATGCCTGGTCATGAGTCGACCCAACCGGTTTGAGCCGACACGATAGCTTACTTGGCGACCGGCTTGACGCCCCCCCCATCCCCTGGCTCCTGCACAGCAGATGTGCGCGCATGACCCCCAAAGACTCCCCCTCCCCCCACGGTTTATCTGGCTTGTCCCTTGTGATGGCCAGGATCAGGTGTACACTATATTTTCATGCTGGGGGGTCTGAGGGGGGGTGGGTGTGTTTGCCAGAAACAAAACACGTGGGTGTCCTTAGTGTGGGGGGGGGGGTGCGTGCGAACAGTGGATGTATCATCAGAGTTCCGCTCGGTGCGACGTTACGCCAAACAACGGGGTTGACGTGCGTGTTTATGTTTTGGGTGATGCCTTACGGGTGGGGGAGGTAATGGGGTAGGGTGTGTGGGGGTACGTTCTTGCGATTTGGCGACTGGCCTTTGATTTGTTTTCAGGGCTCCCCCCCCCCCCCTCCCCCACACGCTGCGCCAGAAATGTGTGCCAATCCTGCGGCCTACAGGCAGAGCTTTTCGCTCTATGTCACTCTTGCAACCTCTGGGGGTCTTCGCTGGTCGTTCTGCTTCGTTATTCTTCGCCGGTTTTCACCTAATTTCCTCAGGAAATGCACCAAAATGCACTGACGGTCACCCCGTAGCGAAGACCCCCCTCTCTCTCCAGGTTGCTTTGTGAGGCATATCGCCCCACTTCACATTCTTCTGCGTTTCCGAGCGACAACACCCTCGATACTCTCTGTTAGGAGCTTCACTCCGTTGTGCATTGCAGAGTGCTGGCGTCTCTTCTGTATCCCTTGTGAGTAGGTTTGCCACCTGCGAAGGCTTCCTAAAGCCACCAGCATCCGCTCGCCCGGATCCCACTCCGGAGTGCGAAGCGCAGTGGGGCTGAGTTTTTTATTTTGCATTGAACGAAGCAGTCAGGGTGTATGGAGAGAACGAATATCGAAGAGGGCCCCCAGATTGCACGATCTTAATCTTGTGGCCAACAGAGGCAACATGTGTGGAGGGAGGGTGATTGCATCACACCGCCCCTGCGCCTGCCAATGCTTCGGGTGGCAGCATATTCTTCACACCAGTGCATTGCGGTGGCCCCCTGTGCGTGTCGTCTAGAGCTTGTTTTTTTTTAAACCCTGTGCCTGGAATTTTGTCCAAAAAATATCACGTTTTCGCACAAGGCATAAAATGGTCAAAAAACCCGAAAATCGGGTTTGTAGGGTATATGTCCCCTGTCTGAAAATGCAAAATATGGCCCCGCAGGTGCCCCCAGAGTGATTTAAAATTGGAAAATCGACATTTTCCACCTACGGGAAATCCCCCAAAATAGGGGGTCCCCAGTCACGAACCCCAAAAAAATGTCCCGCGCGCCTCTAAGGCACTCTGGATTTTTATTATGTCATCCAGATGTCACATCTGGGTCCAGGAACACCGGTTTTTGGCCTCAGGAAGTCGAAAAATATGTGTGGAAATTTTTATTCCTGACCAGGATCCCCTAAAAGCCCGATTTCCCCTGTTTACACATGGGGGATTTCTTGCAACGCCCGCTCGTGTGCTGAGTGTGTTATCCGCGACGTGGATGCGGTCGCCCTCTTCCTCCCAGAAGCCACTGATCTTCCTCATCCAACTTCACCTCTGGATGTACGCGGCACGTGCTTGGGTTGTCCTGTCGCAGTGCAGCAGAAGGTCCCCTGTGCACTGCTGCCCAAGCCATTTCGGCTGCACGGAATACGCCACGCAGAGTAACGTGGTATCGCGTGACCAGCTCGTGAGGCTTGTGCCCCGAATCGAATCGATAGGCTGCGAGCTGCATTGCCTCGGTCAGTTGATGTCCTTGTGTGTGCATTTTTGTGCACAACAGTCCCTTGGGTATCTGCAGCGCAGGTGCCTGCACTGGACCAGGACTCCTGATTTGCCTCTGGCACTTGTGATCGGAACGGATGCGGCGACATGCCACGGTGCCCATGAATAGCCATGCCGGCACGAAAGTACGTTCACGACGGTTGATTACCATTGCCGCACTCTGTCAGAACCAAGGGTCGCAGCTCACCTGAACGCCCACCAGGCCCCCCAACAGGGGGTGAAACCAAAGGGTCCCCCCTGGGGTTTTTTGACCCAAAATTTTCGAATTCGACATGTCCCCGGGATTTCCACTATGTCGCAGATTTCGACCATTGGGTCAAGAAAACCTAAAAATCTAGGGGGGAGGTGCTGAAGGATTGCACTGAAAATTTTATCTAACTCGGTCAAAATTCCAGGCACAGGGTTTTAGCTTTTTCAGAATCTCTGCTATGTGCGATGTTCAGTGTGTGCATCGTGGTGGACACGGGTTAGCATCTCAAGGATGCGCCATGTGCCATCCTGGATCAGATCTCTGACCTCCCCGCGATATGCTGTGTGGGGGCGGGGGTTGTATCAAGAGCAGAGGGAGTGCTCGGCGGTGGCCCTTCTACACTGCTGCAGTTAAGAATATCCCCAGCGGCGCATGTGTCTGAGGTGCCGTCGGTGTCGCGGGCCGTTCGTTGTTTGTGGTCCCACCGAGCCTGATAACCTGGGCATTCACAGGCGTGCACATTCGCGGTCAAATAACAGAACCCCCTCTGGATGGGAGCAACAGCTGGCGATGGCCTTACCATTCCTGCATTTTCCCCGGCACCCGTCTGGTAGGTGTGCTCACGCGTTTCAGCTGGTTGCTGGTCCGTTTGGAGGCGGCGGTGGTGGGTGGTGGTGGTCTGTGTTGTGGGTTTCTCATTGAGCCGTTCTCCCTTCTTCCCTTCTTCCCTTATTCCCTCCCCCGCCCCTCATCAGAGATGGGGCACAGTGCATGTAACCATCTTGTCTGCAATAAGAGCATATTAACCCCCCGGAAACAGGGTTCCGGCCAGCACACACACATACACGCCCCTCCCCCACCGCCCCACCCACCCCCAACCTACTTTTCGGCTGGCTGTGCGCAATGCAACAAAGCGATTGTCAACCACCCACTCTTGATGCGGCCTGCAGTGCCCATATACACATGGTCTGTTCGTCTCGTTTAGGTTGGCATGCAGTGGTGGTGGCTGCAGCTGCGGGGCTCGCGCAACACACGCATGGCGATAAGAAGGGAGGCACTCACGCTCTGCACACACGCACTCGCCCCCTCGCCCCCCCGCTCGCGGGAGGAGAGGGTGTGTGTTTGCGGCGTGCTGTGGAACGGTGGGGAGCTCAAAGGCGTTGGCTGCTTCCAGATAACCCCTGCGGATATGCGCGCAGCCCTTTCAACCACGCACGTTTTTTCTTTCTCTCCACAGGACTCCTGCCCAGCGTCACGGGGGTGAAAACATCACCTGCCCACCCAGCCACCCACCCTCTCCCCCTCTTCCCCTTCCCCACCAACACCACCACCCGCAGGGCACACCCTGCCATGGGTGGGCAGCACTACGATGTATCCCCTTCACCGCCGCTGGGTTTCCTGGCTTCGATGCCTGGATTCAACTCCAAAAACAGGGTGCTCCCCACCATACCCGACCATGCGAAGAAGGTGACGGGGCGGCGCATGCAGCACGACACGGCGCGGTCAGCCCCTGTTGTCAAGAAGGTGCCGCAGGAGGATGCGACGCCTGTGCTGCCGCCTCTCTACGAGAGCCCGCAGTTGAGGGGGCGCGAGGCGCAGCGCCAGGAGGGGAACGGCTTCCACGCGCTGCAGGGCAGCCTCAACAAGCTGCTCTTCGAGCTGCAGGGCGCGATGGACGACGGCAAATCCCTCGACGCGCGGTGGCAGGTGGCAAGCCAACACCTCGACATCCTGCTGGAGACCTCCGCCAAGGCTCCCGCCGTCGTGCACGGCATCGACCACATCCTGGGCATGCGCCGCCCCACGCCCAACGCCAAGGCGCCACCGCCATCGCACCTGCCGGAGACGATGGTCGCGCTGGACCTGCTCCTGGCCTTTGCCAACACAGCCCTGCCCTGCCTAGGGGGCATCGCGATGCGCGTGCGTACCGCGCTGTTCGATGCGCTGAAGCTGCCCGGCACACAGCCCCCAGAGCGCAGCTGTGATGCCCTTCTGGAGGATGTGCGCCCTTCTCTCAACTCCTACCGTGATGCCGATGCGGCCTGGAATGCGCAGTTGCTGAAGGCGTTCAAGAAGCATGCTTGTGCTGCGGATGACACACCTCAGCCTGTGGCAGGCCCTGTGGCGGTGCGCATGCCTGCAGGGCCTGCGGTGGGGCGTGCCATCTCCTTCTGGCAGCGGTCCTACCTGGAGTGGGTGTTTGAGAAGTGGCGCGAGGTGGTGAAGTTCACAAAGGTGCTCCGGAAGATCGCCTCGGAGAGGGATGACCTGAAGTCGAACCTCCGCGTCGCGCGGCGGAGCATCGTGGATATCGAGATGCGTGCGGAGAGCAAGGACAAGTGGGACGGGGTGTGGAAGCTGGAGCAGGCGCAGAAGGACACCGCAGAGGCGCAGGAGATGCACGACCTGATGCATGCGCAGCATGAGATTGCGGTGCAGCATTTTGCCGAGGAGAAGGCGCGGCTGGAGCAGACGATTGCCGACCAGAGCGCTGCGTTGGCAGAGTCTGCCGATCGGGTCAAGGAGACCACAAGCGCTGTGGAGAACCTGCTGCCAGCAGTGCGCGTCCCAGATGACATCCATGAGATGCACCGAGTCGTGTTTCAATGCGTATACCAGAACAACGTGGATCCGCTGAACCATATGGTCAGTTCGCGCGACTCGCTGATGCGCGCCTTCATGCCGTCATTCGTGCCGGATGCGCAGAGCACGCCCTCCACGCCTGCATCAGTGAGGAGCACCCCGGCCAGCCCTGCGCTGAGCAACCCGGATCAGCCGCGCCGTGCCACCTTCGTGGAAGAGCAGGCAAAGCCCCCAGTGCAGGATGACGAGGGCGAGCTGCAGTATGAGGAGATACCTTTTGCCACGCATGTGCCCAGCATGCCTGCCGTCGACGTCACACTCGGGATCAGCGGGCAGGAGCTGTACGACATCCTCGGGGAGACGGATACGGAGACGGGGTCGAGACCCAACATGCTCTTCCGCAGTGTGCTGCTGTGCATGGGGCTGCACAAGGTCATCACGCACGACCTGGATACCAGCCTCCTGCACCGCCACATGTCTGTGCGCCGCAACACACGGGCGGGTGAGCTGGAGAAGCCGATTGTCAACGAGATTGTGGACCGCGTGTCGAAGGCGGTGAGGCAGCAGGCGGAGCGCACGAGGGCCTGCATCAAGCTGGTGCAGATGCTGCTGTGGATGCATGTCATCCGGGAGCACCGTGTGGGGTGCGCGCACAGGGAACGGAGGCTCTCTTTGCGCAAGGAGGAGCAGTCCTTCCTGCGCGAGCTGACGAGCACCGCCGACGAAGCGCAGCAATCACGCGAGGTGATGCGCACGGCTCTGGATCGTTGCAAGGCGAAGACAAACATGGACGAGCAGGACGAGGTGTACCTCATGGACATGCTGGAGGAGTCGAAGGGGCGTCTGATGGACATCTACCGCTACTACGCATCGTGCGACTTCCGTGCTATGGACACCGTGCTGAGCAAGGAAGAGATGGAGCTCTTCCTGCAGGACTGCCGCCTCTCAGACTTCACGTCGCGCAGGAAGAGCACGCGGCGGAGCGTCGGCAGGGCTTCTCTGTCCCCCTCGGCACGCAAGGTGAGCACGCTGTCAGAGCAGGGCGACGCTACGATGCTGCCTGTTGACTTCATCGAGTCGCTCCTCCTGCTGGCCCACCAGAAGCGTGACGGGCGCCGGGTGTACCAAAGCTTCGCCGCGCTGATGGAGGGGAATATCAGCCCGAATGCGTCGTTCGTCTGCGGGAATGAGTTCCGCAAACAGGTGGTGACTGCGGATACCCAGGCTGTGCTCAAGCAGCACAGGCAGGCGCTGTTTGCGCTGTATCAGCGCTACTCTTTCGGAAATAAGAACGGGCTGGACTGGAAGGGGTTCAAGAAAATGATGGACGAATGCCACGTCCCCGATGACACCATCACCCACTACACACTGCAGCAGGTGTTCATCAAGATGAAGTCCACAGCGCACACCTCTGTTGAGCTATACAAGAGCTTTGCAGAGCTGCAGGTCGATATGTGTGTGCTTGCCGTCTACCGCACCCCTGCGCCGTACGTCCCCCTGAGTGTAAAGGTGCGGCAGTTCCTCTTGAATCTCCTCAAACCCGATTCCTGATTTTGAATTCGTATTCATTCCATTCATTCCGCACACAACCCTGTGCGGAAAGTGCCGCCCAGTTATGCCCACTGTGCTCGACACCACACCCCTGCATCCGAAGAGTTTGTGTCACCGCATCGACCGAAGTGCAAGTCGCAGAGGGAGAGGGGAGAGGGGAGAACCGACCACCCGCCCCTCTGGCATGCACTTCACGCCGCGTATGCCTCTTCACACTGTGAAAGTGGTTCTATTTTGACTCGTGTGCGCAGCAGTGTGCCGGGTCATCCCATAGGGAGGGGCGCCTTCCCCGTCCTCGCTTTTCCGTGCATGCACCAACTGCTGCGATGCCACGCAGCACCTGCAACACCAAGGCTTCTCTCTCATCTCGCCCTTCCTGGGCGAGAGATTCTGTTCGTAGCGTAGCCAGGTCCGCAGCAGCAACGAAACCACCGCCACGACGGTTCCCCCCCCATGCGCCAGCCTTTGGTTGTTGAATCGTCGCACCTCCGGGGGTGATGCGAGCTTATTTTCCTGTGGGGGGTCGGAGCAGTCACAAGGCGCTCGCTTTCCAGAAAGCGTTCTGTGCAGCTGCACGTCTGTCCCCGCTTGGATTCCCAGTGGGTGGGTGGATGGACACAGGGCCCACGAAGGGTGCCAAGTGAACCCACCTCTCCTCCCGTCAAGAAGCTGGGTTGCAAGTTCAGATCCCAGGTATCCCACCCCCTGTTAGCTGCCTCCCCTCCCCTTGCGCTATCCCCACCCGAACAGCGCTTCAGGCCCCAGATGTGTGCGTCATTCGTTTTCGATCCTCGCCCCCCCATCCACACCCAACTCCAGGACTGCCAGGCCAACACACACACTATCCACCAAACCGGGTGAAACTTAGACAGAGACAGGCAAACCACTCGTGTGACACGCACATCGCATCAAGCTCCCGAGCCTCTCCTCATTGCCCCGCATCCTCCAGAGAAAGTCCTCTCCCAGGGTGCGAACAGCTTGGTGGAGATTGCAGCGGAACACAGAAGCACCCACAGCAAGATGCCGGACAAGACATGCGCACGCTGCTGCAAGGCCGGGGCCCTGCGGCAGTGCCCCTGCCTGCTGGTGCACTACTGCGGGAGGGACTGCCAGGTGGAGCACTGGTCGGTGCACGGCGTGCAGTGTGAGCGGGCGCGCAACGGTGGCAGCACGACCCCTGTCGAGAGCTGCTCCAGCAGTGCCGGGCTGACGGACGGCGAGATGCGCGACACGCCGCACGGCGTGTTTACTGGCTCCTCCACGCTGTCCTACGGCTCAGGGTCCACAACGCCGAAGCCCATGGCATCGGGCATGTCCGCCTTCTCCAAGCGCCAGATGGCGACAGAGATGCTGCTCACACCAGCCCAAATCTCTGCGGTGTCTGCCAACGTCGAGCGCCTGGCCCGCACCTCGCCTGCCACGCTGGCGGTGTGCCTGGTGGAGATGATGCAGCGCGTGCCTGCCGTGCGCCAGATCGCTGCCAGCCATATGGGGCTCAACGCGGAGACTCTGCTCGCCGAGCAGCGCACCGTGACACCCGTCTCTGCGCCTGTCAGCGCTGCGCCTGTCAACCGTGCCCTGCCCTCCTCCTCCTACTACCCCATGAACATGCCTGTTGGGGTCCCGATTGTCGGTGGTGCTCCCTCAAGGCAGGCATCGGCGCCGACGCCAGCAAGGTACAGCGAGATGTCGCGAGGTGGGCTCGGCCTGTCGTCGGGGGGCTACAGCCCTGCGGCGAAGAGTGTGCCTGAGAGGGAGACGGAGAAGATTGCCTCACGCATGGCTTCCCAGGTGTTGGACTGCAAGTGAGGGGTGGCAGAGGGCGGCTGTGCATTCTGCACCCCATTATGATCTGGGTGAGCGTGTGAATGTGTAGGTCGTAGGAGGGGGGGTGTTAGGAGGGGCTGTCCAGCTGCTCGGACGATCGGAGGGCACGGCCAAGAATTTAATCCGCAAAGCAAAAGCCGATCCGAATGTCTTGGACAGCCAAAGAAATATGAAAACGTGTATGTCGGTAGAGGTGATTGCGCTGCTCCCAAGCAAAGGGAACCTTAGGGTGGGGTGGTGGGTGGGAGGGGTGGGGGGGGGGCGGGGGGGAAAGAACGAACCAACGAAAGTAAAAAAAAGAAATAAAAAAACGCCGCAGGGGGGGGGGGGGGAGTTTTCTGGTCGTGTCGCGCGCGCCAGGGTTTTCCCCCTCCCCGCTGGCCGTCGAAAAAATACAATCAAAATGAAATAAAATAAACAGGCACGCCTGCCTGCCACTACATCCCCTCCTTCCCACCCACCCACCCAATGCCATCCGCGAAGGACAGTGAGTTTCTAGGCCCTTCGACGCCCCCCCAGCCTCTGGGGCCAAAACCGAGCAGGAATTTGGCCGAGAGCACCTCAGTATCTCCTCTTGGGGTGGGAGGGGGGTGCCCGGACAGGGGTAGGCATTTTTTTTTGGCGAAGGCTATTTTTTTACCACAACAGGGAACCTGTCAGTGTCAAAAAGATAGTAGGCAGCGCTTGGGCAACAAATTCAACCTCCTCATCAGGCTGCGGAGTTGCTTTTGTTTTGCCCGGATTTGGCGCACAAACAGCAGCCTTATCTTTTTTGCCCTCTTTTTTTCACTCCTCTCACTCCCACCCGTCCACCCCCCCCCCCCCATCCCGCCACCAACCTTCTTTGCTTCCATTCTTACCTCGTGGACCCCGTTGTTGTGGATCTGGCTAGGCTATCTCCTTCCCCCCGCCTCCTCCCGCATCCTGAGCCAGACCCAACTTCAACGGGGGGCCTTCGTTCTGCGTCAATTCTGTGTCAGTTTGTGTCTCCGACATTGTGAGGTGACTCACTTTGCTGCACTGCTGAGCGAAGCCCCCCAAATGTATCGTTGGAACGAAAATGAGAAACCTCAGCGAGTGATCGAGCACTGGGTGGGGGGGTGGAACAACCCGTTTCCGGGCGGGGTTCCCGGCGGTGGCAGCACCCCTTCGGTAAATAAACAATGTGTGTTGGCGATGATCCGTTGCACACGTTTGCTGGAAAACTGGAAAGGGGTTTAAAGGTTAAGGTCTCCCCCTCTGAGAACTTCGGTAATGGGGGGGGGGGGGAGGCGCAGCCCTGGGACAGAGCAAGATTCGCTTGTATTGTCCGCGCCAAAACAAAAGGAGGTTGTACACACCACTGCCTGCCTATTTTGCACGTCAGGTTGATGGTCGTCGATACCAAAGATAATGGAATCGTGGCACCCTAGTCGCAGGACGCCCTGGACACGTTGAGTTAGGGGTAGTGCCTATGGGGAGGGAGGGGGTTTTATTTCGTGAACAGGCAGAAGAGGGCTATGCATGAGCCTTCTGGGGTTGGGATCTCGCAGTGTTGCCGAAGCCCACCCAGCACAATATCACAATGAAAAAAAGTAACGAAAGTGAAGAAAAATGTTGATCACAGAGTTGACTCAGCAAAAAAAAACACAATATCTCCTCATCCTCTCTCTCTCTCTTTTCCTTCCTTCCTTCCTTCCCTCCCCTCCCCTCCCCCCACCCCTCCCACCCCACAAAATAAATTTAAAGAAACGACCCACCCACACAGGGCTGTTCCTAACTGGGGGGCTTGTTCCCCACTTTCAGGATTCTGAACTTTTTTTCTAAGAATTTTTGTAAGGGGAAAAAAAGTTTTTTTCTAAGAATTTTATTAGGGGAATTTTTTTCTAACGTTGTTTCGCAGAGGAAAATATAGCTGGAGTCGTGCAGGATCATTCGTGAAGAAATACGAAAGGTAAACGAGAAAAAGTTTTTCGTTGATCGCACGACACACACAGAAAATTTTGCCTGCGGAAGTGTTGGTGTGTGATTGGCAGGCGCATAAGACTGTGTGTGACGGCAAGCACCTAGCACTTCCCCTATCGCTGCATTTCCGCCTGACAAGTACCTTGTTGGAAGAAAAAACTTTTTCTAAGTTTTCCCCAGTCGACAGGGCGCGCACAAGGATGGAAGGGAAGTCTGTTCCACGTACCGTTCGCCTTGCTGGCCAACTGGAGAGCCAGACGTTCACTACCGTGGCCTCCGGCGGCTGGGGGGCTCACGCCCCCCAGACCCCCCTGTGGCGTACGTCTCGTACTCAAGTCCTTCGAATCCCATCAAGTCGGGGTCCAACCACTCCAGTCGCCTCTGAGGACGCAGCCAACTCGCACAGAATCTGTACGCCCACACGAACAGATGTTCGCTACCGTGGCCTCCGGCGGCTGGGGGGCACCGCCCCCCAGACCCCCGATGTAGCGTGTGCCCGTCCATCTATCTCACTTCCCCGGGTACAGTGCAGCGTAGGAGGTCAGCGCATCCATGAAGCGCTTCTTCGAAGCCTGACTGACATCGGACAGGAGGTCGGGCTTCCCCACCTGGGAGGTACACTTGCCGCGTTCGCGACATGCGTGACACGCGACACGCTACCTGAAACGTGAGTGTGCCTTGCTAACACGGGCATTTCAACGGTCTGCCGGCGACCGTTCCCCAAACCAGTAAACCAGCAGTTTTGGAAAATCGGAGAGATCACCCTACTGCGCTGAATATGGTGCGCACCACTGCAAAAATCCCCGGGAGCTTTTGGGCTTTCAGACCTGAAGGGGCCAGCAGGTGGGTGGCGTCGGGGAGTGGCAGCTTTGTAACTGTCCTCCAGCTGCTGGCATGTCCAGCCCTGCGAGAGTGCCAAGGTGTATTGAGTCCCTGCGGAGCACAACCCCCGATGAGAACGAGCGCCAGGTGATCCTCATTCATTTTCAGCTGTAACGCGCATGAGGGGCACTCTCTGCCGCAAGCATCTCTGGGCATCACTCGAGAGCTGTCACATGATGACGCGGAGAGAAATCAGAGAAAAGGTCCCGCCTGACGGGCACGCCCCTGGAAACTGTGGGGGGGCGAGCAAAAAATCCCTTGTAAAAAATCTTAGAAAAAACCTGGTTCCCCGACCCAAAAAACCTGGAAAAAGGGCTCGTTCCCCGCCCAGGCCTGCACCCACACAGACTTCTTTTTCCCGGGTTTGGCGCAGAAACAACGCCTTATCTTTTTGTTACTAGTTACGAGCGACGAAGCGTAGCGAAGTCGCGAAGTAACGAAGGAAATCGTACGACATCATTCTTTTTAGGATAATCACATTCATGCCATCTTCACAGGGCCTCAACACAGCCTTGAGACAGCAAGTGTGTGCTCGACAAAAAGTAGTCCGGAACTGTTCTCCTGCAGTTGCTGGACACGCGGCGTCTACAATAAAGCGAACGGAGTACGATGTTTGAAGGGAAGAAAAAAATCAGAAAAACAAGCCGCAATCCAATCGGATGGGGGGACAAAAAAAACTCGCGGACTGTCGATAGTAAAACCTCGAAGTGGGTGACACAGACGAGGGCAGGCAAGGGGTGAATCAATATGATGCTGCCTGTGCCTCTGCAAGCGTCTCCTCGTTTGCCCACATGCGTCCAACTGCTCCTCACACGCTTCTCTCTCTCGCTCCCCCCCCTCGAGTTGGGGGGCCACGACCCAGGCCGAGCATCATCACTCGATCTCAGGCACTGCCTGCACAACACGTGTAGGGGGCGTGGTCGGCTCTACACCTTACTAGTTGGATCGTGCCTTCTCATTGGGGGGGGGGGGGGTGAGTTTTTTACCCTTGTGAGATCCTGTACCTCCGGGTGCTCGTAGTCCACACCTTTCTCTTGCCTGCCCCCATCCCAAACCCCCCACCCCTCCAATCATTCCCGCTTCTCTGTTGTCCCTCTCCTCCCCCTTCCCCCCCCCCTCTCTCCCTCTTCATTTCGCATGTCCACCACCACCCCATCCAATGCTGCCCCCCCCTCATAATAATGGGGCGTCATGCCTCGCACGGTTTTGACAGAGTCAAGGCCCGCACCCCGGCACCCAGTCATCCCCCCCCCCCCCCCCGCACCCGCGCCCCACTTTTGTTTCGTTGGATCTCTTTTTTTCCTGGCAAAGCCCGCCTCCCCCCCTCCACCTCCACTCCACCCCCGTCCCCGTATCTCCTGGAGAGAAAGCGGGCTGCCAGAAACAAAGCAAAATGCTGACGGCTGCGGTGATGTGGGGTACCAGCCCCCCCCACACCCACGCGCGGCGCGGTGCCAGACCGGACGCCAGACTAGTCTGGGGACGTCTGGGGGACCGGACTGCCGGGGACGTTCGATCTGCGCAAGGGAAGAGAGGTGGCCTCTTTCCCTTATTGTGTACTTGGAAAAAGAAAAAAAATATAGCACATCGTCTCCGCCCGCTACCACACTGCCAAATCGTGGTGAATTGTTAAAGTGGTCGGCTGGTGCAGCATTTGTCTGCCTCTTCCCCGCACCCCCCCCTCCTCCCTTCGTATACTGTATCCCCCACTCCCCCCTATCTGGGCCTCCCTCGACCACCGTGCGCAGTGTAACTAAATGGTATTGTTCAATAAGAGTCTTTGCATGTCAACAGCCCTGCTGGTTAGAATCGCCCTTCCCGTGTCTCTATTCGCCACCCCACCCCACCCCACCAGCCTCCATTCCCGCCACAGAAGCCCGGGTCAGTTTGATGCAGCTTTAGTTGCAGGGTGTTCTTTGTCTTCTTTTTGAGCCCCCCCCCCCCCAAAGGCTGGTGAAAGGGGGGGGGGAACGGAACGAAAAATAGCAAGACGTGTTGTCGATGATGTCCTGGGTGTTCAGTATTTTTGTAGCCCCCCCCCCCCCCCCACTTCCCCCTCCCCCCCTTCCCCGTGCACATTCTTCACGCCTCGTACCCCAATCCCATCCCCACACACACCCCACCCACCACTACCCCATGTTGTGTAACCCATGCTATGTTCTCGGGAGAGGAGGGGCATCAAAACAAGATGTGCCAGAGATGTTCGTACTCGGTGCGGATGTTATCTGGTCGTCGATTCTAAAGCCTGGTGGTTCTGTGAGCAGCTTCGTCTGGCTACAATGTGTGCGGCGCGTGGGTGAGTCGTCTCGTACGTCAGAAGTTCGGCAGTTCATGAGAACCATTTGTTTGAATTCAACAAGAATTCAGAACCAGCGAAAAAAAATCACTCAAGTGTCGGGGCAAATGGGTGTGTTATTCGATATATAGCGGCCTCCCATCACCCACATCCCCAACTCACCACACCCCCACCCTCCCAACCAGTGTACGCAGCCAACCAGCCCCAAGGCCAAGGGGCCTCCCCTCCACACCGACCCACAGCCCCGATTCTTCCGTTCAGTATTTTTTGGAAAAAGGGAAAATGTTGATGTGTCCCCCTCCTGTTTTTGCGTCGGATCACCAGGAACCTAGGCCAAGGGCAGGGTGGACTGAATCAGTACGGGCTCACGGCGTGAAGGCGATTTCAACGTTTATAATAGTGACCAGACGCCTGTGTTGGTGGAACCATCGGTCCACTGGCCAGACTCGAGTGCGTCACAAAAGAGAACTGCTTCGAGAGGGGTTCCTCCGAACTATGTGTGGAATGCAGAACGACTGCGAGAGGGTGTTTAGTGTTTACAACGGATCACCGCACAACGCACGTGCCCTTTCACGCACAACTTTCGCAAGGATGTGCCATTCAGTTGTGGAAACTGTGATGCGCACATCTGGCGAGGGTTTGTAGATGTGTTGAGGACGCGATCGCCCGCATCGCAAGAACCTCACGTTTGTCGAGGAAGAGAGGTGAGGCAGTCACCCAAGTGGCTCTCTCTGCATCCTCTGTACGCAACCCTGTGCACAACGGAATCCGGAAAAGGTTGCTTGGCCGTCGACACCATACAGGTGTACAAACGTCACCACCTGGCTGCCACACCACAGTCAGGTCTGCAGTGGGCACCGACACCAGCAACCCGGAATGCACACAACACCCCTGCCCTGCCCCTGCTGCGGGAAGGGTGTCCAATCGGAACGCAACACCACACCAGCCGTGCATATCCTACACCACGCCTTGTGCTGCCCCCCATCCCCCACCCCTCCCGCTCCTCATCAGCGCACCTCACTTGCCCGACCCGAGACTGGCCTCTTCTTACTTATGCCCAGTGAACGAAGGGCGCCGAATGAGAAGTGAATCTGGCGAGCCCACGGGGGTGGGGTGGGGTAGCGACGAATGCGCTCTTCATCCGCCCCACCCCCGCCAATATAAACGAAGAAGGAATGCAACGTGCCCAGCGTCGTTTGGATAGTTTCGAAGCCATACTATATGGCAAGGCCAGCCATGAGGGCCCTTCGCACTGTGTCAGCGAGGCGCAAGTTTGTCTGTTGTTCCGTTGACCATTGAAAGGCATGCGAAAGCAATGAATATGGTTCAATGTGGTGGCATCGCCAGCGTCTCGAAGGACATGATTGGATGTGTGATGCTCTCTTCTCGACGTTGTCAAGAAGAGTCGCGGGAAAGGCAAGGCGGCACTCCGAACAGCGAGATGTCGCTAAAACAGTCACGAAAACATATAGGCCAGAATAACCTGAATGCTAACAGCGGCCCCTCTCCGAGAGGGGGGTGGCTGCGACGTGCACGGCCATGATATCGTCCAACCGTTCGGCTGGTCGATGATTGAAGATTTGTATCCAACAAACCCCCCCCCCCCTCCCTGACCATCGTCCTTTCCCAGGCATGTCGCTAAGCGTCGACCGTCGACCCAGTGATTTTTGGTTTCCCCCCCCATAAAAAAGCGTCGACCCAGCGTCAACCCAGTGGAACTGGGTTGACGCTTGGTCGAGGCTTGGAGCGTCGACCCAGTGGAACTGAGTTGCCATTCAAGCCTGGACCAAGCGTCAACCCATTTATTACGCTGGGTCGATGCTTACCTAGCGTTGACCCGATTACACTGGGTCGACGCTCACCAAGCGTCGACCAAGCGTCAACCCACTTTCACTGGGTCGACGTCGAAGAGAGTATGGTTATGCAGGAACAGATGCTCACTACCGTGGCCTCCGGCGGCTGGGGGGCTCCGCCCCCCAGACCCCCCTGTGGTGCATGTCTCGTACTCAAGTCACTCGATTACCACCAGGTCAGGGAATCCAACCACTCCAGTAGCCTCAGGGGGACGCAGCCAACTCACACAGAACCTGTACGCCCACAATGAACAGATGTTCACTACCGTGGCCTCCGGCGGCTGGGGGGCTCTGCCCCCAGACCCCCCATCTCGCGCGCCCGTCTAGTAACCAAGTCCTTGCGCTTCAACGGCCGTGGCACATCAGGGGGTAGCGTCGAAAGCATGGTCCCGAAAGCCATTATTTGGGTTTCCTCCACCCGAGGATGGCGCGAGCGGGAGAGGAACCACGGAAGGAACCCAGCGCCTCACACCGTGCCCACCTAGTGGTCCACCGACGGGAAAATTAGGCAACAACACGAGCGCGCGCGAAGCGCGCGCGAGAAAAATTCTCTCTGAGCCAGACTAACCCGCCCATAAAGGAAAAGAGGAAGAGGCGACGTAAGGCAATGCCTCCGTGCGGCAAGGAGAACACGAAACAGCGTCCCCCCTCACCGGGGGACGCGACGAGCACGGCCAAAAATCGTTCAAATCGTTCAAAAATTGCCCCCTAGTGTTTTCCCCCCTGATTCCCCCCCCCAAAACAGGAGCGTCAACCCACCAAATCTCCAAAATCGAAAAGTTAGCGACAGGCCTGGTCCTTTCCTCGATCAGGTCGTTGGTCGTCAGGGACCCACAAAAGGAACATATATCCTCAACTGGGTTCAGCCCCCACCCCTCCCTCTGTCAGATGGGCCCAGCCATAAAAGAGAGAGTTCAATAAAAAATGAAAAAAAATGGAAAAAAATGGAAAAAAAATGGGGAAAAAAATGTCCCCACCCCCGCCCTCCCCTCTCTCCCCCTGCAGTATATTCCGTTTTTCCACCCCACCCCCACCCCCACCCCCACCCCCGCTCCCCACACCACGTGTTACTGTTTTCCCCGTAACCCCTCTTCCCACACCCCGCCACACCCCCCACTCCCACCCCTGCCTCACC
This sequence comes from Rhynchopus euleeides, assembly GCA_963210315.1. NCBI lineage: Eukaryota > Euglenozoa > Diplonemea > Diplonemida > Diplonemidae > Rhynchopus > Rhynchopus euleeides. The sequence continues at coordinate 1,940,625 of OY723243.1, forward strand.
CCCTCTGACCGACTGTGTTTCCGCCCGTTTTTTTATTGTCTCTCATGTACGCCACTACTCTCTCTGTCTGCTACAAGCTGCCCAATCACTCCCACATCTCCGTGACACGCCGTTCCTTCTACAGACTGCATCCTCGCTATTTGTAGTCGGGAGGGGACACCCCAGAAAGGACTTGTCTGCGCGCCTCACTCCTCTCTGCCAGTGTCTGGAGCTGCCTGGGTAGGAGGGGGAGGGGGTGATGTGTGTCGTGGCACTAGTGCCACAGCCGTTCACCCGCACCCCTTTTCTCTCTCTCTCTCTCTCTTCTCGTTTGTGCTGTTTTTTTCCCGCATGATTCCCCGCCCCCCCCCCCCCCACCCCATATACACTCTCGCCATTCCCCATGTCTGTCATATCGTTCTTCGTCCCTCCCTCCCTCCCCTTCCCCTCTCCCCAACAAATAGTTTGTCTTACCTAAAAGGAAACACTCCCCGCCCCGCCCCGCCCCGCCCGCTCCCCCCCTTCACAGCCTCATGATATCATCCAAGAATGGGCATGCCAGGCGTCATCCATTGGCCTCCCTTCCACCCTATTCTTGTGTGCAACCGTGAGGGTGTGTGTGTGTTTGTGTTGTTACTGTTGCTCTCCACAAAGGTTCCCGCGGAGTCGCCAGAATTCGCGGGGAAAAATGCGAAAAAAAATACACGGGGTGCCGTCCTTCCGAAGAGGGGGTTTTATGGTGCGTCAGAGCAGTCGCAGACACGCTACTCTGTGAACCGGAGTATATGGGACACCCGGGGGTGGTCTTGCGGGTACTGCATTGACACAAAGTGCCTCGGTCTCTCAAGCGCTTTCAGTCGGCAACGTCGAATGCTGGCGTGATACCCACACTCCCCCCCCTTGAAATCCAGTCGAGGTCAGCGCCAAAAGTAACCAAAAGCAAACCGCCCCGTCTCTCTCAAGGGACTGGTGGATACGCACTGCCGGCATTCTCTCCTCAGAACACATAAATGGAGGAAGAAACGGTTCAAAATGTGCACGAACAAATTCCACGCGCGATGTGTGGTTCTTTTTTGCTATAACTTGTCTCGGGTCATGGTAGAAAAGACTGTTGTTTAGGCAGCGCATGTATGGACAGACATACAGGTGTGCATAAACAAAAATGGCATGCATTCCTTTTGGATTATAGTTCCCGCTGCCCCACAGAACCCCCCCCCCCCCCGACACCCACCACCGACGAATCGTGCCCCGTCCTTCACGATCATGGCGGACGAGCGGCATCGATTCACCGAAACAAAAAAATCCCCTCCACTGTCTCCAACCACCCCCCCACCCCCGCCCTGTTCGCGGTTTCCCGTTCTCTCTCTCTCGTTCTTCCCTCCCTCCCTTCCGCCCCTCCCCTCCCCATCCCACCCCACCCCTGACCCCTTCCCTCCTCCCTCCCCTCATCCCCCGCCCCTCCGCAGTGTAACCATTAGTCGTATTGGGGTGGGGGGAGAGAACCACGCAGTGGTTTTGATGTATGTTGTCACAAAATTTCCTTTGAAAGTTGAAGGGAGAGAGGGTGGGAGGGGGGGGGGGTTGACTGGAGCGGAGGGGAGGAGCCGAGGCAACCACCTTGGTGGCCCCGCTCCTCCATCCCGTGATGCTTTTGGCCTTGGGCAGTGTGGATTGTTTCCTGAGTTTGGCGGGAGATTTCTCATGTCGCCCCAGGTCGAGTTACGTCTCTCCGACGGTCTGGGCAAGGCCGACAAGTCAGACACTGAAGGGGAATAGCGGGGAAGAGTCATCAGACGGCATGAACAGCGGGGCGGAGCTGCCAGGCTGGCCAGAGGTGAAGCAGGAGCGATTCCTCTCTGAAAGTGAGTCCGACAGGGAGGGGCTGCACTGAAAGCACAGCATTTTCATCTGCCAAAGCGTTTCAGCCAGAACAGCAGAATATGGCGGAGACGTGGCATTTGCTGCCGAGAGAAGATGCAAAAAAAATCAAGAATCGAAAGAGTGACACTCAGTGCGATCGCCGCAGAGAGTGAGCCTTGTGGCTTGCTGTGATCCCCTCCACCTCCGCGACGAACGAGAGACCACTCAGAAGATTGCTAAAAAAAGTGGAACCGGCAGATCCGGGTCCTGTGCACAAAAAGCAGAAAAAAAACAGCAGGTCGGTAAGGGGGGGAGAGAGGGGGTGCGGGTAGCGTGCTGGCATCTGCCACACACACACACACCCGCGCTCCCCACCACTCCCCCCCCTTCCCCCCTCCCTGACCACCGCCACGCGAAAGAAAGTATTGTGGGAAAGACGGAAGCCCCCCACCCCCACCCCCACCCCTCCTCTGCCAGAGTTTTGCCCGCTGCTCTCTCTCTCTCTCCAGCCTCTCTCACTCTCCCACCCATACCTCACCACACCCACTCAACCTCGACACAGGCACACAGGGCTGGTCAGCTGTGCCCCTGCCACACCCCCACCGCCCCTCGCTGCCATCTTACACACAGCAGCACATGCTGTTCCTACTCCTAGTGGCATCCCAACACAGCACCTGGCTCTTGCTGGACTGAGGCGCGGGGCAGGGGGGGGCGAGACACAAAGAGGCCACCCTTCCTTCGCCCCCCTGACCCCCCCTGCTGTTATCATATCAGGATGCCCAAGTTTACCCCGCGGGCCACCCTGAAGGTTGCAGGCGTGCTTGCGGTTGCCGTTGTCATCCTGCATGCCTACCACGCCCATGTCGCTGTGCAGCAGGGGCGAGGGTACCGCACAAAGGGTGCCTCCTCCTCACCCTCGCCCTCCGCATCTGACACCCACGCCACCCGACACCGCCCCCGCCACGCGACTAAAGCTGCAGGGCGCCCCGCCACACCACACCATGCGGAGCAGCGCCGCGGGGATTCGCCGCACAAAACAAAACACACGCCACCCCACACACCCCACCACGGCAAGCCCCACCGCCACCCCCCCGGCGGAAAGCGCCCCGCCCACCGGCAGGCCTGCACCGGGGCCCTCCTCTCTGACACCTGCCCTGCGCGCTTGCCCCGCGAAGCCGCCACCACTGCCGCCTCCGGCGGCGGCGAGGCTGGGGGTGCGGTCATCATCGAGGCTGTTGCAGGGGATGTGGCTCAGGCGCGTGCGCTGGATACCGCCATCCTCCGCCTTGTCGGCGGGGGTGGCGGCGGCGGGCAGCAGGCATCCCGCCTGCAGATGTCGCCGGGGATGGAGGAGAAGCTCTCCGCCCAGGCCGCCAAGATGCAGCGCGCCGTGGCGAAGGAGAAGGTCAGGCCCCGCCGCACCCCCGCATCCCCCGCCGCCGCCGCACGGCAGGGGCTGGCGACGGTTGCCTGCCTCACCGCTGCCGGGGAGGGCCAGGCGGGCGACTCACACCCACACCACCTCCCGGGCATAGCACACCCCGCAGTGGCCACACCGAGAGGCTCGGTGCTGGCCCCCATGCCCCTCTGCGATGCGTGGGACGCCCTGCAGTGCCAGGTGTCGCCAGCGGCAGGGCCCCACCCGCTCGTCGAAGGCTGCCCCGACTTCCGTGCCGTGGAGGCGCAGCTGATCCCCTGCACCGGGGTGGATCTGTCGGTGGAGCGCGTCGTGGTGCTCGGGGGGAAGACCGCGCTCTACCGCGGGGGCTACCGCGGGAGCGGGGCGGGGATAAAGCACTTCACAGAGGGGTGGTATGCATCCTTTGCCGGGTTCCACCTCTTCGCCTCCCACACACGGGTGAGGCATCCTCTCATAAACTATCCGATGGCGGCATGCGAGTACGAAGGCACGGTGTTGCAGCCGCAGCCGTTTCTGAAGGGGAGGGACCTGAAGCACTGGCGCGCCTCAAAGGAGGCGAAGCATCTCGGGTGGGGCGAGAGGCTTGTGTGGGCTCTGCGCATGGCGTGCATGCATGTCTTTCTGCATGAGGGGCACCCGCAGGGCCCGTTCACCTTCGACGACAACCACCCGGGGCAGTACTTTATCACGGCGGAGGGGCCAGTGATGATCGACATCGACACCATCCAGAAGGCGGGCCCCGGGAACACGACCCGCTGCAGGTGTTTCGGATGTAATGGGGGGCGGGCGAACTGCCAGTTTGTAAACTCGCCTGAGGGATACCGCCACTGCGGGGTGGGCAACTCCCGGAGGGACACGGGAGTCCCCGCGGAGACGTGCGGCACGGCGACGGACATATGGTTCCTGGGGCAGCTGCTGCAGATGCTGCTCCCGGATGGGAAGGCATCCATCATGGAAAAATACGGCACATCCGTTGGGCAGGAGGTATGCAACTGGAGGAGTTGGGGCTGGGGTAGGGCCGTGTTGCATTCAGCTGTGGTGGTACTGTGTATTGTTTAGCGACAAAGCCATCCCCCGCCACCCCCCCCCCCCCCCCTCAGGTGATGAAGGGGACGCTTCCCAACCTGCACGACGCAGGGGAGCCGGGGTATGTCCGCATCGTGCGGGCGTGCCTCTCCAAGGAGATGGCGTCACGCCCGCGCGCCTCCGAAGTTGTGTCGCAGCTTCTCGACCTCTGTGACAAACACTCATGTGGATTCGACGAATGCCCCGCTCTGTACTATGATGACGAAGGTTACATTGACTCCGTCCCGACATAGCAAGGAGAGCGAAAGGGGAGGGGGGGGGGGGGGACAGTGTTGGATAAATACAGGGGTCTGGCGGGAAAAATACAGACCGTCGAAAAATACATGTATTTTTCGAAAAATACACGAAAAATACACGAAAAATACACGAAAAATACACGAAAAATACATGAAAAGTAAGCTGCAGGCGTCTCAACCAGTGGCCTCGCTGGGGGTCGGGCAAACCACAAAAAGACGTGGTATGGTGCAACCAGGGTCCAATGCACGGCCACAGAACGTTTTCCCCCAGCAGAACTGACGAGTCCTGTCGAATTGCACTTCGAGAGGCATCGGATGTTGCTTCCTCAGGTCGCCCTGCTGGACCAATAACTCCGTATTCAGGGGATCTTGGATTGCCTTTGAGTACTTGCAAACCTGCAAGCCCGAGGAGAACTTTGCCAGCACGCAGTGTTCAGGAACGTCAGCACAGCTCGGCTGCGATGAAGTCCCGCGGGCGAAACGCCCGAAGAGCCTCATGTCGGAGCTGGTGTCTATGAAAGAGTCCAGCTCTGACATAACGTCCGAGGAATCGCTTGCATTTCTGGGTATGAATGGGTGCGATGAACAGTCGCGGACGCTCAAGGACTTGGTCACGAGACAGGCACACGACAGGGGGTCTGGGGCGCGGAGCCCGAGGCCACGGCAGTGAAAATCTAAAAGTAATCGAAGGCTAGTCCCCACACCGGTTGGTGCTGTATCACATCAGCGGGGATGGTCGTTCAGTTGGGACATGATGAGGCGCGCTTCGATGAAAGCGAGCCTCCAGCGCCTGATACACTGCCCATGATGACGTTGAGTCTTCATGTGCTGCGGATCATGAAAACCCGACCGCAAAAAATCCCTAAAAGCTGAACCCGCTGTTTCGGTGACCCCGCGCTGGAAGTAGACACGGGTTTCATTTGTTGCGCCTGTCTCTGTAAAGTGAGCCTTGCTCATGCAGGAAGCCGGCAGTCCAGTGGAACCTGAACAGCGGTGCAGTGCAATGACACCGGAGTGATGGCACTCCCGCACCCGAGGTGTGCGGCAGGGGCGTGCCGCTGTGGTGGCGAGGATTGGTGCAGACAGCCCCGCTGCGCCTGGACTCTGCACCGCTCCCGAGACAGTGTGCAGCAGATCTTCAGTGCGCCCTACTGTAGTACAGTGTATTTTTCCCTGTATTTTTCGTATTTTTCCCCCCTGGGAAAAATACGAAAAATACACCGAAAAATACACTGAAAAATACAAAGGAAAAATACACCCTGCCAACACTGGGGGGGGAGTGCCTGGTATCGTTAAACATTCTTGTTTCTAGCTTCGCCGACGACGGCGGGGGTGGGTGGGTGGGGGAGGGGGGGTGAGGGTGGTTGTATGGACCTACCCATCCCACCCCCACCCGATCCCCCCCACCCCCGCTCTTTGTGTGTTGTGTCCTTCTCCCTCCCCCCACTGGCGGGGCAATAGAGTTTAAAACAAGAACCCGTCCACCCCCCCCCCCTGCCCCCGTAGAGGAGAGAAGGAGATGTGTCGGTGGTGGCCCAGGCCCCAGCCCAGCCCCCAACCCGCCCTCTCTCCCTCCCCCCACATTCGGGCTGTGTTTTCTCGCATCATGCCGCACAAGGTTTTCCCACTTCCCAACCCAACCCCCACCCCACAGGCGCACCCGACCCCCTTTCGAGGGAAGAGCGACACAGAACGGAGGGGGGGGGGGAGGTGGTGTTAACACACCCCAACTCCCCCCATCCCCCCCTCCCTCACCACACCCCCTGCCAGGCGCCAATGCCGGCAAGGGTGTACTCAGCATCCTCTTGATCTCTGTCGCCTCTGGTCGCACCTCACCCCCCCTCGGAAATGAACACCATAGGAAAACCCTACGGAACAACTGCGTGAATCGGGCCTATTTAGGAGGGGGGACGACATCAACACCAACACCAACGCCCGCTGGCTTATCACGCTTATTTCGGGGGGAGATGCCAGCCCTAGACTCCTTTGAGAGGCGTTGTGGGGATTTGGACCGGCTGCTATGCTTCACCACACCGAAGAAGGCTGTCATTCAGGACCGCTTCCTCGGGCTTCTCGCCATGGTGCTCCGCGTCGCCAGCCTCACATATGTCGTAGTCTCCGTTGTGCTGGACCAGTCGTACTACATCATCGACCAACCTACCGGCATGGCCCGACTCTCCGCACACATCCCCGACGTCCCTAACACCGCAACACTCCCTTACTGCTCCAACTCCCCCGCAGGAGGTCCCTACTCCCGGGAGGAAAACGTTATCCTGCCTTGCGCCTTCATCGACCGGCACACCCTGCAGGTCCCCCTCCTGGGCGACCACCTCTTCGTCACGACACGGCTGACCCGGTCCAGCCGGAAGTATGCGTGTGACCTGAGTGAGGAGACCGGATGCCTCAACTCCACGGGTGTTGACCCGAAGCCCATCTTCCACGGGTTTATCGGGGGGGTGGAGGATGCGACGGTGCGGCTGACCCACACCGTGGAGGGGCGTGGGAGGGTCAAGCTGCGGCGCGACCTGACGGATATGGAGGGCGTGATAATGGACTGCAAGGGGAGGGTCGTGAAGCGGATGCCACGGAGACAGCCGTACTCCACTGTGCGGGAGGACCTGCCCCATCGGATATTCACTGTGGGGCAGCTGATGGCGTGGGCCAGGCGCTCGCCGACAGACAAGTGTGATGTCCCTCTCGCTTTGGACCAGAGGTCTTACGTCGACCCCGATAAGGAGTCGACATTCCGCTATGATGGGATCATGCTCTACCTGCTTGTGGAGTATGACAACACGCAGGGCGACACGGATGATGTGCATTACACCATAACAGTCAACGCCGTGACCCAAGCTGACCCAAAGTATGAATCGATGTCTCGGCTGACCGACACGCATTTTATTTATGACAACCGGCATGGCGTCTATCTTGTCGTGGTGCAGACGGGGAGGCTCGCGAGTTTCTCCTTCTCCGCTCTCGCCGTCAGCCTGACGGCAGTCCTGGGGCTGTGGGTGCTGGCTGATGGTCTGACGGTTCTCTTCGCGGTGTACCTCATGCCACGGAGGCACGAGTATGCATCGATGATGTACGACTACTCCCCGGACTTCAGCGAGCTGCGGAGGGATCGGAAGATCGAGAAGATGAAGAACAAACTGGCGCTGTCGTCCCTTTCGCAGCCGCCTGCCCCCGCCCGCGGGTGGGGCCCGGCAGCAGGCGTGCCGCAGCTGAAGGAGACCCCGTGGGACGGGGATGACAACCCACCTGACGGGGAGCCTCCGTCACCCCCATCGCAGTCGCCGCTGGAGCACGACTTTGACGTTCACCTTACGATGGGTGCGCTCGCGCATGAGGGTGCCTCAGACCTCCAGACCCCGCACACCTCGCTGGTCTGCACCCCTGATATGGCTGGTGAGGGTGAGGGTGCTGAGGGCGCTCCTGATGGTTGTGGCAATGGTGGCGAGGCTTGCCCCAGTGTACCAATGAGCGGCCCGCCGTGATGCCGGCAGGAGGGTGGGCGGGGAGAGGGGGGGTGGGTGTGGATCTCCGGCAGTTGTGCCATGGAGGTGATGAGCAGAGGGGGTGTGGGGCGGTGGGGGTCTCGGGGCTCCCTGTGGGTTCGGTCGGTGCGGCTCGACTAAGCAAAAAGGGAGACGTGTGCCTGTCCTGTACTACGTGGGCCCGCCTACTTCTTCTGAAAACCTTTGTGCCAGAAGGCAAAGTGCCTGAAGATTCTGTTCGTCTGTCGTGTTGGCCTGCCGTGCTTCGTGCCACTCGCCGCAATGGCAAGAGTGGCTTTCGGAGGCAATGGTGCCCGGTGCCCAATGCAAGAGCATTACCATGCCTTGCAGTGGGCGGTGGGCAGTCTCTCCCTGTGAGCTGCTGTAAGCTGCTGGAAGCCGTTGCCCCTCCCCCTGTTGTTGATCCTGCAGCTGGCTGGAGCCTGTGTGTCGTCACCCTCACCACCCGCACCACGTGCAGAGACACACAGGCAACCAAAATGAACGTTGTGCGTAACTCCGTGCTGTCGCGCTGCGCACGCAGCTTCAGCATCGCCCCCCTGCCGTATGACTACGACGCGCTCCGCCCCGTGCTGTCGGCGGAGACGCTGCAGTTCCACTATGACAAGTATGTTTGTGCTGCTGAGAGTGTTGCCTGACCACCCCACCACAGGCACCACACCGGGTACTACAACAAGCTGCTCGCCTTCGCGGAGAAGGAGCGCCCCGACCTGATTGAGAAGTCGAACGAGGAGATCATCAAGACGGAGACCGGGTTTGTGTTCAACCAGGCGGCACAGATCTTCAACCACGACTTCTACTGGCAGTCCATGTCGCCCAACGGCGGTGGCGAGCCGACCGGCGCCCTGGCGAACAAGATCAACGAGGACTTCGGGTCGTTCGCCGAGTTCAAGAAGGCATTCCAGGCGCAGGTGGAGGGCCACTTCGGCAGCGGGTGGGTGTGGCTCGTCCAGGACAAGACGACGAAGAAGCTCAGCGTTGTGAACACCCACGATGCTGGCTGCCCCATCACGGATGACAACGTGAAGCCGCTCATGACGTGTGATGCCTGGGAGCACGCCTTCTACATTGACTACCGCAACGCCAAGCCGGAGTACGCCACCAACTTCTGGAACATTGTGAACTGGGAGTTCGCTGCCAGCAATCTGCAGTGAACTTCTCACTGAGCTGCAGGCGCAAGATTCCGGGCACTTCCATGACAGCCGGTGGTGTCGGCCGCCCTCACCCCCTGACTGCCGCCACCGGGCCGATCTTAAGGACTCATGAGGTGCCGCCAATGTTGCATATCTGGCCTTTCCTCGAAACCTGCAACAGTGTGCCCCTGTGCTCTTGTCCCCGACACTGCATGAGGGTCAAATCCGTGACCCCAAACGATCTACCAAACGATGCAAAAGATCACTGCACTGATGTGTGGTGCCTTTTTAACAGGGTAACTACCCCGACTTCCTTACATACTGGGAATCAATTTAATGAGGCAACGTCTTTTTGAGCAATGATGCTGCTTACTGATCCTATTGCAAGCTTAGCAGGCTTTGTGAGGGCGAGTTTCAATTTGAGCAAAAAGTTGGCAGGCTGCAGTGCAATCGCCGTCAACCGCTGCCCAACGCCCTCCCCCGACACTGGACCTCATCGCATCCCCTCTGCCGTTCCGTGATTTCCCTGTCGAATCTACCAACGTTTTGCCGCGCCAGCCCTCGCAGGCGCTGTTTCTTTTCTAACTGTGCATATTTTTTTTGGCGTTTTCGGGTTTGGCGCACAACCAACGCCTTATCTTTTTCACAGAGGGGCAGGGGCTCCCCCCCCCCCCCCACCCCCCCCTCCTCCTTTTTTGCTGAAAAAGGGTAGCAATGGGGGGGGGGGGTGCTGGCGGGGAGCGGACGCAGTTTATTTCCGGAAGGCGCACCCCCCCCCCCCCTCCCCCATCCCGCCCCCACCACCCACCACCCCTGTGAATCGCGCGACGTTTTGAAGAGATGTGAGGGGTTGTTCTGTGCACCAGCGCCCCTTTGTCTACCGCTGCACATGCAGGCCCTACACATTGCTTTGCCGATCACCACCGGCAGGGTGTGTCGGCGGTATGCCGTGGCAGAAGCCGCAGTTGGTGTCGCTGAACCTCTATTACAATGAGACGCTCCGTGACCATGCAGTGTGCAGGACCTGCCCTGGGGAGGGTTACGAGCTGGTCGAGCAGTCCCACGTTTGCCGCCTCTACAAGAGCCCGCTGTGCAGCGGCAACGGTATTCTCCTGGAGGGAAACACCACGCCTGTGCACCAGATGCCACGTGTGATTGCAGAGAACATCCTCCTTCCCGCGCCTGACTGGGAGCTCCGGTTTGAGATCCCGTTCTCGCCGAAGCCGTCTGAGATTCCGATGCAGGGGTTGCGCCTGCTGACGGTCACAAATGATAGGGGCGAGGCACTGAGGCTGAAGCTCGTGACGCGCAAAGGGAAGGACGGCCAGACCCTCGAGTCGCGCGTGGAGATGCTGTTTGACAGCCTGGCGGGGTCGCAGCCGCACTCCGTGGTGGGCACGATAAACTTCTGGGGGAATGGCAACAAGGTGTTTGCCATCACGTTCATCAGCAACAAGCTCACGCTTTACTTCGGGGCGCTGCAGCACTGCTTCATGCAAGTCGAGGGGTTCACCGGGACTGAAGTATCCATCGTCACACACACGGAGGACGACACGACGCCTCTCGCACAGGTGCCAGTCAACGACATCACCCTCTTTGAGATAGAGCCCCTGTCGGAGTGGGAGTTCCACCTTGACGAGTCCACACCGCATGGGAAGAACTACTTTTCGTGGGGGAAATTCATTCGGGAGCTCCACCATGCTCAGTACGGTTCGCGGCGCACCGGGGATTACGTCAACATCACCGACCAGATTCGGAAGAGGATTAAGAACATGGAGCTCAAAACCTTCAAGGTTCACGGGCCGGAGTTTGGAGTCTCGGATGACCGCTTCAACCTGGAAAAAGACGACGTGGTGTTTAACTACATCATCACGCCTGATAGGGACTACTATCCATACCACAGGTCGTACCGCACCGATGCGAAGTCAGTTGTGGCAATGCATCTGATGTGGCACGACCAGCACCGCAAGCACGTCCTCACACCCGACAGGGAGCGTTGGGAGCAGCAGGGCTACCGCTGCCTGCACATCGAAGGTTACGCCTACAAAAGCAACCAGAATGACCTGCTTCTCACCTCCCTCGAGCTGTATAAAAATTCTGTGACGGCAGACGTGTGCCCCGTTGCCAACGAAGCATCCCTCAATCGGCTCGAAAAGCTCGGCGGGTATGACCTTGTGCAAGAAGAGCCCATTGGGTTCGCCCCTGCTTGCAGCTAGCCAGAGCGGAGGAGGAGGGGGGCACAGCTGGGATGCGGCGGGAGGTGAGTCGGGTGAGTCGGGCGGGCCTTCGGCGGCTTGGTGATCCATTGGTGTTGTGTTCGCGTGGCAGGGAGGGGGGTGGGGTGGCAGATCGGAAGGGGGGGGGTTTTGTTCGTGCTGGCGGTGTTCGTGATTATGTGACCCAAAGCCGTGTGGTTTAACCTCTTGCCCTCCATACCCCGCCTTGTCGGCTGTGATGTTGTTAGGCATCGTCAGAATGCCTGGTGGGTAGCCTCCACTTTAGTGGAACAGTAACGTGCATGCCGTGCAACTGGTTGTACGGACAGCGATACACGCGACATGACGGAGTCATTCGCACCGACATGCCCGAGGCACTGCAGGTCTTGCACATCAGCGCAATCCTGGGCTGTGTGCTTGATGTAGGGTCCCGTTGGCAAGTGTACCGTTTGCAGGGATGTAGCCCTTTCCTCGGAGAGGTGCCTTTCTCCCCTGCAAGGGGTGGCTGTCCCGAAGCTTCAATACAGGGAGTATCTGAGAAACCCAGAAGGCAGTGGTTGTGGCCTCCCTCCCCCCCAGGTGGTGATCGTTGGCGTGTCCCGTGTCTGCGGCATCTTGCAATCAGTCGCATCTTCGTGGTACCACCACAGCCACCACAGCAGGCCTCAGGATGATGAGGATGCGATTGGCAACACTGCTGATCCTCGGCGCATGGCGTGCGGAGTGCATGAAGTGCGGCGAGCCTGGCGTTAATGAGGTCACATGCCAGCCCAGTGAGCAGTGCACCGGTACCACAGACGAGCATGGCCTGCCGAGCCCGCTTTGCAGGCCCTATTGCGATTCTGGAGCTGACTGCAACGGCCGCGCCGTGAAGACTGAATACTTTCCCGACGGCATGTGCAATGCACCGCGCTATTACTTCTCGGACAACTGCCCAGGGACAAGCCCGACATGCAAGTGCACCTGCGACACGAAGTATGAAGGGGTCAAGTGCGAGAACTGCAGCCCCTCGCATAAAGCTGAGAGCGGCGACTGTGTGCCGCGGTGCACCGTGGCGGCAAGCTGCAACGGCAGGGGTACTGACGTCGTATGGGTCGTCGCCGACACGTGCTCATGCACTTGCAAGAACCAGTGGAAGGGAGCTGCATGCGAGACGTGCAGCAAGCCGCATGACGGGGCTGACTGCAACACCTGTCTCGCAGGGTACGTGAAATACCCGGGGTGCACACAGTGCACGTCAGAGGTGCACTGCTCGGGGCATGCCGACTCGGTAACAGACGACGGCTCCCGCGCGACGTGTGTGTGCAGCTGCACGGCGCCCTGGGAGGGTGGGACATGTTCAACGTGTCCTGCGAACTTCAAGGGATCGAAGTGTGACTCGTGCGCCAGTGGGTACATTACGCATCCGGAGTGCAAGCAGTGCACTGTGACAGCGGACTGCAACAACAACGCGAAGTCGGTGACTGACGACGGTACCAACACCAAGTGCGCATGCACATGCAAGGACGGGTTCGAGGGTAATGCGTGCGACAAGTGTGCGGCGGGCTATGTGGGTTACCCCAACTGCAGGCAGTGCACGTCGGCAGCAGATTGCAGCGGGCATGCATCATTGGTGACAAGCGACGCAGCGAAGGCGCTATGTGTGTGCACTAAGTGCAGTGACCAGTGGTCGGGGTCGAAGTGCGAGACATGCGTGTCGAAGTACGACAGTACGTCTTGCAATGCGTGTGCTGTCGGGCACGTCGGCTACCCGACGTGTACCGAGTGTACCGTGGTCGCCCACTGCACAAATCACGCACTGTCGGTCACGGATGATGGGTCGCGCGGCCTTTGTAAGTGCGCGTGTCGAGACCACTGGACTGGCGAGCATTGCGAGACGTGCCCCAAGGAGTATGACGCAACAAAGGACTGTGCCAAGTGCGCCACCGGACGCATCAGCTACCCTACATGCACGCTGTGCACATCCAAGACACACTGCAATGGGCACGCCAAGACAGCAACGTCCGATGCCCCCAAGATGGCCTGTGTGTGTGACTGTTCCGCAGAGTACACCGGGGCCAAGTGCGACATGTGCGCTGCAGGACGTATCGACTACCCCACATGCACAGAGTGTACCGTTGCCGACTCATGCTCTGGACACGCAAAGTCTGTTGCGCCTGACACACTGCAGAAGGCGTGCGTCTGCGTGTGTGACAACCAGTGGTCGGGGACGAAGTGCGATACATGCGAGGCGAAGTACGACGCGACGGCGTGTGCCACATGTGCACAGGGCTACATCGGGTACCCCGGCTGCACACAATGCACCAGCAATGGGGACTGCAACGGGCATGCGACGCGTGTGACTGACGATGGGGCACGGAAGTCTTGTGTGTGCACATGTGCGGCAGGGTACGAGGGCGCAACATGCGACAAATGCAAGCTGGGCTACGTGGGATACCCTAACTGTCGCCTGTGCACATCTGCTGCAGACTGCACTGGCCACGCCTCCGCGGTGACGAGCGATGCAACACGCCAGACTTGCATGTGCACATGCAAGGGGAAGTGGGCCGACTCGAAGTGTAGCACCTGTCCTGCGGAGTTTGGAGGGACTGGGTGTGACACCTGTGCTGCAGGACGTGTCGGCTATCCAGAATGCCGCTTGTGTGACGTCTCGGGTGACTGCAGCTCACATGCATCCACGGTCACTGACGACGGGACCCGGGCCAGCTGCGTGTGCAAATGCAGCAACCAATGGAAGGGGCTGCAATGCCAGACGTGCCCATCGACGTACGGGGGCGCCAACTGCGACAAGTGTGCCACAGGACGGATCACCTATCCCGGCTGCGCGGAATGCAAGAGTAGCACACACTGCAGCAACCACGCGGAGTCGGTGACAAGCGACACTGCAATGGCAGCATGCGTGTGCACATGCCGGAACCAGTGGAAGGGCCCAATCTGCGACCAGTGCGACGCGAAGTTTGAAAACGACTGCGGCGAATGCGCTGCTGGCTACATCAAACCTTATCCGGGATGCACACAGTGTACCGTGGACACCCATTGCTCGTCGCACGCCAAATCTGTGTCCGATGACGGGAAGCGCGATGCCTGCAGCTGTGTGTGCAGGAACCAGTGGACGGGCCTGAAGTGCGAGACGTGTCCTGCGAACTTCGGTGGGGCTGACTGCAACGAGTGTGCGGTGGGCCAGGTCAACTACCCCATGTGTGGCGCCTGTACTGTTCAAGGTTCGTGCTCCAACCACGCCACTGCACCTGTCGGGACGAATGCTGACAAGACTGCCTGCGATTGCAAGTGCACTGACCAGTGGACCGGGACAAAGTGTGAGACGTGCCCTACTAAGTTTGGGACCGGAAGCGAGTGCAATATGTGTGCCAGTGGGTACATTACGTATCCGGAGTGCAAGCAGTGCACTGTGACAGCGGACTGCAACAACAACGCGAAGTCGGTGACTGACGACGGTACCAACACCAAGTGCGCATGCACATGCAATGACGGGTTCGAGGGTAATGCGTGCGACAAGTGTGCGGCGGGCTATGTGGGTTACCCCAACTGCAGGCAGTGCACGTCGGCAGCAGATTGCAGCGGGCATGCGGACAGTGTGACGGACGACGGGACGCGCGCCACCTGCATGTGCACGTGCTCGAAGCAGTTCACCGGACTGAAGTGCGCAGACTGCCCGGCCATCTTCGAAGGAAGTGCATGTGACCGCTGCAAGGTGGGGCATGTCGAATACCCCAAGTGTCGCGAGTGCACATCGACGGCGGACTGTACTGGTCATGCCGCTTCAGTGGTGGATGTCCAGCGGAAGACATGCAAGTGCAACTGCGCCGATCAGTGGTCTGGCACGAAGTGTCAAACTTGCCCTGCAGAGTACACCGGGGCCAAGTGCGACGTGTGCGCTGCAGGACGTATCGACTACCCCACATGCACAGAGTGTACCGTTGCCGACTCATGCTCTGGACACGCAAAGTCTGTTGCGCCTGACACACTGCAGAAGGCGTGCGTCTGCGTGTGTGACAACCAGTGGTCGGGGACGAAGTGCGATACATGCGAGGCGAAGTACGACGCGACGGCGTGTGCCACATGTGCACAGGGCTACATCGGGTACCCCGGCTGCACACAATGCACCAGCAATGGGGACTGCAACGGGCATGCGACGCGTGTGACTGACGATGGGGCACGGAAGTCTTGTGTGTGCACATGTGCGGCAGGGTACGAGGGCGCAACATGCGACAAATGCAAGCTGGGCTACGTGGGATACCCTAACTGTCGCCTGTGCACATCTGCTGCAGACTGCACTGGCCACGCCTCCGCGGTGACGAGCGATGCAACACGCCAGACTTGCATGTGCACATGCAAGGGGAAGTGGGCCGACTCGAAGTGTAGCACCTGCCCCTCTCTGTACGATGCTGCCCTCCTCTGCAACAACTGTGCCGAAGGCCATATCAACTTTGAAACGTGCACAAAGTGCACAAGCAAGGACCACTGCCTGGACCGTGCCACCTCTGTGACAGATGATGGAACACGGACTACATGTGCGTGCACCTGCGGGAACCAATGGAAGGGGCTGCAGTGCCAGACGTGCCCATCGAAGTACGGGGGCGCCAACTGCGACAAGTGTGCCACAGGACGGATCACCTATCCCGGCTGCGCGGAATGTAAGAGTAGCACACACTGCAGCAACCACGCGGAGTCGGTGACAAGCGACACTGCAATGGCAGCATGCGTGTGCACATGCCGGAACCAGTGGAAGGGCCCAATCTGCGACCAGTGCGACGCGAAGTTTGAAAACGACTGCGGCGAATGCGCTGCTGGCTACATCAAACCTTATCCGGGATGCACACAGTGTACCGTGGACACCCATTGCTCGTCGCACGCCAAATCTGTGTCCGATGACGGGAAGCGCGATGCCTGCAGCTGTGTGTGCAGGAACCAGTGGACGGGCCTGAAGTGCGAGACGTGTCCTGCAAAGTACGGCGGAGCTGACTGCGACAAGTGTGCCTCGACTCGGATCAAGTACCCTGCGTGTGACGAATGCACTATCGCCAGTTCCTGTTCAAATCATGCCTCGGCAGTGTCGACCAACACTGATAACACTGCGTGCAAGTGCACATGCAGTCACCAGTGGACCGGATTGAATTGCGAGACCTGCGCGTCGAAATATACTGTGACGAACTGTGACTCGTGTGCCAGTGGGTACATTACGTATCCGGAGTGCAAGCAGTGCACTGTGACAGCGGACTGCAACAACAACGCGAAGTCGGTGACTGACGACGGTACCAACACCAAGTGCGCATGCACATGCGAGGACGGGTTCGAGGGTAATGCGTGCGACAAGTGTGCGGCGGGCTATGTGGGTTACCCCAACTGCAGGCAGTGCATGTCGGCAGCAGATTGCAGCGGGCATGCGGACAGTGTGACGGACGACGGGACGCGCGCCACCTGCATGTGCACGTGCTCGAACCATTTCACCGGACCGAAGTGTGCAGACTGCCCTTTGCCCTATGGGGGCTCCACGTGCAAACACTGCGCACCTGCGTTTGATGGAGACGAGGGGAAGTGTGATCGGTGCAATGTCGGTTACATCAAATACCCGACATGCACGCCATGCCTGTCGAGCAAGCACTGCAACGGGCATGCCAGTGCGATGATTGACGACGGGATGCGGTCCGAGTGTGTGTGCACTTGCGAGGCAAGGTACAGCGGCCCCACGTGCGATGTCTGTGCTGCTGGTCACGTGAACTATCCGACCTGCACACAGTGCACCAGCGCCGCGCACTGCACGTCACATGCCGAGAATGTCACCGACGACGGGTCGCGGACGACGTGCGTGTGCTCGTGTCAGCACCCATGGCAAGGGGCTAAGTGTGACAAGTGCCCTGCCGCGTTCGACCCGACGACCTGCAACAAGTGTGCAAAGAACCACATCGGCTACCCGACCTGCAGGCCGTGCGACCTGGCCGCTGACTGCAAGAATGCCCTCTCAGTCGCTGACGATGGGACACGCGAGACGTGCGTGTGTGAGTGTCGCAACCAGTGGACTGGGAAGAAGTGTGACACATGCCCGCCTTTATACGGTGGGGCCGACTGCGACGAATGTGCTTCGGGGATCGGCTACCCTCTGTGTGGGGATTGCACGAACGCCACGTCGTGCAATGGGCACGCCTCAGCAGTGCAGCGTAACGCTCTGCAGACCGCATGCGACTGCACCTGCCTGTTCCCGTGGGAGGGGCCGAAGTGTGCGACGTGCCCCCCGCAGTTTGCAGGGGCCATGTGTGACGCGTGTGCTGTCGGGATGATTGGGTTTCCAACATGCACACTGTGCACATCGCAAGCGCACTGCAACAACCACGCTGCGAGTGCAACCGATGACGGCACGCGCACCGCCTGTGCGTGCAAGTGTCAGGCCATGTACGAGGGGGACACCTGTGACGCGTGCGTGGCAGGGAGCGTCGAATACCCGACGTGCAGGCCGTGCGATCGCGATACAGACTGCAGCGGGCATGCATTCGATGTGACAGACGAGCAGCGCGCCACATGCAAGTGTACGTGCCGCAACCAGTGGGACGGGAAGAAGTGTGAGATATGCCCGGCGAAGTATGGAGGCAGTGACTGCAACTCGTGTGCTGTGGGACACATTAAGTACCCCAAATGCGACCAGTGCACCCTACAGGCGCACTGCAGCGGGCATGCGGACAATGTTACTGCGGAGAACAACGTGTGTAAATGCAAGTGCAGCAACCAATGGACGGATGAGCAGTGCCAGACGTGCCCATCGAAGTACGGGGGCGCCAACTGCGACAAGTGTGCCACAGGACGGATCACCTACCCCGGCTGCGCGGAATGCAAGAGTAGCACACACTGCAGCAACCACGCGGAGTCGGTGACAAGCGACACTGCAATGGCAGCATGCGTGTGCACATGCCGGAACCAGTGGAAGGGCCCAATCTGCGACCAGTGCGACGCGAAGTTTGAAAACGACTGCGGCGAATGCGCTGCTGGCTACATCAAACCTTATCCGGGATGCACACAGTGTACCGTGGACACCCATTGCTCGTCGCACGCCAAATCTGTGTCCGATGACGGGAAGCGCGATGCCTGCAGCTGTGTGTGTAGGAACCAGTGGACGGGCCTGAAGTGCGAGACGTGTCCTGCAAAGTACGGCGGAGCTGACTGCGACAAGTGTGCCTCGCAGGGCGTGCAGTATCCGTCCTGCGGTGTGTGCACTGAAAAGGACTCGTGTTCTGACCATGCCGTGTCCGTCACCACCAACAGCCAACAGACGCAGTGCGTTTGCGCGTGCAGAAACCAGTGGTCAGGCGTCGCCTGCGATACGTGCGAGAAGCAGTTCTCAGGCAGCGACTGCAACGAGTGCGCCATCGGCTACATCGGGTACTCGCAGTGCACAGAGTGCACGGTGGCGACTCACTGCACAGGGCATGCCAGCGCTGTTACCGATGACGGGGAGCGCCGCTCCTGCGTGTGTACGTGCAACGACCAGTGGACAGGCAAGGATTGCAGCACGTGCCCTGCGAAGTATGGCGGGGGTAAGTGTGACCAATGCGCTGCGAAGCGAACTACGTATCCGCTCTGCATCGAGTGTACCACCTCCAGCAACTGCAGTGATCACGCAGTCAGTGTCGACGATGACGGTACACGCGCACGGTGCGTCTGCGACTGCAGGAACCAATGGGGCGGTCTGGCGTGCGAAACCTGTCTCTCCCCGCACGACGGCGTGGACTGTGATACCTGCCTTCCCGGGTACATCACCTACCCAATGTGTGCGCAGTGCACCACGGACACGCATTGCAACGGACATGCAGTGTCCGTGACAGACGATGGGACGCGTGCCACCTGTAGTTGCACGTGTCGCAACCAGTGGACTGGGAATGCTTGCCAGACGTGTGGGACCCTGCACGAGGGGCCTGATTGCGACAAGTGTGCGACCGGGCACATTGTTTATCCGACTTGCGACGAGTGCTCTATTGCGAAGCACTGCAACGGGCGTGCGACGTACGTGACCGACGACGGCACCCGGACAGCGTGCGTATGCACGTGTATGAACGCGTGGCGTGGTGAGAAGTGCGAAACCTGTCCTGTGGAATTCGGTGGGGCAAACTGCGACGAGTGTGCCGCGGGGTACATTGGTACCCTGGCGACGGGCTGCACACAGTGCTCAGATCAGGTTCACTGCAGCGGGCATGCTGCACCGATGAAAAATGACGATTCACTCCGGCCGAACGTGACCGATGACGGGACGCGCAGCCAGTGTGTGTGCGGGTGCAGGAACCAGTGGACAGGGGGCCGCTGCCAGACGTGTCCTCTGGAATACCTGCAGGGGGGTGATTGCGACACGTGTGCGGCGCTCCGTGTGGGGTATCCGGCCTGTACTCTGTGCGACAACAAGGTGCACTGCAGCGGACATGCCAAGTCGGTAGCAGTCGACCCGCTCACAGACACGTGTGCCTGCACGTGCTCAGACCAGTGGAATGGCAAGATCTGCGACCAGTGCGACGCGAAGTACGTGCAGGATACATGCGACAAGTGTGCGACGGGGTACGTCAACTATCCTAGCTGTGAGCCATGCACGCTTGACAAGCACTGCAGCGGGCACGCCGTCAACGTCACGAGCAACGCGGCAGGCGAGCTGTGTGTCTGCGAGTGTCGCAACCAGTGGTCCGGCCTACAGTGTGATGTTTGCGATTCGGCGCACTACACTGGCAACGACTGCGACCGGTGTTCCACAGGTTTCATAAACTACCCGTTCTGCGGTGACGCATGTCTGGTGAAGATGAACTGCAGTGGGAACGCGAATACGGTGAAGTACGTTGCGAGCAGTGACAGTTGCCTGTGCGATTGCAAAGATAAGTGGGGTGGGTTAGCCTGCAATGAATGCGACGCGAAGTATTCGCAACTGCATTGCGACTTCTGTGCACCCAACCACGTGCAGTACCCAGTGTGCGATGAGTGCACCAACGCCACCAGTTGCAGCGGGCATGCGGTGTCTGTGCGGGCGGACGGGAAGCAGCTGCAATGCCTCTGCGAATGCATGAACTTCTGGACAGATGCGAACTGTGCGACGTGTCCTCCTGGGCTCGATGCAGAGTGCAAGGCGTGCAAGGCTGGGTGGAAGGGTATTGCACCACAGTGTGTAGAGTGCAATAACGCGGCCCACTGCAGCGGGCATGCGGCGTCAATCGAAGGCACCAGCGACGCGTGCGTGTGCACGTGCCGCAACAAGTGGCAGGGCACGTCGTGCAGTGTCTGCCCGTCACCTTACAGTGGGGCCGACTGCGACACGTGTGCCGCCGGGCTGATGAACTTCCCGACATGCGAACCAGCGTGTGTGCTAGACAGGAATTGCAGCAATGCACTGAAGGTGGCGTGGCAACCTCCGAACACGTGCCACTGCGATTGCAAGGATCAGTGGACAGGTTCGCGGTGCGACGCGTGTCCCTCTATATACAATGCGACGACGTGCGATGCCTGTGCGGCAGGCCATACCCACTACCCGGACTGCACCCAATGCACGGTTCAGAACAATTGCAATGGCCATGCCACAAGCGTGACGGACGATGGCACGCGTTCCACATGCACGTGCACGTGTGCCAACCACTGGACGGGCCCGAACTGTGCCGCATGCCCGGCACTGTACGGCGGGGCTAACTGTGACATATGTGGAGACTCACGCATCAAGTATCCACAATGTGATAAGTGCTCAGTCGACCTCGACTGTTCTGGACACGCAACTGCTGTCACAGCGGACGTGACACAGACGATGTGCGTGTGCTCGTGCCGCAACCAATGGACGGGCCCCAAGTGCGACACCTGCCCAGGCCTCTACAGCGGCTCCGACTGTGACAGATGCGCGGCCAACCGCGCCGACTATCCAACTTGCGGGGAGCCGTGCACCGTGGCCGCAAACTGCTCAGGAAACGCCGAGTCAGTGCAACTCTTCGGCGGCAAGTGTGTGTGCAACGGATGTCGCAACGGGTGGCGTGGTCTTTCGTGCGAGCTGTGCGTGTCGCCTTTCACAGGCCCGAACTGCAACCTGTGTGAGGCTGGCAGCATCGCATCCTTGGTGGGTGCAAACGTCGGCTGCACTGCGTGCTCGACGGTATGCTTTCCCCTGTGCCACCAGCCTGCCCACCCACCCCTCCACAGAGCATATGCACTATCGCAAACGCCCTGGGCGTGACGGACGACGGGAACCGCAAGAGCTGTGTCTGCTCCTGCAAGGGGATGTGGACTGGGACCGGCTGTGGCGAGTGCCCTCTGAAATTCGCAGGCTTAGACTGCTCCGTGTGCGCGACAGGGTTGGCCAACTTCCCTGACTGCACCCCGTGTGACCTCGATCGGGACTGCAGCTTGAGGGGTGTGGCGGTGTCGGCTGTCAGCGGAGTGTGCAAATGCACTTGCCAGGGCAAGTGGACGGGTGACAGTTGTGACGTGTGCCCTCCGGAGTTCGACGGTGACAACGGCTGCAGGTATGTGCATCACGCCAGGCTCGTGTGTTTATCTGCCGCAGACCTAGCCATGACGCTGTATCACCACACCACCCAAACAGCTCCTGCAGCAAGCGCGCTGTCGGTACCTTCCCCAACTGTGTCCTGATTGGTGGGGGCAGATCGGTGACGGAAACCCTCACCCTCACCCTCAGCCCCACTCTCACCAATACCTCGACGCTCCCGCTGAACAGCAGCCCAGGTGAAGGAGGCAACGGGACCCACCTCGGAGTATGGAACAAGCTTTGGGTTGCCCTCACACGCACGGGCATACGGTTACATCGGGGGGCGCCGGCTTTGGGCACTCTTTTAGTCAACCGTTGAAACTGCTCAGCCAACTCTTGTCTCTCATGTCCAACTCCCACCACCACACCACACCACAGGGGACGTCGGTCACACCCACCCTGACGCTGACACCCACACTCTTCGACAAGTTGTTGGCCATATCAGAGGATGACGGCAGATCCGACTGCTGGGAGCCGTTCGTCGGGTGGTGCTGGTGGCTGCTGGTACTCCTCTTCACGACACTGTGCTCGTGTGGGGCTGCGGTGGCCTTCCTCTACTACCGTTCCAGGAAGGCCGGCGAATTCGAGGAGCTGGAGAAGGAGGCGGTTGGCGAGGAAACCTTCGACCACTTCGCCAAGCTTGCGGAGGAGAACTCGGAGCTCGTCCTGGCAGAGCCCCCCCAGGAGATGGGCGACATGGCCGCACAGCCGAGCTTCCGCGACATGGCCGGGGGGGTGCAGTCGCCAGCCCCATCGTCTCTGGAGGACCCGCTGCTCCAGACTGCGGACCGCAGCGAGCCCGGTGTCTAAGACATCTGGCCTGGCCAGGCCACAGCACAGCACACCCCGTCCTGTCAGCCCCACCCCTCGACACGGAATTGCTCGAGTGAGCTGTTCCAGGTGCCGACAAACAGCACTTCCTTTTTCTTTGGCTGTGTGCTCCCGGCTGGGTGTTGTGGCACTGGGGTTTGGGCCGCATCAAAAGTAACTGTGCGCGTGTAGTGACCACCTTCTTGGGTGGATATTTGAGTGGATTGACCCAAGGCGGACGGCGGCCTCACTCTCCTTCACAGAGGAACCCCGCTCTGCTTAGAGCACGGGGAGTACTTTTGTGTGCGTAGATGTGTTGTGTGCATGTCTGGCTGAGGTGTTATTGCATCGGGGGTGGTGGTGGTGGGGGGATTCATTATTTATTTCATTTGGGTGTGACCCCACCGGCGCGAACCGTACCAACGAGTGCCGCGAAGTGTGTGTATGTGTGTATGCGAAATACAGCAGCTATCGCATCACGAGCAGATGTCTCGGTGTGATCCGCTCTCCGCCTCCGCTCCCCCCAGCCACAACGCATTTGCCAAGCTGGATGTGTTCCGTCTTTTCCCCCCCCCATTTTGCCTGCCCTTCCCTTCCCCCCTCAGACGCCGGCTGTTAGATCAGCCGGTTTGCACAGTTCAGTCCAGCTCCCTCCCCGAGGGCCAGGGACAGCGGCAGGCCACATGCGAAGAAGTTGCATTCAAATGAGTTGCGTCAAGCAAATAAAGGGGAATACAAAAATATTTTGGGCGGGTCAGAAGAAATCGGGACAGCAGGCCCCTCGTTGCAAGCTCTGTGGATTGATTGTCGCACTGTGTGTGATACGCCATGCACAACTGCATTACTGCATTACTCATCCGTCCGGTGTGTCTTGTCCTGGGTGTGGCGGGAGAGCCGTTGTGCGGTGTACCCGCTGAGAGTTCTCCCCCCCCACCTCCACTCCCACTCCCGCCCCCGTCTTCATCTCCGTTCTCCCTGTCATTCTGTGGAAGTGCGTCTCTTCGTGTCTCACACCCCTTCCCAGCTCCACCCCAACTCCCCCTCCTCTTGTTGCTGCAGGTTTTTGTCCAAAAAAATCAACCTTGAAAAAAAAAAGGAACATCACAAACAAAAACAGCCCGCACAGCCAAAGATTTTCCGTTCTGCTCCGGTTCGTTCAGTGCTTTGATTCCCCACCCCCCCACCAACAAAAACACCCCCCGCCTAACTAACTGAAATCCAGGCCAACAAACAAGACCCCCGTTCAAAACCACATGATTTTCGTCTCACATCCTTCTGTTTTCGGGATGGTTCTGTCTCGGCAAAGCCGACAGGATGGTGCTGTTGGGAAGAAACGCCCAAGCGAGCCCCCTCACTCTGCCGCATTGGTGGTGGTGCAGCTATCCCGCGATTTGCCAAGCGTAATACCCACGAATTGGCTGGGTGAACATGCCTGTGCGTCTTGTCGCGCGATTTCATTCCCGCTGCTGTGTTTTTTCCGGGTTTGGCGCACAAACAACGCCTTATCTTTTTTGCAGTTTTTGGGGTTAGCGGGCTTGGCATCGCGTAGTGTCCCCTCGAGGCTCAGCGTGAGAACCTAGCTCTGCTATCCCGCTGCACACTCACTCAACCTTCTCCCACGCGCGCACAAGTTGTGCAAGTGATGTTGGTGTCTGCTTTACCCCACCTTTCCCTGCGCCTAGTACGCAGAACATCCAGCCTTCTTCGCTCGTCGCTCGTGCGCACAAAGCAAAATATCTCTTTGGCAGACATGATCATTGCAACAGAGAACGAGAAGCAGGTACCTTGCGCTTCCCGACACGGCGAACAGAGAGAAGCTTGCAAATATCCCCTGTTGTGGTTGTACCAACTCTGTCGCCAAAGGGATCGTCGTTTCACTTGTAGGGGTGGGGATGTTGGGTTTCAGGCTGATTTCGCAGAGAACAGGCAGGAGGGGGTGTGTGTGTATGTCGTGTTCTTTGGGGTTCTACCTTTGGGAGGGAGGTTCTGCGACCCGCGATGGGAAACCCGTGCATCCTTTGGCATGGCCAAGAGGTGTTGTGGTTCCCGTCCCCCCCCGCACACCGGTTTGCATTTGCTGATTCGATTCAACAGAACCCCATGAAATTCAACGAGGCGCGCCACAGATGTGCTGATCAATCTGACACAGATCAAGGAGCCGATCAGCAACCCCACCCTACCCCTCCCACCGCTCTTTATGTGCCCCGACAAGCTTGCTTGTGAATGCGAAGCTCTGTCACTGGGGAACACACAATGTGGTTCAGTGTATCGAAGCAATAAATCAACAGGTGCAGGCCAACGTAACACGCCAACACCACTAACAAGGGGGGTGCATGCAAATCAGGCCTGTGCAGGATCCGGGTTCTCCCAGTGCTCGTGTTTTGTCGCACATTGCAGCACAGGAGGGGGCTTCGCTCTGTCCTTTGGCAGAAAAGGGAGATTCTCTCACATAATAGGGTGTCGCACATGATACAGTTTGACACAGTGGGTGGAAAGCTTTGCCGAAATACATTGTACTGTACAAACGTCTGCCACGTCTGGTCTGTCTGGGCGCCCCTCATGCCAAGGCTGGAGGCCGTCGATGCCACTAAAAACAAGCACAAAATATGCCACAGTTCCCCACACCCTTCCCCTGCTCGGGCGCGCAGACAGTCCACTCTGAACTGTTTTTGGTATTTTTTTTTGGCACCCGGTCTTTCCTGCTGCCGCGTGGAAACAGGCAAACAGATGGAGTGAAGGGTCATGGCCATCTCTCTCGCCCCTCCGACCCCACTCGATCCCCTGTGACTTGCTTTTCCATTCACTCTCGGCGATCAAAACCCCCCCCCCCCTCACACGCGATTCAATCAGAGGCCACTCTCTCTGTGATTTCCCCCCTTTTCGTCTTAGCTAGTCCCGCCACGGGGTTCCCGCGTCGTGGAGGTTCACTGCCCCTCCATACATCAAGATTGTCTGCCACTCTGCATGTCTGTGCCAGCCACCACAGCAGCCAACACCACAATCCGCCCCCTCCCAGGCCTGGAAGGGTTGGAGTGTGCCCTCCTGGCGATACACAAAGGGCAGGGGCAAACCCCGGTTGGTGGGTTGAGCCTGAGCCTGTGCTCCGATGGACGCTGCTGCCCCAACAACGGCCTCCACAGCAGCAGGGCTGCTGCACTGTGAGACGCGGCGCGCGCCGTGCTCCCAGCTGAAGACGACATGGGCGGAGCTGGACAGTGAAGCCCTGTCACTACACCGCCTTGTCCAAACCCTGGCGGAGCGTGTCGGCAGGGTCAGCACGTCTGTGCTGCAGCTGAAAGAAGCGAGCGACAGCCTACCTACAGTGAGCAGCGACCTCAAGCGTGCAACAGAGGTGGTGAAGGACATGGCAGGCCATGTCGTCGGCACAGAGGCAGCAGTGGTGCAGTTGGAGGTGGAGCGGGCACGCGCTGAACATCGTATGGCCCCCCCCTCCGCACCCCCGCACCCCCCCGGCCCCTTGGCCCTCCCTGGGCATGGTTTAGACGAAAATCGGTTTTCCAGAAGGAGACACCATCATACCATCACACTGCGGTGGTGGGGGTGAGCCGTGTCTTACGGGCATTCTTGCGGGTGTGGCTTCAGCATTGCTCCGTACCCCACCCCCACCCCTTTGCTATCCGCATGGGGAGGTGTGGCGTGCTACACCCACTACGGAACGCCCTCTCCCACGTACATGCATGCTCAACCCTACCCTCCGCCGCACAGTGCAGCAGTCGCGAGAACACCACCGCCAGGTGGAGCAGGCCCTTCTGCGCAACGAGGAGAGTGTGCAGACTGCAGAGGCAGATTACAAAGACCGTGTTTCACGAGAGCACAACCTTGTGGCACGGGAGGAGGCTGCTGCTGTGGCTGCCCTGCACAGGGAGGCGACAGAGCTGGCTGTCATGTGCGCTGCTGGTGTTATTGTCTCAGATGCCACGCTGTATGCGCTGGACCGCCCTCAGTGCAAGTGCTCCTTTTGCACAACAGTCTACTCTGCACACCTCGCACACTGCCCGATGTGTGGCGAAAAGTCGCAGGCACCGGCAGCCACAGAGCCAGTCCCCGAGGCACAGGCCGACGAAGCAGACCAACCAGAGGCTGCGCCTGAGGGCGATGCGTAGCCCTGTCCTGCCGGCGTATTTCGACACAGCCCAGCTGCTGCGAGCCATGCATCGATTCGCATGAAAGCGTCTGCCTTGCTCGCGGGGGACCGGGGGGTGGGGTGGGGTGGGGGGTCGGGAGGGGGTGGTGTCAGTTTGGGACAGACCGAGCCTTCGCTCGTGACAGCCGGGATCGTCGGAAACCGAAACAAAACCCAGCCAGGTTTTTATGGGCTCTCGAATGATGGGAAGGAACGAACCGAAGCAAATGCACCAACGAAGCCTTGGTGGGGACGGGATGGGGGCGCGGGGCAGGGCCCCGGGCCTCCTCCCCCCAGAGTGTGTGCCGCGCCTGTGATCTGCGCTGCCGTGTGCTGTGCTGGCATTGTTTTGTGTTTGCCGTTGTTCTTAGTAATGTGGTGATCCGCCCCCCGCGTGTGGCGCGTTGTGCTATTCTTATCCATGCCTGAGACCCCTCCCCTCCCCCACCCCCACCCCTGCCCAAAGAGAGCTTCGCTGCCTCCCAGCAACCCACCCGCTGGGCATTTAGAGGCGGCCCTGCTGTGCCGTGGTGTGTGTTGATTGCAGCTGCACCACACAGCAGGACAGGGCAGCATGCATGATGGCAGCCGCGTCGCGGAAGAGCTGTCAGTGATCCGCATGCAGCTGGCGGAGGAGAAAGCTGCTAACGAGCGTGTCAAACAGCAGCGCGGCGACTGGCTGGTGCATATGGAGCGGACGCTGCGGCAGTCGCAGGAGGCGTTGCTGTCGCAGCCCGCAGATCCGCAGCCCTTTGGGCGTGCCCCGCGCCCCGTCGCGCAGCAGGTACCCCACGTGCCGCTGCCGCAGGCTCCGCGGCATCGCCTCCAGCCGCTGCCGCAGCAGCAGCAGCAGCAGCAGGTGAGCCACTACCCTGCAGCACCCAGCGCTCTGGCAGGCCCTGTCCCGTTGCAGCACTCCCCGCAGCATGTGCCGGAGGCTGCGTGGCAGCAGCAGCAGGTGTACCACCACCCGGGTGCAGCGGCTGCCCCGGCGCATCACTCCCCGCAGCATGTGCCGGCTGCCCCGGTGATCCACTCCCCGCGGCAGGTGCCTGAGGCTGCGTGGCAGCAGCAGGTGGGCCATCACCCCGGTGCTCTGGCTGGGCCTGTGCCGGCGCAGCAGCAGTCCCCGCAGCCTGTGCAGCATGTGCCGGCTGCCCCAGTGATCCACTCCCCACGGCAGGTGCCGGAGGCTACTACTGCGTGGCAGCAGCACCGCTATGAGCAGCCCCAGGCTGCACAATCCCTGCTGCCGAAGGAGTGGCGGTGTGCGGACCTGCTGTCGCCGCCGCCCCTGCCGGAGGTGTCGGACAGCAGGGACACGGCTGCGTCTGTTGTGGGTGTGGGGGAGGCGGCGCACCCCACGCAGCGGATGCACGAGGCTCCGGCGCGCCCCGCGGCGCCGCAGCAGCACCCCAACACGGCGGGGCCTGTGCCGACGCACCGGTGGGTGCAGCCGGCAGCAACGCCCACACGCCTGGCGCAGGGGTGGGAGCAGGCCCCCGAGCCTGAGGGGCAGCGCGAGAGCCGCCTGCGATCACCCGTGGTGTCGCCGCAGGGCAACGCGCCCCCGTCGCCCTGCCCGCTGAGCCCGACGGGGGACAGCAGGCCGCTGCCTGCGGCGCGCCCCATGCCCTGCCTGTCGCCGCAGCACCCCATCTCACCGCCGCACGCCCTGCCGCCTGCGCAGGGCGTGCCGTCGCCGCAGCCGCGCAAGCAGCACACGGCGCCCGAGCCGTCTGCACTCCCCCGCCCCACACGCAGCCCGCTGCGCTTCGTCTCGACAAGCCCGCCGCAGGAGCGGGACCGCACCGACCAGCAGCCCAGCCCATGCCCACTCCCGAGCCAGCCGCCGCAACCCACTGTGTCGCCTTATGGCAGGTCTCCGAGGTGTGTGACGCAGACGCTGTACTCCCCTGCAGACCCGCGGCAGGGCCAGGGGTCTCCGCCTGCACGGGCATCGAGCGAGATCCCACCGCCGCCGAGGCCGCGCGATCAGCAGGGGGTGACGCCCACACGCGACGTGTCGCCGCAGAGCACCGTGCCCCCCGTGAAGGAGTCGCGTGAGTTCTCCCCGAGCATGCCGATGCATGCGCTGGACGACTCATCTCCCGCAGGGCCCTCGCCGGTCGGCGCGCCGCGGCAGTCGCCGCAGCCGCTGTCGCCGCGCGTGGGGGACGCGAGCCCCGAGCAGCTGCCGGCGGCGCAGCCGCCGCCCGTGGTGCCCACCCTGCAGGGCAGGCCCCGCATGTCGCCGCCACAGATGCTGCCGCCGCTGGAGCAGCCGCAGCAGCGGCGTGGGTGCCGCACGAGGGAGAGGGGCCAGCAGCAGCAGCCACAGCCACAACAGCAACAGCAGCGTGTGGTGCAGTCGAGGCGGTATTCTCCCCCGAGGCAGGCCACGCCGGGGCGGACGCAGCGGCCGTGCGTCCCCACAGAGCCATCTGATGTGGCGCGGCTGGCCTGGGCGAAGCTGCTGCTGCGCACAGAGGGGGATCTCGAAGAGTCGGAGCTGGCGCTGATGTCGCTCGGGACCCTGAAGGATCTGTTGCGGCACTACGGCTTTACCAACCCTGTGGAGTGTGCGCGGATAGAGGTGTATTGGAGGCTGGTGCATGACCAGCGCTTCAGAGAGCAGGGGTCTCCGTCAGCCTCCCGCAAGGTGGTGGTGCCGGTCGGCAGCCACGCGCGTCCCCCGTGGCAGAGTTCCCTAAAGAAGGCCCCCAAAACCCCCACATCCCTGACGAAGTCGCGTAGATCGACACTATCTAGACGGTAAAATGTATCCAGCACGGCGCCTCCTCCCACGCCTGTTGTGCCGAATGCACTGCATCCCCCGGCTCCCCGGCTTTGGGCCCCGAACGCGCTTTTATATTCTTTGTTGTACCGGAAGAACGTTAGATTTTGACCATTATCCCGACCCCCTTCCACGTTGCCCCCCACACACCCCCGCCCTTGTCCTTCATGCGAGTTTGTTTGAGGTGGGGTTTGCAGGCAGAGGGCGTCACGCGGGCGGGCTGTGACAAGAATAGCTGCATCATCCCCATAGATGGGAGGGGTGGGGGGCGTGGGGGCGGGTGATGAGAGAACGGAAAAAAAGGGGGTGGGGTTGGGGATGTGTAGCTTTGTTCGGGCTTGAAGCCCGGGCCCGACCAGCCGGCGCGTTGTTTTTTTTATTCTCCTTAGCAGGGTTTTCGCCAATCTTCCAGGGGGGGCCAGACCCAGGAAGAGTTCTACTCTTCCACCCACCCCGCCTAGTATTTCCCCCCAGCGCTCGTGCTGACCTCTGGGCGTCGGAGGAACACCAAAATTGGGGTTTTGGGCCACTTTCCCCCCCAACAGGCACACGGACACGTGTTTCAACACACCATCATGGGCTTTCGCCTCTGCGATATGACGCCGCATGTGCTCAGGCCTTGGCAACTGACAGGTACATGTCACAGGGGGTCTGGGGGGCGGAGCCCCCCAGCCGCCGGAGGCCACGGTAGTGAACATCTGTTCTTGTGCGTATCCCCCCATGCACGGGATTGGAAGCCGTGTCAAAAAACCAGTCGGATTCGGTCCGGAAGTCACCGTCAGGCCGCCAAAAAGCCCCCCCAAAAAAAACAAGAAAAAAATCTTGGTGTTATCGAAATAGGGGCAACTTCGCACGAACGGGGCACGAAATATCAGGGTGGGCCCAAGTATGCCTGGGACTTTGGCCTTTTTGGGCCCAAAAAGGGGTCGGGATTCCACTTTTTCTCCAAGGGTTTTTTTAGGGGGGGAAATGGCGCGCAATCCCCCTCGCGGGCAAGAAAATTCCCCCATCCCCACCACACAACCAGTGTGAGTGTGGTGTGTGGGTATTGGACGCCCTGTGTGATGAGAGATAGTGGCAACACAACAGCAACATGCCAGGCAAGGGGTGCCAAAAATGGGTTTTCGGGGCGTTATTGCAACGACCCCTTCCTATGCCCCAGCGGCACAAGCTCAAGGATTTGGTTGCTCGACATACAGGGGGGTCTGGGGGGCGGAGCCCCCCAGCCGCCGGAGGCCACGGTAGTGAGTATCTGTTCCTTGCGCCGTAGTGGGAGCGCGTGGGAGTTGCGGGCGTACAGATTCTGTGTGAGTTGGCTGCGTCCTCCTGAGGCTACGGAGAGTGGTCTGGGTCCCATTCGCTGATGTGAACCCAAAGGACTTGGCTACAAGACAGGCACACGCTGCAGCCTAGTGATACAGGGGGGTCTGGGGGGCGGAGCCCCCCAGCCGCCGGAGGCCACGGTAGTGAACGCCTGGCTCCTGACCGGGGAACAACGCCGGGTTTTGGCTGGAAAAACCGAAAAAGGGGCGGGTGTCCGGAGGATTCATCCTCATCCCCCACTAGAATACCACCTGCCCCCGAAAAACTTCATCCAGAAAAACCTGTGGGGAAAAAATCCCACCTAAAAAACCCAAGGAGAAAAATAAAATTCCCTCCCTGCAAAAACCCTAAGAGAAAAAAACTGCAATCCTGAATCGGGACTTGGACTCCACATTTAGCTTCATACTTGGGTGGGCCCTTTTTTTTTTACTAGTTACGAGCGACGAAGCGTAGCGAAGTCGCGAAGTAACGAAGGAAATCGTACGACTGAAGCTTTGGATTAGCACCTCATGCCACTTCACAGGGCCTCAACACAGCCTTGAGACAGCAAGTGTGCGCTCAAGTTTAACAATGGCCGGAAGAAAGAAGAAGACCCCAAAATCCAAGGAAGCCTCGCAGACTACACCCCCGCCTCCGCCTCCGTCTGAGGAGGAGTCCGCCGCGGGCCAGGCCATCGCAGCTGAGCCTGTGGCCGTGACACCAGTCGAACCCCAGGAGCCCCCGCAGATTCCCCCATCGCAGCTTCCGCCGCCGCAAACCGCCAACCCCGTGCCCACGGGGGCCCCTCATCAGAGCCCGGCCCAGCACAACACACATGCTTACCCCACTGTGTACGCCTATGCACCCCACCACCAGAACTTGTACCCAGCACCCGGTGCTTTGACAGCGCAGCCCCCCCCCCGGGCAGTTTGCACATGCTGGTGCCCCCCCCCACACATCATCTTACGTGTTGGTTCACCACTCCCCCGGTGTCCACACGCTGCAGCAGGCTCCCCTCCCAGCGCCCGCCCCCGGTGCTCCTGCAGCTCAGCCGCCCCCCCCAGGGCAGGCTCCACACGTCGGTGCGCCCCCGCCCCAGGCACCGGCCGTGTCGGCACACCACTCTCCCGGTGTCACCACGCTCCAGCATGTTCCCCACCCAGCGTTTGTCACCGCTCAGCCGCCCATCCCAGGGCAGGCTCCGCACGCCGGTGCACCCCCGCACCCTGCTCCGGCTGTGTCGGCATACCACTATACCGGTATCCCCACGTTGCAACATGCTCCCCACCCAGCGCCAGCGCTCCCCAGCGCCCAGCCACCCGTTCCAGGGCAGGCTCCACATGCCGGTGCACCCCCGCCCCACGCACCGGCTGTGGCCGCACACCACCCCGGTGTCGCCGCGCTTCAGCATGATCCCCACCCGGCTTTTGTGTCTGGTGGTGCACCTTGGGCAAACACAGCAGGCTTTGGCGCAGACCAGGCTTGGGCTGCCATCGCTGCGGGCCACCCCCCTCCCCACGCCAGCCCGGCCCCGCTTCCCCAGTCCTCCCTCGCCCCCGGCGCTCTCGCCACGGACCTTGAGCCTTCTCTGTGGGCCACCATGTCTGCGGACAGGCGGGCTTCAGTCCTCCTCGGGCTGGACGTCCGGTTCGGTCCGCTCTCCTCCAGTGGTTCCAGTTTGTCCATCGAGGCCGCACACCGTGTGTCGGACCTGAAAGCGATGGCGAACAAGATTGGGACACACGGAACACTGGAGGAGGCGAACAAATTTTTATGCGACATGGCCCACAGGGAGCTCATGAGGCTCTTTGTGCTGGAACGGGCCGCTGGGGGCGACTCGGCAGGGGCGAGGAAGATGGAATCCGCTTTTTTCGCTGCGGACACACAGCCCGTGTTCGCTGCCCCCGCCCTCCAGGCTGCCTCGGGCCCCCTCGAGCCCCGCCACGAGCCCCGCCAGGGCCCCAAGCGGCAGCGGTCTGACCGCTCCGTTTTCGCCGGCCCCCCTCCCAAGATGGCCCGCCGAGAGGTTACCGAGAGGAAGCCGGATTTTCGCGGGCACCCCCGGGGGGGCTACCGCCGGAACTAGGGCCCACCAGCCTGTGCCCCCCCGCCCCGTCCCGCCCCCTCCCATCCCTCCCCCCCCTCCCACACACCCACCTCACCACACACCCTCCACTGCCGACGAAAAAATCTCCAAAAAAGCCAGCACCGGGTCGGCCGCGGCACCAGGAGTCGATCACCTCTCCGGGCCAGGTCAGGCAGGTCTACAACCACGCCATGTCAACCCTATCGGGTGCTCTGGCCCCATCGACTTGGCGGGGCCAGATCTCGGTCGCTCGCCGAATGATGGACTTCCGGGTGCAGTGGGAGGCGTGGACGGGGCACCCCCTCGCGGTCGACGAGGCCATCCTCCTCTGGCTCAGCAAGAAGTCGGTGGTGGATGGCCTCAAGCCCTCAGCCCTTCTGCAGTACCTGCAGAACCTGAAGGCGTGGGCAAAGCGCGCGGGGTTCTTGGAGCACCCTACCCCCATGCTCCGGGACTTGGAGCGCTCCTACAAGAGGTCTGGAGCGCTCCGTCCCTCTCGTCAGGCAGTGCCCGCCGACCTGGCCACGGTGCGACAGGCCATCGACGGGGAGTCGTCACCGGTGGTGCGCGTCGCTTTGGAGGTCGCCTTCAAGGCGGCAGCTCGCGTCGGCGACCTGTTGAAGCTCGACGTGCGGGCCCTGTCCTTCGAGGACTCGTACGTGGGCTTCGACTGGTCGGGAGGAAAGTCCGACCCTTTTCGTTTGGGCCGCACAACCGGTGTCGCTCTGTCCCCGCAGGCCTTCGACTTCCTCCAGACCCGCTGCAGGTCTCTTCCTCCAGACGCGCCGGCGTTCCCCACGACGCGGCAGAAGTTGGTGGCTGCCCTCCGCCGGGTGGACCCCCAGCTGTCGGGCCACTCGCTCCGGCGGGGCGCGTTGATGCACCTCATGCAGAAGGGCCATTCACTCGCAGAGATGATGTCAGTATCCCGCCATGCGACGGTGGAGTCCCTCCTCCACTACATCCCGCTGGCGAAGGCTCATCCAGCGCGCGAGGCAGTCCGGGTCTCAGCGTCCCTCGACCTGTGGCAGTGAGTGGGGTTCCGGGTCTCTCCCCCTTTGCCTTCTACAGCCAACCATCACCTCCGGAGTGCACAGATTTTCGCCCAGACATCATCTTCCCTTACGATGCATCGCTGCGGGTGGGCCTCCCTACGCAGAGCGGTTTCATATCACCCCCCTCCACACGCTCTGACGCGCCTCTTGCCCCCATTACCAAGAACCGCGTGAACCTGGATAGGCTGCTGGAGCTGGACACCGGGGGTATCCTACTAGGCATCATCGAAGTGATCCGGTCAAAGGAAGGTTTCCTGGCCCAGTGCGCAGTGCACCCCGACACTCTCCCGTACGGCGCGAAGAACAGCATCTCGAGGAACATGTTGAAGCACGTGCCGACTCTCCGGCAAGCTGAGGTCATCGAGCCCCCATCTGACTCCATCCAAATGTGTCTCCCGCAGTTCACGGTGGCAAAATCCTCGGGAGGTTCGCGTCTGGTGACGAATGCAATAAAGCTCAACGAATGCATGCGTCCCCCGCCGCCCATGGGTTTACCGGACATCATCGTCGCCGCCACTCGGATCGCGGCTGCAGACCATGCCATCCTCGAGGATTTTCGATCCTGGTTCTACCAGATCCCGCTTGCGACAGACGTGCGCCCTTTCTTCGGGATGAAGCTGGCACCGGAGAGGGGTCGTTACAGCACCTACTGGCTGACAGCTCTCTGCATGGGCTGGTGCTGGGCCCCCACCATCGCGCATCGAGCAGCGTCGGTCATCCTTCCCTGGGAGAGGGGTGTCGTGTGGGTTGACAATCTCATTGTGCTGGGCAACACCGCCGACGAGGCCGTCTCCCGCCATGCGGACGTGCGCCGGCGAGCTGCGCATGTGGGAGCGGAGTTCAAAGTGGAGGACGGGGCCGGGGTCCCCCTCAGGAGGTTCACTGTTCTGGGCATCGACTTCAACCTCACCCTCCATGCATACCGCCCCTCCCAGGCCTGGGTCAATGCATTCCTCGTCTCCCCGGAACTGGGGCGTTTCAAGGCGGGCGCGCTGTCAGCGCGGGAATTGTGTGTTGTCACGGGGAGGGCACTGCGTTTCTGCCACATCGCGGGGCACCGTCTATGCAACATGTGGTCTACGCTCTCCTGCATTCGCAGGATCAGCCGCCTGGTGGGCAGCTCCCTCCTCGGATGGGACGACCAAGTGCGGGTCTCCCCCTCGGTGGTGCACGAGGTGGTCGAGGAGCTCCCCGCCATGGAGATCAACGCGTGGGTGGACGTGCCCCCGCCTCTCCCAGCAATCGCCCTGTGGTGTGATGCCTCACAGCGCGTCTGGGCCGTGGTCTCCCCCGACTTGGTCGTGCGTGCGCCTTTCGCGACGGTGGAGAAGCCGCACATCTTCATCAAGGAGATGCTGGCGGCAGCTGCTGCGGTGCTGCTCGCAGCGCGTCTCCACCCCGGACACCGAGTCACCCTCCACATCGACAACTCGGGTGTCGTCGCGTGCGTAAAGGTGGGCCACTCACGCAACCATTTCGCAAACCAGCTTCTGCGCTGGATCTTTGCCATTGCAGACTGGGGCCGCCTGCAGCTCGATCCCCAATGGGTCCCCACCCATGTGCAGGCCGCTGACCCCTTCACCAGGGGCGCCCCGGTCTCAGCATCCCAGGCACGACTCGGGGCACCCCCCCTCCCCCCGCCCCCCGTCGTCGCCGCGTTTGTCTCCTCCTCAGGGGTCGCGGATGCAGCTCTCTGCCCGCGCGTATAAATTGCACCAGTGTTGTTCCATAAATGTTCGTGCCATCAGCGTGAAGGTGCTCATACCCCTGGGGGAAGACATCCTGCAGTTCAGTCAAGTTGCCGTATTCACGGTCCCTGAGGGAACCCAGTGTGCGCTCAACAAAAAGTAGTCCGGAACTGTTCTCCCACAGTTGCTGGACAGGGTGTCTATAATAAAGCGAAAGGAGTACGATTTTTACTAGTTACGAGCGACGAAGCGTAGCGAAGTCGCGAAGTAACGAAGGAAATCGTACGACTGAAGCTTTGGATTAGCACCTCATGCCACTTCACAGGGCCTCAACACAGCCTTGAGACAGCAAGTGTGCGCTCAACAAAAAGTAGTCCGGAACTGTTCTCCCACAGTTGCTGGACAGGGTGTCTATAATAAAGCGAAAGGAGTACGATTTTTTTTTTATTGGTGGGATTTTTCACGTATTGCCTGTGGTTTTCATGAACCACCCAAATTTCGCGTGAATTTTGTGCATGTATCGGCCCGGATAGACCCGGACAGGCATGTATTGTCCCGTTCTGGCCTGTTTAGGTCGGCTGGAGGACGTTAAAGGAGTGCCGTCTCGCTGAGGGTTTCTCTTTGGTGTTGGTGGGCCAACACCAAAGATAACACCATCTACGAGGTTGCCCCGATATTTTCCACACCTCTACGAGGTTGCCCCGACATTTTCCACACCTCTGCGAGGTTGCCCCGATATTTTCCACACCTCTACGAGGTTGCCCCGACATTTTCCACACCTCTGCGAGGTTGCCCCGATATTTTCCACACCTCTACGAGGTTGCCCCGACATTTTCCACACCTCTGCGAGGTTGCCCCGATATTTTCCACACCTCTACGAGGTTGCCCCGACATTTTCCACACCTCTGCGAGGTTGCCCCGGGATTTTCCACACCTCTACGTTGGTGGGCCAACACCAGGAAAGGGTTCCGATATATGATCTACGTCAAACAGGTGGGGAGAGCAACCTTGGCAGGGGGACTCAAACTCCCCCAGTGTGCGCAAGAGAACACGATGCCGACCGTTCCCCGCCCCACCCGCATATCCTTTTGCCTCAGTCTGGGGTTATTGCTGCTGTATTGCGGAGCAGCCGGTATGGTGCAGCACGGCATCCCGTTGCGGATCAGGGAGCACACCCTATGGCGTAGCTCCTTCCGCGACCACGGGCTCGGCAGCTCGGTGCACTGCACCAGCACCACGTCGCTCTCCCGCAGGAACGGGAGCACCTCCTCACCCACCTCCTTAAACTCTGTCGTCCAGAGGTCGTTCCGCTTCAGCAACCGGTATCCCGGAGTGGACGGGAGGTAGCCCTCCTCTGTGAGGGTCGTCTGCACAAGCTGTGCAGTCATGCCCACGGGCAGATCCTTCGGGATCACACGGCGCTGCGCGCGGGTGATCACGGAAACCTCGACCACGAGTCGAGGCATTTCCGCAAGACCCCAAGGTCCATTTCCCTATGGTGGATGGTGGTGTGATGAGATGGCCCCAGGACCTGTTCGTGGTCCTGGACCACCAAGTTCTACCCCGGCCAGTGCGCGGTTTCTTGTAGTTGGTTGTGTTGTTATTCGTGGAGCACATATCATCGTGCGAAGAGCCCGTTGGAAAAGTATGGGAGAAACCTGCTGCGCCCCCCACAGTACGACAGGATGCGCGCAGGCACCGGGCCCGAAACCTGAATGTTGATTCACCCGCCCCCGCCCCAGCTTCCCCGCCCACCTGATCTTCTCAAGTTACCCCTGGTGGTCCACCGACGGGCAAAATCAAGCGAATCTGG
This sequence comes from Rhynchopus euleeides, assembly GCA_963210315.1. Lineage (NCBI taxonomy): Eukaryota > Euglenozoa > Diplonemea > Diplonemida > Diplonemidae > Rhynchopus > Rhynchopus euleeides. The sequence goes on from OY723243.1 coordinate 1,978,272, forward strand.
AGAGTAGTTGTCCGTATCCAGCCCGGCATTGAGTGTTCTGGGGTGCGTTCTGCGCCACTGCGTGGCAACGAGCTCCTGGGACGGGGAAAACGGGGGCCGCAAAAAACGGGGCCCAAACGGGTTTTTGGGCACGAACAGGGCACGAAATATCAGGGGGTCGATAACACCATAATCTGGCGACCAGATTTTTTTTTGTTTTTTCCCCCAGGAAGATATCTTCCTGAGATTTCCAGCTTTTTTATTTTTTTTTGAAGATTTTTCACCCCAAATCTTCCAAGCGAAAACACTGCTCCTTAGAAAGAAACGCCACAGGGGGGGAGGGGACGGGGGGGGGGGGGGGATAAATCAGAATCCGACACGGCGGGCCACCAGGGCCACAGCCGTAGTATTGGGGGCGACTGCATCCCGAAGTAAAAGTGACCTCTACACACCTCTATCCCGCACCCTGCGTTGTAGGCAAGGTGTGTGAACTGCCTTGTCATTTCCTCTCGCCACACCTTGGCCCCACCCCCCTCTCACACACTTTTAACACTTTCCTAAAGACCGTAATGTGCCCCCACAGCTGTGATCACACCAAGATGAGATTCCAGGGGACTGGACTCTCTGTGTGTTCGACACTGCTGCAAAGGTCACACGCGTGTATGTGAAGGGGTTCTCCGCTCAGCGGTGGCTGAAAACTGCGTTTTTGATGCATTTTCCCCCCGATGGAGCGCGGGGGCGGGGTGGTGGTGTCGGAAACGGCGAAGGGCAACACCTCCCCACACCCCCCACCCCCCCCTGTGTAGTCTATAGTCGGTCTGCCACGCTGCCCCTCGAGTTGCCCTCTGGCAGGCAGGAGGGGGTGCACTAGAGGCCCGGGATGATAACAGCCCTGGGAGACGCATACGCCGCGTAGGACCCCCCCTCACGCCCCACCCCACCCCACCCCCCCTTCAGTTATCTAAAAAGGACTAACATTGCAAGAAGGTGCTGGGCGGCTTACTTTTCCATTCACTCTCGGGAGAGGGGTGGATCCTATCATCCCATATCCTCAGCCAGACACACGACACCCTGCAGCAGGATCCAGGTGGGTGAGTATGACGGGGCAGGGCCCCCCTTCCCTGGATGACCCGAGCCTCAACGAAACGGCGCCGCTGTCGCTGCAGGCCGGCGGGGGGGAGGTGGACGATGCGCACAGCCAAGCGGAATCCGCCGCATCGAACCACAGCACCGTATCCACCGTGCTGTCCCTCACAGCCATACCCTCCGCGGGGCGCAGGGTGGGTGTGCTGGGCGGCAGCTTCATCATGCTCAACACCGTGGTGGGGGGTGGCATCTCCCTCGTGGCAACGCCGTATGCCGCACGCTGCCTGGGGCTTGGAACCTTCATCGGTGTGGAGGCGGTGTTCGGGGTGATGTCTGTCATGAGCCTGCACCTGATAGGGCAGGTCCTCTCCGCTGTACACAACTTCAACCTGTTTGAGGTGGCGGAGATGCGCATCGGGCGGTGGGCGGGCATTGTCCTCGCCATGGCCATCACCATCAGCAACGTGTTTGTTGTGACAGCCTTCTGCCAGATCGCGTTCGATGCCTGTGACGCCATCTTCCCCGACGCGCCATCCTCCACCCCGGCCCTCGTGGTGGGGGCGCTGGTTGCTGTGGTGACGCCGATGTCCTGCAGCCAGCATGTGTCGACAATCGAGCCGCTGGCGCTCCCCTGCACCCTGCTGTGGTCGACCTTTGTCTTGCTCCTCTTCATCAACTTCGGCGTCAGCGTCGGGAAGGACAACCTCGAGAGCAGCTGGGAGGGGACCACCTCCACCACAGACATCCTTTTCGGCAAGGGCATCCCTGCCATCAACCTCTCGTGGACCTGCCAGTTCAACGCGCCCCCTCTGTTTGCCTCGTTGGCACCGCAGACGCGGAAATCGATGACGCAGGTGGGGCGCAACATGTCTGGGTCGGCAGCACTGCTGTATATGATGCTGGGCGTGTCGACATACCTCTACTTCGGTGCAGGCCTGCGCGACGACATCATGCAGTCCATCGACCCCAACAGCGGGGGGAAGGGCCTCGAGTGGGGGCGCCCGGCTGTTATCGTCGTCGAGCTGTGCCTGGGGCTGTCGGTGATTGCGTCGCAGCCGTTCTTCCTTATCGAGGCTCGCAATATGGCGCACGGCCTGTTTGTCCGGCACGACCCGCACGCACGCGAGGATCAGCGCACCACACCCAGGCTGCTGAGGTGCGGTGAGACGGTCGCAATGGCCACCTTCGCCTATGTCCTGGCGCTGACGACGCGGGGCAACCTCTCCCTCGTGCTGGCCATCGTCGGGATGCTCCCTGCGACCATCATCGCATGGCTGATGCCCGGCCTGCTGGCGTTCGTGGCAGGTAGGGATAAGAACCTGGACCTCCCCAGCTACTGCAGTGCATGTGGTGCTCTGCTGATGGTCTTCGGGGCGCTCATGGTCCCTCTGGGTATCGTGTCACTCACAGGCCTCTACGGCAATGACAGTGGCTGAGGCGTGTGGTGGTGTGCGATAGGGCGTTCTTGTGGTGGCGGGAGGGGAGAGGAGGGGGTTTATCTACCATCAAGCCATGCCGTCTCATTTTGGGTCAATCTAGCTTCGGTGGTGGGGGGTGGGGTGGGGGTGGGGTGGCGGCGTGGAGCCGCCATTGCAGCTGTGCTTAGATGTCTTGTCATCTTGTGTATTTCCAACACGACGTTGTGACTCAATGTGTCCCTTTCCTTTTTACGCACAGCGGCTTTCGCGAAGAAGGCATCATTCAGTTTTGCATATTGTGCTCTGCACACCACCCTCAGGGGTTGGAAGTGTCTGTGGAAACCTCCATGCATCATAAGAACCGCAAGCCTGAAGTCACTTTTCGGTGTTCCCTCCACCAAAAGAGACACTGCCACCACCCAGGAAGCAGGGTCGCGTGAACTGTGTGGATGGTTCTCCACTGCATTGTCGCGCTGCGTCTCGCATCTCGGATCTCGCAAAGAGCCTCGACCTCCCACACTGTTTCCTGGACAGTTCATGCCTTTCTGAGGAAGAACACGCTCTCTCTCTCTGCTTCGACCACCCCCCTCTCTCTCAACCAACACGTCTTCGGGGCTTTCCCGTTTGGCCGTGTTGCCTGGAGCCAGGCATTACGGCCGGACATCTGATATGCTATGTCTCCCCCTGCCCTATTCCGACTTTGTCTCCAGCATCAGCAGGACTGCTGCGAGCGGGCATATCCCATCCCACGCCCGCTGTAGCATGTTGAGGTTTTGGATACAGGTAGTCGAATACACCCCACACCCGACAGACCGTTCCTCTTTCTGTTTGTTTGTGATGTGTGTGACAGGAGGTCTTCTCGCAAAGGTTTTACGCGGTGCAAACGGGCGCATTTTTTTGTTAGGAAAAGTGCCGAAAAATTGCCGGAAAAAAATGCCGGGGGAACAGCGGAAGACCATCATCGTGACAGTGTTTTGATTTTCCTGGCACCCCCCCTCCAGGATGACTTCAATGAACAATCGCATACATAGCGAACCGAACTGTTTTTGTGTGCAGCATGCAGGGGCACACAGCACGGTGTGAGCTCTGCCAAGTAGATTCCTGGCCCTGCTGTCAGGAGGTCTCGGATCAGGGCAGAAACTGACCCGTTCTGTCTCGCACCCTGCTTTCAAAAAACGATTCCTCTGCCTGCACTCTCTCGATCCCCAAACCCTCTTCATGCGTGATTCAGTGGGTGGCCCTGATTCTGCGTATTTCCTATGTGTCATGAAACCACAGCCCGTGCATGTGGCAGCGCAGCCGCCATGTTCTGCCAGAAAGCTGATGGGTTGCGGTAGTGGTAACCGCCACAGCCCCACTTGTCCTGGAGGAGGGAGGAGGGAGGAGGGGGTGGCGGGGGAGGTATTCGCTATCAGCAAGTATTCTTGGCAAATGTTTCGCGTTTTTTTTATCACGACAATCATAGTTTTCCTTCGCGCGAAGGCCTTTTTTTTCGTGCGTCGGACGCGCGCGACGCGCGAAGAAAAAAAGTGCTCCTTTTTTTCGCGCGAATATAAAAAACGCCCCTTTTTTTCGCGCGAAAAAAAAAGCACCCCTATTTTTGAACGATTTGAACGATTTTTGGCCGTGCTCGTAGCATTCCCCGTTGAGGGGGTCGCTATTTCGTGTTCTCCTGGCCGCACGGAGGCATTGCCTTACGTCGCCTCTTCCTCTTTTCCTTTGGTGGTGTGTTGGTCTGGCACAGAGGGCGGGACCGTGCTGATATGCACAGTGACGACTCTCCCTTTTGTTTTGTGCCCGCCTCCACCGAGATTCGGCTGATGCCTCTCAGACTGGGGGCGGGCGGTCGCCGACGCTGACGCGCCTGGCGGCCTGTGGTAAGTGACGTGGGGCTGGGATGGGGGGGGGGGTGCTGGGAGGTCGGGCCGAAGCCCTTGTTCTCTGATGATGTTATTTGGTTCACGCGTTCAGGTAGTCCTTCTCGCCGTGCTCTGTTACCCCTGCCTCGGCCAGGTAGCGCAGCGCCTCCTTGCAGTTGTGCAACAGCAGGTTGTGCACGTTTGTGGCTGTGAGGTGGTGTCGGGCCGACGCTGTCGCGGGGCAGCCGAAGAAGAGGTGCTTCAGTGAGACCCCAGGCGGGGGGTGGCCCGGCGCATGCTTCAGGCAGGGTTGGCAAGGTGGTTGTGCCGTGCCCGGGATGTCATGGTCGTAGACCAGGCGGTGGTGGTCGGCCCGGAGTCGGCGGATGGTGGTTTCCCCTAAGCGGGTGAGTCCCTCCATGCGGAGGTCGGGGCGTTGCAGTCGCGTCTCCCCGATTCCCGAACGGTACGCGTACACGCTGTCCGTGCGGGGCACCGTTGCGTCGTTGTAGATGTGTCGGCGGAGGACGACACGAGCCGACGCGAGGCTAACCGGTTCCATCTGCGGCCGGAAGGCACCGATTTGCGCCTGTTTGTCAGCGAGTTCGTTCCCTGCTACCCCAACGTGTGACGGGATGTAGCGGAGGTGGGTGGTGACATCGTGGGTTTGGGCGAGCTCGTTCAACCACCTCCAGATGTCCCATTCGGTGGATCCTCTCGCTCGCTGCGGGCCGCTCAGCAGCGCGTTCAGTGCGCTCTGCGAGTCTGTGAGGATGGCGATCGTTTCGCCTGAATTTTTCGCGCGAATAAAAAAAGTGCCCTTTTTTTTCGCGCGAAAAAAAAACGCGCCCCTATTATTCGCGCGAATAAAAAAACGCCCCTTTTTTTCGCGCGAAGATAAAAAGCGCACCTATTTTTCGCGCGAATAAAAAAAGCGCATTTGGGGGGTGGGCCACCTGATTTGGCCCAAAACGGGTTCCGCCGAACGCCGCCACACCACCGCCCAACGCCGCCCAACTCCGCCAAACTCGGGTCAAAATCAGCTCCAAAGTGGCGGACACTACCTGTTTTGCCTTTGCAAACGGGGGGGGGGAGGTGTTGTACTGAGGGATTTTCGCTCAGAAATGCTGAAGAATGAGCCGCCTCACAATATTGGTGACCCTCCACCATCTTCCCAGCACAACTGGAGAGCCACCCACTCTGCTGCAGTTTGCCGAAGCTAGTACCTGGCGCAATAACCCAGCGCGTTCACTCCATCGACCTGTACAAGAAGCAGCCCAGCCAGTGGCACAAGCCCAGGCCGAAGGGGGATGACGTTCTCTCGGGGGACCCGAGGGAACAGAGAGGTAACAGAGCGGGATATCCGTGGGATGTCCCTCGCTGTTACTCTCGTGTCTTCTGCAGGGTTCCACCTTGGCGTAGGATATCCAACGCGAGCAGCAACATCCCGTAGGTTATCCCATAGGATATCCTACCCAAGTTCTGGGAATCGAACCACCACCTACGGTTTTCACGCCCGAATACGCAGGCTCCATGACAGCACATGGCGGACAACCCAGAATCGAGCGCGGTGGGAGCCTCGCCCGGATGTACTTTGCACAGAGGAGGGGCGACCCGTCTGGGATGTCGACTGCCGCAGTCACGGTGTCGACGACACGCAGCACCTGAGCGGGTTTTGAACCCGGGACCGTCAATTATCAGGCAGGACGTCAGGCCTTGGGGGGGGCGCCGACCCGGGCATGCCTGAGGACTTCCCGACAATACCGTTGAGCGGAAGTTGGGGCGGGAAGCTGAGACGGGCAAATCTTGCGCTTCTGCTGAGCCCTATTTCTGGCCCACTTCTTGTACCCGTGCCTGCTGTACCAGGTGCCTGTTCCAGTCATCTGCCTCCCAGAGGACGCATCTGAGAGACTCTCGTCTTTCGTCCCTGTGCCACATGCTCACAGGTGAGCACCACACCCAGTATCAAGAAGACGATCAATCATGGAGGCATGGAGAAGGCGCATGACACAGTGAGCTGGACGCCAACAATAGTCACACTGTTCACAGCACAGCCACAGGGACAAGGTGCCAAGGGGCCAATTTTTTCGCGCGAAGCGCTTTTTTACCCCTTTTTTCGCGCGAAATGCGTTTTTTTTTCGCGCGAAGCGCTTTTTTTTCCGCGCGAAATCCTTTTTTTTTTCGCGCGAAGCACTTTTTTTTTCGCGCGAAGCGCCTTTTTTTTCGCGCGAAATGCGCTTTTTTTTTCGCGCGAACCCCCTTTTTTTTACGCGCTCGCGCAGGGGTCCGGGGGGTTCGCGCGTAGCCAAAAAGCTTCGCGCGAAGGGAAACTATGGACAATTGAAATGCACCAAAAAGCGCCATTGTTTTTGGCGCCGTAGCGAAGCCCCCCTCCCCCCTCATGCGTTCGGGTTTTTCACCTTGGGCCAGAAGGTGCGATGTGTTGTGTGGGTGCTGAAAACACGGCGCTGTTCCGTAAATCCCCCCTGGTGGTCCCCTGATGCTGGTCACAAACACTTTGTGGCGGCACTTTGCACTGTGACATAGTTTGGCTCCGCAAAAGGGCGACAGTGTCGCGGATTTGACGCGAGCCGGGGTTGGGGTGGATGTGGTGTGCGTGTGTACCCCCACTGCGAAGGTGTCTTCGAACGCGCACCGCCCCGGGTTGTTATCTTTTAGGAGGTGGTCTTAGCGGGGAGTCGGTGGTGTGTGTGAAGGATTCCCTTCACAAAACCAGTGATTCACACCATCAATGCTGCTGCTCTGAGGACGAAGTGCGCGGTAGAAGCTCCAGGCATTTCGGAATGTTGAATCGACAGCAAGAGTCTCGGTAATCGAGACACACCCGAACTCTTCAAGCATTCCAGCGAGGGGCCTGCGGTGCGATATGCCGTGCCGTGCTTCTGTGTTGGGAATGCGCCTCTGGCAGGCAGTTTGCCGATAAGCTACGATCTCCTGAATCAAAAAACAAAACACACATGCGTTGCGTCTGTGTGCCGGTATCTCAAGAACACCCACCAGCTCTCGGGCTTGGGGAACAAAACAAAGAAGGCTGGGGCTCAAGCGTTTCAGACAAATCGCCGATCGCCCCAAACCGTGTGTGTGTGGCGGAACAGCAGTTGTGGAGACCCTCGCACCCCCTCCCCCTCCTCCCGCATCGGAGCAGAGCGCCCACATCTGTAACTTTGTCCTACACCACCGTGTCTGGGCGCCTCCTCAAATCTGCAACTTGACCGCCGCCACCACCGCCACCACCACCACCACCATCCTAGCTAACTTGTTAGAGCACTCGCAGAGTGCGACTTGGGGGGCCACCAGTACTACCTTTGTTTAGTGCACAGGCGCTCAATCATCAAGAAGACTCCACTCACTGAGGTGAGGTTGGAAGGGACGGAGACGAGACACCACTACAACGCCCTTCATCAGGCTCTTTCGTGCTGTCCCGGCTCTTCAGCTCTCCGGTCCCCGCACGCAGAATTCAACAACAGTGACAACAGACAGATTCCTATTCCCTCCCCTCCCCCATCAGCTGGAACGGTTTTTCGAGCACCACGGCTGAGCTCGGGCAGCTGCTCCTTTTTTCTCTAGTATCTGGTGGCCCCCCCACCACCACCACCACCATCTGAGTTTACGTTGGGAATTTGCAGCGGAGAGAGAGGCAGAGCACACTCACACAACACCACCTTCATCAGGTTTTATACCCTGGGTGGTTGTTGCATCTTTGTTTTACACCACCACCACCACCACCCGCAGGAGGGGGCAACGGGCCGCGGGGGTGTGAGTGCCGCACGCATCTTTCCTGTGCCGCACAAATTTACACACACACATCCCCACCCCACCCCACCCCACCCACACCCCGCCATGGCGGACAAGGTGATCACAGTGGTGCGCAGCACAGGGGACGAGCCTGTTGTGGTGCTGGGTCTGCCGCAGAAGGGCGTGTCCCTCCAGCACGTGCTTGACGAAACAGGCTATCAGGAGGTCTGGACGGAGTCGGGTGCAGAGCGCGTCGTGGATGACGACCGGCTAGGCGAGCTCATCGGCGACAAGGGCTGCAAGATGCTGCTCCGCGGAGGGGGGCTGGACGACGTGCAGCGCAACGAGATTGAGTTCCTCCGACGCACGGTCGACCGGCTGCGCGACGAGAAGATGGGGATCTTCTCTCAGCTGCAGGACCAGGACCGGGAGCTGATACAGCAGCGCCACCGCATCCAGGAGCTGGAGAAGCAGTGCCTTCTCGGAGAGATCGGCGACAACACCACCACCTCCCCACTCATGTCCCCTGTGCTCGCAGCCTGCCCGACGGACGCGCCACCCCCCACACCCCTTTCGTTCTGCCCGCAGGTGTCGGGGGCTGGGCTGCTTTTTGAAAACGGCAACATGCGTGCCACATCTCCGCATTCCTACAACAAGATAGCCCTCACGGCACCGCCCCTCAGCAGCGGCGTGCCGCAGTACGCAGAGTTTGTGCTGACGAAGCCCTTCTCCCGCTACACCACTGTGGGCGTGCTGCTGGAGGATGGCCTCCCCCGCCTGAACCCCAGCACCGACTCCCTCGGCGAGCATGACTTCTCCTTCGGGTGGCTCTCGCATGAGTATTGGTCTGGCAGCTTCGCCACGAAGGGAGTCTCCCACGGGCCTAAGGGCGGGGAGTGGAAGGTTGGGTCCCGCATCGGGGTGTTGGTGGATGCAGGGGCGGTGTCATTCTACCTCGATGGGAAGCTGCGCCATCAGCACGCCTTCAAGGGAATCACCGGGAGTTTCCGCTTCGGTGTGGGGTTTGGAGGCCCGAAGGCGTCTGCCGAAGGCGACTATGGCACGGTGGAGATCGTGGCGGGCGATCCCCTGTCCCTCGAGTGAGGAGCGGGGCCTGCCCCGTAATTCGTTCACACTTTTCGGGTGCCCGTGGAATTGTTTCTTGCCTATATTTTTTGCTTCTCTTTTCTTTTGCCGGGGGCAGCTTAAATTAATGTGCCTCTCGAAAACCCACCCCACCACACACCCCCCTCGCACCCACCGCCCTATTGAGCAATTTTGCACGTGCCTCTCGCAGCTCCCCGGCTTGACCGCCTTCCTGCCTTCCCCCCTGCCGACACCACCTCGCCACCTCTCAGGAGGCCTCGCGGCCGTTATGGGGTCCAATGGCGGCACCAACATGGGGAACGTGCAGGTCAAGGTGCACCGTGGGAAGACACCTGGGGAGATGCTGAAGTGGCACAAGCGGTGGCTTGTCGTGTCTGGTGACGGGCTGGAGCTGCAGCTCTTCAAGAACGACCAGGAGTACACGCCGAAGGAGGTCATCCGTGTGTCCGATGTTGTCAGCGTGATGCCTGGTGGCGATACCGACAAGAAGGGATCCACGCTGGAGATCACGATGCGCAAAGATGCCAAGGGTGCACAGGGCTACTCGCTGAAGGTGCGCACACAGGACGAGAGAAACCATTGGCTGCGTGCGGTGCGCGAGATGCGCGAAGGCGTGTGGAGGGGTGCCGACCACTCCTCCCGCAGCAACCTCAAAGACGCGATGGATCGGTGGCGGCATGCGCTGTCAGACCTGCGTGGCACCGACGTGCGTCTCGTTGTGGACGACGCGTCTGTCTACTCGCTGCCCTCTGCGGACGTGGACCGTGCCATCTCCTTCCTCGTGGAGGGCGCGTGGTTCGGCCCCCTCGATAAGCTGTTCCGCCAGCTCAAGTCTGGCGGCTCGCATGCGCATCCCGTCAGCCGCGTTGTGCTTGTGGTCAGCACTGCCACGGACGCCTCCCCCGCGTCCTTCGACAAGGTCACGGAGACGCTCCTCCTCCGGCTGCACTGGACACACGAGGGTGGTGTGCCCTACCTGCGCAGCCCCGATGTTGCTTCACTGCTGTCCCTCGTCGTGACTGAGATCTGGCAGCTCAACGCAGAGCGCACCCTGGTGCACCAGCCGTCGTGGAAGGAGGCGGTGGGGAGGCTGTGCGACATCGTCGGAAAGTCTGTGCCTGTCGGGCTGGACTGGGCACCCAACATCCACGAAGACACCCCCGATGTGCGGTCCTACGTGCATAAGTGGGCCAGCGCAGAGTATCTTGACGCCGTCACGAACACCATCATACAGTGCTTCGACCAGCACCTGCAGGCACCCTACCAAGAGCTGGAGACGTGGGTCGGCGCCATCACCCTTCTGTTCAGCCGCGATGATGTGATATCTCGGGCCCCGCCCCGCGTGCGCATCCACCGCAACACAGTCCGCAACGACGACACAGGGAATGGCCCGACGAAGGCCCTCCTGAATGCGTTCAACAAATGCCGGGGGCGTGTGCTGGAGAAGTACTCCCCCGTGCTGTGCGAGGGCCCTGTGCCCGACCTGCGGGCGCACCTGCTGCACACGCTCAACCACATCCACATGGCAGAGCTGATGCGCACCGCAGAGCGCATCACTGTGGGCTTCGAAAAGCTGAAGCTCAACTTTGTGATCAACTGGGACAGCTTCCTCGCGTCCCTGGCGCACATCGAGGCCTCCTCGGGGGCACGCCTGCGCCTCGCGAAGGAGCTTCTCACGAAGTACCCTGCGCGTGTGCAGACAGTGTCGAAGGCTGTCAGCGAGGCGGAGTGGGGCGTGCTCTGCGGGCTCATGCACACCGTGTCGGTGGCGTTTGTCAGGGAGGGGTCTGAGGAGCGTACATTCCTTGCAGATGGGGATCTCGTCGACGTGTGCTTCATCGGGCTGCAGGACAAGCCTGACGGGGGGCACTGCGTTGTGATGTCCTTCGATGTGAAGGATCTCGGGTCCTTCTGCAGGGGGCTGCTTGCTTCAGGCGAGGGTGCTGCAGCGAAGCGCCCGCAGTCGCTGCTGAGGCTTGCACGCAACTGCCGGTCAGAGAGCAGCGAGGCGTCGCACTCGGAGGGGAGCAGCGGCAGTAATGAGGTCATGACAGCACACCCCTCTCGCGTGCTGGCGTCGCAGCAGTCGTTCCGCAGCCTTGACAGCTCGTCACGGCACAAGCAGCAGACCCACACTCAGTTCGCCGACGACTCCACCATGATGTCGTATGTTCTGCATCTGCTTGTTCTGCGTGTTGATGTGCCCATAGGCTTTCTCCCGGTGTTGCGAGTCACCTGCTGTGACACACTGGGGTTGCGCATGCATGCCCCATGTCCCACACCACTCACCACCACCCATTGCTCTTGCAGGGACCGCGACCTCCCGAATGAAATCCTCGCGAAGCTGCGGCAGACCCCGTTGGATGATGAGTACCCTGTGTCCGCCCAGCTGCTGGAAGATACAATCCGTGCGCTGAACGAAGCCTTCACAAAGCAGCGCCGTGCGCTGGAGCCTGAGAGCAAACAGAGCGTCATCATCCACGCGGTATGGTGCCAGGGCTGTTTCCTCTGCCTGTTGTGGTGTTCTCTCTGCACCAAGTCGGCCATCCCTTCAGAGCCACCCACTCACATCTGCCCCCCACTCCATCGCCCTCGCCACCGCTTCTGCAGATCACGAAGTTGCGCAAGATCTTCCTCGTGTTCGACCCTGAGAAGACCGGGCGCATCCCTGCCAACGGCCCGCTGAAGGAGGTGATCCAGAAGTTCCGCGAGTGGGTATGCGTCCCTGCCTTATGTCTTTGTGGCCCCACGCCAACGCCCTCCACCCTGACCCCACGCTGCACAGCCCAACCTTGGGGGTCGCAAGTACGAAGAGCCGCACAAGCTGATGGTCCGGCCAGACAGCAACGAGGCGACGTTTGCGGATGTCTCGCGTGTCCTGATGACACGGCTATTCCCAGAGGAGGTGCGGCTGAGTTTGGAGAAGAAGTACCACTGCCTGCTGCTGGGGCTCGAGAAGACAGGGAAGTCGATGCTTGTCAACGCGCTGAAGAGCAGGTGGCACGATGCCACGCGGCCCACCATCGGCGAGAGCAACGAGGTGGTCAAGATTGGCGGGCTGCTGCTGAGCATCAGCGAGGTGGGCGGCAGAGGCGACTGGAAAAACTGGTCCCTCCGCTCCAAGCACCTCGACAAGATCCACGGGGTGGCCTTCTGTGTGGACGGGGCCAACCCGTCTCGCTTCGAGGAGGCACGGTCGTATCTGAAGGATGTGCTGCAGAGTCGCCACCTCAAAGACCTGCCCGTGCTGTTCATCATCAACAACGTGGCGGATATGCAGCAGGCTCCCGCGGTGGTTGCCAACGTCAAGAAGTCGCTCAAGCTGGAGAAGTACTGCAAGTCGAACCATATCTTCAAGCCGCTCGTCACCAACATTGTGACGCCCGGGCAACCTCCGCCGGAGGTCCTTGCGTCCCTGCATGATGGTTTTGAATGGCTGATGACAACCGAGAAGCCCAGCAAGTCGAGGCATGGGTGAAAGCCAAGCAGCTTGTCTGCCAATCGGCAATGCCCTTCCGATGAAAGGGGGTTTTGTTTTCTTTTGCCAGGATCCAATCAACACCCTGTCAAAAACCTGTGCGAGAGAAATCTTCCACCCCCTCCGTGAGGTCAGCGCTTCTGGCAACCTTCCGCACGCCGCTGCTTGGTGGTCTCAGTGTGTCAGACTGTTGGTGACCGAGATGAGCTCGCCAATATTCTGACGCAGCACACGTCCTGTTGCCAGGCTTTGCTGCCCGCCCTCCGCCTGGCGCTGAGTTGCTCCGACTCTAGCCCGGAGCGGATCGTCTGCTGTGGCGGGAGGGTAGGGCGGCAAGCGGGCCCCGAGTGTGGAGGCCTGCCTGCCCAACAAGGCCCCCCTTCTCTTATGATTCCCTCGGTTGCATAAGTTTTTCGCACAGCTGTGCGGGCAGAACGTGACACATTACATCCACCGCAACCAACGGGTTAGAATTGGCCTGTCTCTTTCGAAGCAAATCACATCACGCACCTCCCCTGATGCTGTCTGCCTGGAAGTTGCTCCACCAGGTGCCCCTGATCCCCGCTTATGCCCGGAGGAACCGGTGGGGAGGACGGAGCATCGTAGGTTCGAAACGAGACGGCATTCAGAGTGGTGTTCGCTTTGGTCATGCTGCAGCGCGTGTGGCAAAAGGTGAAATGGTGATCCGATACGCTGGCCACTCTTCTTCATCAGTGTGCCGAGGCGTCGCCACAGGTGGGAGGTTTAGAAGCGGCAGTGTCTTACAAACCGGTGTCGTCACACCCTCACGCTAGCGGAGAACCCAAGAAGCGTTAACCGCATCCGAAGCAAAGCCAGAAGGGAAAAGGCTTGCAACGACCGAATTCATCTCTTTATTTGTTGCGAACCCGTTGCAGCGCAGCCCCTCCCTCTCGCCTGGTCTCGCCCGAGAGGGCTTGTCGCTCGGGTATTTTTAGGTTGGGTGCGGAACACCAAAATCACTCGTTCGCTTCGCGATAACTGCCAGAATCGCCGGAATTATCCGCTGTAGGCATTTACCAACATTCGTCGCCTTTGGAGTGCCGTCACTGTCACTGGCACCGTAGACGGAATTCGCTATAATCTCTGAACTGTCCCGCCCCCCCGTTTTGTTCATCATTGCTGGAGAAGAATGCGAAGCTTCCGTCGCGTTTCTTCATGCCTGCACTTTCAAACATGGGAGGCAGGGATCCGCCCTTCCCTGCGGTGCCTGCATGCAGGCACCGCCAAATCGTAGATGCTGTGTAAGTGTAAGACAAAGGAGTCCCCGGGGGGCAGGGGATCGCCAAGAGCTGTGCTCTTCGCGGCTTTTGTTCAAAATGAGTGGGGCCACCCCAGACCCGCTATCCCGGCCCAACACGCCCCCCCCCCCCCCCCACCCCACACCCCCTGCCAATCATTCTTTTATTCCTTTCTCTCCCGCTTTCCGTGGGGTCATTCATTTCATATCTGTAAGTAGTCTTTTCACCCCCCATCCCTCCGACCCTCACACCCTCCCTTGTACTAGTCTTGATCTTGTTAGTTTCTATGGGTTCGCCACTTCTCTGAAAGCCTGAGGCCAGTCAGTGCGTCGTTGGTGGAGGTGGGGGATGGAGGAGGAGGAGGGCATCAGTGTGCACGACAGCAGTGGTGTGTGTCCTGCCCCTCGCCCCTCCCCTCCCCCCCGTGTGTTGGTTTTTTTTGAGGAGGTTTCGAACTCTACCACTGCCCTCAGTGCCCTCAAGATGATGAGTGGAGTTTGTTCGGGGCAGACCGCCGCTTTAAAGTTATCGCACATCACACCGCTCTCAGGCAGATTGCCTGCTGTTGGGTGCACTCTGCAGTGGCGTTGCCCTGGCCTGTGTAATACTTCTCACTAGATACGAGTGACAAAGCGTAGCGAAGTCGCGAAGTAACAAATGAGAAAATCGTCTACACTTTCTTCATGCGACTTCACAGGGCCTTAGCACAGCCCTGGGGCAGGAAACGTTGCGCCCCATCGAAGAGGAGTTCGGGAAATGATTTTTTGCATTTCATTTTTGGAGTTGTGCTAACAACGCAGGAAACTTTGCTATGCAGATCATGCAGGACACACCACACCCGCAGCAGGCGTGTGGGGTGTTCTCGCGATCGACGAATACCCGCTGGTTCTTCTCTCCCCTTTCTGATTTGCAGACACAAAGTTTTCAGTTGCCGGAAAACAGGGCTGCGATCAACGAAGGCCATTATATCGTTTTGCCTTTCGTTTTTCTTCATGGATGAGCCTGCACGACTCCCAGTGTATTCTTCACACAAGGCGGAAAAGGATGATTCTTTTCTGGAGTTGCGGAATGCTATGATTCGTGCGGGTGAGGGTGTCTCCCCCCCCACGACACGGGCTCATCGCACAGAGCGCAGCATCATGGGGTCGAGGGGCTGGAGGGAAGGAAGGACGGGCGATGGGCTTGTTGCCGAAGGAGGAAGAACACAGCAGTTTTACCCGATCTGGATTGCCCCCTGCGCCCCTCCGCCAGGTGCCCTTCCCCGGGCCCTGAAGTTACGTATTTTTCCCCCTGGCCATTTCGGGGTTTACATAAAGGAAGAAGAGAAGAGGCGAAGCGCCCACCCCCCCACCCACCCCCCTCAAAACCACAACATCTCCGTTCCGTCAAATATTTATTTCCGTTGTTCCGTTGAGTTGTTGGGCAAAAGACATGGGGTCTTCGCTGAGGCACTGAGAACTGGTGACAAACGGTTACGGGAGATTTCACCCTTCTTCTTCTTCTTCTTTTGTGAGAAACACGCCGGACCCTTTTTTTGCCGAAAAATACCTACTTCAGTACGACTTGCCGACGTCGAAGACCCCCTCATAAACAGGACATGAAAGCTATGCGTGGCTGTGCTAAGCTATCGCGAAGCCCTACTATCCCCTCCTCCCAATAAACCTGCACGACCTCGCCAAAGTGAATGAACCAGGCATAGAATCTGTGCATGTGCGTGTATGATGAACCCATCCCCCCAGTTCGCCTTTTAGAGAGAGTGGGTGGGGTGGGGGGCTTCACTCTGTGCAAACCGTGTCAGTGTGACACCAGTTGTGAGGGCGCTGCTCACTTCTCTGCACTTTAGAACACAAAAAAGAAAAATGGCCAGAAAAACACCCCCACCCCCCCGCCTTGTGTTTTGTTGCGGTGGCATCATCAGGGGTTCACTCGGCGCAACTTACACTAAACAAAGAAGCGGTGACCGGCGTGTGTGTTTTGTTCTCTGCCAAGGGATCCCGCACCAAATCGCACCCAATGGGCAGTGTTGTCGGTGCGATACGCCACGCGCCTGTGGATGGTTGCTCTCGCAGAGAGTGGAGGCAGCTGGGGTCGACCCCCTCTCTCCCTCTCTCCATCCTCGCGGCGCCGTGGCGGGTCCTGCATGGGACTCCGCACAGGTCGGGGTGGTCCGTCAAAACCAGCTGGCCGGGCAGGGTGGTGCGCTTGAAGTGTTGTGCAGCACAGATTTGTCGCAGGCAAGCCGCCAATGCGCCCTCTGAATTCAAGCGTGGATACCCCAGCAATGCCGCGTCTGTTCTCTCTCTCTCTATCTATCTCTCTCAAGCCCTTGACACCGTGCTGCGTGCTGCTCCCCCAAAGCTCCAGCCAAAGCAGGCGCCAGCCAAAGCGAACAGCACGCGTGTGTATGCCGCTCTCTCTCTCTTTCTCTCTCTCTCGTATGCTTATAGTGTGAATATCCCCGAAACGAAAATACTCGCACCCCAAGGGTGTCGTCTACTTAACTACGCGGGCCCGCGGCCCGGTAGACTCCCCTTGTTTGAGAGAGGAGCTGCTCTGGTGGGGTGAGGGAAGTGACACAGGAGGAGGAGGAGGCGCAGGCGCCACACGGTCTGTAGCGCCCGGTGACGCGCTACGTGAGGAAGGAGGATTAAGGTAGGCCCGGAAGCCTGTAGGCGCGTGCGGTGACCGCGCACGGGCGGAGGAGGAAGAGGCACCAGAACGGGGCCTTTGGGGAAGGGCTGCGTCAACGGACACGCCGTCGGGAGGGGAGGTAGTAGGAGAAGGTGGGTCCGGATCAGCGGCGCCCACGTCAGCGTCAGCGTCAGCGGTGGGGATCACGTGGTCGACCCTAGGCCTTTGGGCAGGCAGTGCCGGGGTGGAACCGGTATGCGCCTCTAAGGCGGTGCGCTTCAGCTGCGCCACGGCGGGGATGGATGGCCTGACGCCGTCGGGTGAGAGCCTCCTACGAGGCTGCATCAGGTGGCGGTGGGGTGAGCCCGGGGAGCACACGGTATGGGCCAGCCTCTTCAGGATAACTGGAGGGGTGGCGGGCTCGGGAGTAGCGGGACACGGGGTCGCTTCAGGGGAGGGCTGAGGCGCAGGCACACGGGGTGGCGTGGTGGAGGGAAGATCCCCCACGGTAGGCGCAGTCGCCTCTGGGAAGGGCGGGGTTGGCGGCACATGGGGCGGCGGGGTGGGGGCGTCTGCCTCCACAGGCGTCGCAGGGGCGGGAGGGGCGTGGTGGCCCTTCTTGCAGCAAGCGGTGGGGCGTCTGTCATCCATCTCAGGCAGAGAGGCGCAGACCCCGCAGGGGGGCAGGTCATGGTCGCGGCAGCCGTGGTGGCCACGCTTGCAGCACATGTTGGAGGAGCTGCAGGTGCCGCAGCGGAGCAGCCGGTGCGTGCTGCAGAACTGCACGGGCAGTCCGTCATCCTGGCGGTGGTGGGCCCGGCAGCAGTCTTCCATTCGCAGGGTTCGGTTGTGCCCCGCCGCGTCGCAGTCATGGCACTTGGGCTTGGAGTGGGCCCTGCAGACGTTGCGAGCCAGCACCTCCGAACGGGGGGCATAGCGCTCAGCGCCGCACGGCGCCGACCTCGGGCTGACCGTGTCGAGGGGGTCACGGGTGGGGGCTACGGGAGTAGGGTCCCACTGTTCGCTTCGCGTGTCCCGGTCGGGCACCTCGGTATACGACGGGGTAAGGTCCAGGCCCCACGACTTGCTCGAGGCCCAGTGGATCGCGCGGGGAATCTGCTCGATCAGGATACGGGTGGTGAGCCCGTGGCAGGCAAAGCGGGGGCGCGGCTCAAGACCGCCCCAGACTTCCTTCACCCCCACCGCGCGGAGGCAGTAGACACGCGAGACAAACGCGCCAGGCAGGGGCGCGCGGAGGTTAACTGCTTCACACTGGGAGACAAGGTATTTCAACATCTGCCCCATCATGCGTCCACGCATGTTGAGTGGGGCGGGCTGGGTTCCTGCCGGGGCGCCAGTAGCGATCGGGCAGACGTCGAGCCCGGAGAAGACCTCGAAGTCGATGGCGAGCTCGCAGAAGGAGATGGACCCCTCCCTCGTCCAGGTGAGACGACCGAGCCAGGCCCGCAGGGCACGCATGATGCACTCTCCGTGAGTCCAGCGGGGTGGGTTGTCCGGCAGTGAGGCCAGGTCGGACTGGTGGGGCGCAGCGGGTCGCGCTAGCGCTGCGTCCCACGCGCAAACAGTGGGGGATACCCCGAGGCGCTCACGTTCCAGCACATCTCTGCGGGCGACTATCGTGCTCATTAGGTGGTGCAGGTCCTTCGCCCGCACCGTACCGGATAGGGGTTTCAGTATGATGCCCCAGTTGGCTAGGCAGGGCGGCCATGAGAGGCGCTCCTCACAGAGACCCGCATACCGCTCCCGGGCACGGACGTCGTTGTGGGCAGGGCATTCCCAGAAGAGATGCGTGACGGTTTCGGGGGAGCCCGTATCGCAATTCCGGCAGAGGCGGTCGCTACCCGGCTCCGGCTGTGTTGCTGTGAGGGGTAGGGGCACCTCACCCGAGTCGTCGAGGACATCGAACTCGGACGGGGCTGAGCTCGACGAGTCGTCGTCATCATCGGTGTCACCGGCAGCGTCGCCGTCCGCGGTTGCTGTGGCGTGGTCGGCAGCGGTCACAGGAGGTGGAGTAGGAGCGGTCGAGCGCTCGGCCTCCGGCCCGTCAGGCCCGGAGTCCGTCGCAGCCCCAAGCTTATTGCGTCCCCAGCGGTCTGCCAGGAACACGCCCCCAACAATAATGCAGCGCATCGCAGCGGCGAGCACAGGATCCCCACATGATTGCCAGAAGTCGTTTGTCAGCACGGTGTCAACGCCGTCCTCCACACCGCCGAAGGAGGGTCTGGAGATAGCAAGCCTTCGCCAGATGTTGTGACGCAGCGCCTCGCGTAGCACATGGTTCCGTGCCGCCACTTCGAGTGAAAGCAGTGGTTCGGAACCTCCTGGAGCAGATATGAGGGAAACATCGTCGCCGCAGGTGAGGGAGGCCGGCGGCAGTCCTTTCTTGAGCGCAAGCCCGATAGGCCCGAGGGGGACGTCGATGCGTGTTTTTTGTGCATACATGGCCCGAATGCGGTTGAATCGCGGGATCAATTCTGGTAGGCGGCGGCAGGAATCTAGAAGTAGGAGCAGCATGCGATACGGCACTATGATTCCTGGGTGAAGGAGGTGTCCCTTCGAGGCAATGGAGAGGGCCGCTGCGGTGCTGCGGGAGGGATGGCGGTCACCGTATAGGCAGTTTGAGGCTCGGGTCTCTAGGTCGCGGAGGACCCGGTGGTCAATGGGCGCATACCAGCCACCGAAGATCGCTCGGGGCATGACTGCGCCAGCAATCAGGCCGTGTCGCTGCTCAAAGGTCGCAGGCGAGCTGCCCAGGCGGCGTAAGGGGGCATGCGCTTTACTCGCCCGTCCGTCGTCGCCGCGGTCTATGAACGCTGGTGACACACAGACGCGCACGCCTAGTGCAGGTGAGGCGGTTTTGGTGGGGAAGGTGGCCCCATTTACAGCGATGGTGCCGACATATCGAGGGCGTGCGCCAGAGGAGGGGTCCACGCGATGCACGCCCATGGCAATGGTCTTCTTTTCGTTTAGGCGCATTCCTGTTATTGCGCAGAACTCGCCCGTGATGTCCGCGCCACGTTGTGTCAGCGCCTCAGAGACACGCGAGATGATAGTGGCGTCATCCGCGTACGATATGCTGAGGGCCCCCCCGCTCTCTTCCTGGATCGCTTTCACCAGGACGGAGAGTAACGCGTTGATGAGGACGACCGACAATGGGCAGCCCTGAAGAATTCCGTTCGTCACATCGAACTCCCCCCCCACTCCGAGCGGGGTCTTGAAGCGACGGCGGAGGCGCGAGTACATCGCTTCCAGCGGCCGGAGGATGCGCTCGTGCAGCCCCATTGCACGCGCCAGCTCCAGGACTAGGCGCTGGGGTACCCTGTCGAAACATTTCGAGAAGTCGAGCGCCAGGAGGTAGATCGAGGTGTCCTTGTCCAGGAGCGTTTCCTCAATCTGGGTCGTGAGGTCCATCAGCGCGTCGTCGGCGCGGTGGCCGGGGCGGAAGCCGTGTTGAGAGGGGTCAATCCAGCCCTCCTGCCATACGACAACATCCTGCAGACGGCGGCAAGCCCATATGCGGTACACCAGGCTCGTGACCGTGATGGGCCGAAGTCCGAGCGGGTCGCCAGCGTATTCGCCCTTGGGGATGAGCGTCACCAGTGCGGTTCTCAGCGCCTCGGGCCAAGAGCCGGTACGCTCGATGCTGTTGAAGAGGGCTGCAAACCCATCCATTAGCCCCACCGGCAGAAGTGCAACCTCTTCCAGTCTCCAGCCGTCGACGCCGCAGGTGCCCGACTTGGACTTCGCTAGCTTCATCTGTGCCAGCGCGATGAGGTCTGACCCCGTGATGTCGGATATAGTCATCGGAGTGTGGTGTACGTATTTCCCGAAGCGCTCCATGAACGGCGCAAATTCGGGTTCCCCAACGCGATCAGGGTACAGCCGCAGGATGCTGTCCCAGGCTCCTTGCAGGATGCTGTCCATCTCAGCGAGGTTGGCGGTGAAGGTCCCGTCCGGTCGCCGCACCGTGTCGGCAGTGCTGGGCGTCTCTCCCTTCAGCATCGCCACGACACTCTTCGCATCCTCACGGCAACGTCTCCGGAAGTCGTCGCGGAGCAGGCCTCGGCGCTGGTGCACCACCTCAGAGAGAATCCGTCGGCACTCCGCGCGCGTCCCGTGGAGGAGGCGTTGGAGCACCGCAAGGGGCGGGGTACCGTCGCGCCGGCCGCCAGCCGGCACATCCTGGTTGGTGGGCAGCTCACATACCAGTGTTCTGCACTTCTCCCAGCAGCGTGAAACATCGTATGGCAGCAGGCCGTTGCCAAGACGCATGCGGGCGCCCACCAACTCCTCTAGGCGTCGGATGGCAGCGCGCAGTTTCAGCTCACGGCAGGACGCGGCTCCCAGCCCATCCGGTGCCCGTGATTCCCTCGCACACAGGCGGACCTTCCGTGGCTCGCGTACATCCCCACGGCCGATGTAGGCGCGGGAGGCTCCAGCTGAAAGTCCCGCCAATTGCACGAGGTAGGTCTCGCACGCTTCGCAGAGCAGTTTCCAGGCATTGTCAAGGTCGCCCCGCCGCAGGGCTCCCTCGAACCCCGAGAGGGATGGAGTAGGAGGGGGCGCGGTGGTATCCCCGGGGGGGGCCCGAGGAACGCGGATTTGCTTGGGGACCCTGTATTTGAGGCACGTCTGGTCGAAGACCTGAACGTCGAGAGTCATCGTCACGCAGAGGTGGTTCGGCACTCCCACGTCCCGAACATCGCACGCCGTAAGGGCCTGCGCTGCGATCGGGTTCAGCAGCGCGTAGTCGATACGTGTCCCCTCGCATGTAGTGGAGGTGAAGGTTGAAGGGGGCGTGGTGCCGGTGGCCTGTGCGGCCAGTGCCGCAGCATCGGCCCTGTAGTTGTCCAGTGCATGTGCGAGGGTGGGCGACGCATCCCTGTCGGTGTTGAGGTCGCCCATCACCACTACCGGCACGTCGCCCAAGCATCTGCCGTAGTCTAGCAGCACCGCATGCAGGAGTCGCTCCCGTTCGGCGAAGGTTTTCCCAGACTTGCGCCGCTTCTGACCCGACGGGGCGTACACGCATAGGACGTGCAGGAAGGAGCTACCATCTCCGATTGCCACCTTTGCGTGTACAAAGCGGCCATCGCTTGCAAAACGTTCCAGTGTCGTGGGGGTGGAGAGGCGCACGAGCGGGGCGGGCTTCCGCGCAAGGATGCCGACTCCGCCTTTGGTGCCTTTCACAAGGTTGCCTTTAACGCCGTCGCGGGGTGCACCCCAAGCCGTGGACCATATCCGCTCCTGGGAAAGGTGCGTCGATACCTCTTCCTGCATGTGCTTGGTCAGGGCAGTTTCTTGTAGACAGACGATGTCGGCAGGGATCAGCGTGATCTTCTCGAGGTGAGGAAGCAACGCCGTCACATTCACGGAAGCCAGGGTGATAGCGGGGCCTGGGTTCGTCTCGATGTCCCCGTGCGTGGGGAGGCGCAGATACGCAGCATCTGCGAGTCGCTTATCCCGGGTGGGAAGTCACTTGTGCAGGTTTGCACAGCTCGCGCATGCCACCTGATTGCATCCCTCGCAGCTTTTCAGCGTGTACTGCCTGCCCACGACCGCTTCGCACAGCTGGCAGCGGGTGTTCATCGTGGCCTTGTACCCGGCGCCCCATTGGTGAATGTGGATGCTCACATTCCTCTTGCGGATCGGGGAGACGTAGTCCATCGCGTCGGACACCGCAGAGCTGATGCGCTCCCCCCAGCCCTTCGACGAAGGCTGCCCCAGCATCTCGTCGATGTCGTCCTCCTCTTCGGCCCCGTCACCCCCGGAGACCACCCGACGCCGCTTGCCGTTGGCGTCCGCACGCGGGGCGTCGTCCTCCCCGTCAGCTGAGAGCATGTCGGCGGAGCTCTCGTCGTCAACGTCGTCGCCCCCGCCGGCGGCAGGAGGAGGGGCCGCGGTCTCATCTGCGGCGGGTTCAGCCTGGGCCGCGGCTGGCGGTGCCTGTGGAGGCGGCGGGGGGTCCTGCGGAGGGGCCTGCGGGGAGACCTGCGGGGGGGCGATAGGTGTCGTCGGTGGGGATGACACGTAGCGCTCCGGCAGCTTCACCTTGGCCGGGGGGCCAGCCGCGGGCGCGGGCTTGAACCGCCGCACATCCTGCGGGGGGGCGTCCTCTTTCACCCATTCCCTCACCCAGAGGGAGGGGCGGCCCGCCCTCGTTATACAACTAAAGGGGGGGGGGTGTTGGCGCCGTTACGACGAGCACGCGCTGTCCGCTTTTAGCGCGCGAGTTTATCACACTCGCGTTCCAGCCATTTCCCGCCCGCCGCAAGTCGAACAGGATGTCGTCGGCGTGCTCTTGCCCACGGGCCCCGGATACCACCCATTTCTCTCTCTCACCTGCTTGTTGACAGCACGCCGCTGGCGTGTTGGTCCCCTGGAGCTCTAGCCGACGCAAGCGCCGACCAGATCAAAAGGCACGTGTGTGTATGTCTCTCTCTTCTGCTCATATAGTCCACCCAACTGAGGCAGGTGGGCTGCCTGGCCACCACCCGCTGTATATGAAGGTGCTGTCCTCTTGAAAGAACCCTCTCCTTCTTCCCTCACCCCCCCCCCCCCGCTGCTAGCCCCTTGTCGGCCCCCATATCCATGCCCGGCGGCAATCGCCGAGCTCGTGCTGTCTGGGCGCGCTGCCTTCATATGAAGTCTGTCCGACCTAGACGCGTGCCCGCCCCGCCCCCCCAAGGTAACCTGTCAGGCGGAACTGCGACGACAGCCCTGAAGTTGGTGGGGGGTCCTGTTTGACTCCACCCTTTGTGTGCCACCGCAAGCCATGGACACCACACCCGCATGCAGGTTTGGCGGGGCCGTTGGGTGCCGCCTGCGAGTCAGATGGCCTCCTCTGGCAAGGCCCAGCGGTCCGATTCGCACGAGGGTCTTGACTCGATAAAGATCTACAGTCGGTTTGCGCCGCCGCCTGCAGAGGCGAAGAGGCTCAACCACAGCATCACACGAGCGCCAGAGGGGCACAGCGTGTATGTACGGGATGACTATAATGGGTCGAGCCTGGAGATGGACTGCGAGCTGGCGTTCGACGGGAATACGTCACAGATGGAGGTGCACGAGCAGGTGACTGAGCCGCTCATCCCCCAGCTGCTGCAGGGGTACAACTGCACCCTGCTTGCCTTCGGGCAGACGGCGAGCGGGAAGACGCATACCATGCTGGGGCCGCAGGGGGGGCGCTATGACTTTATGCGGAAGGATGAGAACTGCGGCATTGTGCCCCGTGCGGTGGTGTCGCTGTTCGACCACCTGGAGGCGACAGGCTTGCGTGCGGATGTTGACTTCTCCTACTTCGAGATCTACAACGAGGTGGTCAGCGATCTCATTGCCAAGGCGACCAGCTGCGATGGCAACGTCAAGTCTTTCGTCTTCCGCGGCACCGACAAGGCACGGTTCGAAAGGGAGGTGAGCCGCGTGCGGGTCAAGTCTGCGGATGAGTTCCTCCATATCCTGGAGGCGACGAATGCCAACCGGCAGCAGGGTGGGACAGATCTCAACCAGGTGTCGTCCCGCAGTCATTCTGTCGTGCTGCTGCGCGTGCACACCAAGACGACGTCGGCGACGATGTGCATGGTTGACCTGGCAGGGTCAGAGTGCATCAAGAAGTCGAACGCGCAAGGGATGCGGCGATACGAGACGAAGAACATCAACACGTCGCTTTTCGCGCTGAAGCAGGTGATCCATGCGCTGTACAAGCGGAAGGAGCACGTGCCCTACGCAGACTCGATGCTCACACGCACCCTGTCGGACTCTCTCAGCGGCAATGCATTCCTCCGCATCCTCGTGTGCTGCACGTCACGGGCGGAAGACGCACAGGAGACCATGACGACACTGCGCTTTGCAAAGGAGGCATCCTGCGTTGTGCGCAAGGCACCTGCCGTCAATCGCTACGAGCAGTCCCGGGAACGACAGCTCGTGTCGTCGCAGGAGCTGGAGGCCATCAGCCAGGAGAACGTTGCCCTGCAGGCCAAGGTGGAGGAGATGCAGGGGCTGGTTGAGGGCGGCCAGAATGAGAATGCCGTGCTTCAGATGCAGGTGCGGCAGCTGCAGGAGACCAACACGCAGCTGATCAACCAACTCCACCAGGGCACGGAGAACTACCAGTCGCAGGTGTCGACGCTGCAGACGCAGAACAAGCAGCTGCAGATGCAGACGAGCGAGTTGCAGGAGGAGGAGCACCGCACCAACGAGCAGAACATATACCTGAGCCGGAAGGTGAGCGAGGTGCAGAAGCACATGGAGGGCATCCTGCAGCAGATCAAGGCCGTCACTATCGAGAACGATATGCTGCGCAGCGAGCTGCGGCAGAGCAGGGGCACTGCCGACGGGCTCAGGCAGATGCGTACGGGGCAGCCGCAGCCACAGACCCAGACCCAGACGCAGCAGGGGACAACGCAACAACAGCAGCAGCAGCAGCAGCAAGCAGCGCCTCCGTCGACTGCGGCCCAACCTGCACAGGAAAGGCCTGCTGGTGATATGCCGCAGCGCTACCTGCAGCAGGAGGTTGACCGCTGCCAGCACATCTCCGAAGAGCTCAACAAGATGAAGAACGACACAAAGCAGCGGCATCTGCAGGAGCAGCAGTCGCACTCTGCGTCACAAACGTCCCTCCTGTCCATGTCGTCGTCGATCCCGTCGCTATCCGAGCCGCTCATCACCGCAGAGCAGGATGCGCTTACAGCACGCCTGCAGCGCCTTGAACAGGTATGAACGTTTTTCACTCAACCAGGTCCCGCATTGCCGTTGGGTGCCATCGGGAAATGTTCCAGACGAGGATAGGTGGCACTGCACTGGGTTGATCTGAGTTCCCATGATCACAGTCTCACCCGCACCTGCACTTGCCAGCGACTGTTCCCCACACAAACACACACAGGTGCTTCTCCGCCCCGCGAATAACCGCTCCCGTCTTCCCGAAAATCCCGGGTTCGGCGTGTGCGTTCCACCGTAGCCTTCGGGTGTCAGGCCGGATTCCCGAGTTTTTTGCTTGTGTATTGTGGCATCCCGTCGAGTAGGGTCGACTTGCCACCCGCCCAAGCTAATCTTTCCCTTGGCTGATCCACTCTGACGCCCTCCTCAGTTCCCCTTGCCCCTAGATCCGCGGGCTCTTTTGGTGTAGACTTTCCGTTGGGGCGCGTGTCGGTTTGGGCGCGCCCCCTCGCGTAGATTACGTATTCTGGTCGTTCCTATTTGTTCCTTTCTTCATATCGCATGCAGGGACGGGGGGTGTCGACCCAGCCCCTCCCACGCCCGCCATGCCTCCGCCCCACACCACACCCCACCCCAACCCAAATGCTGTGTAGAAGGTTTGCACTGCCCGAAGCCAGAATAATGCAAACCAACATTAACCCCAACCCCCCACCCCCCCGGCAGCCACTGTGGGATGCAACGGGGCCCAGCGCAGTTGTGTGTTATCGCATCAAGGGCAAGGTGTGCGTGCGTGTTGTGTCTTCTGTGTGGCTCCGACAAAAAAACTACTCTTGTCCCCACCCCCTCCCATATCCCCACCCCCCAATGCATGTTGGGGGGGGGGGGGTAGGGGGTCCGACTCCCTGTTTGTTCTAACGGAACCCTGTGTCCGAAAAAATATTTTTCGGCATATTTGGGCATCTACCCGGCACCCCCGGGTGAGAACCACCTCAAAAATGTGTTCCCCCACACCTGTGACCCCAAAACTGACCGAAAACTCGCCCTACAGCCCGAAAAATGCGGAAAAATGGGTGAAAAAGTGGGGTTCCCCCCTATTTCGCCATTTCAGGCAAAATAGCCATTTTTCGGGCGGTAGGGCCAAAAAATCGACGTCCTGGACCCACCTATAGCATACCGAGGGCCCAAAAATGGTTTTTGGGCCATTTCCAACCTATTCCGGGCACTTTTACCACATTTTTGGTGATTTTTTTGCTATTTTTCTGCTCAAAAACGTCGTTGGACCAACGTTGGACCCTCGTTGGACGCACTTTCGACCAGGTTCCAGGCCCATATTTGGCCAAATATTAGTGCAAACCGCCGAAAAAGCACTCCGGGAGGTACAATAGTACCGAACTTCCGTCACAAAACTCACCCCACAACCCGAGAAATGCGAAGAAATCGGGGTTTTCACCGATTTTGCCCTTCCAGGCATAATGGCCATTTTTCAGGAAAATCACGCCAAAAAATCGAAAATGTCGACATCCTGGACCCACATATAGCACAACTGGGGCCCAAAATGATTTTTTGGGCCAATTCTAACCTGTTTTGGACACTTTTGCCACTTTTTTGGGGTATTTTTTGATATTTTTCTGTCGAAAAACAAGGTCGGACGGAAGTCGGACGTAGGTCGGACGCACTTCGCACAACGTTCTGGGCCCACAGTTTGGTCAAATAATGGGTGAAAACCCCCGAAAAAGTACCCTGGGAGGTCCAATGGTACCAAACTTCCATCACAACTGCACCACAATGCTCGTAAACTTCGCAGAAACCCATTTCAAAATCACGCAGTTTTTCAAAGGGCGATATGGGCAGCTCTCCTTTTGAAAAATTGTGTGATTTTGAAATGGGTTCCTGCGAAATTTACGAGCATTGCGGTGCAGGTGTGGTGGAAGTTTGGTACCATTGGACCTCCCAGGGTACTTTTTCGGGGGTTTTCACCCATTATTTGACCAAACTGTGGGCCCAGAACGTTGTGCGAAGTGCGTCCGACCTACGTCCGACTTCCGTCCGACCTTGTTTTTGGACATAAAAATACCAAAAAATACACCAAAAAAGTGGCAAAAGTGCCCAAAACAGGTTAGAATTGGCCCAAAAATCATTTTTGGGCCCGAATGGTGCTATATATAGGTGGGTGTAAGATGGCGATTTTTTGGGTTATTTTGGGGTTTTTCCCCAAAAATGGCCATTTTGGCCACAATGGCCAAAACCCACTTTTTCACCATTTTTCCGCATTTTTCGGACGCTGGGGTGTGTTTTCGGTCAGTTTTGGGGCCACATGTGTGTGGGAACACATTTTTGGGGTGTTTTCCATCCCGAGGTGCGGGGTAGATGCCCGAATATGCCAAAAAGTATTTTTTCGGACATTTTTTAAACAGGAGTCGGACCCCCTACTGGGGGGGGCTAAATAGAAGGGGGGGGTCAAATACAAGGGGGGGGGCCTATTAGAAGGGGGGGGTCTGAAAATTCGAAATCCATAAAATTTTTCGCCGAATACAAGGGGGGGGGGGGCTTGTATTCGGCGGAAGCCGAATTTCAGCCAAATTTCAAATTTTCAGCCTGTTTTTCCAGTCATAACAGGCACCCCATGGTCAAAATGACCCCACTGCGGTCCGCACGGAATCCAAACATTCAAAGGAACGGGGTTTTGGACACCAGTGTGGGGGTCCTCGCAGGTTGCTGACTCCCGGGAATATCCTCCCATTATCAGGACCCAAACCAGACCCACATTTCATGTGTGATACTTGGCACCTCCACCCACAAAATGACCCCACCACGATCCGCACGGATTCCGAATAGTGCAATGGAAGGCGAAAATCGCGATTCCACGAGGTCACCTGGGGCAAAATTCACCAAAATTTGGAAAATTCGGCTTCCGCCGAATACAAGCCCCCCCCCCCTTGTATTTGACCCCCCCCTTCTATTTGGCCACCCACTGCAAAAATTGCCTAAAATTTTGGGCCCCCAAAAACCCCCAAAAAAACTCGATCCTACGCCGAATACAAGGGGGGGGGGCTTCTATTTAGCCCCCCCCAGTAGGGGGGGGGGGTGGGTGGGTGTGGTGCTGAGCAGGTTGTGTTTCCAATAGGCCTTGCTCGACTACTGCTCTCATTTCAAAAGGCGTGTTGCACGGACACCCGTTGCCCAACGCCACGGCACACTGCCCAACTGAACTACGAGCTTTGTTCAGAGCTGTTCAGGAATGGCAATGTGTGCAAGGGGTTGGAAGCGGGGTGGTTTGTTGTTCGCGCACTGCAGCGGAATTGAATTTCTCTGAAGCGCACTGCTCTGCGGTGGGCACTCATATCGGAGCTCGAGCAGGGTGGAGGGTTTCATGGCCTGGGTGTCTTCTGCACCACAGCGCTCTCTCGGGGAGCGTCTTCCCGGCAATATTTCCGTCATAACTTCTGTGGGGCCTCCTTTTCGACCAAATGTCTTCTTGTTGTGCTGTGTTTTGTATCTCAGTGCCGGCCGCATCAAGAAAGAGCATACTGCCCTCGGTGCGTCCCACACTACACGCGTGGGTCGAGTGGGTCTGCAAGGGGGTGTGATGTGGAGCACTATCGACAACACCCGCCACCACCCTCCATAAGGGCTGCGTCGGCAGAAGAGGTGGTGGCCGTGTTGCTGGATCCCCACACCCTCGCATGACGTTCTGTGGGGAGGGGGGGGGGGTGGGGCTGGTGTGCACACATGGTCACACCGAATACCCTGGTTGAATTCAGTCTGATTGGGGGTCTTCGCTCCGGGTCAATTTGGGTCAACTTGGGTCAATTTGGGTCACCCTGGGGTTTTTCACCTTAGGAAAATGGGGGGCTTCGCTCCGGGTCAATCTGGGTCAGCTTGGGTCAGTGACCCGGAGCGAAGCCCCCCCCCTTAGGTGACCAAAAATAGGTGAAAATTTTTGCCTATTTTCCCTTGTGTCAAACTTGGAGTCTGACCCAAAAATCGGAATCTGTGACCCATGGTTTATATGGGCAAACCTGAAAATTTCCGACTTTTTCCTCAATTTTTCCCACTTCCTGGCCATACCTTTCCCGACCCAAAATCAAACAAATGCAGCGGAAAATGGCCAAAAATAGGCCAAAAACCCCAAATTTTTTTCCGGGGGGCTTCGCCCCCCGGACCCCCCTTGCGTGGGGGGCTTCGCCCCCCACGCCACACGCACCTCCCGGCCGGTGGCCGGTTCGGTCGTCGTCGGCTGCGGCCAAAGGGCGTGCGGTAGCCGACGCCCTTTTGTGCTCGCCTCCTCCTCCCACACTTCAGCGTGTCGTTTCAGGTGACTCCGTGTTCCTGCTTTGTTCTTCTGTCGACTGGGACGGGCCAGTCCTCGTGGGTTGCCGCCCGGTGTGTCCTCCCCTGGGACCCCCTCCTCCTCCCACCACTTGCATCTGGTTCAGCTTCAGTGAGAGCTGAGCGGGAGCCATACTTGCTCTCTTGGACCAATTGTCCGCAGTCCTGCATCATGACGAGTTAGGTATTGCCCAGTCGCAGCCATCCCCCGTCCCAGGTGTTCTGCCGTGGGCCAGCTCACCATCTGCAGGTCACCCCGTCACACACCAGTGGGCAGGCCCTGTCAACGAAATCGATGTGACTGCTCTTGCCGCAGGGCAACGGATGTGGGCCTGCATTGCATCCTGTTGCCGCTCAGTTCTGTTCCCACCGGAGCTTCTTCTTGCGCCGCAGATCGAACAGCCTTTCGTGTGGTCGGCGCCGATCTTGTATAGGACGTAGGCAGTAGGCTGCTGTGGGTGACCTGCAGGTTACCCGTCCCTTTCGTGTAGGCAGCGCGAGAGGTGCGATGTTTTTGTGGGAGCACGGCAGCTGCCCCACACTCCATGCTGCTCTCTTGTCTGCTGTTTATGTTGAACAAGGTCTGGCTGCCAGTGATCTCGCTGGGGGTCGGGCAAACCAAAAAAGAGGTCGGGCACAGGGTGGCCGAGCTCGCGAGAAAAAAAGTGCAGCCCAACCCCGCCCCGACTTCCCGTGGTATGATGCAAACAGGATCGAATGCACGGCCACAGAACATTTTCACCCAATTCGAGAGGCACCGGATGTTGCTGCCTTTGGTCGTCCTGCTGGATCAAAAATCAGGAATCCAGCCCCCCAGCCGCCGGAGGCCACGGTAGTGAACATCCTGAAAGTCTTCGAAGGCTAGTCCCCACACCGGTTGGTGCTGTTGCACATTCCAGGCGGGGATGGTCCTTCGCTTGGGGCATGATGAGGTGCGCTTCGATGAACACCATCAAGCCCCCAGCATGCCGTTGGGTTTTCATACGCTGCGGCGCATGAAAACTCGGCCACAAGGCCGAACCCAAAAGCCCCAAAATCTGACCCGGGAGGTAGGGCCGAGGGTAGGGCCATGCCACCCCTGGCGGCCCACCCTCCCAAACAATTACAGAAAAAGGGAGGTGGGGCCGCGGCCCCCTGCCAGCCCTGGCACGGGATCACTGCTGGCGGGTAGTTCAGGCTCGTGGCCCTCCTCGTTCCGATAGCCCCTCGGACATCCAAATGATTCACGTGCAGCAGCCCATGCGCAGAGAACGGTGTGCCGTCTTGTACAGCAACTGTTGGACAACTGTTGAAATCGTTTTTCACCAAAAAAAAATCACTCTGCGGGCCAAGTCGAAGATTTTTCTGGGGACTTTTGGTGTCCCCAATTTTTCAATTTTCGAAAAATAAGCTCACTTTGCTAAACTGGACCCAACTCCCCACACTCTTTTTTCCCGACTTTTTCACGGGTTTTTTCCGGTTTTTTTTGGTTTTTTTTGGCGGATGGAGCGAAGACCCCCATTCAGTGTAATGTTTGTTCACCTTGCTCCTGAGAGAGTGCAGTGGTTTTCTAGAGGGGCTTTAGAGGGGGTGGGGTGGGGGGTGTTTGATGGGCCGACCTGATAGTCGGTGCGGTACACATATGGCTGGGGGTGCTCATTTCAAATCGTTCGCCGCCGCTGTTCTGGGAGACCAGGTGCGCAGGTCAAAGGGGAAGTTGTGTGACAAATATGCGTGTCGACAGCCGTATACAGTTCTGAACCGCCCCTCCGCTCCCCGCCCCCACACCATGCCTGCATGTCGAGAGTGAAGGGATCACCCTGCTTTCACATACACACTTCCTCACACCTCCACACCCACCACTCTTGCAGGGAGCACAGGGGGGGCTGGGTTGGGCAAAAGACCCCCCCCCCTCCCTCCCTCCCCCCCAAGGAACCCCTCGCCGCTAACAGAAGCTGGTGGGGGGGGGGGGGGGCGACACCTCGTCGCACCAGGGGGGTGGGTGTTCTGAACCTGGAGCATACACCAAAGAAACCCGCGCGTGGTTGCCAGGGCGGGAGGGAGGGTGGGGAGGGAGCGGGGCGCGGTGGCCAGCGCCCCCTAGCACCGCCTTTTTCGCCCCCAGCTGAGGGCGTGCTGTTGCTATCATGTCAGCTGCACGCGCCCCTGTGGAGTCGCCTTATATGGCACCTGATGTGGCGTTTGGTTCCTTTGCGACTTCTCAACGGCGCAGGCTGTCGTATATCCGGCACGGGTCTGTCTTCTCAAAGGTAACAACCTACATCACGAAGGACGAAGACGATGAAGACGATGACGGAACGGAGCTGAAGGAGACTGCCGAGGAGAATGCAGAGGTGATTCGCCAGATCGCCACCATGCAGAAAGAGATGGAGGGGGACGAGGATACACACCACATATCGCTTAGCATGCAGCTCCCGGTGCAGCAGGCATCACTGTATGTGAAGGACGCCCTGATTGGGTCGCATTATGAGTTCGACCATCGGGACAGCGTGTGCATCCAGCGGTATAAATACTACCGGTCTGAGCGGGTAAGGTTCTGGCTGCGGATAGCTTGCGTCCTGAACATCCTGATGGCCTTGGTGCAGGTCAACAGCCAGGACACCGATGGCTATCTCGTGGGGCTGCTGCTGCTGCCGCTGGAGCTGATGTGCCTCTCCATCTTTGCCTTCCAGTCATTCCTCCAGTATAAGTTTCTGAAGCGGGACCGGTTCTTCAAAAGCCAGATGTGCGTCATCCTGCTGACCTGCACGGTGATCTACTTCTGCGACATCTTCATCCTGCCCTTCTTCTTCGGGCACATCCCCATCGTGAGTGCGGTGCAGGATCAGGAAGAACTCTTCTTCCTGCGCTTCTACATCCGCCCGGTGTATGCCTTCTTCTACTTCACGCTGCTGAGGGAGACGCTGCCGAATATCGTCAAGTCGGCAAAGGCGTTGGTGCCTGTTGTGCTGTTCATCGTGATCCTGCTGATGGTCTTCTCCATCTATGGCTTCATGCTCTTCTTCCAGCGGAACAGCTACTTCGAGACGCTGCCCTGGGCTATGTACCAGATGCTCATCACGCTCACAACGGCGAACTTTCCCGACGTCATGGTGCAGGGGTACTCGCATCCCCGCATCGTGACGACGACGAACGTGGCCCCGTACTACAACCACACGACACACCGCTGGGTGAGCTCTGTCATCACAGAGGTGAGCGATAAGATCGCAGAGGATTCCGACGGGTGGGAGTACTTCTCCTACTACCTGTCGCCCTTCTTCTTCATCGTGTTCTACCTCGTCGGGATGTACTTCCTGCTGTCTGTCGCTTTTGCAGTGGTGTTCGATGTGTACAAGGACCAGCTCCGCCTGCAGGTGCTGGCAAAGTATTCGTTCCGGCTGCGCATGCTGGGGAATGCCTACCACTGCCTGATGACGTACATCCACAACAACGCGGGGCAGAAGGCCCAGCTGTCCTTCCCCACTATGGAGTCGTCGTTCGGGGGGCAGGCCCAGAGGTACCTCCCAAACGGGTCTCGGCTCCATGGCACCATCAACGGTGACGACCTCGACCGGCCTCTGATTGGGCCACACACTGATGCTGCGACGGCAGAGGAGAATATCGTCAACCGCTACAGAACCAGCCACCTTGCGCAGTCGTCGCAGGCGAACCCTGGGGATGCTAATGCGGATGCCCAGAGCGAGTCGCAGCCGAAGGGCGTCAACCTCTATCTCTTCCGCCTTCTCTACAACGAGCTCTTCCCCCCCACCAAGAAGGAGATGGCGACCACAGAAGATGTATGACTGGGTGTTGTGGGGGCGTACAGACGCGCAGTCAGGACGGCTCGACAACAGTCACCTCCGCCATCACACATGCCACAATCGTGGCACTACCCGGTCTCGGACACTCCTCGCACGAGGGGAGGTCAACTATTTTTTATGTGTCTTTTCTGTGCCATTTTCTCTCCTTCTCTGTTCTTGGTGCCTTCTCTGTGCCCCCTTCATCATCCCCCCTGCAGATTGAAGTCGGCGACGCCATTGCGTTGGTGCAGGACACAGACCTCGGCGCTCATGTCCTGCCACTGGGCACCACCGGCGTTGTGCTTGCAGTGCCATCAACAGAATGTGCAACATACGAAGTATGTCATCTTCTCTTTCACTGGAGATCTTCACTATTGGCAAGTCTTCGACAAAAGCTCAGCGAAAAACTAATGTGAAGACCATGTCGGAGATCCCCTCAGACACACACCCGACCTCCACCTCCCCTCCCCTACAGATCGACTTCCAGGGCATGATGTACCAAGCCACGTTGGACGAGATCATCCTCGTCGAGCCACCAGGGCATCCCCGCAAGATGGTCCGTGTGCTGTTCCACGCGCTCGATCTGAACGGCTCTGGCTTTGTCGACAACAAGCAGTTCCGCAACCTCTACGAGTTGATGCAGCTGAAGGTGAAGATTGTGCGTGACTCGCGCCTCTTTGTCGAGAAGATGCTGCCTAGCTGGGTGTTCAACTCCTGCTTCTTCCAGGCCTTCCTCCGCTTCGGGCGGGGCAAGTGGCTGGACCGGATTATCGCAGTACACATCTTCGCAAGCGTGGTGCTGATGGCCGTGCATTACACCTACATTGCAGACCAGGTGAGCAGTGGGAACCCGTACCTCAACCCCACATGGTACCACTTCATGTACGCTGAGATTGCTGTTGGGGTTGTGTTCGACGTGGAGACCCTCATCAAGGTGATGTGCCTGGGGTGGTCCAACTACTGGTCGAAGAAGTGGAACCGCTACGACTTCACAATGACTGTGTTGAACGGGTTCATTTACGTCTCTCTCGGGACCCTCGGGTGGTACACCGGATGGGACAAGGCGATGGTCATGGTGATGGAGCTGCAGACCAACACTGTCGAGAAGAGCCAGTCCACCCCTGACCTGATTATGATCGTCCTGCTCGCACGCCTGGTGCGCGTGGTGCGGATTGTGAGCGAACACAAGCAGTTCCGTTACATCCTGAAGACGTTCGCCAACATCCTTCCCATCTTTGCGGCATACATCTCTGTCGTCTTCATCGTCTACTTCTACTATGTGTCGATCGGGATGATCTTCCTCAAGGGTGCAGAGGTCCCACTGACCACAGGTTACAGTCGCGGCGACTACTACGCGCTGAACTTCGACTCGTTCTACCACGGCTGTATCACAATGTTTTGCATTATGATTGTCAACAACTGGTTCGTGGTTGTTGATGGTTTCCGCGGTGCGCTGGGCAACTGGGTGCTTATCTATTTCATCAGCTTCTGGCTGATCACCGTGATCCTGCTGATGAACGTGGTGACAGCACTGATTGTGGAGGTGTGGGGCTCGCAGTGGGAGCTGAACAAGTCGAAGGCGGTGAACATCGACAACAACCCGCTGGCGAAGCGCATCCACTCGCTGAACAACCTCACCCCGGAGGACGGGATGGACTACTACAAGCTGGGCCTCCCTCCGGACCCGGATGGCTCGCGCCCCCGCTACAAGGTGACGTACCGCAACTACTCACACAAGGTCAACCTTGCCCTTGAGCGGATTTTCCTCGAGCAGACTGGCTTCGAGCACATCATCCTGGGGGCCAACAACGACGCGAAGTCCTCCGACTCCTCGTCGTGGCACGGGTGGAACTCGCAGCACGGGGCCGAGTCCCTCCCAGGTGATCTGGAATCCGATCGGGGTCCGCTTTCCCCCACTGACCAGCCCCCGCTTTGCACATAGGTCGGGGCTGCGCCCAAAGCGGCAGCCAGAAGCGGGCGACGCCCCCCTGTCTGCGAGGATGACTTTCTCGAGGTGCCGGACTGTCGCTCCCGTTCCGTATAGCTTTCCAGATCAAAAGTAGTTTCGCACATACATTCTTCTTTGGCACAGCCCGGCCTACAGTATAGCCTAATATTTATGGATTTTTAATTTATGGACACACCCCCGCAGAAATTAATTGTCTATAAATTATAAATCCACAAATCATGTGTCCATATTTCCTTGGTTGGTAAACTCTCTTTGCTTGGCCATCACATCCCCACCTTGAAGGTTACAACCAAACACACCAACCAGGTCGAGATTGGGGGGGGGCTGCACACCTGCCTTGCCCTGTGATGTGATAAGAAATCTGCCAATGTGCTGTACCTTGCGGGGGTTGGCTGTACCGTCGCATCTTCCCCCCCCCGGGTTTCCGGAACGGGCGTGTCCTGTGTCCTAGCCTTGCTTGCCGATGATATCGGGTGGGTGTATGTTGAAACGCGGGGCGGGGTCCCAAAGCAACTTTCAACACATCAAAAACTGAATCATACATACCCACCGCCACACCACACCCCCCTTCCTCCTCGTTGCATGGTCCCCTCGTCGCTTCGGTGCGAAGGGGCGTTGAGGTAGCCTTGGGTGGCCCTCCGACCGACTGGCGGACCATTCTCTTGAGGGGGGTTGGATCCACAAACAAACCCGCAAACAACCAAACTGACGGATCTGCCTACATCGGCTTTACAACTGCCTCTCTCTATCTATCTCTCTCTCTCTCTCTCTCTGCTCCCGTTTGTTGCCCCGCATCTTCCGCTAGCGGGTCGCCTCAACCCAGCCTCGCACACTGGGGCATTCGCTGTGTGCCGAACGTCGTGAGGGCGCTCGCTTTTCAGCATCTTCCAGAGAAAGGGTGGCGAGGGTGTGTGGTGTGGGTGTTTCTGGTGCTGAACATCGTTTTTCTCTAAATTTACATCCCTCCCCCGGGCCTCCTGCCTCCCCCCCTCCCCCCTCCCCCCCCGCCTCACGAGCATAAAGCCGCCTCTTCTGGCGAAGAGAGGGTTTGCCATGTGTGCGTCGCGCGACAACGAAACCCCAATAGCGGTGTGGCTGGTGTGTCTTGGCAGGTTGGGCCCACCCAGGAGGTGCTCCCCCAGGACCCAGCAGATGGTGCCGGTATAGCTAGCCTT
This sequence comes from Rhynchopus euleeides, assembly GCA_963210315.1. Classification (NCBI taxonomy): domain Eukaryota; phylum Euglenozoa; class Diplonemea; order Diplonemida; family Diplonemidae; genus Rhynchopus; species Rhynchopus euleeides. The sequence continues at coordinate 2,014,770 of OY723243.1, forward strand.
GCATCAGGCTTTGTCTCGGCTTGTGTGCTGTTCTGACGAGGGGGGGGTGAGGGGAGGGGGGTGGGGGGGTGGGGTGTGTAGCAACGCCACGCCGATGAACACGGTGCGGCAATATCGCCTCCTGTCTCCCCCACCCTCATCACCCAGGTGTGGCTCTATTTTGGGGGTATTTTGGCCAATTTTCGAAATCCTATTTTGGGTTTTTTGCACTTTTTTTGGGTGCTTTTTTGCACGATTTCTGTGCCTCAGACACAGATTTTGGTGTGATTTTTGCGCTATTTTGATTCACTCGGCCTGACCGATGCATACGATTCGAAAAAATGGCGAAAAAATCGCTATCAACAACGGTGAACGAATGGAGGTAGATGGGGAAGTGGGAGGACACAGCACGCCCTCTCACTGATCGCCATCTGTACACTACCTCTCTGTTCAAGGCGGTCAGTGTCACTTGATGGCGCTGCACACAAATCACTGCTACATCCCAGGGCGCCTTCCCTTGTGAGAATAGCGGAACTTCTGCGGTTGCAGTTTGGTGGTTGAGGCCGGCGGTGATATCACTTTGGTGACTGTGATTCCTTCCCCCTGAGCTCGATCAGATCCAGGTCGACCTGGTGCTGCGTGGCTCCTGGTGTGCCATCTCTTGCATGCCACGGATGCCCACCAAGTCGAACCCGAAACATGACGACCCTTTCGAGATGTCATGGCCGCAAGCCCGCAAACCCGATCGCATTCGCAAGGTGGTTCGTCTCTTAGAGATCAGTGCTCGGGCCCAGCCTTCCGCGAGGGTGCTGGAACCGACATGCCGCAGCCCCGTACGCGCAAGGACTTGGCTCCAAGACCAGGCACATGCCACAGGGGGGTGTGGGGGGCGGAGCCCCCCAGCCGCCGGAGGCCACGGTAGCGAACGTCTGTTGGCCTGGCTCCATAGTCGCATACGCTCAAGTACAACACAACTGACAGATAGCACATGTCGCATGGGGGGACGATAAATTGTCGCGCAAAGACACGCCACAGGGGGGTCTGGGGGGCGGAGCCCCCCAGCCGCCGGAGGCCACGGTAGTGAACATCTGTTGGTTTGAGCTCGAGAGCAAGCCTCTCACACCACCGCCCTCCGACCCCCCTCTCCACCCCCCAGGTGCAACATTTTTTTGCACCCGGAAAATGTGTTCTTTTGACTGTTTGAGCACATCCAAGACCGGGAACATAGAAGAATTCTGCTGAAAACCCAAAGGAAAATGGTGCAAAAAAGTAGTGACCACCACCCCCATCCCCACCTCCGGGTGCAAAATTTTTTTTGGCCACGGAAAATGTGTTCTTTTGAATGTTTGAGCACATCCAAGACCGGGAACATAAAAATTTTCTGCCAATACCAAGTAGGGTCACAATAAAATCCAAAGGAAAAAAGTGCAAAAAAATAGTGCAAAAAAATATTTTTTCCCCAAATTCCTATTTTCATTCCGTGAAATAGATACACGCCTGTCATCACCCCCTCCTTTTTTTTTCACAGGTTTGGCGCGCGCAACAACGCCCCGCCTATTTTTTTTGACACGAGCGATGAAACGAAGCAAGTCCCCGCCCCCCCCCCCCCCCCTCCCCTCTCTCCTGCTTATATTTGGTACTATTTTGTCACATTTGTTTCATTTGGGTACCCTTCCCACGAATTGGGATTTCGTGGGGGGTGCGTGTCCAGAGTTAGGAGAAAGTCGATCGAGACTGCCAAACCCCCACCCACCCACCCACCCACCCACCCACCCAAGAGTAAACTGCTAGGCGTCGGGGCTCCGCACCCAGTGGGGTGAATCTGCCGCCTTCAGGACAAGCTCCTCAGTAGGGACCTGTCCTCACCTGTGTTGAGCCCTCAGGGCGGCAGAGGGGTGTCGGAGGAAAACAATCCCTCAGAATCAGAACGGCCAGGACATTTGGTTCGTCGCGTTTGAAAATCAATTTACGCACGTCAGATTGGCGGCCGTCGGTGCCAAGAATGATAACAACGAATTGCTGTGTGTTCCCTCTGCTCGATATTCCCTCACTGCCGAGAATATGTTCTCCCGGCCCCCCTTCATTCGGCCCCTTAGGAAAAGCTGTCCCCTGGTCTGTTCCGTTGGTTCTTGCGTCTGTTTGAAGAAAAAGTCATAGCATGGCATCCGAGAAGGTGGCCGCATTGCATCAATTGTCTGAGTGCTGGTTGATTTCTTCCTTGGAACTCTCAAAACATCCTCCCCTCAAACAGCTAGTGTATCTTCCAGCCCTTTTCGAAGGCTGGTGCGCGTCCCCGACATGATCAGGTGCATGGTGTGATGGATCGCGACAAAGCAAAACCTCTTCAGTATCACGCAGTGCGCAAGTCAGGAGGGGCGCGGGTGAAGTGGTGGTGGTGGTGGGGGAAATTTCACGAACCTGAAAACCGAACTGTCCCTGTCTGTTGCGAGATCGAGAAAGATAAAGTTGTAAATAAGACCGGCAGAGATTCCCGTGTATCCCCTTGGGGGTGGTGTATGGCAGTATTCCGAAGAAAAGAAAAATTTGACCAAAAATTTGTACGAGTGCACGTCGCTGCCTTAGCTTGGCCGTCTTGCGTCAGGTAAAGTTGGGGCCATCGACACCAAGAAATATGGCAACTGTGCGGAGCAGACTGCAGATGGGGTGAATGGGGTGCATCCCAACCCCCACAGTCTGTGATATCCTGGTGCCGATGTGTGAATAAGGCAGACAGTCTGGCCCTCACATGCCAGAGGGTTTTCTTTGACTGGAACAGAACGGGGAGGTGTGGGTCTCTTCGCCGCACCGCCCACTGAAGGGGGTGCGTTTTTGGTACATTTCTCCTATTTGCTGATTGAACTTTTCCGAATAGCGAAGGCCTCCCACCACCCCACCACCCCCCTCAAAACAACACAAGAAACTGAACACATATTGGCATTTCCTGTCAAATCAGTGTGGCATGGCCTGCTATTGAGGGCAGGTGGGGTATGGTGGCGATCCCGCCTCCTCTCCGAAACAGGCGCCACCCGATACTTTCCAACAAAAGCTTCGCTTTGTCTGTGCAGACTCAGGGTGTGTGGAGGGGTCGCACTCGAGGTTCAATCGGTGGACCCTGCGCTATACAAATTAACAAGGCTTCGCGTGTGCAATGTATGATCTCACGTCAGGAGCGGGAGAGGGTTTGTGTGTTCTGCACGACAACAAAAAGTACAGTTTCGGGTGTTTATGGTATGTCACTCGGTGCACCCTACACTATTCAATAAGATGAACGTGTGTTGGTGTGTCGCAGTGGGGATTGGATCAAGAGGGGAGATGGGTGGGAAGAGGGAGGATAGGATGGGGGTGGACGCTCGGTGCACTCTGCGCTGCGGCAAAAAAAATATTGTGTGCGTCACAGTGTGGTCGTCTTCTACGTCAGGCTGGAGGTCTTCGAAACCACAAAAAAAATGGACAGCAGCCGCGCGGAATAAGCTCCGCGGGTTTGGGTGATTTGGTCCAAAGAAAGAAAAGCTGCTGAAGAGACAGCGGCATTTTGTTGGCCGTGTTTCACCCACCCCTTTCTCTGGCTGCGCGGTTCCTAGATCGGGGGTTGATGGAAGGAGACGAGGGGGTGGGGGTGGGGTGGGGTGGGGTCTGGGAGACGGTTTGGGTGTTACGGTACATCAACCTGACACTACACACCCCCAGCCCCGCAGAGCAGCTGGCGGAGTACAGATGGTTCCACCAGAAATAACCGACCCTCACCCGTGGGTTTGCGACGGGCCTGGCCTGGCCCTTCGGTTTTCGTGTTTTTGCGCGGGGTTTGGACTGTAGAGTGTGTGGATCGCTGTGTCTGCACGCACAGCTGTGGAGAACGCCAGGTTTACTGATTGGCGGAAATTTTGTGGGTCTGTGTGTGTGTGTGTGAGTGAGGGCTGAATGGTGTGTTCTCAAGGTGTGCCCTGCACCGGAAAAAAAGGTCCAGAGACCCCCCCCTCCACCACCCCCCCCCCCCCCCCTTGCCACTAGCACCCCCCTTCGGCTGCTGTCTCTCCAACGCACAGTATTCTGCACATCACCCCACCCTCTCCACCCTCTCTCTTGACAGGCTGCCCTCCCCCCCGGCATGGCAGGCACCCGCAGGGGGTCCGATGTTGGGACCGACGACGATGAGGATGGGGGGCGCCTGCCCGACACGGAGCCGCTGCTTCCGCAGCATCCGAGTGGGGGCGTGCACATGAGGCGCAGCTCGACGAGCGCCACACATCTGCGCAACGCGTCGTTTGCCAGCAACGCGCGCTTGCAGGTCGAGGAGGATGACGATGACGACCTGGAGTGCTGGCATGAAGAGCCGGAGGACATGGGTCTTATGCGCGAGCTGCAGGACTTGCAGAACGAGCTTGACGGGGATGCGGACCTGTTCGAAGGCGACGCCGAGGGGTGGATGCGCTTCGAGGAGGAGGCTGCGCAGTACAACACACGGCTCCCTGTGCAGCAGGCGGCCCTGTATGTCAGGGACAGCATCTACGGCTACCACTACGACTTCCAGGACAGTATGATCGCGCGGTATAAATGGTACCGGTCACGCCCTATGCGTGGCATGCTGAAGGTTGCGTCGATCCTTTCGATCGTGATGGCCTGCGTGCAGGTGCATGCGGATGACACAGGGGGGAGGAATGTGCTGGACTGGTTCCTTATCCCCTCAGAGATCTTCTGCCTCGCGGTGTTCAGCCTGCAGTCTGTCCTGCAGTATCAGTTTCTCGGGTCGACGAAGTTCTTCCGGAGCAAGACGTGTGTGATCCTCCTGGTCTGCACGGTGCTCTACTTCCTGGACCTGCTGGTGATGCCGCTGTTCTTCAAAGAAGCGCCGCTGCTTGTGACGGTGCAGGAGACGGACCGCCCCTTTCTGCTGCGCTTCTACATCCGCCCGGTGTATGCGTTCTTCCACTTTGCCCTGCTGAGGGAGACGCTGCCAAACGTCATCAGGTCAGCCCGTGCCCTGGTCCCGGTCGTCCTGTTTCTGTGGATCTTCCTCGTGGTCTTCTCCATCTATGGCTTCATGCTGTTCTTCAAGCGGAATACGTACTTTGCAAATGCGCCGCGTGCGCTGTATCAGATGTTCATTGCCCTGACGACAGCGAACTTCCCCGATGTGATGATCCAGGGCTACGCACACCCATATCAGGTGGTGAAGACGTCGGAAACCCCCTTCTGGAATGAGACGAGCAAGTCGTGGGTCACCCTCCAGCGGATCGAGGTGTCGAACTCCACGAAGACGGACGAGATGGGGGACCACTTCAACTACACGTGGGACGAGTTCTCTTACTACCTGTCGCCCTTCTTCTTCATCCTCTTCTACCTCATCGGGCTGTACTTCCTGATGTCCGTTGCGTTCGCTGTTGTGTACAATGTGTACAAGGACAACCTGCGGAGGCATGTTCTCAACAAATACTCCTTTCGGCATCGCATGTTGGGGCGTGCCTTTAGGTGTCTCCAGCGCTACATGGACGAGGGCTATGACGATGTCAACAAGACACGGACACAGGTGCAGCGCCGTCTGGGTGACCGTCGGCAGTCTGTGCGGACTGACGGGGGGCGCCGCCAATCGCTGTTCCCTGCGTCCCTGATAGGGTCGCCCACACGCCGCAGCACTGTGGACTGGTCGGCCCCCTCAGTCAACGGTGCAGAGAGGGTCGGGTCCACCAGCAGGGTGGAGAGGATCCTCAGCAGCTCGCGTGGAGCCTTCGATGCCTTGGAGAACTCCCCGCTGCCCGCGGGTATGGTCTCCCTGGCACGCAAGGCGCCCCGCGCCCGTACCAAGGGTGTGGACCAGTACATGTTTGAGCTGCTGTACCGTGAGCTGAACCCTAGCTCAAAGGACAGCTCCTATCCAACGGAGGTATGCTATGTTGTTCTGTCGCTTCACGACGAGGCGGACACCGCAGTGTTCGGATATGTTCCCGTGTGTGCACACGATACAGAAGGGACCATGCGTTAAGGTCCCGAAGCGAAGCGGCCTGGCTATGCGGTGCCTTACTCTCACGACAACTCCAGCTTGCTGTGCTTTGCCATATGATACCCCTGCGCAGGTCGTGATCGGCAGCGTCGTAGCGCTGCTGCAGGACACGGATATCACCCCCGAGATCACGCTGGCCAAGGGGACCACTGGGATCGTCGTGTACCCCTCTTCCAGCACCGTGCAGTGCTGTGAGGTATGCTTGTGCTGCTGTCCTGTCTCAGCCTGCCCTGCCCTGCTCAGGTGGACTTCCAAGGCGTGACGTACATGGCTATGCCTGACGAGATCCTCCTTGTGGAGCCTGCAGGGTGCCCTGAGAAAATGATGCGGGTGTACTTTTACACCATGGACATGAACCAGTCGGCCTCGCTCGACAGCAAGCAGTTCCGCGCGCTGTACCAGATGCTGCAGCTGAAGGTTACCATCGTTCGCGACACACGGCTTTTCCTCGAGAAGGCCCTGCCGCCATCCATCTTCAACTCGTGCTTTATTCAAGGGCTGCTCCGCTTCGGGCGTGGCAAGTGGCTGGACCGGATGATTGCATTCCACATCTTCGCAAGCGTGGTGCTGATGACCGTGCACTTCTCCTGCATAGCCGACCAAGCGGATGGCGGTGTGTACATGAGTGACACGTGGTACCACTTCATGTACGCCGAGGTCGCAGTGGGTGTTGTGTTCGACGTGGAGACCCTCATCAAGGTGATGTGCCTGGGGTGGTCTGACTACTGGTCGAAGAAGTGGAACCGCTACGACTTCATCATGACGGTGCTGAACATCGGCATCTACCTCTCGCTGGCCGTCTTCTCTGCATACTACGGGTACGACCAGGCGATGGCCATGGTGATGGAGCTGCAGACCAACACGATGACGAAGAGCCAGTCCACCCCCGACCTGATTATGATCGTCCTGTTGGGGCGTCTCGTGCGCGTGGTGCGGATTGTGAGCGAACACAAGCAGTTCCGTTACATCCTGAAGACGTTCTCCAACATCCTCCCCATCTTTGCGGCATACATCTCTGTCGTCTTCATCGTCTACTTCTACTTCGTGTCGATCGGGATGATCTTCCTGCGTGATGTTGAGATCCCGCTCACCACGCAGTACAGCCAAAGCAACTACTACGCGCTGAATTTTGATTCGTTCTACAGCAGCTCCATCACACTGTGGTGCATTATGATTGTCAATAACTGGTTCGTCATCGTGGACGGGTACCGTGCAGCAAAGGGTGACTGGGTCATCATCTACTTCGTGCTGTTCTGGCTGATCTGTGTTATCCTGCTGATGAACGTGGTGACAGCGCTGGTCGTGGAGGTGTGGGGCTCGCAGTGGGAGCTGAACAAGTCGAAGGCGGTGAACATCGACAACAACCCGCTGGCGAAGCGCATCCACTCGCTGAACAATCTCACCCCGGAGGACGGGATGGACTACTACAAGCTGGGCCTCCCTCCGGACCCGGATGGCTCGCGCCCCCGCTACAAGGTGACGTACCGCAACTACTCACACAAGGTCACTCTCGCACTTGAGCGGCTCTTCCTCCACCAGAAGGGTTTCGAACACGTCACGCTGTCTTCCCCCTGTGAGTGAGTTGTGGGTACCCCGTCAGAATCATATAAGAATCATATGCAGGGTGTCAGTCACGAGGCCGCATTGACCCTTCACACAAGGCAGTGATTGGATCAATATTGTGTACACTACAGCATTGTAATATTTACGCGTGTGTGATGTCCATCTTTCAAGGAATTAACTGTCATGATGTCCATCTGTCAAGGAACCAACTGCATGCTGCGTTGGTACGGGCCGAAGACTGTCAGTGCCAGTCGCATCGAAACCTGGCCATCAAGCACTCCAGATCCGTGATCCTATCAGGGACTGGCCGTACAGTCTCTTGCATTCGGTATCAAACTGAATCGTGCGACACGACGCCAGCTAAGTTGAGGGGCACACAAAGCGCAGGTGCTCTGAGTTTGTTCTATGCTGTAAACACCGCGTTATAACGCGGTTCACATGCAGGATGGGCTGAGATCCCAAAGACACAGCAACGATCACATGACGCACTCGCTCTGTGTGTTCCAGATGGTGGCCCCGGGGGAGGGTTGCACTGGGAGGCTCACGCGTGTGTGGGCGTGTATCCACGGCGGCACGATGCAAAGCCCCCCCCCCCCCCCCCTCACCCCCAATCCGTTTCCTTTCTCTTCCGGTCGCATTTTTGTTTGCGCCTTTTTAACACAACCCTGTTATGTTGCAGGCCTCGCCAGCACAGCGGGTAGGGGGGGGGGGGTAGGGGGGGTCAAATGGGGGTGACAAACACGATTTTTCAAAAAACCGGCGCAGAGGCCCCAAAGCCCCCGTAAACCCTCCAAACCCCCCCAGATCGGTCCGGAAACCCATCGAACCCCACTTTTCCACCATTCCGGGCACCTCAGGTGCCCGAATTGGGGTACCTAAATTTTGTGCCACCGTTTGGTACCGGACAGTGCCACTGTGTGGGAGGTTGGAAAAGAAAATGCCCCAACACACCACATCTGAGGGTTGCAATGCATGTTGCTTGCCAACCACGTCATCCGGTGGGTGTCAGGCGCTATGTAGGTGGCATGAGCCAGGTCTTCGATGTGTTCTGGCTTGTATATGTACCTCCCTGCCTGCGGCACAGGCACTGCCTTTGTCCCCCACACCAGTCACAGAGAGCGTATTGTACTCGGTCCACGGTTGCTGATTCATTGTGATGCGTTGTATCCTCGAGTGAACGTCACACACTAGTGGCACCACCACCCGCCATCCGAGAGCTGTATTGACTTTGCGCCCTTCCGTTGCATTCACCTCGCCACGCATATTGCACCGTTCAGTACCAGTGCTCTTGGGCCAGGCAAAGTAGACCGCAGCAACTACCAATTCTGGCACAATGGGTACCACGACAGCGCACTTCGTGTGTTCCCGGAATGTACAGCTCGTGTTGCAACAGTCGTTGTCAACACATCCCGGTTGTGGAGCACTGCTGCACAGGAATCACACGACCATCTGGACTTGTTCCGTACCTACAGGCAGCCTCCCGGTGCATGGTGGCAGGGAGGTACATATACAAGCCAGAACTCATCGAAGACCTGGCTAATGCCACCTACATAGCGCCTGACACCCACCGGATGACGTGGTTGGCAAGCAACATGCATTGCAACCCTCAGATGTGGTGTGTTGGGGCATTTTCTTTTCCAACCTCCCACACAGTGGCACTGTCCGGTACCAAACGGTGGCACAAAATTTAGGTACCCCAATTCGGGCACCTGAGGTGCCCGGAATGGTGGAAAAGTGGGGTTCGATGGGTTTCCGGACCGATCTGGGGGGGTTTGGAGGGTTTACGGGGGCTCTGGGGCCTCTGCGCCGGTTTTTTGAAAAATCGTGTTTGTCGACGTAAAAGGGTGGCATTTGACCCCCCCTAGGGGGGGGGGGTGATGTGAATGTCTGTCGTGTTTCTCATCACAGCGCAGCTGTTGCGCCGTGTTCCCGTTCACTCGCCCCACCCCAACCGCCAAATGAATTATCGACCCCGCTTTGCATCGTCGCGAGAGGGGAGCTTTTGTCATATAGGTAGAGCAGAATACTACATGGATTCTGGCCACCCTCAGATGAATCCTTGCACCTCCTCTCGCCGTGTGCTCACGAGGGGGCGTCGCCCACCAAGGCATAGGTGCAACAACGGGGGTGGTGGTGGGGGCAGACTCTAGTTACGTTACGGCTGTGCCGCTTACAGCCCCCCCGGGGCTGAGGCGGCACGAATCCAACAAACCCATTTCAAAAGGAAAATGCTGTTGTGTGGGGTGGGAGGGGTCATTTCGGGGGTGGGGGGGTGGGGTGTGGGGGGGTTTTTTTGCAACCCAGGCACAGCTGTGCTGGCGATCCCTGGCAATCGTTTGAAGTTTTTTTAAAAAGAAGCGTATAACCAACACACGAGCGACGCGAATCGGGGCACCGCATGTGGATTTGAGAGTTTGTTCATCCGATCGTGCCCAGGTTCAATTTTGCTGGCGATTCACGAATCATGGTGGGCGCGCAACGCCCTGCCACTGGTTTTGTTGTATCTCCTCAATGGCACAAAACCAAGGGATCATGTATTGCATGGCACGGCCACTCCGTGGCTCTGCGCACGGAAGTGCGCCACTCAAACTCAATGTTGTTTTACGAACATACCGTGTGACTGTGGACCTTCGCCCAGAAGTGCTGAATAGTGTGCCCTCCCAAAGTAGGTATCACACCGGGGTCTTCGCTAGGTGCCGAACACGGTTGGCGTTTTTCTGGTGCATCTCCTCCTATTGATAGGCGAAGATCGCCGAGCTTTGCCAAAGAGTCTGCCGATAGGGAAGCCCCGCTGCCACACTTCTGACGCATGGCGAAGTCACCCGACAATGCACCAATGCCCTTCTGTTTGCATCACCTGCAATGAACTCCATGCCATATTCCCTTTTGCTGCGCCATGAATGAAGGCCTGTTCTGTTTATTTTTATCTCGAGCCAAAACCTGCGATCGTTCTACAACCACGGCCATCGCATCGGTGATGCCATCCCTGGGATGCATCGCTGCCTGCCCCCGCTCTGTTTTTTTTTTGCAACGCTTGCAGATCCAGACAGCACCGCAGGACACCCTTCTTCAAGGCAAGTCGCAACGATCTCGCATTTTTGGCAGCGCAAAAATAAATACACCGCCTTGGAGCGGAGCCTCTTTTGTTTGGAGGGAGTCTTTTGGTATGTTGGCGGGCCTTCGCTCTGTGCTGTCACTGTGGTGTCAAAGCTGTGTCGCTTTGCAGCCAGTTCTGTGAGGCGGCTCGCCCTTGTCCTCACGTTTCTGCACTTCTGAGCGAAGCCCCCCATTTTTGAATATTGAGCCGAGAGAGAGGAATGCGTCCACAAGGGCCTGAACCCCTCACCATCGTTGTTGTTTGTCTGTTATCCTATCACTCTGTGGCGGCATCTGACTTGGGTATGCAAGTGTGAACGGGGGGGCGGGGATCGTGGGAAGGGGCACTCCTGCAAAGCCATGGGGTCAGCCGAGCCCCTTCTCCCTCCCTGAGGCTGCACAGCCATTGGGTTTTCTGGCATCATCTGCAGTGTGTGCAATATTTGCCGTGCCCGGTTCTTTTTCTCTTCGTGCACGGGGGGGCTATGACTCAGCTGGATCGCGGATGATGAACCAGAAAAAAACCGCCAAATATCACCCACCTCCCCGCCATCCCTCTCTCCGGTCTCACCCTCATCCCTCCCGTTAGGACCCTCTTCGCCAGACAGCATTTGACATCACAGGCCTAGACATCTGCAAGCTCTCTCGGGTACGACCTTCAGAAAGGGTTATTTTTCACTTCGAAACAACAACGGCTGTAGTCACACATCCGTGCCCACTGCGTTCTACAGAGCAGTGCTGATCACTGGAGATCTGCGCACACATCACCGAGGCATGCCCTCCTGCGCCATCTTCCCCACCTTTCCTCCCACAGGCTGTAGCGGTTGGCTGGACCACCAGGGCTTCAGAAGGGGGGTGTGGGGGGGGGGGGGCTGTGGGTGGCCAGACACACGGACTACGCCCCTGCCCCACCTCCACCACCCCCCACCCCACCCCACCCCACTCACACTATACACACCGCCAAATCCAAACCGCCTTTCCGCCTTTCCAGCGGCGGGGCTGGAAGTGGTGGCGGTGGGCCGCTCTCGCCTTTTATCGACAAGCGTGACCCGTGACCAACAACTGAGAGCGGGCGGCGGCGGTGGTGGTGGTGGTGGTGGTGGTGGCGGAGCAGCCCCTGCACACTGCTGCCCCAAAGGACCCCCAGAACCGGAGCAATGAATGCCTCAGGCATCTTCCAGGGCCTGGTGCCGCAGGCAGCATGCCCACGGAGGGTGCATGACTTCTTCGAGGGTGGCGAGTCAGACGGGGGGTCCCCTTACGACACCCCCCTGACGTCCTTCAGGCGCAGGATGCTGGCAGAGAGCATTCCCGTTGAGACCAGCAGCCCCCCCTCGGAGAACACCGGGATGGCCACGCCGAGCGATGACCGGTTGGTGCCTGACAGGCAGGGCCTTGCGGAAGGGATTGGCGTTGCGCTGTACCACTCCAACGGGAAGGCGGCGAAGACAGGGTTGCAGCCTCCATACCAACGCAGCTCTTGTGATTCCGGCCCGCAGGAGGGGGAGTCGTATCGGGTGAGGCTTGCATGCTCTCTGTTCGGCGCGCAGCCTTGCGATGTTTCTGACAGGATTTTGAGGTTTGGCGCAGGGCAGCCGTTGCACCCCCTCAACGCGGAGGAGCATGACCGGAACCTGAGGGTGATCTACTCCCGGAATAAGACGCGGCAGTTCCGCAGCAAACACTTCCGATACATCCCGCAGACGCCGGAGCGTATCCTCGATGGGCCGGAGTTGGTGGATGACTACTACCTCAACCTGTTGGATTGGTCGCAGTCTAACGTGCTGTCGGTTGCCCTCAAGCAGACGGTTTACCTCTGGAATGCAGAGAGTGGGGACATCACGCAGCTGACGCACACCGGGGGGGAGCGGAACATCGTGACGGGGCTCAGCTTCGCAAAGGACACGCCGACCCTCGCCATCGGCACCAACAACGCGGATGTGGAGCTGTGGGATGTCGCATCCGGGGCGAAGATGTCCACCCTGAAGGGGCACATCGCGCGGGTCGTATCCCTTGCGTGGAACGGGCATCTCCTCGCGTCGGGGTCGCGCGACAGCTCCATCAACCTGCATGACACGCGTGCCGCAGGGGGGCCTGTGGGGACCCTGACAGGCCACGAGCAGGAGGTGTGTGGCCTGCAGTGGTCGCTCGATGGAACCCAGCTTGCCAGCGGGGGGAACGACAACCTGCTGCATGTGTGGGATAACAGGCACAGGCACGAGCCCCGTCTGCGCCTGACGTCGCACACCGCGGCGGTGAAGGCAATCGGGTGGTCGCCGCACCAAGGCGGGTTGCTGGCGACAGGCGGAGGCACGGCGGACCGGACTCTGCGCTTCTGGAACACCTCCAGCGGGGAGTGCATCCACACCATCGACACCAAGTCTCAGGTTTGCTCCCTTTTGTGGTCGGTCAACCGCAACGAGCTGCTGACATCGCATGGCTACTCCGAGAACCAACTCTCCCTCTGGAAGTACCCTTCGATGAAGCGCATAGCCAACCTCACCGGGCATTCTTCAAGAGTCCTCCATCTCGCCCTGTCCCCCGACGGCCAGACCGTCGTTTCTGCTGCTGGCGATGAGACGATCCGCTTCTGGAAATGCTTTGCCGAAGAGAAGTCAAAGCGGAGGCGAGCAGTGAAACCAACCGCCCTCCTCTCCCCGTTGACTCTGCGATAGAAACAGGAAGGGGGGGGGGGGGTGGTGGGGGGTGTCGTGCCCCCCCACCCTCCCCCCCCCCCCCCCTTCCCAGCTCCTCTCCGGCGATTACACCGCTATACACCATAAGCCCATGCGTCGAACGGCCTGTGTGAAAAGCCTGCCGCCGTTCCGTATGTGAGGCATCACCCGTCAGTAGTTCCTTCTTCTCCCTGGGGGGGGGGGGGGGTAGGGGGGGTCAAATGCCACCCTTTTACGTGGACAAACACGATTTTTCAAAAAACCGGCGCAGAGGCCCCAAAGCCCCCGTAAACCCTCCAAACCCCCCCAGATCGGTCCGGAAACCCATCGAACCCCACTTTTCCACCATTCCGGGCACCTCAGGTGCCCGAATTGGGGTACCTAAATTTTGTGCCACCGTTTGGTACCGGACAGTGCCACTGTGTGGGAGGTTGGAAAAGAAAATGCCCCAACACACCACATCTGAGGGTTGCAATGCATGTTGCTTGCCAACCACGTCATCCGGTGGGTGTCAGGCGCTATGTAGGTGGCATTAGCCAGGTCTTCGATGAGTTCTGGCTTGTATATGTACCTCCCTGCCACCATGCACCGGGAGGCTGCCTGTAGGTACGGAACAAGTCCAGATGGTCGTGTGATTCCTGTGCAGCAGTGCTCCACAACCGGGATGTGTTGACAACGACTGTTGCAACACGAGCTGTACATTCCGGGAACACACGAAGTGCGCTGTCGTGGTACCCATTGTGCCAGAATTGGTAGTTGCTGCGGTCTACTTTGCCTGGCCCAAGAGCACTGGTACTGAACGGTGCAATATGCGTGGCGAGGTGAATGCAACGGAAGGGCGCAAAGTCAATACAGCTCTCGGATGGCGGGTGGTGGTGCCACTAGTGTGTGACGTTCACTCGAGGATACAACGCATCACAATGAATCAGCAACCGTGGACCGAGTACAATACGCTCTCTGTGGCTGGTGTGGGGGACAAAGGCAGTGCCTGTGCCGCAGGCAGGGAGGTACATATACAAGCCAGAACACATCGAAGACCTGGCTCATGCCACCTACATAGCGCCTGACACCCACCGGATGACGTGGTTGGCAAGCAACATGCATTGCAACCCTCAGATGTGGTGTGTTGGGGCATTTTCTTTTCCAACCTCCCACACAGTGGCACTGTCCGGTACCAAACGGTGGCACAAAATTTAGGTACCCCAATTCGGGCACCTGAGGTGCCCGGAATGGTGGAAAAGTGGGGTTCGATGGGTTTCCGGACCGATCTGGGGGGGTTTGGAGGGTTTACGGGGGCTTTGGGGCCTCTGCGCCGGTTTTTTGAAAAATCGTGTTTGTCACCCCCATTTGACCCCCCCTAGGGGGGGGGGGGGGACCACTGGGTAGGGGGGGGTCACTGGGTCAAACATAGGCCAAATTTTGGGAATCGAGTTTTTGACCCTAAAAAGGTGATTCTGCTGGCAGAAAGTGCCCAATATGCTCCGGAAACTCATTTCCGCCCACTCCCAGGGGGTGGTATGCCCCCGACGATGCCGTTTTTGTCGATGAAAATTTTTGTGACACAACTTGTACCTGGACTGCACCCCACAGGGCACGTCAACCAGAGCAAACACACCTCAACCTGCCAGAGGCACAGAAGAGCTGGTGTTGTTGGTTTTCCTGAACCCGAATGGGTTCTCGGTGCCCTCCAGAGGTCAAAAGTCAAGCCAAAATGAGGTGCGAGCGCAAGAATTGTTGTGGGAGAACCATGGTACAGATCGTGTCACATTTTGAGGGTGTTCCAGGGGAGCTCTCAGCAACTGAGCTGCGACACGGCGCATCCGTTGCCAGGGAGCGCGTCCTCAGAGTACTCTCGTCATGCCGTCGATCTGAAGTCGGGGCTGGAGGCGGAGACGGGCAAGCTTGCGCTTCTGCCGATTCTGCTGTGCGTACCTCTGGCCCGTTTGTACTCGTGCCTGCTGTACCAGGTGCCTGTTCCAGTCAGCTGCCTCCCCGTCAGAGGAGGCAGTGTAGGGACTCTCGCGTCGCGCCCCTGTGCCACATGATCACAGGCATGGCACCACACCCGAGGACGCGCTCCCTGGCAACGGATGCGCCGTGCCGCAGACCCAGCTGCTGAGAGCTCCCCTGGAACACCCTCAAAATGTGACACGATCTGTACCCTGGTTCTCCCACAACAATTCTTGCGCTCGCACCTCATTTTAGCTTGACTTTTGACCTCTGGAGGGCACCGAGAACCCATTCGGGTTCAGGAAAACCAACAACACCAGCTCTTCTGTGCCTCTGGCAGGTTGAGGTGTGTTTGCTCTTGTTGACGTGCCCTGTGGGGTGCAGTCCAGGTACAAGTTGTGTCACAAAAATTTTCATCGACAAAAACGGCATCGTCGGGGGCATACCACCCCCTGGGAGTGGGCGGAAATGAGTTTCCGGAGCATATTGGGCACTTTCTGCCAGCAGAATCACCTTTTTAGGGTCAAAAACTCGATTCTCAAAATTTGGCCTATGTACAGGCTTTTTTGGGTGCAGTGACCCCCCCCTAGGGGCAGAGACCCCGATAAGAATCCGACCCCTGACCCCACCCGACCCCCGACCCCCTCTTATAAAAGACCCCCCCCCCCCCAAATATCTGAGAAAAACCCTGGGTTTTTCCCGAGGAAACGCGGGTTTCTCCCTCTGTTGCATTGTTCGGGCTCCGTGCGGATCGTAGTGGGGTCACTTTGTTGGTGTAGGTGCCACACAACACCCCTGAAATGCGGAGGTGGTCCATCGAGAATGGGGGGTCGGAAACCCGGGGGTCGGAATCGAGGGGTCGGATATGGGGGTCAG
This sequence comes from Rhynchopus euleeides, assembly GCA_963210315.1. Taxonomy (NCBI): domain Eukaryota; phylum Euglenozoa; class Diplonemea; order Diplonemida; family Diplonemidae; genus Rhynchopus; species Rhynchopus euleeides. The sequence continues at coordinate 2,030,904 of OY723243.1, forward strand.
AGGGGGTCGGCCCCCCTCCCGACCCCCCATGGTTCTCGGGGGTCGGAATACGGGGGGTCGGAGGGGTCGGAAGGGTCAGAAAATGGGGGTCTGAAACTTGGGGTCGGAACTTTTGCACTATTTCTGCATACTTATGGAACGCTCGTGGCCCCAAAAAAAATATTTTGGAAATCTCACCCCGTCGGGCCCGTGGAGAAAAAGAAAAAACGCCGTGAAAAAAAGGGGAAAAAAACTAGGCGGAAAAAAACGCCGTGAAAAAAAGGGAACTTTTTTCACGGTGTAAAAAAACGCCGTGAAAATGTATGAAAGCTTTTTAGGTGGGGCGCAACGCCGTGAAAAATAGGAAACAATTACCGTTGGGTTTCCTGGCTTGTTGGAGCACTCATCAAAGCAGCATACATCCATATCTTGTCCGTCGGTGGACCACCAGGAGGGGGGGACCCGGTGTGAGGCACTTGGGTAGGCCAGGTAGGGGACCTGGGGGCTTGGGGTGGCGGTGAGTCTTCAAGTCGGGGGGCTGTGAGCGAGACCGCGACCGCGACCGCGAGCCAGAGGGCTGGGGCACTGGAGGCGCAGGGGCAGGACCCGGGGCAGATGCAGGAAGGACACGCTTGTTCCGCTTGTCGTCCTTTTCGATGAAGTCCAGGGGGGCTTTCTTCGACTGGTACGCCTTGGGGAGTTGAATGTGGCGGTACCGAGCCTGCTCAAGCAGGATGTTGCGGTCTTTCTGGAATGCCGAGTAATCCAGGCGGATCTTAGATGCGTCGACATTCCTTCTTGCACCGAAGCCAAAAGCCGCCAGTGACATGTTGTGGGAAGGGATATGGGGGTTGGATGAAACTGTGCGGGTGAGTGTAGATGGAACAGAAGGAGGGAGGCGGGTCGACCTGCGCGTGCAGTAGCAAACATCCAATTCCTGAACGATTTTGAGCCTTTCTTGCGACGTCGGATAGCGTCTCAGTGCTGGGCTCCTTCCGTGCGGAAACCTTTCATGCAACAAGCTGTATGCCTGGTAGAACCAGGCCAAACCGGGAAGCCCAAAAATGAGGAAAATCCTCAGCCCCCCAAATTTTTTTTGAAGAAAATCCTCAGCCCCCCAAAAAAAAATCTTGAAGAAAATCTTCAATCCCAAAAAGTGGGAAAATGGGGGGGGGAAAAAAAATGACGATTTCTTCGGGAAAATCGTCTTCGGGGAAGCCCTGCGTGAATAATTAGTCCGAGGGCCGGAGGCCCGAGGCCTTTTTTTCCTGCACGAGGGTGCAGTTGAGACCGACACGGGGTGCAGATGATGGTTTCTTGCCATCACCCGGAACTTTCGAGCACAGCACGACGGGACTGTTCTGCCTCGGACTTGGTCAGACCAGCCAGTACCAGGTTCTGCTGATTCACCCAAGAGGTGGCGGGAACGTCCCAGATTGGCACGGACACACCCAGACATGCCAGATCTGGGTGCGTGTGGGCTGAGACAGCAACTGTGGCTGTGTGTGGGTGTTGAACCTGCAGATGGCCCGAATCCACCTATACACGGCACACTGGGCCGGATATGGGTGTGGGTGGGTTGAGCCTGACAGTGTGTGCTGGGCCAGTCACTGGTGTCAGACTGTGTCACGTCCCGAAGGGACGCGGGAACAGCCCACACTGGGCCACAGAATCAGCCACAGCCAGATCCAGGCTGTTTCTGTGGCTGACAGTGTGTGCTGGGCCGTACAGTGTTCAGCAGGTCCCGCACACAAGGCAAATTCGGCAGGCAAAAAGTGGGGTGTGAGATCTCCACCCAGACTTCACCAGAACGGCCCGAGTCGCCACGCATTTGAATTTCCGTTCACATTTGGGGCAATCCTGTGAGTGGCTCCCACTTCCGTGGAGTTCTGCGGCAATCCCCAAACTGCACTACGGGAGCTTTTTCCTGCACTCCTGGCAGTCCTGGAGATATCTGCACTTAGTGCAGAAAAACGGCCCTGGAGTGCAAAAAAGTGCTCCAGGAGTACGTGCAAGAAAGTGCCGGGGATGCAAGAAAGTTTTTTTTGGGGTGCATTTTTGAGGGGGTGCCTTCAATGTTTGAGGTGACCCAACTAGCCTAGGGTGCGATGCAGCAAACAGACGTCCTGAGGATGGCGCGAGCGAGAGAGGAACCCATTCGGTACATGACTCCAGGGAATGGAGATGTGACAACGCAAGGAGGTGTCGTCACATGTCGCAACAGGCCGCAGCAAAGAAGGCTGCCAAGAAGCCGGTTGCTAAGGCAGCCAGCTCAATCCCCCTAGCAAAGAGGCGCCTTGTTGGAGACCCCCCGCAGCGCCGAGTGCCACGAACAGTGCGGTGGCAACCCTCCTCGACTTCCTGATGCCACAGGCCTAGAAGTCACGTATAGTCCATTCCGCCAGCACAGCAACCAGCCTGGTGCCCAGTGCGTGGTTTGTTGATCAGAATTGTTGTTGTTCATGTTCCTTGTGCTCAGAGCCCGTAGAATAAAATGAACAGAACCGCTGATCTTTCCCCAAGCAGCCTTGGAACAGATACAGGTCAGCGAGCAGTGCCAGTTTTGGCCTCAGACGGTCACTCCTGAACACGCCAGGTTCGTAATACCTTTGCAACACCACCTTAATTCCACACGCATAGCTCTCAGTGACTCGGTCAAATTGACTGACTGACTCTGATTGACTCTGATCGAAAAGTTGTCTGGGGCTATTGTACTGACTGACTCCGACTGACACTGACTCACAGGCAACTTCTGGGTCAGAGTCAGTCGGAGTCAGTCAGTACAATCGACCCCAGACAACTTTTCGATCAGAGTCAATCAGAGTCAGTCAGTCAATTTGACCGAGTCACTGAGAGCTATGCCACACGCCAACATGATCCACGTGATCAGCCGAGGCGAATGGTGGCTGTGTTGCTCACCTGTGTCAGTCTTGTTGACTGGTGTGCTGCAGTACGCGGGTCGGCGGGCCGTGGCTTGGCGGTGGTCGTCCCGCTCCACGTCGGGGGCAATCCCAGGCCCCCTTCCCCAACATGCTGCTGATTTTGATGATTTACGTGGTATGGTGTGAGCTAGATGGGTTCTGTCAGGACGGTGTATGTTGCCGGGGGGCGTGGGGCTGCCATGGAGTTGCACGGAGTGTATCCCTCTCGGGCATATCCCCTGTCATAAGAGCGTTCCTCTCTTTTGTCTCCTCCTTCAGCAGCCCCTTTTCCTCGTTTCTGACGGTGCGAGTCACCCTGAAACGCTACAACTCAGGGCCACCCACGGGGAGGGGGAAAAAATCGTACTACGCCTGATACTGTGGTGTAGCAGAAGCCCCCATATTTCGTAGTACGTTCGTGTTTAACCCCTTGGGGGTGTCGGTTTTATGTACCCTTTTGGGGCTCTTGGGAAACCTGAGTTGTGGATCTTCAGCCACCAGGAGGGACACAGTGTGAGGCAGGCACCTGTGCCTGCCTCACACCGCGATTGACGTCCTCCAGTTTCGGAAGCTTTGCTTTTCCATGACCTTACGTCCCTTCTGGAAACAGGGGGGCGTTTCCTCACTGGGTTGATCTCAGTCGCACATGCACTTTGTTTCCTTCAGACAGCGGCTCGCGAAGGAGACCAGTGGAGTCTTCCATCTTCTGCTGACAGCATCCCTTCGGTCTGCCATGTTCGCAGCAGGCCCCTCAGTGAGGGGCATGCAGCGAACTTCTATAAACATTGGACACAGCGAAGTGCTCTTGGAGTACCTCCAATGGGTCAATCTCTGCGCTTCCACAGAGGCCCGCAACTTCACCCGATCGTACCCCCCTTGTGCCAGGTTGTGTTGAAGGAGTGGAGCCACCTTCAGGCAGCCATGGGTCACGGCGACTCTGTGTCGTTGGCCTCCTATCTGGAGGCGTCAGCATCTGGGATACAACGACTGCACAGTGTGCCCTAAAATGCATTAGAGTGGTTGCAGGTGTGACGCAACAGGGTGGTTCCGTGTGGTGAGTGCAACCCCCCGACGGACAAGATAAGGACGTATGCTGCTTTGATGAGTGCTCCAACAAGCCAGGAAACCCAATGGTAATTGTTTCCTATATTTCACGGCGTTGCGCCCCACCTAAAAAGTTTTCATACATTTTCACGGCGTGAATTTTTTTCCCTTTTTTTTCACGGCGTTTTTTCCTGCCCGAAAAACCACATCCCGTCGTCAAGACCGTTCCACAAGTATGATTTCTAAGGGGGTCAGAAAATGGGGGGTTGCAAACTTGGGGGTCAGAGTATGAGGGGTCGGCCCCCCTCCCGACCCCCTCCGACCCCCCCACACAGGGTTTGCAAAACTCCGTCCTTTTGAATATTTGGGACTTCTGCGGATCGTAGTGGGGTCATTTCGTGGATAGAAGTGCCAAGCTTCACTCATGAAATGTGGGTCTGGTCCAGGGATAGTCGTGGGAGGAGATGCCTGGGAGGCACACACCATGCCACCCTACCCACCCACCCAACGGGACCCTCCCCGACCCCCTCCTCGGGTTTTTCAAAAACCCGTTCTTTTGAATATTTGGAGTTTGTGCGGATCGCAGTGGGGTCATTTTGGCCATGGGGTGCCTAAGAACACCCCTTATTGGTGGTCCCCATTCAGGCAAATTTCTCAAGGAAATAGTAAGGCGACCCCCTCGGACCCCCTCCCGACCCCCGACCCCTGACCCCCCCGACCCCCGACCCCCTCTTATCGGGGTCTATGCCTAGGGGGGGGGGGGTGGGTATTAAATTTAGTGTTAACATGGCCTTCGCTCGAATGTGGTGTCTTATGATATTGATCTGATGGGTGTTGCTCTGATTTTTCCTTCAGGGCTGTAGTGTCATCCGGTAGCACATTACCCAATGTATGTTCGAATGTGCAGAGAAGCGAGGATGTGTCCCACAACACAGTGTGGGTTCGTTTCGACCGGCACAGGTCTGTCATATTGTGGTTTGGGATAGCGTGATTGTCTCGCCGAGTGTCTCCTCGAGTGCACAACGTGAGAACCGGACCCGCTATCCCAGACTGTCACCTGGCATCACGAGTGAAGGCCGTCTCCCCTCCCCGGGCTCCCAATACAAAGAGAAGGGGGTTTCTGGGCTTCGCTGGAACACCCCCCCTCTCTTTATATCCCCAACCCGTGTTATAAAAATGGCGACGGGGTTGTGTGCCATTTCTGGCCAAACAGAAAAAATGTTTTGTATCTTCAACCCTCCACCCCCCCCCCCCCCCCCGCCGAGTGACGGAGGCCACCCTTTCGGTGCCTTTCCTGTTCTCGCCCTTTAGTTCCCATCACCCATCCCCCCCTCGCCCCCACACCCCATCCCCAACCCTTCTTGCTATTTTCTGAAAGAACGCGTTATGGAGAGATTTGGTGGCGCTTGACACTCTTGTTCCCAAGCTTTGTGCCGCTAAGGCGATGTCCCTTGTTGGCCCGAAGCAGCACTTTCTTGGTGCCGTTGGAGTTACCAGTGGAGTTACTGCGCATTCCCCCCCCCCCCCCCCTCTCCTCTCTGTCGTATAACCCCCCTCCCCCCCCAGTGTCACGGTGCAGATCGCAGAGCAAACTACAAAATGTATTCGACTCCCGAAGTGTGTCCACTCTGCGTTGCCTCGTTACCCTGACTCCCCCCTGTGTTGTGCAACGAGAAGACGTGGGCACCAGCCGGTGCAGTGCGGATTTCCCTTCCAGTGGGGATTGTTGCATAATTACGATGATGAAAATCTCAAGGGGCGACCAGGGGGTGGGGGTGGGGTGTGGGGTGGGAGAGATGAGACAGCAGGATATCGCACAAACAAAACAGCGCTGTCAACGCTTTTTCTCAGGTGTAACCCCGCCCCCCACAGTGTTCCTATTTCGTGTGTATTTCTCTTGTATAATGCAAACGCGTGTTATACGGTTTTTTGAAATACATCACACCGCACCGGAACCCCCACCACCACCACCCCCTCCCTTCCCCGTACACATACACGGTCACCTGCACCTCATTCATGCCATGCCAAGAGTTGTGTTCACGGTGAGAAGGCACCGAGCACACCTGCTCTTTGTTGCAACTTCCGCTGTTCAACACACACGCCACGCATCCCAAGGGCAACCACGGATGGAAAAGGCATGGTATTTTTTTCCCCCCAAACAAGCTTGCTTGTTTGGGCAAAAGGGTCCGCTCGTGCGCACAAACAAACCCCGGACTCTTTTTGCTCTGCAGCGTGTGTTTATCATGTCTGATCCCTTCTCCTACCAAGTATACGTTGCGGTGGTCGGGTCTCGGGTTGACCACTTCAGCAGCGGGCAATCCTATTAGTCGGGCCCGGCTACCGCGTTGTGGCAGCCTGCATAACGAGTGAAGGGATGCCAAGCTCCGTGCCTAAAGCCTTTCTCAAACTTCGTATCACCCCCCACCCCCTGTTTCGGGATATTTTGTTAAAATACATCGTGGAACAACCAGCTTCTACATGCGACCCCCTTGCAATTGTCTTGTACCGTCCGGCACATCTGTGCCCCCTGCCCTGCATCCTTCTCCCTCCCTGCAATGCATTGGGTCTCCGGAACACCCCCCCCCCCCTCCTCCAGCGCAACCTCTCTGGCACAACCTGCACACCGAGTGACGGGGATCGACTCCGTGTGTTGACTTTCTCTACTTTGCTACACCCCCCCCCCCGGCCCCCCCCCCCAAGGCTGGACAAATGCTGCATTTTAAAAATAAAAAACATAAAATAAAATAAAGTGCAATAAAATGCAGTAAAGTGCAGTAAAATGCAGTAAAGTGCAATAAAGTGCAGGAGAGCGTGTTGTAGGGGTGGCTCGGCGTGACGGTGGGCAGGATGCTGACCTGCCGTGCCAGGGGACCCTGATCCGCCCACTCTGGCCAACACAAGGCCACCAAGGCAGTGCCCCCGCCAGGCCCGCCCTGCTGCTGTTCGGCATGCTTGATGCTGCTTCCGAGTGCCGGGGCCAATCAGGCAGCAGGCGCACCCCAGCACCGCAGGCGCAGCAGGGCGGACCAGCACGGCGGTGTGCGGTGGGCAGTCCACCTTCCTCGGACGTTGTACAGCTGAGCTCTGGCGTACGGGTTCTTCACCATCCCGTTCGGGGAGGCTGGACATCAGAGCGGACTGAAAGCACTCAAAGCAGGACTGAAGCCAGGCGGAGGCCGCACCGATCAGGTCCTGCGAACCCACCGACCCAACATAGGCAGGGCACATCCATCCCGGCCTGCATTCTCTGCCGGAGCCTTGGTGCGTCCCTGTGACCTTCAGGAGAACCTCCGTGCAGGAGCGGTACTTTTTGCCATCTTCTGCGGGTTTGCGGCTGTCCGCAAACTTGCAGACGTGGCTGCACCTCTGTAAAGTGGGTGTGACTCCAGCATTTGGCCTGTCCATAGTGGTCCTCCCAGCTGTACGTATGCGAAGCCCAAGGCACCACTAAGGACCATGCACTTTATCCAAAAATCCGGAAAATAAAATACAATAAAATGCAGTAAAATGCAGTAAAATAAAGTGCAGTAAAGTGCAGTAAAAATTTGCTGCCAGCCTTGCCCCCCCCCCCCTCCGACACCCCCCCTCCGACAGGTGCACGTGTGCGCACAAACAAACGTGTGTGTTACACAAGCACGCAACAGGCGTTTGGAACAACGATCCCTCACAGTGGAGGGGTAGTTGGGCAGCGCTTTTGGGTGGCAAACATAATCGACCGTGTCCTGTTGTGGCACTGTTATGGCTGTGCACACAGGGCACACCTACAATCAGGCAAAATCCCCAGACACGGTGTTGGTATTCATTCACCCAGGTTTCATTGGCGCACAGAGAACAAACAGGATATTTGTGTGGGCCGAAAACACTTCGCACTGGACACAAGTACCGTCGAGATCCACGCGAGCTGCACAATTTGGAATTCTCGGCAAACCCACCAGATTGGTTCGATGCAATGTGCCAAAAAGTGTCTCAAAACCGCCCCACTTTTTTGGTGTTGCTGAAAGGCCCAAATTGCGTAGTTCGTGCGTAGTTTTGCGTAGTTTGTGCGTACATTGTGCATAAGCAATAATGCCACTTTTTTATTCTCTCCAGTGGGAAGCACGCTACCTCCAATACAGAGCCCAGACTGCACCAACACTACCACCGGCCTCGTCCCAGACCTTGTGGTGCCCATTTCCTGATGTCGGGGCCCTCCATGTATCCCAAATATCCACCCAGGCCCTCTGGTTTGCAGGAAGTCACTCTTCTGACTGCTGCGGAAGGACCTGTCTCTGGAGGCCTTAGGAGCCTGGCTCGAGACTCACCAAACTAGGTTGTCCGAGTCTCGAACCTCGGAAGACACATCAGTCAGCCCTCGCCCTTGTTTGTCTGTACCTGGGACCAACAGATGGCAACGCACTCTCAAGACAAGCCATAGCTCACTTGACAGTGGCTGAAGGCTAATGACACTGCCTGCGAAACCCCTTATCACTACAGAGCCGAGACTGGACCAAAACGCCCCCGAAAGGGGCCCCCTACTCGGGTGTTCAAAACCCCGTTCCTTTGACTATTTGGAATCTGTGCGGATCGTAGTGGGGTCATTTCTGTGGTCGAGCTGTCAAGCTTCGTCCGTGAAACGTGGGTCTGGTTCAGGGGCTGGTCATAGGATGTGACTGAGAGGCAACCACACCAGCCCACCCAGCGGGACCCCCTCCTTGGGTATTCCAAAAACCCGTTATTTGGAACGTTTGGGGTCTGTGCGGATCGCAGTGGGGTCGTTTTGGCCATGGGGTGTCCATTTACACCTCTTACTGGGAACACCAATTGGGTGAAAACACCCCCCCTCATACCCCCCTACCCCCCGAGTACTCGGGGGGTAGGGGGGCCTGTAGAGGGCACACATTGTGATTTTTCGGCAAACAAACCTGTTTCTTTGCACGATACATGTGATTCAGAGTGGTCCCTGACTGGTATTCGAAAATTTTCGGCATTTTTTCAGCCTTTTTGAGCTAATTACTGGTCCCGCCCCAGTACAAAATAAAAAAGTGACATTACGAGGCCATATTGCGTAGTTCGTGCGTACTTGTGCGTAGTTCGTGCGCACATCATGCGAAGCACTTTCAGCAACACCATTTTTGCTCCTATATTTTTGCGGATCATCTCTCTGTTTCTCACCTTTTCTGGCTTCTCAAGAGAAGGGGCTTACCTGTTATCGTGAGCCTGTCCGCGAGGGTGTGTGTGTGGGTTTGGGACCGCCATCCGAGGGTAGCGGTTGCCTGACCCAGCCTCTTCCACAACAGCTGCCACCCCAAGCCACCCTGTCCTGTCCAACGGTGTGGGTGCAACGAGGCCTCTGAATGGTATGGGTTGTGTGGATTGGTGTGGACAGGTCGGTGCAGTGCCCTCATCGCCCCCCCCCCGCCCACATTTATTTTGTTATGCCGTTGGAGCCGTCCTGCCGCCCTTCTCCATCTTCTACTAAACAAAACAAAAACTGACAACACAGGTCGCACTAAAAAAAAAATCTTCCTCGGCTTTGTACCTTCCTGTCATTTTTAGATCGGCTTCCGGTTGTCTGTGTACTGTAAAACGCCTCCTCCAGGGTGGCGTGCCTTGCTTCTCGTTCCTTCGTTTTATTTGCTAACTTTTGTCTCATCTGTTTCCGTGCCTCAAACAAGAACGAGATGGTGTGTAAGCTGATGACCTGATCAATGCGTCTGCTATATCTTCAGGTGAATTCAACGATGGCTTCTTGATTTGGACTGCGTACAAATTGAGAGTTTTGTCAAGAAATTGGAATCGTGCCGAATGCCGAGATGGGTCAGCACATAGTCAATGAAGTAGCCGTGGTGAATTTCGTTCGAAGTACGTTCGGCAAGAAGCAGTGCCTTTCCCCCTCCCCATTGCGACGGACACAACTGCGTATTGACATGTATGCTGTGGCCAGCCATCATGGCAGTGACATACACCACGTACCGCACAGCACCACACGTATCCTGTACCCCCCCCCCCCCTGTGGTTTGTATAGTTGTATTTATTGTACGGACGCGCGTCGCAAGCGCGTGAGGGAAAACCATGGTGCAACCAGACGATGACACCGTCTCCACATATACAAGGGATTACCAGCGCCCCCCTGACGGCTCGTACAGCCCAGGGCGGAGTGTCTCGCGTTCGCAGGCAGCTGGCGCGCCCTCTGACTTCGAGGGTCAGACACAATACCTGACGGAGTACCAGGGGTACAACACAGAGCACCTCAGCCAGCACCGTCAGCGCAACGACTACGCTTCGGAGACACAGCAGACCCATGGCGACGTTGATCACTTCCGCACCAGTGCCCAGGAGAGCTACGCGGCCCCGGAGTCATCGGCGTATGTGAAGCCTGTGGGTCGTGAAGGCGCTGGGATGGAGGTTACCCACGCTGACCCTGACCACTTCCGCACCAGCAAGCAAAAAGACTATGCCGCTCCTGAAGCCAGCGCATACCAGGACAGAGCTGCGCAGCCTGCTGTCCCGGATCACGTCGCCGCAAGCACCGACCCTGACCACTTCCGGACAAGCAAGCAGAGTGACTACGTCGCACCCGATGCGTCTGCCTACCAGAAGCCCAGCGGCACGGACTACCCAGACATGGAGGTGATGCAGACAGACCCCCAGCACTTCCGCACACTTGCGCAGGATAACTACGGTGCTCCCGACCCCAGTGCCTACACCAAGCCCCAGTCGACGGCTCGGGGGCTCCCTGAGTCCTCGCACGCCGACCCTGACCACTTCCGCACCAGCAAGCAGAACGACTACCAGGCTCCTGACAGCTCTGCTTACGACAAGCAGGGTGCGGCAGATGCACCGCCTGCACAGGATGCTTACCAGACTGACCCCGATCACTTCAAGACGTCCAAGCAGCAGGACTACGCTGCGCCGGATGCGTCTGCGTATTCCAGGGTGCAGGGAGGCACATATCCAGAGGCGGAGGTGATGCATGCTGACCCCAGCCACTTCCTCACAACTCAGCAGCAGCAGTACCAGGCGCCTGACGAGGCGTCGTACCCTCGCTCCCGGAATGCGGCAGCCCCTCAGGCAGAGGTGACACACGCCGACCCCGACCACTTCCGCACCAGCAAGCAGCAGGACTATCAGGCTCCTGACAGCTCTGCTTACGACAAACAGGGTGCGGCAGGTGCACCGCCTGCACAGGATGCTTACCAGACTGACCCTGACCACTTCAAGACGTCCAAGCAGCAGGACTACGCTGCTCCGGATGCGTCTGCGTACCACCGCCCTGAGGGGACTCAGGTTCCGCATGTCGAGCCCACCAACGCTGACCCCAGCCACTTCCTCACAACTCAGCAGCAGCAGTACCAGGCGCCTGACGAGGCGTCGTACCCTCGCTCCCGGAATGCGGCAGCACCACAGACGGAGGTGACACACGCCGACCCCGACCACTTCCGCACCAGCAAGCAGCAGGACTACCAGGCTCCTGACGGATCAGCGTACAAGCGTCCGGACCTGAACAGCTCCGGCGAGTACCCGGAGCCACTTCGGCCTGACCCTGACCACTTCAAGACATCCAAGCAGCAGGACTACGCTGCTCCGGATGCGTCTGCGTACCAGCGCCCTGAGGGGACGCAGGTTCCGCACGCCGAGCCCACCAGTACTGACCCCAACCACTTCCTCACAACTCAGCAGCAGCAGTACCAGGCGCCTGACGAGGCGTCGTACCCCCGCTCCCGGAATGCGGCAGCACCACAGACGGAGGTGACACACGCCGACCCCGACCACTTCCGCACCAGCAAGCAGCAGGACTACCAGGCGCCTGACAGCTCTGCGTACCAGCGTCCGGAGCAGGGGCAAGTGCCGGAGGCAGCGCAACTCCACGCAAACCCAGACCACTTCCAGACGAGCACACAGCGGGACTACCAGGCGCCGGACCCATCGGCCTACGCACGGCTTGAAGGAGGTGAGAGCCTGCAGCCAGAACTTCAGCCAACTGACCCTGACCACTTCCGCACCAGTAAGCAGCAGGACTACCAGGCGCCTGATGCATCGGCATACCAGCGTGGCCAGCAGGCACCAGGAACCCAAGTCGACGCAACGCACGCCGATCCCGACCACTTCCGCACCAGCAAGCAGCAGGACTACCAGGCGCCTGACGAGTCTGCGTACGCCAGGCCTGAGGGTGTTGCCAGCCCTGGTCGCGAACTGACGCGCGCGGACCCCGACCACTTCCGCACAAGCAAGCAGCAAGACTACGGTGCCCCTGATGACTCCGCTTATGCTCGGCCGGAAGGCGTCGTCAGTCCGAGTCGCGAGCTGACTCGTGCTGACCCTGACCACTTCCGTACCAGCAAGCAGCAGGACTACGCCGCGCCGGACAAGGATGCCTACGCACGCCCTGAGGGCATGCAGAGTGAGCGCCGTGACCTCACCACTGCCGATCCGGACCACTTCCGCACCAGCAAGCAGCAGGACTACCAGGCTCCGGATGAGTCTGCCTACGCTCGTCCTGAGGGGGCGGCAAGCCCTGGCCGTGAACTGACGCGTGCCGACCCTGACCACTTCAGGACCAGCAAGCAGCAGGACTACGGTGCCCCTGACCAGGATGCCTACGCTCGCCCCGACGGTGTTGTGAGCCCCAGCCGTGAGCTGACACGTGCCGACCCTGACCACTTCCGCACGAGCAAGCAGCAGGACTACGCCGCGCCGGACAAGGATGCCTACGCACGCCCTGAGGGCCTGCAGAGCGAACGCCGTGACCTCACCACTGCCGATCCGGACCACTTCCGGACTAGCAAGCAGCAGGACTACCAGGCGCCTGACGAGTCTGCGTACGCTCGTCCCGAGGGGGCTGCGAGCCCTGGCCGTGAACTGACGCGTGCGGATCCTGACCACTTCAGGACCAGCAAGCAGCAGGACTACGGTGCCCCTGATGAGTCTGCCTACGCGCGCCCCGAAGGTGTTGTGAGCCCGAGTCGCGAATTGACACGTGCTGACCCTGACCACTTCCGCACCAGCAAGCAGCAGGACTACGCAGCACCTGACCAGGACGCCTACGCACGCCCTGAGGGCCTGCAGAGCGAACGCCGTGACCTCACCACTGCCGATCCGGACCACTTCCGGACTAGCAAGCAGCAGGACTACCAGGCGCCTGACGAGTCTGCGTACGCCAGGCCGGAGGGTGCTGCGAGTCCCAGTCGGGAGCTGACACGTGCTGACCCCGACCACTTCAGGACCAGCAAGCAGCAGGACTACGGTGCTCCTGATGAGTCTGCTTACGCCCGTCCTGAGGGTGTCGCCAGCCCCAGCCGCGAGCTGACACGTGCCGACCCTGACCACTTCCGCACAAGCAAGCAGCAGGACTACGCTGCACCTGACCAGGATGCCTACGCGCGTCCTGAGGGCCTGCAGAGCGAACGCCGTGACCTCACGACAGCCGACCCTGACCACTTCCGCACCAGCAAGCAGCAGGACTACCAGGCTCCTGATGAGTCTGCCTACGCCCGGCCGGAGGGTGTTGTCAGCCCTGGTCGTGAACTGACGCGTGCCGATCCGGACCACTTCAGGACCAGCAAGCAGCAGGACTACGGTGCCCCGGACGAGTCTGCCTACGCCAGGCCGGAGGGTGTTGCGAGCCCGGGTCGTGAGCTGACGCGTGCTGACCCTGACCACTTCCGTACCAGCAAGCAGCAGGACTACGCAGCACCTGACCAGGATGCGTACGCACGTCCTGAGGGCCTGCATAGCGAACGCCGTGAGCTGACTGCTGCTGACCCGGACCACTTCCGCACCAGCAAGCAGCAGGACTACCAGGCTCCCGATGAGTCTGCGTACGCTCGTCCCGAGGGGGCGGCAAGCCCTGGCCGTGAACTCACGCGTGCTGACCCTGACCACTTCCGCACCAGCAAGCAGCAGGATTACGGTGCCCCGGACGAGTCTGCATACGCTCGCCCGGAAGGTGTTCTGAGCCCGAGCCGCGAGCTGACTCGTGCTGACCCGGACCACTTCCGCACAAGCAAGCAGCAGGACTACGCAGCACCTGACCAAGATGCATACGCCCGTCCTGAGGGCCTCCAGAGTGAACGCCGTGAGCTGACCACTGCCGACCCTGACCACTTCCGCACAAGCAAGCAGCAGGACTACCAGGCTCCCGATGACTCAGCCTACGCCAGGCCTGAGGGTGTTGCCAGCCCTGGCCGCGAGCTGACGCGTGCTGACCCTGACCACTTCCGTACCAGCAAGCAGCAGGACTACGGTGCACCTGACGAGTCTGCCTATGCCCGTCCTGAGGGTGTTGTCAGCCCCAGCCGCGAGCTGACACGTGCTGACCCGGACCACTTCAGGACTAGCAAGCAGCAGGACTACGCCGCACCGGGCCAGGATGCGTACGCTCGTCCTGAGGGCCTGCACAGCGAGCGCCGTGAGCTGACAACTGCAGACCCGGACCACTTCCGCACCAGCAAGCAGAACGACTACCAGGCTCCTGACGAGTCTGCGTACGCCAGGCCTGAGGGTGTTGCCAGTTCGGGCAGGGAACTGACACGTGCAGACCCTGACCACTTCCGCACCAGCAAGCAGCAGGATTACGGGGCGCCCGACGAGTCCGCGTACGCTCGCCCGGAGGGTGTTGTCAGCCCGAGCCGTGAGCTGACGCGTGCTGACCCTGACCACTTCAGGACCAGCAAGCAGCAGGACTACGGTGCTCCTGATGAGTCTGCTTATGCGCGCCCTGAGGGGCTCCAGAGTGAGCGCCGTGAGCTCACTGCCGCTGACCCGGACCACTTCAGGACCAGCAAGCAGCAGGACTACCAGGCTCCTGATGAGTCCGCCTACGCTCGCCCCGAGGGTGTTGCCAGCCCTGGGCGGGAGTTGACACGTGCCGACCCTGACCACTTCCGCACCAGCAAGCAGCAGGACTACGGTGCCCCAGACGAGTCTGCCTACGCGTGCCCTGAGGGTGTCGTGAGTCCGAGCCGTGAGCTAACACGCGCCGATCCGGACCATTTCCGCACCAGCAAGCAGCAGGACTACGCCGCACCTGACCAGGATGCGTATGCCCGTCCTGAGGGACTGCACAGTGAGCGCCGTGAGTTGACTGCTGCCGATCCGGACCACTTCCGCACTAGCAAGCAGCAGGACTACCAGGCTCCTGACGAGTCCGCCTACGCAAGGCCTGAGGGTGTCGCAAGCCCCGGTCGGGAATTGACGCGTGCAGACCCTGACCACTTCCGCACGAGCAAGCAGCAGGACTACGGTGCCCCGGACGAATCTGCGTATGCGCGCCCTGAGGGCGTTGCCAGCCCTAGTCGCGAGCTCACCCGTGCTGACCCCGATCACTTCCGCACAAGCAAGCAGCAGGACTACGCCGCACCCGATCGCGATGCGTATGCCCGGCCGGAAGGGCTGCAGAGTGAGCGCCGTGAGTTGACTACTGCCGACCCGGACCACTTCCGCACCAGCAAGCAGAACGACTACCAGGCTCCGGATGAGTCTGCGTACGCCAGGCCTGAGGGTGTTGCCAGTCCTGGACGGGAGCTCACGCGTGCAGACCCTGACCACTTCCGCACCAGCAAGCAGCAGGACTACGGTGCCCCTGACGAGTCTGCGTACGCGCGCCCTGAGGGCGTTGTCAGCCCGAGCCGTCAGCTTACGCGTGCGGACCCTGACCACTTCCGGACTAGCAAGCAGCAGGACTACGCAGCACCTGACCAGGACGCCTACGCGCGTCCTGAGGGCCTGCATAGTGAGCGCCGTGAGTTGACTGCTGCCGACCCCGACCACTTCCGCACAAGCAAGCAGAACGACTACCAGGCGCCTGACGAGTCGGCCTACGCTCGACCTGAGGGTGTTGCCAGCCCTGGCAGGGAACTCACGCGCGCGGACCCTGACCACTTCAGGACCAGCAAGCAGGAGGACTACGGCGCGCCCGACGAGTCTGCGTACGCGCGCCCCGAAGGTGTAATGAGCCCGAGCCGCGAACTCACACGTGCCGATCCGGACCACTTCCGCACCAGCAAGCAGCAGGACTACGCCGCGCCGGACCAGGATGCGTATGCACGTCCTGAGGGCCTGCAGAGTGAGCGCCGTGAGTTGACTGCTGCTGACCCCGACCACTTCCGCACCAGCAAGCAGCAGGACTACCAGGCGCCTGATGAGTCCGCTTACGCTCGTCCTGAGGGTGTTGCGAGTCCGGGCAGGGAAATGACGCGTGCCGACCCTGACCACTTCCGCACAAGCAAGCAGCAGGATTACGGTGCCCCGGACGAGTCTGCATACGCTCGGCCTGAGGGTGTCGTCAGCCCGAGCCGCGAACTCACACGTGCTGACCCGGACCACTTCAGGACCAGCAAGCAGCAGGACTACGCCGCACCTGACCAGGATGCGTACGCGCGTCCTGAGGGTCTCCAGAGTGAGCGCCGTGAGCTGACTGCTGCGGACCCGGACCACTTCCGCACCAGCAAGCAGCAGGACTACCAGGCTCCTGATGAGTCTGCGTACGCTCGCCCCGAGGGTGTCGCGAGCCCTGGGCGGGAGTTGACACGTGCTGACCCTGACCACTTCCGCACGAGCAAGCAGCAGGACTACGGTGCCCCGGACGAATCCGCTTATGCTCGCCCCGAGGGTGTCGTCAGCCCCAGCCGCGAGCTGACACGTGCCGACCCTGACCACTTCCGCACCAGCAAGCAGCAGGACTACGCAGCACCTGACCAGGATGCGTACGCACGTCCTGAGGGCCTGCACAGTGAACGCCGTGAATTGACTGCCGCAGACCCTGACCACTTCCGCACCAGCAAGCAGAACGACTACCAGGCTCCTGATGAGTCGGCTTACGCTCGCCCCGAGGGCGTTGCCAGCCCTGGCAGGGAACTGACGCGTGCAGACCCTGACCACTTCCGCACGAGCAAGCAGCAGGATTACGGTGCCCCAGACGAGTCTGCGTACGCGCGCCCTGAGGGCGTTGTCAGCCCGAGCCGTCAGCTTACGCGTGCGGACCCTGACCACTTCCGCACCAGCAAGCAGCAGGACTACGCAGCACCTGACCAGGATGCCTACGCGCGTCCTGAGGGCCTGCACAGTGAGCGCCGTGAACTGACTGCCGCCGACCCGGACCACTTCCGCACCAGCAAGCAGAACGACTACCAGGCGCCTGACGAGTCTGCGTACGCGAGGCCCGAGGGTGTTGCCAGCCCTGGTCGCGAGCTCACGCGTGCTGACCCTGACCACTTCCGCACGAGCAAGCAGCAGGACTACGGTGCCCCGGATGAGTCTGCTTACGCGCGGCCTGAGGGCGTCGGCAGCCCGAGCCGCGAGCTGACTCGTGCCGACCCTGACCACTTCCGCACCAGCAAGCAGCAGGACTACGCAGCACCTGACCAGGATGCATACGCGCGTCCTGAGGGCCTGCACAGTGAGCGCCGTGAGCTGACTGCTGCTGACCCTGACCACTTCCGCACCAGCAAGCAGAACGACTACCAGGCTCCTGATGAGTCTGCGTACGCCAGGCCTGAGGGTGTTGCCAGTCCTGGACGGGAGCTCACGCGTGCCGACCCCGACCACTTCCGCACCAGCAAGCAGCAGGACTACGGTGCACCTGACCAAGATGCATACGCCCGTCCTGAGGGTGTTGTCAGCCCCAGCCGCGCCCTGACGCGCGCCGACCCTGACCACTTCCGCACGAGCAAGCAGCAGGATTACGGTGCTCCTGACCAAGATGCATACGCACGTCCTGAGGGCCTGCAGAGTGAGCGCCGTGAGTTGACTGCTGCCGACCCCGACCACTTCCGCACCAGCAAGCAAAACGACTACCAGGCGCCTGATGAGTCAGCTTACGCCAGGCCTGAAGGTGTTGCCAGCCCTGGGCGGGAACTGACGCGGGCTGACCCGGACCACTTCAGGACCAGCAAGCAGCAGGATTACGGTGCGCCCGATGACTCTGCTTACGCTCGTCCTGAGGGTGTTACTAGTCCCAGCCGCGAACTTACTCGTGCCGACCCTGACCACTTCAGGACGAGCAAGCAGCAGGACTACGCAGCCCCTGACCAGGATGCCTACGCACGCCCTGAGGGACTGCAGAGCGAGCGCCGTGAGTTGACTGCTGCCGACCCCGACCACTTCCGCACCAGCAAGCAGCAGGACTACGGCGCTCCGGATGCATCCGCCTATTCTCGCCCGCAAGGTCTTGAGAGTCCCTCACGTGCCCTTACCCGTGCCGACCCTGACCATTTCAGGACCAGCAAGCAGCAGGACTACGGTGCTCCTGACCAGGATGCCTACGCTCGCCACGAAGGTGTTACGAGTCCTTCCAGAGATCTGACTCGTGCTGACCCGGACCACTTCCGGACGAGCAAGCAGCAGGACTACGGTGCCCCTGACCAGGATGCCTACGCCCGTCCTACCGGCTTGCAGAGTGAGCGCCGCGAGCTGACTGCTGCTGATCCCGACCACTTCAGGACCAGCAAGCAGCAGGACTACGGTGCCCCTGATGCTTCGGCCTATGCTCGTGCTGAGGGTCTTGAGAGTCCTTCGCGTGCCCTGTCGCGTGCCGACCCCGACCACTTCCGCACCAGCAAACAGCAGGACTACGGTGCCCCTGATGAGTCTGCATACGCGCGCCCTGAGGGTGTCGTGAGTCCGAGCCGTGAGCTCACACGTGCTGACCCTGACCACTTCCGCACAAGCAAACAGCAGGATTACGGTGCTCCTGACCAGGATGCGTACGCACGCCCTGAGGGCCTGCAGAGTGAGCGCCGTGGCCTCACGACTGCCGATCCGGATCACTTCCGCACTAGCAAGCAGGATGACTATGGCGCTCCTGATTCCTCAGCGTACGCTCGTCCTCATGGTGGTGAGAGCCCCTCTCGTGCACTGACGCGTGCTGACCCCGACCACTTCCGCACCAGCAAGCAGCAGGACTATGGCGCTCCTGACCAGGATGCGTATGCGCGGCCGTCTGGACAGGAGAGCGAACGCCGCGATCTGACTGCTGCTGACCCCGACCACTTCCGCACCAGCAAGCAGCAGGACTACGGTGCCCCTGGCCAGGATGCCTACGCCAGGCCTAGCGCCGTTGGGAGCGAACGGCGTCCACTGACTGCTGCGGACCCGGATCACTTCCGCACCAGCAAGCAGGATGACTACGTCGCACCGCACAGTGATGCGTACCCGAAGTCAACCACTGCTCCGAGCCCCACCCGCGACTTGTCCAAGGCTGACGACGGACACTTCAAGACGAGCAAGCAGCAGGACTACGCTGCTCCCGGAAAGGATGCCTATGCTCGGCACGGTGCACCGACGAGCCAGCGCCGTTCCCTGTCCAAGGCTGACCCCGACCACTTCAAGACCAGCAAGCAGCAGGACTATGGTGCTCCTGACGCCTCTGCCTACTCCACTCCTGCCAGGGCAGTGGATGCAAAGACTCGGAGCCAGTCTGCTGTTGGGCCCGATCACTTCCGCACCAGCAAGCAGCAGGACTATGCTGCTCCTGGCCAGGACAGCTACCCCCGGCCACGTGCCGGTAGCCAGAGTGGTGTCAAGGCCCTCACGAAGGCTGAGCCGGACCACTTCAAAACCAGCAAACAGGCGGACTTCAAGCGCCCTGAGTCATCTGCTTACAACCGTGCTTCCTCCGGGACGGCTCCCGAGGTCACTGGGACAAAGGCGGATCCGGAACACTTCCTGTCCAGCCAGAGGCGCGACTACCCCAACCACCGTGGGACATTCACCCCCCGCACGGAAAGCATCCGCCGCGAGGCCAAGCTGAGCCGTGCCGACCCTGGCCACTTCCAGACCTCCAAGCAGAGGGACCACACAGCCCCAGAGAAGACCGCTTATCCGCAGCCTCAGGTCCGCAGGATCCCGTCAACCAGGCCAAGTGTCGCAGGCGCGGATCACTTCAAGTCAAGCAAGCAGGCCGACTACGCCGCTCCTGACAAGAGTGCATACGCACGCCCCCGGGCGCAGACCGATGCCGGGAGCTCGCGTAGGCTCTCGAAGGCTGACCCCGACCACTTCACCACAAGCAAGCAAGCTGACTACAAGAAGCACAACCTTGCAGACTCTGTGCGTCGCCAGCAGGTTTCCGAGCGCCGTGGCCAGCCGGGGCTGACGAAGGCCTCCGACGACCACTTCAAGACACACAACCAGAAGTCATTTGCCTCCCCTGCACGCTCCGCATACAGTGTCCCCTCGAGGGCAGAGGGCACGCCACGCGCACCGTCCAAGGCGGGTGCTGATCACTTCAAGACCAGCAAGCAAACTGATTATGCCGCCCCGGACAGGTCGGCGTATGCAAGGTATGCCAAGAGGGAGTGCTGTGCTGCAGCCACCGCTTTGCCCTCCAGGATGTCAGCCAGCGGGTCGGAGAGGCGCGAGCTGAGCAAGGCTGGGCCTGACCACTTCACTTCCCACAACCGGGCGGCCTTTGGGGCGCCCGACACTGGGTCGTACGCACGGAGCAGGGTATGTCCATGGCGCCTGCCGCAGCCAACCACTTGCCACCCGCCTCCACAGGGGAGCGTCGCGCGTACCGCGCAGCTGTCCCACGCAGGGCCGGACCACTTCAAGACATCCAAGCAAGCTGCCTTCGGGGCTCCTCCGGTATGTTGGCTGCACTGTGCACGAGGCGATGCCATCACTGCCATCCCACAGAGGAGTGCGTACCCTCAGTCGTCGTCGTCGGTGCAGAGGTCGCATGAGATGACCAGCGCAGGGGCTGACCACTGGAAGTATGGCGTGCATGTTTGAATAAAATCCCAGTCAGCTTTGTTTTGGCCCACAGGGCTGAACCCGAACATTTCCCGGAACCCTGTACCGCACCCCCACATCAATAAAAGCCCCCCTCCTGAATGTTAGCTTCTGCGGCAACCACACCCTTACAACTTCGCAGGACCAGCAGCCAGTCGTACGGTGTCGGCAGGAACTAATCGGATGCTATCTACGAAGCATTTCTTTCTCGTGTAAATATCGATGAACGAACCATACCAGATGTAAATGTGACCCAGTGTGGTGGGGTTGCTGTCGGGGGACAGAATCGCTGCCTGTGTGCTGGGGGTATTGAGACAAAACTTTGAATGAAGGTCTCCTGAGATCGGGAGCCGTTTTTTTTGAATCCGATGGGTCGATCCAGGTGATATCTTATTTTAGCCCCACAGCCGCCCAGACTGCTGCGGAGAACGAATTGAATGAAACTGTATGTAGAGGGGCGAGCTGACAAGGCCTTTATTTTTGCCAAACGGCTTGCAGGGTGTGCACAACGCCAGAGGAAACCCCCCCCCCCCCCTAGGGGGGGTCTACTGCACCTAAAAAAGCGTGTACATTGGCCAAATTTTGAGAAACGAGTTTTTGACCCTCAAAAGCTGATTCTGCTGGCAGAAAGTGCCCAATATGCTCCGGAAACTCGTTTCCGCCCACTCCCAGGGGGTGGTATGCCCCCGACGATGATTTTTTTAGCAACGAAATTTTTTGGGACAGAACTTGTACCTGGGGCTATTTGTGCAGTCTGCTTATTTCCGCTGTTGCCCTTTGTATCACCCTCAGGGACTGCCAGCGGCGCCGGATGGCCCTCAGGAGGTCCGTCCGTAGTTCTGGTACGTGAACTGCGCCCTGCACAACACCCTGCTCGTCGGCGAGAGCAATCAGGTCTGGTTTCCTCTTCCTTTGAGAGACTGGCCCGTATCTCAACTGTAGACTCCGTCGACTCCCTCAATCCAGTCATTTGTGGCACCCAATCAGCCTCCCATTTGACAATGCAGCCATGCCTGAGTACTTCCCGATAATACCGTTGAGCGGAAGTTGGGGCGGGAAGCTGAGACGGGAAAATCTTGCGCTTCTGCTGAGCGCTATTTCTGACCACTTCTTGTACCCGTGCCTGCTGTACCAGGTGCCTGTTCCAGTCAGCTGCCTCCCATCAGAGGAGGCATCTGAGAGACTCTCGTATGGCGTCCCTGTGCCACATGCTCGCAGGTGAGGCACCACACCCGAGGACGCGCTCCCTGGCAACGGATGCGCCATGCCACACAGACCCAGCTGCCGTAAGCTCCCAAGAACAGCGTCAAATGGGACACGAACTGTACCATACTTCTCCCACAACTGTTCCTGGCGCGATTACCTCAAATTGGCTTGGCTTTTGACCTCTGGAGGGCACCGAGAAACTGTTATGTTTCAGAACAATCAACGACAACAGTTCTTCTGTGCATCTGGCAGGTTGAGGTGTGTTTGCTCTGCTTGATGTGTCCTGTGGAGTGCAGCCCAGGTACAAGTTCTGTCCCAAAAATTTTGATTGCTAAAAACGGCATCGTCGGGGGCATACCACCCCCTGGGAGTGGGCGGAAACGAGTTTCCGGAGTATATTGGGCACTTTCTGGCACCAGAACGACCTTTTTGGGGTCAAAAACGTGTTTCTCAAAATTTGGCCAATGTTTCCCCCAGTAGACCCCCCCTACCCCCCCCAAGGCTGGACAAATGCTGCATTTTAAAAATAAAAAACATAAAATAAAATAAAGTGCAATAAAATGCAGTAAAGTGCAGTAAAATGCAGTAAAGTGCAATAAAGTGCAGGAGAGCGTGTTGTAGGGGTGGCTCGGCGTGACGGTGGGCAGGATGCTGACCTGCCGTGCCAGGGGACCCTGATCCGCCCACTCTGGCCAACACAAGGCCACCAAGGCAGTGCCCCCGCCAGGCCCGCCCTGCTGCTGTTCGGCATGCTTGATGCTGCTTCCGAGTGCCGGGGCCAATCAGGCAGCAGGCGCACCCCAGCACCGCAGGCGCAGCAGGGCGGACCAGCACGGCGGTGTGCGGTGGGCAGTCCACCTTCCTCGGACGTTGTACAGCTGAGCTCTGGCGTACGGGTTCTTCACCATCCCGTTCGGGGAGGCTGGACATCAGAGCGGACTGAAAGCACTCAAAGCAGGACTGAAGCCAGGCGGAGGCCGCACCGATCAGGTCCTGCGAACCCACCGACCCAATATAGGCAGGGCACATCCATCCCGGCCTGCATTCTCTGCCGGAGCCTTGGTGCGTCCCTGTGACCTTCAGGAGAACCTCCGTGCAGGAGCGGTACTTTTTGCCATCTTCTGCGGGTTTGCGGCTGTCCGCAAACTTGCAGACGTGGCTGCACCTCTGTAAAGTGGGTGTGACTCCAGCATTTGGCCTGTCCATAGTGGTCCTCCCAGCTGTACGTATGCAAAGCCCAAGGCACCACTAAGGACCATGCACTTTATCCAAAAATCCGGAAAATAAAATACAATAAAATGCAGTAAAATGCAGTAAAATGCAGTAAAATAAAGTGCAGTAAAGTGCAGTAAAAATTTGCTGCCAGCCTTGACCCCCCCCCCCCCCACACACACACACACACACACTGCCCTCCCTCCCCCCAGAATCTCTTTCCACATCCCCCATGGAAATAGCCCGCTTTCTTTGCACTTCCATGGCTCCAAAACCCGGGAGGGGGGGCTCAGATTTTTTTCAGCTTCCTCCCTCCACCCCCGCCCGCCCCACCCTTCTTCCAGTGTGGACTGTGTCGGTGATCGCATCGAGAGCAAGTGCTCAGGGTTGTTCTGTACAGCGACGACAAAAAAAAGTTCGTTTGCGGCCGCCGTTCGAGGGGCCAGAATGCAAACAGTCTGACAAGCGGGAAAAAAACCATGGCGTGAGATGTCTGTGTGCTTTGCGAGGGGAGGGGTGATGCGGGATTTTGGCGGGCTTTTTTTTTGATGATTTGTGCCCGTTGCCTCACTCTCTCTCCTCATTTCTCTTGATGTTTGACAGTTTCCCCAGTGATGAACGGGGAGGGGGTGATTTATTGCCGGCCCCGCGGGAGAGAGCGGGCGAGCTCCCGTGTGCTGCCGGCGCCAAAAAATATGCGTGCTTCTCCAACGTCCCCTCATGACGGTGGAGAGGCCGCAAAAAAATATCTGTCTCACATTCGAAAAATTGACAAAGTCCCCCGCTCACCTGAAATGGGAAACGAAGCCTGTTAAATTTGTCGTGTTGAACACCCCACCCACCCCTACCCTCTCCCGCCTTTCTCCTGTGTGCTGGTGCAGCTCAACAAGAATATGTGCTGATACACTGCCCCGTAAACAAGAAATGATGGTGCTCGCCCAGCCACATTGAAGGAGGTGGTGCCAACCATACTGTTCGCATGTATTTTGCCCGACATCTGTTTTTTTTGCTATAACCTGCTCAGGTCACGGTAAAAAAGACTGTTGGCAGCGCACGTATGGACACCCATACACGTACAGGTGCGCACAAACAAAACAGATCCGCTTGTGCAACACATTTTCCCCCCAAAACACACACACTCGCACCCACACGATGGCCGCCCCAAGGACTGCCGAGCGCTTCAGGGTGCGCGACATCGATGTAGACAACCTGATGCCCCTCCAATTGGTGAACGGGTACGAGCCGGTGGCACCTAAGGAAGGGTGCGCGTTCCCCGAATGCACCACCGCCCATGATGGGCCGGTTGCAGGGAACTGTGCGGTGTGTGGCCTCGGGGAGTACACCAGCTGTATGGAACAGCTCCTCCCGGAAGGAACGCTGCGGGCGTTCCAGGTGGCCAGGGAGGACGGGAGGCGTGTGTGCCCCGTCTGCTCTTGGATCCATGAGGGGTCCAAGAGCGAGCCCCGCCCGGAGGCGGGGCTCCTCCCACCAGTGACTGTGCACCCTGATGGTGCCGGCCACAATACTGAGGGATGGGGAAACCTGGAGTTCCTGGATGACATGGACTCGCAGAGGCTGAAGGAAGTGATCCTCCTCATGGTGAGGAAGGTGACCAACCTGGAGGCTGAGCTGCGCCGGGACAGGGCTAGCCGTGATGTGGGTGCCATTGACATCCAGCGGGTTGTCACGTGGACGTCTGCGGTGCAGAGCGAGGCCGGCCGGATGATGCTGCGCTCCAAGTGTGCGGTGTCGTTCAACGAGTCGGGCCTGCAGAATGGCGACCCCAACGCTTTCCATGTGCGGGAAGGCCTTACGGCATTCGACAACCTGGATTTGGGATTCAGGATGGGCCGGGACGGGGCGGCCCCAGACAGCACGGCCATGGAGCTGTTGCATAAAAATGTAGTGACCCTCCAAGCCATCAAACTGGGTTCGCTCGGTTTGGGGGCGAGGAGACACTACGAGGACAAGGCCAAGCGCATGGCTTGGACCAAGTTCTCTGCGGAATGGCAGGTTCGAATTGAAGGAGACGCACGGGCAGTCGCAGCGAGCGACCTGAAGGCAAAGGAGGCAAAGGAGGCGAAGCCTGCACCCCCGCCGCCCCACCATCAACACCGCAGCAACCCCTACCCGCAGAGGCGCCCCATCCAGCTGTTCAACAACAGGGGCCCTCGGCAGGCGGGAAAGTGACAGCCGCCTGTGCCTCCCTCCTTGTCCCTCCCTCCCCTCCCCTCAACCCCTCCCCCCACCCCCCCAACTCCATCCCCCCGCCCCGTGCATGACTCCAACCCTGGCAAACCCTCCCCCCCCTCCCCCTGTGTACGAGCAGTGGCGGCCGGTCTTCGACCGTATCAAGTCGCGAAAGAAAGAAGGGATCGAACCGGACGCGATCGAGGATCTGAAGGACCTGACGTTGAAGAGGATACGCAGCGCATACGCCTCCCCTCAGCCTTTCCTCTCGGTGCTGAAGAGGGCGGATGCCTTTCGGAGCACCCTTCAGGCCCACGATCCCACCATTGGCAACGACATGGCGTATCTGATGTGGGTGGAATGGAAGATGCAACAGGGCCACTTCCAGGCCTCGTCAGCAAATCAAGCAATTACGTTCTACAGAATGACACGGGTGGGTCAGGTGTCGGCGTACACGAAGGGCCTGAGCCCCCTGTTCAAAGAGTTCGACCGGCTGGAGGCCAAGCGGGCAGCGACACCCCCGGTGGCTACCATCCTCAGTGCAGCGAGGTCGGGCCAGACAGTCGATCATCACGCCCTGTTGCTTCAGGTCAGTATCGGTGCACGGTTTGTGGACCTGGTCCGGCTTCGGGCGAAGCATGTGCGGGTGCAGGGGGAGAGGATCGTGATCACCTTGGCGGGCGGCAAGACAGATCGCAAGTCCCTCGGACAAACACTGAGCTTTCCCCGATCGGCGGAGGTGGCGAGCAGTCTCCTCAACAGGGTGGGAAGCACAACCCCCGAGGGCTACGTGTTCCCCGAGTTGGAGTACCGGACATACCTCAGCTTTACGAAGACCCACCTCGGGGTGACGCCCCACCTTGTGCGACACGCCACCCTCTCCCACACGGCAGAGATAGCAGGAGAGCAGGCAGCCCAGGCCCTGGGCCGCCATCGCAACGTGGAGACAACCCGGCAGTACACGGATCGAACCACGTGGGGCTCAACGGTGGTGTCAGCGGGGGCGACGGAGTGGCTGTCACGCTGACCCGGCTGCTCCGGGGGTACGACTATGCGGCGGCCTGGTTTGATTCGACTAGCGGCACGCGCGCTCCAAAAGCCTGTTATGATGGCCAGATCAGCCCTGCGCCCTCGGACCCCATCGATACCTCGACCCTCCTCGCTGATTTCCCCGACCTAGCCCGACACTTCCGATGTATCTCCCCAGACTTTCTGAAGCAGCATGCAACGGAACAGAGTGGTAGGATGCGGGGCCCCACGAACGCACTCCTCACGCCTCTGGTGCCGGACCTTCTGAACGGGCACATCGCCGAACCAGCGCCTCGACAGGATTCTAAAGCCTCACCGAGGCCCCTCTACTCGGGGGCATTCACCGTCGCAAAGAAGCGGGCGGGTTTCCTGCGCTTTATCCTGAGTTGCAAGCAGCTGAACCTGTGTCTGGCGTCTGTGTCCCTGCCTCCGTGCCACCTCCCGTCCTACGCCGAGATCATCGACACCATGATGCGCAACACCCTTTTCTGCGACTTTGACTTTGCCAATTTTTTTTCCAGCTGGAGCTCCCTGCTGAGTCACGACGGTTCTTCTCCTTCAGGGCGGGAAACAAGGTTTTGCGCATGCGTCGCCTGGCCATGGGCTACACGGGCAGTCCCCAACTAGCACAGGCAACATCGGTAACACTGGCGGGGGCTGCAGCGAGTGGGGTGGACCACATCACATGGGTAGACAACGTGCTGTTCGCCTCCACATCTGCGGCGCTGTTACAACGAGCTGCGGAGTCGTTCCGGGCCCTGTGCGGGCGGTATCGGGCGCTTTGTTGTAGCTACGTGCGTGAAGTTCCTGCGAATCGACGAGTCTGTCGAGGCGACAGGGCCGGGATGTAGGCGACAGCCCTACGTCGAGGCCGAAGCCTGCAGAATCCTGGCGTGCGAACTGTCCGCCTCCCTTTCTCTCTCCTTTTCATCTCCGATGGCCGAGGAAAAAGTGACTTCATGCCAGGTTTTGTGTCGTCCTCACAGTTTCATGTCGGAACCCCCCCCCCCCCCCCCCAGGGCTGTAAATAAGGTTTGGGGGTCAGGAGTCGGGAGTCGGTTATTTACAGTCACCTAAGGTACCTGGGGTGGGGGGCTGGGGGGGACGGGCGGTCTCAAACCCTACTCAATCCTGCACGCATCCTGTAGTACGGCCACCTCTGCCGTGGAGAGTCCCATGGACCCTCCAGCAGTCGCCCACCATTCGGTCAGGGCGGACTGACTCGGCGCTTGCGGGGTCTTCCCGCGTGCGAGGTGGTCCGCGAAGAAGCACGCGACGCACAGCGCCATGTTGGCTGTCCCAGCCAACCCCCCACTTCGCCCGCAGCGCCCCACACGCTGCGAGCACCTCACTCACGGCAGCAGTATTTGGCTGCATAGCTCTCAGTATTTCCCGTGCATGCAGCGCATGCATCCACAAATTTTGTGGATGCATCCACACACAGCCTGGAGCTCCGAAGCCCTGCATGCAGGCCTGCCTGCAGTGGATGAATGCCTGTATGCCAAATCGAAAATCCATTTTTTGACATTTTCGGGCATCCCTGGATGCTGTGGATGCATGCATGGATGCATCCACACCATCCACGGCCCCACTGAGAGCTATGTTGGCTGTGAGTCAAACACTACTGCCTCTACCTGAGGCATGTTTTGTGTCGCAACAGTTGCGTCACATGTGTGACGCATCTGTGTGGAGTGTGTGTGGTTGTGCACGTGTGCGCTGCGGTATGCTCAACCACCTGATGGGGGCGGAACACAACTCTTCTTGGGAGCTGCCAGGATCTGGCAAAAGGGGCGGGAAAGGGGCGCCGTATTCACAGCAGTGGTTTGGCAATGAACTCACCCCAGTTCAGAGACCGGTAATGAAGAAGATGACTGGGAGGCACACACCATGTCCCACCCAGCGGGACCCCCACACCCCCACCCACCCATCGGGACCCCTCCTCCTCGGGTGTTCCAAAAACCCTTTCTTTTGAATATTTGGAGTCTGTGCGGATCGCAGTGGGGTCATTTTGGCCATGGGGTGCCTAATACCGCACATTCCCTAAGGGAAGCAAGGCAACCCTCCCAATCCCAAAAAATCCGGCGCGAGTCGGGAGTCGGGAGTCGGCCTTATTTACACCCCTGCCCCCCCCCCAAAAAAAAAACGACAACGCGTTCCCTATGGTGCGGGATGCAGACGATTGGACGCGCTGCATCTGGTGCACCATTTCATCACTACTGCGCCGTTGTTAAACCCACACCCCCACATCATCCACATCTTGTGCCCCTGTGGCATTGCCTTTTTTTTGCCTGATATCGCGCATTTCACATGTGTCCGAAGGGGGGTGGGTGGAAAGACGTGCATCTTGTCTCATCGAGTAATCTGCCGCCTTTCTATCTCCCCCTTTAGGGCCCTTTCTCTTGGTGAAGGCGAGCGTCAGCTCTCTCTCCCTGTCTGTCTTTATTTCTCTCTCTCTCTCTCTTGAGAACCATAGCG
Organism: Rhynchopus euleeides; assembly: GCA_963210315.1. NCBI lineage: Eukaryota > Euglenozoa > Diplonemea > Diplonemida > Diplonemidae > Rhynchopus > Rhynchopus euleeides. The sequence goes on from OY723243.1 coordinate 2,059,670, forward strand.
ATTAGTTTCGAAGAGAATTTACTGACGACGGGGTCGCCCACCCTCCCCAACTCTTTAAACAGTCGCACATATGCACCCCACACGGATAGTGCCAGAGATGGGGGGGAAGCTGCACACTCAAGAGGATGCCTATTTCGCACAACAAAAAGAAATATCCTTCAAAACAACTAATCTCTCTCTCTCTCAAATGCTTGACACCGTACCCACTGGCGAACTGCTCCTGAATGTCCAGCGGAAAACGCAAGCGTCAGACAAGGATAACGGCACATCTCTCTCTATCTATCTCCCCCCCCCCCCATTCTCGCATTCGGTATTTTTGTTTCTGTTCTGTGACCAGCCCCCCCCCCCCCCCCCAACAACACCCTCCTCCCCTCCCTCTCCCCACCCCGCCCCGCCCGCATTTCATACAGGATACGCACCCCTCACCCTCCCCCCCTTTCCTTTCACATGCAACCCGGACACCGTCCCTTAGAGGATCCTCTCGCTGATGAGGGAAGGGTGGACGGGGTTGTGATTTTCTTCCCCTTTTCTAATTTTTTTTGGAGAACCCCCCAACTCACTCACTCCCCGCCCCTCACGCACCCCCCACCCCTGCCGTTGCCCCTTGTGGGCCCGGTTGGCGCAGAGTGTGCTCCAAGATCCCGTTATTTTTTTTACCTTTTTAGGCTCGCCGTGTGCGTGCTTTGGCTGTTTTTTTAGAACACTCTCCTAACTGTCATCCTCTGTGCGTTTGGCGTGATCTATTTTGACATGGAGTGGGATGTGCAGTGGGGAGAAACCTGGCTCTCGCACTGCGTCGTGGGAATTGCCAGCGCGGCAAGAAATTAAAATAACAAACCAAAGGACTCAGAAGTGTGGGGTGTGGGGAGGCGACGGCATCGTTCGTGCTCCCAAGAGGTTTGACAAAAGAAGTCAAAACAAACATTGCGAGAACTGTGCGTGGCACGAAAAATTGGGGTGGGGGAGGGGGTGTCAGACGTGTGTCAGAAACAGTCCCGCATTTACTGAAGAGAATCGCGTCACTCAACAATCGACAGCGCGGGGGTACACCCCCCCCCCCCCCCCCTAGGGCAGTGGTGGCAGCGTACGGCCGTACGGTACGCGTACGCGTACGCCGTACGCACTTTCTGAAAATCGCGCTGCGTACGCGTACGCAGATTTTGCGTACGGCTGGTATTCCAGGTCTCTCAGCACACAGTAGGCCACCCAGCGGGTGGCTGGGCCCTGGCCTTTGCTCTTGCCTTTCACAGATGGTTCCTTGCCGCGCACGTGGCGAATAACTCGCAACACCTGCAAGTACACCCGCAAGCATACTGCAAAAGGTACCACTTCCGACTGGAAGGCTCGGAGGCTGCCCCTGGTACACCTGAGTTCGACTGTCGGATTTGGTGTGCGGCCATGGCCGTCTCCTGTGCTCCATAGACTGCCGTACGCAGCGCCGTACGCGTACGCGTACGCGTACGCCGTACGCACTTTTTGAAAATCACGCTGCGTACGCGTACGCAGCCACCACTGCCCTAGGGGGGTCCACGAGGCCCGTTTTTCCTGTCACGGAACCCGATTTTTTTGATTTTCGGTCAAAAACTCCACCAAAATGGGCGTACCTGGCCAGAAATCCAGTGGGGGATCACTGAAAAAACCCGAGAAAATAGCGGACACCCTCGAGAAAGTCGATCCATTTGAATTACTTGGCATTTTTTCCTGAAAAATTGCCGAACATGTGACATGAAAATGTGCACTTTTAGGCCAAATTGCAACACTTATCAAAAACCCATCTGAGCGCTCAGAATACCACCTAAACACCCCAAAACTGCAAAAATACCCCTCCAGTGAGGTATCCGGGTGGGGAAAAACAGGGTTTGCACCTTTTTGAGACCAAATTTTGTGTCCCAGCCGGAATTTCCTGGCCGAACCCCCATCAGCCCCCTGGGTTTCCCCTCTTTTTCAGCATTTTCCAGGCACACGGATCCAAAAGGTACCACCCAGAGGGCCACAGAAGCCCCCCAAAAACCCCCAGGAGTCACAGATATGTCCTAAAAGGGGTCGGAAAAACCAGGGGCGACCACTTTGGTGGCCAATTTTGACCCAGACTCCCGAAATTTCCTGATGCAACACTTATGCAACACTTAGCGTTGCACAAGTGGGTCAAATGCAACACTTTTTCGGGATGGATCTGGGTGCCCAGAGCACCATCTAAGCACCCCAAAACCATGGAAACCTCACTCCAGTGAGGTATCCGGGTGAGAAAGAATGGGTTTTGCACCCCTTTGAGGTCACCTTCGAGGTTCCGGTGGGCGTTGATCCAGGGACCCCCCCAAAACACCCCAAAGTACCCTGCTGGAGGCACTCAAAACCACACATGCCAACGTCGACCCCACGAACCCTAGTAGGGGCGGCAGAGTGAAAGTCTTGTGTCGCCAGGAGGTAACAAGGACACTTGTCGCGGGATCCGAGTTGGTTGTCTCAGACTCATAGTGACTCGGTGAGAAGACCCCCCCCCACAGCTCTGTGGGTGTCCTCAGGCGAACACACGCCTTCCCAGCTACAACTTCAACTTGACTCGGAGAAGATCCCCGATGTCCCAGTGTGCATCCAACCATGACTCTCTCCAAAGAATGTGACGTTACCACCTCTTGACGATGCAAGACTTTCGCTCTGCCGCTCCCATTGGGGTTTGCGGGGTATATGCTGGTGTGGGTGGTTTTGAGTGCCTCCAGCAGGGTACTTTGGGGTGTTTTGGGGGGGTTCCTGACTCAACACCCACTAAAACCCCAAGGTTGACCTCAAAAGGGGGCAAAACCCATTTTTTCTCACCCGGATACCTCACTGGAGTGAGGTTTCCATGGTTTTGGGGTGCTTAGATGGTGCTCTGGGCACCCAGAGCCATCCCGAAAAAGTGTTGCATTTGACCCACTTGTGCAACGCTAAGTGTTGCATAAGTGTTGCATCAGGAAAATTCGGCATCCTGGGTCAAAATTGACCTCTAAAGTGGTCGAAACCGATTTTCCCGACCCTTTTTAGGACATATCTATGACTCCTGGGTGGTTTTGGGGGCTTCTGTGGCCCTCTGGGTGGTAGTTTTTGGGTTCGCGGGTCTGGAAAAAGCTGAAAAAGAGGGGGAAAATAGGGGTTTTATGGGGGTTCGGCCAGGAATTATCGACTGGGATCCTAAGGTAGGCCCCAAGAAGGTGCAGCACCCATTTTTTTCCACCCGGATACCTCACTGGAGGGGTATTTTTGCGGTTTTGGGGTGTTTAGATGGTATTCTGGGCACTCAGATGGGTTTTTGATAAGTGTTGCAATTTGGCCCAAATTTGTTACATTTTTGTTACATGTTTTTGGCCATTTTTCAGGAAAAAATGCCAAGTAATTCGAATGGATCGACTTTCTCGAGGGTGTCCGCTATTTTCTCGGGTTTTTTCAGTGATCCCCCACTGGATTTCTGGCCAGGTAGGCCCATTTTGGTGGAGTTTTTGACCGAAAATCAAAAAAATCGTGTTTGTGACAGGCCTAAACAGAGATTTTCCTTACCATGGACCCCCCTACCCCCCCCCCCCCCCGCTCCAACAAACTTTTATTGATTTATTTTTTCAAACCTTCCCCCACCCGATTCAAGATGCTGGATACATTGCTGTACAGTTTTTTTTCGGTGGTCCCGGCTGCTGTTTGCCGCCTGGCCCCCCCCCCCCCCTCCCCTATTTTCAGTGTTGACTGCATCTTAGCTTGGAGCTTTGGATGGCGGTGGCGGGAGCTGCATCGGATTGTTCATGGCTCCACACGCACACACCGTTTCTCCCCCGCCCCCACCCCCCCCCAATCAACCACAAAGTTTCATTCGTTTCCTTTCGACTTGACGTTTGCTGTGTGTGTGTCCACCATCTCGGATGGGGAAAATTTCGGCCATGATGCTTGGTCAGGTTTTGGTCAGCTGGTCGCAGTGCCGAGCAGAACATGGGGTTCAGAGGGGTAGCGATGGTGATACTGCGTGATGGTGTGGGCATGTCGCTCCCCCGCCTGCCAGTGCCCGACGGGGTCACGGGCGGGGCGCCTTGTGTCACTCACCGCGACGGCGGTGTGTGACACACCTGCAATATTCCCCTCGCCACACCTCCACACCCTTTTGTTAATTTTTTTTACGCGACACTCGTGAAAGCGGACTACGATGCCAACAAAAAAAATGCAAAAAATTGAACACAGCGGCGCCTTGTTTCCCCCCTTCACAACCCCTCTCCTCAGGAGGGGTGGGTGGGTGGGGGGGTGGGTGGTGTGAAGGCACTTCCGCCCGACACAGCCGCACACATCCCCGCATACCATCCTCTTTGTATACCCCCGTCCCACCCTCCCAAAATGCCCACACCCTTTCCACCCAGCCCCTACTTTGTTTGATTTTTTTAGCACAGCGCGTTTGTTGCACCATGATTGCCGCACGCACGGTTCTTCCCCGGGGTCATTTCCGCGGTGAATGCGGTGGAAGTTCGTGAGACGTCAAATCTGTGTTGCTCCAACGCTCTGCATGTGTGCGCTGTCTGCGCTGAATGGCTTCGACTGAGGTCCTTTGTTTTTTTTTGCATCTTTTTTTTCAACGATGGGATCATTGCACGGCGTTCCTACTGATTGCAGTATGGTTCATACCATGGCTGACTGGAGAGGGAATGTCATGCAATCCAAAGGCAAGAGCGGGCTTGAAAACACGGCGAGATCATGTGATGTGTGCTGCCGGGCGTGCTAGATCACGTTGCCGAGACCATAAGGGAAGAGCCGCTTATCCTCCCCCACCTTTATTTTTTTGCAGTGCGACAAGACGAATTGATTTGACGTATCGACAATGGAGAAGAAAACACCAAATATGCATCTGGCAGGAAACCTCCCTCCCGCACCCTCTGTGATCTGCCTCCTCCTTGGCGCGATTCGTTCAGAATTTCACAACACAGCAACAACAAAAAAAACGGGGTGAGAAAAAAGAAGAGGATGTACGTTGAGGGGAAACACCGGGAGGGGGTATCTTCTTCCGACGCGAGGAAATCAAAGCAAAAAAAATATGACACGATTGTTTAACGGATACGAAAGGGAGGGGGGGGGGTGTGGTGACATGGAAATGTGTGGTACGTGCGTGCCAAGAGGCGGAGACGAACGTAATTTTTTTCAATCCTCCTGCTCCCCGCCCAAAGGACCAAGGCGGATGAGGGTGAGGAGGAGGGGGGGGGGTGTTTGTATGTAAGAATGAGAGTGGGATATGCGAAGCCGGTATTTTTTTTGGCAAAGGAGGGAAGGCGGGAAAAATGGCGAAACATCGCACTGCGCCCCAACCCCCCCCCCCCCCACACCCCACACAACCTGCATAACGAGTGAAGGGTGATCATTCTTGTGCTCCCTTCAAATTCGACTTCACTACCCCCCCCCACACCCCACACCCCACATCCCACCCTGTACTGTACAACCGCCCTGCATGTGTGGGGGGGGTTCACCCCTCGTTTGTCCTTTCTTCATTTCACTACTAACCCACACCACCCCCGCCCCACAGGATTATCATTTACACCACTCACACACAGCTGGGAGGGGAGGGGCTGGATGCAGCGCCTTTGAGTGACAAAGGGGGATAGCAGGGCGTACTGGCTCTCCTCGTACCCCACCTCCCTGCCACCACCACCGCCACCTCCCATCTCCCCCTCCCCCCTCCCTCCCCCGATGTCTGAGGTGTATGGCACCGCTTCGACGCCGCAACGGCGGAACGCCCGGACCACACCTCCTTCCGTAGGCACCTTCTCCTCGATTGTGGTTTCCCCGCGAGCCTCGCCCAAGCCCTCGCCGCGATGCGGAAAGGGCGATGGGTCCATCACTGTTGAGGTCGCGTCATCTCCCTCGGGGTCGCTACAGCAGTCGCCCGATGCGAAGCAGGATGGAGAACGTCTGCGCTGGCGCCGGGGTCCCCTCATTGGGGAGGGGAGCTACGGCAAGGTGTTTGTTGGGATGAACGAGGCGACGGGTCAGATGCTTGCGATAAAGGTGATCAACTTCTGCAGCAACGACAAGCGGGTGACGCAGCGCCTCGTCGCCCTGCAGAGGGAGATTAAGGTGATGCGGAACCTCGACCACTCCAACATCGTGCGGTACGTCTGCTCGCAGAGGGTGGGCGCCAGCATCCACATCTTCATGGAGTATGTCCCTGGGGGAAGCCTTGCCTCGCTTCTGAAGCAGTTCGGCGCGTTGGGTGAAAACACCGTCTGTATGTACACCCGGGACATCTGTGAGGTTCTGCAATACCTTCATAGCAACGGCGTGATTCACAGAGATGTCAAGGCGGCGAATGTGCTTGTCACGGTTAACGGGGTGTTGAAGCTAACCGATTTTGGCTCTGCGGCGCACATCAAGGACGCCACCGGGGGGTGTACGGCAGGGACGTCGTATTGGATGGCGCCGGAGGTGATCATGCATGACCTGTCCTCCTTCCCCAGCGACATCTGGTCCCTCGGCTGCACGGTGTTGGAGATGCTGACTGCGCGCAACCCTTTCTACCACATCGCGCAGCAGGAGTTTGTCATCATGCGGTACATCGGGGGTCAGCAGGGCCCTGTCACGCTGCCGGAGGGCCTGGAGATCAGCCAGGAGTGCACAGACTTCCTGCTGCGGCAGTGCTTGATAGCAAAGCCGGAGGATCGAGCGACAGCGGAGGACCTTCTCAACCACATCTTCCTGCAGCTTGTTGTCGATGGTTACGACGACGAGGCGACATCTGCCTGCGAGGAGTCGGGCCTTTCACAAACGCAGTACGACGGCTCGCCTGCTTGGTCACGCTACACACAATCGCAGTGCAACTCTCCAGCAAATGGCAACCACCTGGGTTACGCCTATACACACAACCTTCGCCCGGTGAGCCCGCGCAGTCCACGGAGTCCGCGGAAGCGGCATCTCTACTCTGCGGCTGCCCTGCCCATCTATGAGGCGTCTGTGAGGGAGTCGGCTGCGCCACCAGCGGAGGATGGCGAGTTCTCTTCAGGCAGGACGACCGTGACGGAGGCGAACAGCAGCGTGGCGTCCCGGCCCTGCCCCCCGCGCAAGATAAACCGCCACTGCGCCAGCCAGCTCCCCACGATAAAGGTTGTGGCGGAGAACGAGTCGGAGATGACCCTCCCCGTGGGGTGCTCCAGCGTTTCCACCACGCCACGGGCGGACCGGAGTCGGATCGGGAGGGCGCAGGCGATGCACCTGGTTGATGGGTGCCTCAAGCCCTGCCTGGAGTCGCCGGCGACGTCGATGCGGGCGTCTGCTCGCATGGAGTGGTCAGCGAGGGCGTTCTCCCCCCGTGGGGGTGGGAGTTCGCCGAAGGCGCAGCGCCTCCCGGAGTATTCGCTGCGGCTGTCGTCGCCGCATGGCATGCGGATGGAGCTGTCGACGGGGCGCTACCCTGCGCACCTGAGCCCCCCTGTGCGCATGGAGGGGTCGATGCCGTCCCCCCGCAACTACGCAGGGTCAGAGGCAGAGACGGAGTATTCGAGTAGCCGTGGCCCTGTGCCGTCCGGGTCGGCATCAGGTTCAATCCCAAGTGCGCAACGCTCCCTCTCGGCTTCCACCTCCGACGAGGCTGCTTCGGTATGTCAGTGCGTCTTCCAGAATTGTCTTTTCACAATAGCATGTTTCATCTTTTTGGGTGCTGTGCTGAGTGCCGTCCTGCAGCTGCTCGCGACCACGGTGCTCGTGGCCGCGGGTGGCTGTTTGGGCACTTCCGAGTTATTGTACAGCCTCCGTGAATAGTCGGAGGCTGTGCAAGAACTCGGAAGTGACGACGAAGACGAGGCCACGGGCGACCTCCCACGGGATGGCATCGCCCAGACTCGAGCTCAAACCAACAGATGTTCACTACCGTGGCCTCCGGCGGCTGGGGGGCTCCGCCCCCCAGACCCCTGTGGCTTGTGCCTGGTCTTGGAGCCAAGTCCTTGCGCGTACGGGACTGTGGCATATCGGTTCCAGCACCCTCGCGGGAGGCTCCCATATCAGGCGAGATCCTGTAAAACAAAACGCAAAAAAAAGAGACCCCCAGCCAGCTGTGAATTGGTTGTGTGCAAATGCAGCAAAAGAACGTGTTTTCGCGCTGAAATACCATGTTCTGGGCTAAAAAAAGGGACCAGCGCCGAAGGAAAAAAAGTGGGAAAAAAGTTGGGTGTCAACTCTCGTTTTTGACGATTTTTGGCCATATTTAGGCACAGGCCTGCTATCCACACCCTTTTGGGTAAGTGAAATCACTGCGTTCCTGCCCTGTGTTGTGCGGGAGGGTTGTTTCTTGTCCCGCTGCATCCCCCTGCATCCAACAGTCCCAGGAGTTCGTGATCAACATGCTGCGGATGCACATCGAAGAGCATGGCGAGGTCAGCGGGGTGTGCTCTCTGGAGGATGAGCCGACGGACACAGAAATCGGCGGCTCGCAGATGCGGATACTGAGGGTGGGCAGGACGAACATCACGCGCATGGTATGCACAGAGGGCCCAAAACGGCACAAGGGGGGGGGAGTTTTTTTTGATTGTCATACGAGTGAAAGCAAAATCCTCCCAGCACCTTCTCGCAATGTTACTCCCTTTTGTGGGCACAAGGGATGGGGTATTCAGAACTGGACACATGGGCTATCCTACCACCCACCACAGAGCGCGATGCAATGTTCATGTGTCCTGGTGCTGTGCTTGATCATTATCCTGCTCACTGCGGTCCTGTTGACCCGCCTGTGAAGACAGCCGGGGCGCTATCCGGGCAACCTCCTCTGCATAAACCATGCATGGTCACCATGCCACACCCAGATGCCCTCGTACCCACTGTCGACACTATTGAAAGGGTATATATGTAGTGAGAGCGTTGTTGTTGCCGCTCCTACTCACACTTCGTTCAAAGGTGGCAACATGAAGTTGTTGACCTATTTGTGAGACGGCCGCGTTGATGTTCCCACGGACGAGGCGATACCCTGATTCGCCCTCAGAATTGTCTTGGGTGTCTGTTATGTGCATTCGTGATCAGATTGGTACGGGGGAGGGAGGGAGGGGGGGGGGACGTGTCAGGAGCAGGGCCAGCTTTGCCGTGTCGCCTGCTGTCCCCAGGGCAGCCCCGGAAAAAATGCACAGCGCTGCTCCTGAGGGGCTCTTCATATTTTCACGAGCTTCATCCGTATTGTTTCTGCCCACTTCATATCAAGTCCTACCTTGCTTGACTTGCCAGTGTTGCGTGCGTAAGACTTTCAAAATCTGTGCATTGCGAATGCAATCGTGCAGTGGTCTTCACCCCCTTGTCTCAACCTTCATCAGTTCCGGCCAGTGTTCTCCCGGAACAACACGTCGCAACCATCCGTCTGTACGTCATTTGCCTGTATTCATCTTGCTGTGTTTGGAGGCTTTCGCTCTGTGCCAAGTTGTGTTCAATCTGCCACATAACTTGTAGGCATGTTCAGTGATCTGCACTTCCCAGCCAAGGCTTCTTTTGATTCATTGTGCCCTTCGAGCGGAGTCCGCAAACCTCCCAGTTTGTAAGTGGAACTCAACCTGCCGAACTTTGGGGAGGCGTGCTGTCTTCCGGGGAAGGGGGGGGGGGGAGCCCATGTCATGCGCGCTCCTTTATCCGGCAAAGGCGCGCAGTGTGGCGGAACAGTCCGGTTTTGCGCCAACAAAACGACGGGTATCTTTGCCCAACTCAGGAAGCATTACACCGCGCGGACACCCCTTCCGAACAGAAACGACTCCCGCTCGTGCCGCCAACACCAAAACCCCCAAAACTTCTTGTCCGACCCTAATGTTCTCCTCCCTTGCATACCCCTCCACTACCGTTTCCTTGTCTCTTGTCTCCTTTTTCCCCTCTACACTCCATTACTATTTCTACAACTATCACGCCAGAGCGCGCGTATCCCATGTGAGGACAACACGTACCCCTTCCCACGGTGATGCGCACCATGGGAGTGCCCATATGTTGCGTGACCCACCTCCATAAAACATGGCGCACCGCCACGCCCTGACGGCGGCGTCTCTCTGGAAGAGAGCCTCCCTATGCGTGGCCCTGCGGCTACACGCGACGCAACACCCGCCTGGCTGTCGGTCGCATTACTCACATATATCCCTCCTGTGGTTGTGTCTTATGTTATTGTCCACGTCCTCCCACCACCACCACCCCGCCCTCCTGTTTGGAGGAGAATTCTGCGACCCCTCTCTAGCAACAGGGAGGGTTTTTATGGGCCTGCTGCGAACAGCGGAGCACAGTGTGCCCTCCTTTAAAAATCAGGGGGGTGAGTGTGCGTGAAAAGTCTGTCCGTTGCTTCTCTTGCGTAGCCCGGTCCCCAGGACACGCGCTCTGTGCGACCCACAAAGAGGTTTGCACCGGGGTGCCTCAGTCTGGCCCGGCTCTGCACGAGGCGATTTAATCATATGTTCCCAAGCGACAAGGGGGGGGGGGTGAGGATGGGTCTCGCGTCCAGCACTCTCGGCAAGTACTGCCGATCTAGAGGACCGGTGCCCCCCTTCCCCCCCCCCCTCTATCCCCTATCTCCTCTCTCCTCTCTCCTCCCACGGTCGGTCATGTATCGACTGTCGGGTAACAGGGTTCTATCAGGGTTAGTTTGCCGCCAAGCGAGCCACCCTTTTTCCTCCTCCTCCTCCGATTGATCTGATGCCTCAACAGACTTTCCACGGGGGGTCTGATGCACCTCCTCTCTCTATCATCAATACCCGTGCCGTGCCTTTGGGTTTTCAAAAGGGCAGCATGCAAACTCCCGTGTGTGTGTGTGGGGGGGGGGGGGGGGGCTACCGTCGAAATCAAGGCAATGCCTCCGTGCGGCCAGGAGAACACGAAATAGCGACCCCCTCAACGGGGAATGCTACGAGCACGGCCAAAAATCGTTCAAAATCGTTCAATCACGGTGGGCCCCCACCCCTGGAGCTATCTCTGACCTCCTTTGCTTGCGGTAGAGCCTGGCGCAGTGCCGTCTCATGTCTCCTTTAATAAATACCTACCACCCCCCGTGTATATGTCCCCCCCCAAAAGGGGTGGGTGTATGTCACCCCCAGGCGGCCCTGGCGGGGGGTGACATACACTAACCTACCACCCCCCGTGTATGTGTCACCCCCTCAAAGGTGTGTTCATGTCACCCCCCTCCCGATTTTTGCACCTGGGGGGGGGGGGGGTGACATATCCACGGGGGGTGGTCGGTATCTCTCATTATGACCCCGTGTTGAACGCGTTGGGGCACCTGCTCTTTGATGCGCTGCACGCAGTGACAGTCACGACGACCAATGCGCAAAAGGGGCGTAGAAGCGGGGGGAGGTGGGGAGGCGGCTGCACTCCGTCAAACCCAGTCATCATAGGACACCGGGGGGTGCCTATCTTGCCTTGTTGCTGGGGAAATCTGTACTCCCTGGAGCAGGGAGAGCAGTTCCCGGGCTGCTTTTTTGTTGAGAGGCACGTGCAGCCTCAAGGCTGTGTTGAGGCCCCTGCGAAGTGGCATGAAGGCGCTAATCCAATAGCTTCAGTCGTTCAGACGATTTTTCCTTCGTCACTTCGCGACTTCGCTGCGCTTCGTTGCTCCTAACTACTAGGAGAACAGTAGCCGTCTCGATGGTTCCCTCATCCCGCCCGCTCCCCTCCCCACTCCCAATGAGAATGGCAAGCTATGAGAGGCTTATTTCGCTCGAAGGTTGTCGGGCCGCGTGAGCTTACCTCGCATTATGGGCTGGCACCTAGCGAAGGCCCCCAGGGTTTGCATTCTCTTCCGTGTTTCTTGGCACGTTGGGCGGGAAGGATGGTGGCTACGAGGGTGTGCACCGTGAGCACCGCAAGCGGATTAACCAAGCCAGAACCACAGATATATTACTCCCTCTCACCGGGAACATGGAGCGTAGCCGAAAAAATATGTTCAAACCATTCAAAGGGGGCCCTCGCTACCAGCCACAGCTCGTCAGTCAGTGAGGGGAAGTGGGCCGTGGCTCACTTCTTCTTACTCAGTCACACCTGGTGGCGAGGGCCGCCAAAGGTCGATAATGCTGCCTGGAGGTGGGGGGGTTGATTTTTTGTCTTTGCAAAGGACAGACTTTCCAGGTTCAGTTTGGCTGTAGAAAAACACCCCCCGCCCCTGTTCTTTTGTCTCGCACCCCCTTCCAATATCTCCCCCCCCCCCCCCTCTTTTGTTTATTTTCCATCATCCCGTCATGAGGGCGGCTCGATGATCGCAATGGCGCAGAAGCCGGCAAATTGTTCTTTACCAGTTACGAGCGACGAAGCGTAGCGAAGTCGTGAAGTAACGAAGGAAATCGTACGACTGAAGCTATAAGGATCACCTTCATGCCACTTCACAGGGGCTTGCACAGCCTTCGACACAGGTGCGCTCGAAAAGTACGAAAAGAACGAAAGCTAGCCCGGATCTGCCTATTTTTGCAGTTGCTGGGCAGGGTGCTTCTCTTGTTATAGCGAAAGGAGTACGATTTTTTTCAGACTTCTTTCCCAGATCGTTCTTCCATAACCCTGGTTTGCCATACTTCCACAATATTTTATTTCCCTTGCTGACAGACTCCATAACAAACACCCCCTACCCCCCACTCCCTACCCCCCACTCCCTACCCCCCACTCCCTACCGCCCACCCCCTACCGCCCACCCCCTACCCCCCACCCCCTACCCCCCACTCCCTACCCCCCACTCCCTACCGCCCACCCCCTACCCCCCACCCCCTACCCCCCACTCCCTACCCCCCACTCCCTACCGCCCACCCCCTACCCCCCACTCCCTACCGCCCACCCCCTACCGCCCACCCCCTACCCCCCACCCCCTACCCCCCACTCCCTACCCCCCACTCCCTACCCCCCACTCCCTACCGCCCACCCCCTACCCCCCACCCCCTACCCCCCACTCCCTACCCCCCACTCCCTACCGCCCACCCCCTACCCCCCACTCCCTACCGCCCACCCCCTACCGCCCACCCCCTACCCCCCACCCCCTACCCCCCACTCCCTACCCCCCACTCCCTACCGCCCACCCCCTACCCCCCACCCCCTACCCCCCACTCCCTACCGCCCACCCCCTACCCCCCACTCCCTACCGCCCACCCCCTACCCCCCACTCCCTACCGCCCACCCCCTACCCCCCACCCCCTACCCCCCACTCCCTACCCCCCACCCCCTACCCCCCACTCCCTACCGCCCACCCCCTACCGCCCACTCCCTACCGCCTAGGATGATTGTGCCTGGAGCGGCAGTGCCCTGATGCGAACCTTAATTTGAACGCATGAAAATGGGGTGGCTTGAGCCTCCCCCACAACCAGACAGTTCCAGTGTGCGTATGGCGGTCACTCCGCTTGTCCGCGCCACCTTCGCCCCCCTCAATAAGTTCGTTGCTGCAGTGAAGCCATCATACCAACCTTCATCAGACAAGAAAAAACACAGCACGTGGTACGGGGTTGATGCACAAACGACACCCCTATCAATTTTATTTGGATCGAGTTGTTTTTTTTTTGCTCGACGTATCTTGCGATCCCTGCCACCTGACCCCCTCCCCGACCGCACTTTCATCGGATTCAGATGGAGGAACGCGTCCAAAGAGGGGGATGTGAGATGGAGAGGGGCGGGGCACGCGCAACACGCACAACAGCCCACAGTTGCCAGTGTTGTTATCACACATTTTTTTACCACAACAGGGAACCTGTCAGTGTCAAAAAGATAGTAGGCAGCGCTTGGGCAACAAATTCAACCTCCTCATCAGGCTGCGGAGTTGCTTTTGTTTTGCCCGGATTTGGCACGCAAATGACTGCCACCCCAGCGGGCGGCAGTCATTTGTGTGAGGAAGACCTCTCGATTTCTGCCCATCTCTCTCTCTCTCTCCGTCTTCTCGCTCCCCCACCCCATCCCCCCCTCCCACAAAGCCGTGGTTGTCCACACAACAGACCACTGGGGTGAGAAAAAACTTTGTGTCTGCAAATCAGAAAGGGGAGAGAAGAACCAGCGGGTATTCGTCGATCGCGAGAACACCCCACACGCCTGCTGCGGGTGTGGTGTGTCCTGCATGATCTGCATAGCAAAGTTTCCTGCGTTGTTAGCACAACTCCAAAAACTTTGTGTCTGCAAATCAGAAAGGGGAGAGAAGAACCAGCGGGTATTCGTCGATCGCGAGAACACCTCTGGGACCCTCAGGGACAAATAAACTCCCCCCCCCCCCCTTTTTCTCTCTCTTCAAGTGCTCTTCTGGAGAACCCGGCCGTACCGGGAACCTCCCTTTGGTAGTGGTATTTGTAGAACCCGGCCGTACCGAGAACCTACATGTCGTGACTGATTTCTGTGGTATTTTCTTTTCCCCCCCTTACCAATCGCCCTGACCCCCTGACTTCCCGTTGTTCTGTAGAATCCGGCCGTACCGGAAACCTACACTCGGCTCTTGTTTTTCTGTCCTGCCAGCTCGAAGACTGTGGCCGTAAATGTGTTGCAACACCGTATCACCTCTTACTCCACTGTATACTTGTTGTCCTGTAGAACCCGGCCGTTCCGGGAACCTACCAACACCCTTGTTGACCTGTGGAACCCGGCCGAAC